>RSEF01000005.1:43648554-43670140 GCA_003993805.1 Himantopus leucocephalus | reverse complement strand
GGAACCATTCCCCATCTCTGCAAGGACACAGACAGAAGGATGAACTAGGCACAGCAGAGAGGGTGCAAATGCATATTACAATCAAAGACAGGGTCAGGCTTGAGTCAAGTCCTGCTCTGTATTTCAGACTCCCACCAGAGTCCGGAGAGACAGATTTTCAGAACTGAGAACCAGCTCCCAGAGGGGACAAATAACAGCAGTGATATGGGGAGCAGGGAGCTGAGGTGACTGTTTGCTAGTTTCTCAGGACCTAGAGAGAAACGAACAAAACAGGAATGAAGGATTCTAGCAGGGAGGAGAGAGGACAATGTAGGCAACAAACACCCATCTGCTACAAAATGACCAGAAAGGCAAGATACAAGAAAAAATCCTACAAAAAGATACTACACTGTCAGCAAGAAAGGACTGCTGCAGAGGGGATCAGCAAACAGCCTTATTCTTAAGGCCCAGGGATTTTAAATTTTAGAGAGATTAAGCAGACGTATGATACTGGCGCAGGAGCATGGTGTCATGTCCAGTTCACGCTAAACGCGTGTGAGTCTTAATACTGCTTTCATTGTCTTGATACCATTTATGACAGGAGGTCCATGAGAAAGATGTGTAATACGCATGGCATACATATGGTCCCCATCCTAAACCCAAAATAGGACAGGCTTCTGCCAGGGGTGGCATTCCCCTCTAAGAGCAGCCTGCATTAAGAGATCTGGCATACCACAATACCACACTGTCACTCCCACACCATTCGTCCCTCCAGTCGTCATGAGAAAAACAGTAATGCACAGTAAATGAGGAAGGGCTAAAGGGCCAAATGATCCTCAGCGCTTTCAGGCAATTATTAGGGTATTATGTACCCAGCTTCCCTACTTGAAATGTCTATGTTTGGGAGTCCAATAAACCGCATCATACCCTAAGGATGTTTAACTTCCTCTACATATTGTCTCTTTTTCCTAAACCTGCCAAATGTGACCTTGGTCTGTTTTCAGCATGTAGCAGTCCAAATTTGGACATAACTGGTCAGGTTCAAGCGAGGTATATGCCACATTTTGCACAGAAGATGATGATTAAAACTTAAGGAAATGTAAAGAAATGGGGTAAGACACAACCCATGCTGTAGAAGTAAAAGAAAAAAAAAGTTGTGGGTGTTAGTCTCTTCCTCCAAGTATCAGGCGATAGGCCAAGAGGAAATGGCCTCAAGTTGCGCCAGGAGAGGTTTATATTGGATATTAGGAAAAATTTCTTCACAGAAAAGGTTGTCAAGCATTGGAACAGGCTGCCCAGGGAAGTGGTTCAGTCACCATCCCTGGAGGTATTTAAAAGACATTTAGACGTGGTGCTTAGGGACATGGTTTAGTGGTGGACTTGGCAGTGTTAGGTTAACGGTTGGACTTGATGATCTTCAAGGTCTTTTCCAACCTAAATGATTCTACGATTCTACAATTCTATGCTTATTTTGAGCATATCTTGGAAAAAGTCTGGACACATTCATGATGGCATGATATTCCTCAAGGGTGTTTTCTTAAAGGATATGCAGACTGGCGCTAGCCACAGAGCAGCAGGCTGAGAAGGACTGTGGGAAGGAGCAATAGAAATTTGGAACAAGAAAGGAGGATGGTCTAAAGCAGTCATGTGCTAGAAGGCTGAAAATAAATCAGCTCACAAAACTAGCATAGGCTGTTATGCAACAGTGAATGAGAAGCACAAACACCCTCAGATGTGGTCATCAGTATCAGCAGCAAAGGCAGGAAAGAACCTTTAGGCATCAAATGCGGCATCCGTTATACAATTGCTTTCTGTATGTTACCTTAGGAGGAGATAGGAAATACAAATATGTCTTATTTATTTATTTTAAATTGTATAACAGAAGCTGATTTGTAAAGGAACAAAGTGCAATTTCACTACTATTGAACATAATTACTTAATTTCCTTGAGCTTTTTCTGATGTGATCAAGAAGCTCCTGGCTTTTGTTCTAGCTCTTGGTTGATATATTGCACTGCAACTCTACTACTGTTTTCAAAAGTATGGCAGGATTCAGTCTTAAAATGTATCTATCTATGCTTACTGTCTCCTACAACCAGCAAGCTACCCTCATGGCAGACAAAGCATGGTTCTGTCGTGCGTTGTATTCACTCTCTTCTCCTCCCTGCAAAATTTCTCCTCAGCAACACTGAGAACCTCTTTGACCACATATACTTCTGCTCCACAAAAAATGCATCCACATCCTTAGCGTGTTTCTTTCCCTGATGTATTTTGATTTTGCATAGTTTGTCAGGTCCCTCTCTGTCTCCAGCTGCCATTCAGAGTTCAGAAAGCTGATGGGACTGAGACAGGAACATGGAAATACATTTCACCACCTAAATTTAGATCCCAAACTGGCACAAAGGGGACAAGAACAGGCCAAATAGTGTTTCACTGCTGATAGTGCTCCTTCTGCTGATCCAGGGCAGGAGCAAAGGAAAGTGAATCATGTCTGCCAATGCTTCAGGACCTTCCTGACTTGAGTTTTGTGGATATGGATCTGATTTTCAGGGACATGATGCAGCAAAACCAACACACACACTGTTATCCTAGAAGCACCCTAAAAGCAAGTAGAAATAGTCTTTTGGGGAATACCTCAACAGCAAATACAAGGAGTGACTGCATAAGACAGATTCCCTTTCTGGCCATATAGGTGAGCTCTTCAAGTCAGCATAAACATACGTGGGGAGCTTAAACTACCATCACTGTATACATATGCTGTAAATAAAAAGAGGAAGCTGGCAGACAGGCTGTCAATTTAGCATTGTACCCGTATTCAATCAATTAAACAATTCAGCACTTTACTCAGGTACACCAACGCACTACATATATCCAAACTAATGTGCTCACATTAAAATTCCTCTAAAGGCTCTAGCTAAAGGTTTAGTTTCCCTGTAGCTGGAGTCAAAGATATGAGGAGAAAATGTAGGTTTTTTATTACCAATTATGAAAGTATTCATGCAGCGCTGCTTAAATATTATCTTCTAAAACTGATAAAGGGCAATGTAAGGGGGAGTTCTTCAGGGAGCAGGAGACCAGACAATTAAAGCTCTTCATTACAAGGCAATACCCAAGAACTTCAAGATCATACTCAGACCAAACTCTGTCCTTTATACCAGTCTTCATCCCCCTAACATACATCCCTTAAAAGAAGACTACACATCATAATTCTCTATCATGTTTTTAAAGAATTTTAAGAACATTTCATGCACCAGTTAGTTCAAAGATACTGTGATACATTAAAGTTCAAAGCTGCAGCTTCTCTCTTTCCTTTTATCCATCATTTTAAGAAGCAAAAGTTAAGAGAAGGAAAAGTTGTGTGCAATTTAATATGCCTCTTCTCCCAAGGTTTGTACTTGCTGCTCTTACCCCAAGATTGTTGTAGAAAATTCTTTAACACAGAGGAGAAAAAACAGTATATATGTACTGATGGTGGTGAAACATAAACAGATCACATGTTTGAAAGAATATGGAAAAATACAAGCCAAGAATGTTACATCCACAGAGGAGCACAGGTCAAGCACCCCCAGCCACCTGCAGCTGGTCCCAGTTAGCTACCGTCTCCTATCGAGACAGCATCATAGTGGGTGCGCTACCATTGCCGAGAGAGAACATGAGCAGGTGGTGCAGTACTACCTCTAATTCATCATCTTAACCAGTGACATATAAAAAGCAGTGAAACATAAAGTGCTATTAGACCTGAAAAGCTGCCATAATTGCAATAGCGCTGCTAACTAACCGTTCAGCCCCATGTTCTGAGTAATTAGGGCAATGGTTTATGACCAGCACTTGGTAGCATTAGCAAACTGTAACAGGAGATTGAGCCTGACAGGTGGGTTGGTAAAGAGGAGGAGGAGGAGCTGTAAATTACAGCTTCAAGGAATCGCCTGTTAAAAACCATGTGTCCTTTATCAAAAAGAAAAAAGTTCTCCCTATCTAATGGGTAAGGAGAGGAGATTCAAGACAATAGCGAGATGCTGGTCTTTTGCAAGACTGTTTTTGAATATTTTTTTCTCCTTTTCACATAGGGATTATGTGATTTTGCTCTGACAAGTCAGCAGGAGAAAGAAAAGTCTAGCAGACAGGCATTTGCAAGATAAATTCTGTGTGCTTAAATGATTTGAGACACGTTAGCTTGCTTCCTGTTAGGATGAAAAGGCTGATGCTGTAAGTCACCTACACAGCAGCTCCGTACGCAGCAGGAGGAGACTGGGGGAGTTCAGCAGATGCAAGGAAAAAAATCCTATGGAGGGAGGAGAAGCCTTTGCTGCATGCCCTCAAGTGCTGGCCTTACAACAGTGACGCTGCTGCAGAAGATGCAAGAGATGAAGATGCACGATTATATTTTTTTTTTCAGAGCCATGAAGAAATCTACTCTGAACTCCAGCACAACTCAGCCTGTCTAACTTTCTTGTTTTAATTCCTACTTGAAGTCCAATAGCTGTGTCTGAACTACTTTTTTTTTTTTTTTTTTTTNTTTTTTTTTTTTTTTTTTTTAATTCTCTCAATGGGGGTGGGAGACAGGATTTTTGACTGAAAATTGCCAGCAGTGATGTCTTTCCCACACTGTAGAAAACTGTTCTATTATTACTTAATCCCTATTATTTAAAATGTGCAGACTATTTCTAGTCTATATTTGTCTAGCTTAAACTTCCAGCCACACAATAATGTCACGCTTTCACTTTTAAAAATTTAAAAGCTCTCTATTATTAAATTGCTGTTTACCATTGTAAGTAACTGTAGATTGTGATTGTCACCCCTCCACCTTCTCTTTTTCAGGTGGATACCTTTCATCTCTCACTAAAGGGCAAATTTTCCAATCCTTTTAACAATTATCATATCTAAGAACGAACCCCCTCTAATATAATAGCAGCTGTAAGGATAAGAAATGGATCACAGTCACACTCATACCAAAACCAGATGTATTTATTCCTACTTAATACTCTCCTGTTTACGTATCCAGGGAGTGACTTAGTCCTTTGGCCACAACATTATCCTGAGAGATTGTATTCATCTGAGTAACACCCATGACCCCAAAGTCTTTTGCAAAAATCACTGCTTCCTAAGGTACTCTGTAAGGATGCCCTACATCCTTTGTTTTAAAACTGATGTGTTTCAAAACAGCCCTTTTTAAATGCATCTTGCTCAGCTGCCCTCTATTTACAATACATTTCAGTCTAACAGTGACATTTGGTCTCTGAATGTTTGGACCACCCTCTGTTTGAGCCATTCAATGCCAGGTGGTCTGTGAAGAGGACTTGCAAGACACCATTTCCCTATACACATACATATGTTTTCTTCTCCAAACAGCTGCTTAAGGCACAACTGTACACCCTTAATCTTTCAGAGGATGCTGCAATACAGGTAGCAGTGGCATTGTGAAGAGGAGAGAAAATAAGCCAACTCTGCTGGATAAGGCATAAAGAAGGGGTCATGCTGGGAGACTGGCTCAGCAGAAGGGAGTTGGCATATGTTGGCATACGAAGGAAGCAGGAATGACCCTTGTGCACATTTCAGATAACCCACCGGTGGGGCTTGGTGCCTCCCTATATCTGAAACAGCAAGCTCTGAGACTGCAATTGTTGTCCCAGGGTCTGCATAGAGGGTACATGGCCAGGAGGTGTTAATGGGGAGAAACACATCTGACTACCATGGAGGGAGAAGTAATGGGACTGAACAGCTTGTATTTTCCTGATAGGAAATTGATTTTTCATGGAGAAAAATCTAAATTAGCAATCCTTTCAACCTTTGATTTTGGCAACAAAGTCAGCAGATTCTGAAGTAGAGGCATTTTCCTGCTGAAGAAAATATCCTTTTCTTATGGGGAGCAGAAGCTTCCATAGCCTCATCCCACCTGCCACACAGTGGTGCATGCCACATAACAGCATGCCTGGGGAAGCTGCAAAGGTAATGACATTTCCTCTGAACCCTTGAAGGTGGATAAAGAAAAAGGGCACTCGGTCCTTCCCCTGTTCTCTTTGAGCTGTCACAGCAATGTGCTGTGCCCATAAAACAAGGCAGGAGCTGCTGAGGAATTCACAGCTCCGAGGGAGCTCATTTCCATCCTCCAAGAGTCAGAGGCCTACAGAAAATACTGTGGTGAGCACAGTGGCAAGACCAGAGAGGGAAAAAGTGTGTTTCTGGATTTACAGCCATTTATTCTGAGGCAACCGACAGAATCCCAAATGAGAGAGTGAGGAACACAGGGTGCAAAATTAGTCTGCATTTAAATAAGAGACATGTGGGTTTGGATCCCCCCACCCCTTGCTCTGTTTAAACAGCCCAACTCTGCCTGCAAACAAAGCCTAAGAAGATTATGTTCTGTGAGGATAATCTCAGCTTTCTAGTGCTGTCTTGGCTTCAGAAATACAGCATTCCAGTTTTCTTCCAGGGTCATTTCAATTCCTTTCCCATCAGCTCCCATATGCTTCTCCGGCTACTCCCTGATTTCTGGGGTGAAATGTTTTCAGTGTTATAATTATCAAGGCTCCTGGGATTTTCCTGCCATTCAGGCTCAAGTGGGATGGATTCCCCACCTCAAAGCAACAGGATTAGGCAGCAAGCAACTTTCTCAGTGATCCAGCTACCCCTCAGAGAGCAGTGGAGCAACGTTCCCCGCACGTGTGGGGAGCCAGCAGCCCAGAGCGCCTTGCTGCCCACCCATATGCATCATCCCATCTGAGCATTAAATTATGCAGAAAGTATTCCAGCAGCTCAAATATTAAGCAAGTGGTAATGATGTTGTCACTTTGGCAGAACGTGTAAATATCCGTGCAGATGGATAGCGTTTGCGAAGAAGATGAGCGAGATGAGAGAGGACCCCTTTTATCTGCCCTGCGCAGCTCCCACGCTGGCAGGGGGGCTGGCAGCTGCCTGCCGGCCAGGGGACAGATGCTCCTCCTGTCCTGGCACACCCTTTCCCACTCGCAGGCAGACCCCCTTGCCTTCCCTGCTCCAAGAATGAAGGGCAGCGCAGAGCAAGCAGCCTGCCTGGCAGGCACTGTGCGCTGAGTTCAAACGTGCTGAAGCCTGAAGAGTGGCATCTGTTTGTGCTGCGCTTGAATTTGGCTCCACGCCTGCCAGAAGACTGGAGAATGTGCCATGTAGGGCTTTGGCCTGCTTGACGCAGAGTGGATCCATAGGGAAATGAACGTCCAGGCTATTTTACACATTTGAATACATTGTGCGTAATGTGCCTTGGCTACAGATATTGTGGCTATATTTTGGGGTACATGTTGCCTTCTTCACATCTACCAGTTGTATATAGAACGTGAGGACAACTCTTAAGAGAACTGATAAATATGCAGGAGGAATGACTGAGAAAGAAAACAACACAAGAACCGAGAGCAGAAAAGCTGCTAAGAGCTGCAGCCCTCTCCTAATGCAGGGTCTGGGGCACCTGGGAGCCCGCTGCACGGGACAGGTGCAAATCTCTTCACTTCCCTATGCCAAGACTACGGCATGGACCTCATCCAACTTCTGCATGTCATGTCTGTGAATGCACCTTCTTCTTCCTCTGGTCTAAGGTAGGCTAGTCTACCTTGTACTTGGTCTTACTGTGTTACTTTTCGTCTTTTGTTTGAGCTGTGAGCGTGGAAGTTTGGCACCGACATGAAAGCAACATGCCAAATAAGCAACATCACATAAATAACCCCCAAAAATGTAATTGTTCTTTGTGGCACCAAGTCATGCAATGTTGACACCGAACAAATTCCTTTGACTTCTATGGATGTTTGGCCTGAATACGGATTGACTGAATCAGCCTGCATACCACAGGCTGCAGAGGAAGTAGAGTGATAGAGAAACAAAACGAACATGAACTCATGTCAAGTTCACCCTCAGGCTTAAGAAAGATTGAAAACAGCCAGTACAGTGCCTCACTCCATCTTACCCCATTGATTTGGAGGTGCTGCATCAACATTTCCCAGCGTCTTTTACATTACAGCTCAGTGTGGGAAACCCCAATTCCCAGTAAGGCCAAACAAATAACACAATTAATTTAAAAAACAAATGCTGCAATAAACCCACTTATTCTAATGTAATTTATTTTCCATTGACATGTTGCAAAGCACAGCCAGGAGCACGCCTCCTACAGGAACATCTCAAGGGCATTTTGTGACATTTCTCTCGTTCCCAACAAAAATGGCCAACAAATTATCTAGGTGTTACAGAGTATCATTTCTTAAGATATGTTAGAAAGCTCTGATGGATGCAATACAGTCTCTGTAGTGAAGAACTTTCAATTCAAGGTACTCCATCAGGATATACACACAGCACAACTGATCACAGCCTTCCTGAGGTGGCAGGTAGTAGCTACACACAGTACAAAGGAGTGAAAAAGAGACGAAATATCAACACGCTTCTGAAAATTTGTAAGAATCCTTAATGCCCTTTCAGATCACATAGTTGCCCTGGGTGTTAAGACATGGACACAGTAAACCCCCCAAGGCCCAGCTCCTGCTGGAAATCCAAGGAGCCAGATGGAAAGACAGCCAAACCACTCCTGTCTTCAAATGTCCTGAGGTTTTCTGATGCACAAGGTCCTAGTGGCTGGATGCCTTTGCTGTGGATCAGCTCTTCAGTGCCAGCCTTTCATTCTCTTCCCACAGCAATCAGGCTTTAAAGCCTCATGCCAGGTATTAGAAAAAGGACCAACAATGTGAAGTCTGACATCACTTGGTGATATATGACGTGAGCATGTGCCAATGTGTATGTGATTCTCTGTGCGTGTATACATGCAGACGCACACGCAGGCTCAACAGCCTGTGTCTGCTGAGAATCATGACCCTTCAAGCCCCACAGCCACGCCATCAAAGGAACACCGCGCCCGCCAAGTAAGGAGAGAGGTACTAAAATGACAGGCACTTTGCATTTTTTATGAGGTTTGTCTCCTACATGTCTCTGTACCTCCGCAAAGCCCTCTCATCACTGCTTCAAAGTCCATCTTGTTTGTCTCAGCTGATTAGGAAGTTTCATTCTTGGCTGAATCCCCACCTCCCTGTCTGTCCCTGTGCCCTTGGCATCAGTGTGTCCCAACAGCAGAGTCTCTATTGTGCTCTCCTATTATACTGTCTTTCCCAAACAGCTCTACCACCACTAACTTTGTGCTGTCCGTCACAGCTACTTCTGCCCCTGCACCATCCACTCCAGGCAGACAGGAAAGTCAATTTTTGTCAGGCTCACTGTTCCCTTCCAGCCCAAAAGGAAGGAGCACATGCTAGGCCCTGGGGAGCTTCCAAGCTCCCAAGTCCATGTTCGTACCCTAACTCTGTCCCAAATCCAAACTAGGGCAAGAACTGGGTAGATGTCAACCCTCCCACTTAACACCCTAGTTTGCATGAATGGAAAGCCTGGAAAAATGAGAGGGTGGGGAGGTGCCACATGATCTCATCCTGGTAAAAGATCGAGATGACTGGGAGACCAAGACTTCATGGGGCAATACAGTATACGTGCAGCGGTAAATTTAGCTATGGCCTAACAGTCTTGCTTTCCTGCTTGCAGACAGAGATAATCACACTTCCCTAATTCATCATGAGCGTTGAGAATAAACATAAAAATTCTTGAGGCACATCTTAGCATAAGAACACTACTCACAGATTCATAAAAGATCTACAGAGGCCATGGCAAAGCTTCACTTAGCTTACAGACGATGTGCTCATGGACAACTGATTGCTTCCCAAATGGAACAAAATGACCTTAAAGCCATAAAACCTCCAGAGTATATCTAACAGTACTGGACAACCCCTCCCCTTCCTTCCACAAGCTCTTCTAACCTCTCTTTTTACCTCCAGCAGTCACCTTAACACAACCCAACAGCTGAGTTTGAGTAAATACTCTTGTATACTTTACTAATGCCAGTTCAACAAAGCCATCATTTCACTAGACTTTCTCAAGGCATGCACAGCTTAGCCTCTTCTTTTCGTCACAGAATCCAAGGTCTAGATGACCGTCTGTGGCTCAACAGGGTGAAAGCCCTGGGTATACATCAAATAATTCAGGAGTAGAATAAACATCAGGAACTAAAAACAGCTGACCTCCTCTTAGTCTCTGAGCTTGGCCCCTTTGTTTTCCAAGCCTTTGATGGACCAGTAAATCACTCTTCACTCCAAACACATTGAGACTTGCAGGTTCCTATGCCAAACTCTTCATTCAAAGAAAACTATCAAGGGGATCAAAACAAAGAAGTGTGCAGTCGTTCTTCAGGGAGGACAAGTGAGATAACATGGTAACTTTATTTAGATTCTCCTTGTAAAGGATTGCTAACGTTGTAGCAAAGGATGGCTTCTAATCTATGCAGCGCTACAGCCTCACAGTGAAGGGGAAGTCTTAGTGAGCAAGCTGAATCCTTTTGGCAGGTTTATTCACTCATAAGGAATTCCTTTCATTATTTAGTACAAATAAAGATATACCTTCATGAAAGGCTTCTGCTGCTCATGCTGCTCACATTCATATTTGATAGCTGAACAGAGAGCTAGAGTCTTTTCCCTGTTCCACACCAGTGTGCAAGAGAGGTTCTCTTGTGAGACTGCTGATTTTTCAGAAGAACGTTGGGTTTTCATGCTGAATTGGACTGATGGTCCACCAAATCTTGCCTTCTGCCTCTGAACTCCACTGAGGAGTGAAAAGAGCTTGCAGCATGCTTGGCTCATCCAGCAAAGCCAGGCACCACAGGGAAAGACTCCTTCCTGACCTCTACACTGATTAGATAATGACTTGAAGCATGCGATTTGATTATCCCTCTGTTAGAGACTGAATGTGCCTCCGAGTCACTGTCCATGAAGGTAGGGAGTGAACTGGGACTGTAAACAGGATTTCTGACTCTCTCTACTTAAATTCTACCTAGGATTAAGAGGGAAGAAGTAGAGACCCTATATATACCCTCCCTCTGCCCATCCCTGCTCTCCTCTTACAGCAGCACTAGCCTGCCACCATGCTCACGGCCCCCAGAAGGTTTGGAGCTGGGCTTCGAGAAAGGAGGAGAGAGTTTCTGCATCTCTCCTCCTACTCTGTGAAGAAGGCTGCACGCAATCCAGGGTCTTACACCAGCAACTTGTTACTCTTTTGAGCGAATGTATGAACTGGGTCCTGCTGCCCAGTGGCAATAGATGGTATAAAGAGGTAGGTTTTGCTCACAGTGAAAAACGATACTTCTTTTCAGATCTCTGCTCTGTGTTACTGGCTGGCCCTTCGGTCCCATATTATTGAAGACAGTGAGGACTAGATGGTGATCATTTGCTGTCTGATCCCTCACAGTCCTTGCACTAACAGTTAAGTAGTCCTCTCTAAGTCATCTGTCCTCAAAGCTAAATAAGTCAGTGCATTTTTTTCCCCAGATTTTGCCAATGCTAGGAAAGCCGGAGCAGAAGCGTGTGCTCTGATTATGTCCAAGCCAGAAACCGCAAGTGCAGAATTCGCTAGGGGGAATCGCTGCAAAATAAACAGATGAATAAGATACTCAACATTTCACAAGCCTATAAAATCTGGGCTGGAACACAGTGGGCAGGAACTAAAGGGCTGAGTGCCAATCAGGATAGCTGAGGGGTCTGTTAATTTATCCCCCAAAGATTTCCTCCTCCCTTAGGTTGTAACTAATAACACAAACTCCTATCTAATGCCACTAATGCTATTATGCTGGAAAGCCCAAACCTGAGGAGGGAAAAGGCAGTTTGTGGCAGCAGATGCCAGCAATCAGCCAAGATCAGAAGCAGAGCTTGTCTCCTGGCTATACGTATGAGATAAATGTTGACTTCATTTCCATCTGTATACCCCATACTCCGCTCCCCCGAACTCTCCCAGTGCCTCCTCTTCCAAAACTCTGCTCTGTTCGTGTTGAAATGATAATTGTTAATTTATTCTGCTTTTCTGGTTGCTGTGCTAACTCACAGCTTGTGCTGCTTGGTGTCTAAGCAGCTTGTCCTGGGGATATGGTTAAACCTGCCTTTGATCAGCATTTAATCCTTCAAGGTGCTCAGGGGGCTGCAGTTTAGTTTCTATGTGAAAGCAATTAGAAAAGACGGAAAGGAAGAAACAGGACTCTTCTTCTCTCTCCCTCCAAGAAAAGCATTTATCATGCATTGGGGTGGCTGTTACAGTAGGAGGAGAAGCTGCTCCATAGGCCTGGCCCAGATCTGACAAATGTAAGAACTGGGAACCCTGGCCATCAGGAGCCTAATCTGTCTGTCTTCACAGGTAGCCCAAAGATCTGGGTTATTTTGTTCCTCAGCTAAATATAAGCTGCTTGTTAGGGAGAGAAGCTTATCCTCCCCTCCCTTCCCTCAAGCCTCCATCAGGGAGGACAAGTAGAGGTAGCATTTTTAACAGATGGAAGCCAAGTTCTCTAAGGGAGTCTTTCAAAGTAAATAAATAAAAAGTAACTTGTGGTTCCTACACACAGCTAAATATGTATGTCTAGATAAAGCCCTAAATGTGGGGTACAGCCATCTGCAGGGATGCAGAAGCTGCAGATGGAAAACAAGGGGAGGATCTGGGGAAGCATTTGAGAAGGCAAGATCAGACTGGATGAAGAAAGGCAACTGATGCCAAACATCCCAGAGAAAGCTACTTAGAACAGGATTCTGTTAGTGCTTTGGGACAGCATCTCTAGCAAAACTCCACACCTAAAATCACTTAAAACTAAGTGGTGTGAGGTCCACGTCAATGTATTGCCACTGCACAGGACTTTCCCCAATGGGGAAAACGCACCATCCATTTTAGCAGTTTACAAGAACTTGGCACTTCCAAATCAAAAAGCAGCATAGCGCCCACTTGTCACACACATTTTTGGTCTCAGACTCACAATGTAGAGGCCTCAAAGTGGTATTTCTTGACCTCTCTGTACACAGAGTTTGTTCATCACAATGATCTGGCACACACTTTTTGTTATTAGTAAGATCCTGTCAGCCAAGCTTTTGGTGTCACAGAAGTGAGATATAATACAGCTTCTCTATCTAGCTTAGGTCCTTTTAGAGTGCCAATCAATGTAGTTTTCTAGGAAACGTATCATCAGGATATTAAAGTTGGTTATCATTCCCCAAGTGCTGTGGTGGGTTACTCAATCTGAGATTAAAGGTATAAATCTAAAAATAGATGGAACCATAACAGGAGGACTTTGCTACCACTTACATATGGCTCGGTCTAGTAAACCTGGGACACGCTATAGCTCCTCTGCATTCCACTTGCTCTGTAACTGAATTGTTTTGTGCACCTGGATGAGATGCTTTTTTTTTCTCTAGGCCTCAGTAATCTTATGAAACCTAGTTTCCTTATGAAACTCAATTTTCAGTGAAATGGAATTAGTTATATCATCCTATTTCAGTAGGATAGTTGTAGCTGGCTCTAGACGTAAACAGCTGTGAAATTACAAATAATAATTTATCTCATTTGCACTTGCTTACGGTTACACCATTGTAACTCTTTGTATGCTCTTATGTATTTCTGCTCTGTAACTGGAGACAGGAATTAGGATTTTAACCTGCCACTCAGCACATAATAAAGTACGAGTCACTCATCTCTTGTATTTAGCAAAAAATTCCAGCAACCATATGTAATTTTGAAGTACCAAATAAACTTCACTGCGTGACCCAAGTCTCGCAAATCTTCATGCCATGACACCATGCTAAAGGACTGCCAGCTGAATGAGTAGCAAAGAAATGAAAATCCCTTAGCAGGTAAATACGTGACGTGTTCAAATACCACATAGGAGAAACTTTTTTCATCTGGTCGGGAAAATAAATTAGGAACATGTCAGCCCCATTTAGGCATATGTTAAACTCTGTGAAACACCCCTTTTTATCACATTTAAAACATGTGGGAAATACTGATGATACAGGGTTAAACTGGTCTCTGGCAGAATTAAAGCAGATTCCAGGGGTGACTCTGCAGAGAGGAGCTCCCTGCCATCCTCAGCTCCATAGCTCAGAGCTGCCTCGGGGAGGTGAGGAGCAGTCCCTTAGTTCCCTCTTCTGCTGCTCCAAGCCCTGCAGCCTTACAAAGACTCTTGCTTTCTCATCTCTTGTTGTGCTCTGCAGCCCTAAAGAAAACATTGCCTGTGCTCTCCCTCCTTGGCAAATACACAGAGCATCACTGCTACCCCAGGCATTCTCACAGAAAAGTAATTGAGAGGCATTTGAAAGAAAGAGTTAAATCAATTACAAAAACATGTCCCACCCGCCCTTACCTGAGCTTCAGCTTTCCTCACCCATTTTTTTCCTTCTCAGGCTTTTTCAATATAGAAAAAATAGTGTAAAAAAAAAAAAAAAAAGANAAAAAAAGCCAGCTAGCTCAGCAGGAGCTATATGCTGATTAGAAAAGTTTTGCTCTGGGGGGTGCAGGTTCGGGGGCGGGAGGAAATGAAGCAAATAAATGGTACTAATCCTTTAAACCTGAGAGTTTTAGCTACTGCATTAAAAAGTTGGCAGTGGTATCTTCTAATCCCAAAGCCCAAGTGCAGTGTATTATCCAGCAGACTGCATTCCCACACTTGACACCTCCCTAAAAGCTTTCCTGCGTGCGTGCCAGTTTTATCAGCTACCTGGAGGACTAAAAGCGAACTCACTCACTAATTCCCAACCTTAGAGCAATCCTGCTCTGTTCCTTGAATGGCAGGGTGAAAAGGGCACTATCTTTAGAATGCCTTTGCTTGTTCAGTTATACCACCTTGCTTCGCTATTAGCCCTAAGCCCAAACCACACTACTTAGTGGAAGCATCAAAAGCATTCAGTGGTGGTCTAATTCTGCTCTCCCTGCTTTGCCTGAGGTGTGAAAGCCTTTGCTGTGGACCCTGAAAGCTGATGAGCAGTTCACAAAAGCATGATGAAACAGTGCAGGCCAAGACATGAAGAAAAAGTCAGTATCCAAGTAAGCCTGCAGGAAGAATTTAAGGAGTCAGGATAAAAATAACAGAATTAGGACATAGCCAGAAATGAGGATTAACACTAGACAACGTCAGTGACGATGAGTGATGAGGATTCCCAGTTGCATGCCTAATATCAAAAATATTTTCACAAGTAACAACTGCCCCCGAGCCCCGAGAAGAGTGAGCTCCGTGCTGAAATGCCAGAACAGCCATTTCGGATGAAATCTAGGTCCACGTAGTCCAGTATGTGCCTACGACAGTAGCCAGTGTCACACCCTGCAGTGAAAGGACAGCAAATCTTCACTTCTAGGGATAAGCCTTGAAACAGCAGGTTTCTTACTAGCAGTAAATAACCTGTCACACTGCCTTGTCAATGGCCCCTGTGCAGCACAGCCTCCCCAGCACCATGCTGAACCATCTTCTTGCTTCTACGTCAGAGGGATAAGGAAACACCACCCAGTTAAAGTAGAATTTGACAGATTTAGTATAATTAATACCGATGTTTAATGATTCTAGATCCCCTGCTCCTTTGTGAGTTCATCCATAAATGCAATATCTCTCCAGGTCTGCAAGGAACATGCTACCTGTCCTTTGATCTTGTCCTCTTTTGAGTTACAAAATAAGATTTCATATTAAGATTTGGGGGGAGGGAAAACTGCTTGGAGTTTTGGTGTAGCATTACAATGTACTGAATATATTATTTTTCCAAATCACAGCTTCCCTTGGATTCTGTCACGGAAAGGCTGACACACCGGACAGACCAGGGAAGAAATTAGATCATATGCAATCTGTTACTCTCCACCTATTTTTTTAAGACACCTGAAGCAGATAAAAAACAGAGAGAGGGTGTCAGATCCCCACTGGGTATAAACTGGCATAGCTCTGCTACAGTCACTGAGTAGAATGAGTCAATATATTGATACCTACTGAGAAGTTATCCTGTGTATCTTAAAATATTAACACCAGAGTTAACATGAAGTAAAAGGGAAAGGGGCTTTCACCTCATCTGTTCAACATACACACTTGATAAAATGAGCCTGGCTGAGTCAGCGAGGCACTGCGGCACCCATCTGCCCGTCCCGATCCCCCTCCTCCTCCCAAACACCCACCTTCCGCCCCAGAATACGCTTTCCTCTGCTGCCACACGCCTGTGTTGGGCAAAAAGTCCCCTGTGCCAGAAAAAGAAATAAAAATAATAGCCTAAGCATGCTTCTAAAAATCAACCATCTACCTGCATTTTTATACTTACAAGTAAAATGGTCCACATTCTGCTGTTACTGATATCAACGTAAACCTGGAAGACTGCTGTTAAAGACACCAGAATAGAACGAGGATCAGAACCAGTACTCTCGTGTCGTATTTGAACTTACAGTGTATTTTGGCAGTATGTAATGTGCAGTCTCACTTCTTTTTGTGCACATTGTTCTAGATTGTGTTCTAGACCTTGGGCAACATCAGAAATTTTCTTCATTAACTGTTTTATCANCGTATTTTGGCGGTATGTAATGTGCAGTCTCACTTTTTCTTGTGCACATTGTTCTAGATTGTGAACACATTAATTAACCTTGGGCAACATCAGAAATTTTCTTCATTAACTGTTTTATCAGCATGACCCCCTGTGAGGCCAATCCATAGCTCCTTGCTCAGACAGAAGCGTCCAAAAATCAGATTTAGAGGAAACCAGAGTCAAGTGGTACTTCGTCTGGCTCTTGGACGATGAGAAAAATCCTATGGTATTTACACATATAGCAGCTGAGAGACAGACAGTGCTGGGTACCTGTGGAAGTACCCGACAGAACTTTTGGTACAGCACTCTCTTCTCCTAACTACAGGAACCAGTTAAAAAGACAATTTCCATGCTGTGAAAGGCTGGGGTTTGCAGCCTGGAATGGAGGATGAAGAACAGCAGCAGCGCTGTCCTCGTCGGATCCCAACACAAACCACAAAGCGTAGGCAGGACCTATGCATTGCCCTCCACTGTGGAATGCATCTTTCCAAATTTGGTCCAGTAGATGAAGTATTTGGCCTCATAATCTCTCCCCAGCACTGGCAGACACTTATGAACCAGACTGCAGAAACTTTGGGAATTCTCAGCTGTGTCATACAGAAAGAGAAATAACCCAACAGATTGGGCTCCCCTGAAAATCTCTGGCATGAATGTGGTTATTTTTAAAACCAGAGTGGACTGCGGTCAACAGCCTTTGGGGATTTCTGCTGGGTTGGGAAAGTTTAATAAGTAGACATGCTGGGCAAAGGATTAAAGTGCTTCCGTATGACATGTCAGAAATAAACACAAGGTGGTTCAACTCAATCCACTTAATGCCATCTTGCTCCTGTCACACCTGTAAATGCTACCGACCATCATCTAGAGACGTAGTTCTCTAGGATAAGTATTTTTTCCACCCAAGGGAGGTTCCTCACAGTTAGATTTGCAGGACCACTCTGTCCCTCCTCCCCTCCCAGCCTCTGCTTCCTTTGGCAGCATTCTGGTGCAGATTTTCTTAGATAATACGGTTGCTTTAATGTTTTAAAACTAAAGACTTCTTAAATTGAAAAATGGTCTTTTAAAAACGGCAATATCTTACTTTTCAACATTTTTCATTTTTGAAACATTTAAAATGCTAATTCTTTTATCAAAAATGTTATTGGAACTGTTATCAGAATGGTTATAACTGTAGTAAAACCCCTTAGAACATGAAAAACAAACCCATTTTGAACCCCGTGAAACAGAAAAAGCATCAAAACCTCTATATTGAAAGGGTAAGCTGAAAAATATTTTCCAGCCCAGCTCTTTAGAAAGGCAGGCAGTTAACCCGCTCCTTGCTGCACTCTCTCCCTCTCTTCTCTGCAAATGCAAGTACTGAAATGAGGTTGGCATTCATTTTCTTTCAATGTGGACACAACAAAGACTGAATTTTCCACAGCCTACCTACCCACAAAACCTACCAACCAGTGTTTCTAGGGGGCTAGCTATTCACAGGCCCACAATTTCATGTACAAATTATGAACTATACAGCTTAATGACACTCTGAATGGACTGTTTTACTGGGGCACACTCCGTGGGAAGAGAGACGGAATGTTGAGTGGTCCTGACCATACGCGTACAACCACTGCTGCTGTATGCACACATCAGTGGTATCTCTGGTCTCTCCCCAGAGCTATTTAAACTGTGGGAAGTAAGCCCAATGAATAAGAATTAGGGACTCTACTTGCCTGTTACCTCTAAAGTGCGAGTGAATACCTGTATAGGAAACCACCAACAACAACAACAAAAAGGGAGAAAGTAAAACCTTTCTTGAGAATTAAGATCTTTTAAAAGTGTGATGTAATGATGCCCAGCTGTCACGAAAGCCACTGCACTCTGATCCTTCCTCTCCCTCTTGTTTAAGTGCTCTCTGGGAGCACAGCCTTGTAGAGGTTCAGTGTAACAACTAAAAGGGTTGTCATGTTTAATGGAGTCAATGATGGCTAAATCTCAGTTCCCGGTTAATCATTTGCTCTTGCCAGCATGGTGAAGCTGAGCATCCCAAATCTCCAGGACAGTCATGTTAATGGAATAAGCAAAAAAGTCAAGTGAGATGCTATCTGAGCCTGCCTGATGAGATTGCAGTTTGCAGACAACCCTGGCTTATCTTAGATGATGAACTATCAGGGATAAACAGAATGCATCAAGTCTGTTTCCCCAAGACCTTGACTTGCTGGTGGTAGGGGAATATGAATAACATCTAGGCAGCTCAATATAGATTAAATAAGGAACTGGATAAGATCGTGGTGTTAATGAATATCCACTTTAAAAATATCCCCAAATACCTAGTCCAATAACCATGCAATGCAAAGGATTAAGCTTCTGTTATACATTATTTCAGGAGAGGTAAATTAAGTGTAAAACTGAGAACTCCATTCTAAATGTAATGTGCATATGCAGACATACATCAGTCTTTCTCCGTGTACACTTACAGTAATACTTCACTTTTACATAATCAAAAACTATTATGTATCTCAAAATGCTTTACAAAGCTGGGTCACTATCGTAATTCCCATACATAGGAGGAAAGGGCACTAAGTAGTTTGGGTAATTTGGCTAAGATTATAAAACCAGAAAACTGAAGATCCAGGAGGAGATTCTTAGACCCTGCTCTCCTCCAGATTCACAAACACACTGCTATGTATCAATGATGCTAGCAAGAAAGAGTTTGGTAAGAAAGACAGAGACAGAAATCTTGCAAAATGAAGACTAAATGCTGTCCCACAGATCTGTGATCTCAATCAAAATTATATATTCCATTTGATAACTGCCATGAAGAAAAAGATTTTAAAACATGTAGTTTAGGTGTGCAAATCCATAATGTGTGGAGACATGCAAGGATTATTCATTTATGCAAATATGGATTATATGTGCCTTGTAATGTATTACATTAACATATCATATTGTTTATCCTAAACAATGTATTGCCTAAACAGTGATTTGTTTGGGCTTTAAGCTTATCTAGCCTTAAACACTGAAAAAACATGTTATGGCACCTAGCAGCGAAGGTGGAATTGAGTCACAGTTCAGGCTTGCTCCAGCAGCAGGTTACAGACTGGAATTTCTTGGTGCAGAATTAGTGCAGAAGTTCACAGTGAAATATTTTCCTAACAGAATCAACAATACTCTAAGAAGTCCAGAACCACAGCCTGGTTTGGAAAAACCTACAGGACTGGGTTCATTCCACAGTGATGGTTAAAAGAATGCCATGACCTTATTACTGATGCATGACACTGCTCCATTGTCTTTGAATGCTTTTTCTCAGAATCTCACTGATACCAATTTCAATTTAAAAATTCCTATTCAATTAAAATCCCAACCACAGAGTTGTAATACAACAAACATCCAGTTTTAAAGCTAAAACCTTGGGAAGATACACGGTTTAGAATATTCGCTTCCAGAGCCCCAGTCACCTGCAGCTAAGATCCAGAAATATTTCTCATTCCTGCTGCTGTTCAAGCCACGCTGTATCAAGTAAGGGAGAAATAACAGCAACTATTCTGGGAGCCTTCTAAATGGATTAATGCTCATGTAACCCGGGCTTTCAGAATGGTTCTAATGGCATAGATGTGCGTTTTTGTTTGCATTTGTGTCCAAATCTTTTTATGACTAGCATTGGTTCAGAATTTTCCACTGAAGGGTAATTCATCAGAAGTAAACTATTTATAGGAATTGTTCTATATTCGGTTTTAAACAAGTTTAGGCATTTAACAATAAGGTTTCAAGTTTCATTAAAAAACATGGTTTTTTTACAAAGCTTAATAAATAAATACTTAATGAAGTTAAAAAATGTCAAAGATTGAAACTGTTGTAATGATATTGTTATACCCATGATGATCAAAGGATATAAATGAGCAAGGTTTGCCTTTAATAGACCAACTGGTATAGAAGGATAAAATGCAGAACATAAGGAATACAAACCCTATTCAGATCTAAGGGAGTAATAGCAGCTTTCAAAACAACATGCAGGTTTAGACTAACAGCTCTGAATTTAATATTGTTAGCTAATAAATTAGTCAATTTAAGGGAACAGGTTACTTCTACCTGTAGATCCTCAGGGAGCGGTACCAGCAAAAGGAGAGGTAATATGCTCTCTCCCTCAGTGGAACAGAGAGAGAACTAATTATTGTCTATAGGATGTGAAGGAGTTCACAGGCAGCAGGATGTAAGAACACAACATACTATAAATCAATATTGCTATACTATGCCCTTGATTTTTAGAGTCTAACAGAGTTGAAAATTTTAGTTTCTAAGATCTTCCTTTGAAACTGTTTTGAAGGACTCCCTTGAGGATCAGGGCTGATAGTTTAGACTGGTTATTTGTGGAAAATGTTCTCCCACTGTTAACTGGATGTTTCTATTTACTGAATGTCAGTGCGAGTTCACCATAGTATACGGCAGGTTTCTGGTCTAACCAGCTTAGGTTCCATGAGGGCTTTTGCAGCACTGGATGACTTTGCCGCATTGGTCCATATTCTGGACCACATGTGTTTAATCCAAAGCTTTGGATAGTTTTACTGTGAGTGATATTTTAGTATGGTGACTATAGAAACGAGGCCATCTGTGGCTTGGTTTCAGGGAATGAATTTTGTTTCTGGTGATGAATTCAGCAAGGTTGTTGCAGAGGTAGTCTGGGGGCTACAGACATTTTAGGAAAGGAATGAATTCTGGGAAAACATCTTCTAATGATGTTATTTTTTCCCATAGAAGTTTAACAGTTTTCTGTTTAAGTTCCTGCATGTGGTTTTAAGTCATAAGCAAGTGTATACAACGGGTGTGTTTGTGCACAGAAGAAAGGGTTGTATTATCACTATTTTGCATCAGGTGCTTGGATGTTTCACATAAAAATATGATCTACCTATCACCCTTGAGCAGTAGCTGTTGAAAGACCACAGTTGGACCAACCCTCTTTGAATTCCTTAGAATAGCCAAGTCAACATTTTCAACATTTTGTGCTTTTGTCCTATTTCATAGCTGGAAGAAAAGAAATCTCGAATAAACTAGATGGGACAGCTCTTCATTTTCTCTACCCTACCCTATGTACATCATAGGTTACAACAGAGGGAAGTCCTTTCTGCCCAGGCCAGAAGTTCCTTGGCATTCCTTTTCTGCTGCTGAGTCTGCCAACTGCTAGACAAATACAAGAGATAAATTAAGTTTTTCATCCAATGTACATGAATGCTCTGCACAC
>RSEF01000005.1:43624404-43648454 GCA_003993805.1 Himantopus leucocephalus | reverse complement strand
CAGTTTTCCAGTGGTCACACCCAGATCAGTGCTATAATGCATGTGCAGTGAGCCCAATATTCCAGGAAGACCCGATGTACACGCACTGTACCAACAATCTGCCCACAAACAGTAAATCAAAAGTATTTGAGACACACTGGACTCCAGGTACATGCATGGATGAATCACGACGGTCAACACCTCTTGGCAATGTCAGACTAAATATGCATGTGCCTCCTACCCATGCGCAGGTATTTTTGCGAGGAAATCCTAGACAGAAACATAGCCATGCCACAAAGTAAAAGCAATGTGAATGGTGCAGTGGACCGGACATGACCAGTGCCAGGCTGTACTGCCAGGTTTGACTCAGTGCACGGCTGTATTCAGATAGCCTAAACTCTATTAACCTCCAAAGCCTATTGATCAGGCACCCTGATGGCCTGGAGTGAAATGGCAGAAAGCAGCACGCCCAGGGACTTCAGCAGAACTCGGGCTGTTTAAATGTGGCAACGGTTTCTGACTCAGCAAACTGCTCTCCCTCTCCGTGTCCCATTTTCTCTTCTTAGAACAAGAAATACAAAAACTGGTTGCCTGTCCTCTATCAGTGCTGTGATGCTCTAAGAAGCTACATAAACTGCTTTGAGATAGCAGTGTAAAAATAGCTAAGCAAAAAGTTAGCATAAGAAACAGACTTATTAATAAAGAATGGCATGTGAAATTATTATAACTAGGATAAAACTGCAGCGAGTCTCCTTCTCAATTCTTTACAGCATAAGGTGATCATCGTTTGTGAGGTCAAGGAAAAAAACCGCAACCCTCCCTTGGGATATACAATTAAACATATCAAAGGGGTTATTTGCGTCCATCTGTAGCATCTGGCACTGGCCACGGCCAGAGACAGAATACCAGACCAGATGGACCAATGTGTATGGCAATTCTTATCATCTTGTGGGATTAATTTCTTCCTTCAGGTTGGATATGTCTCTTCTAATTGTGTATCAACATCTAACCAAAATTGGTGCTGACATATCATTGATTGTGCTGTGAGTTTATCTGCAGCTCAGCATTCTGGGACAGTTTAGTCCCTTGCTTACCTCAACTCTAATGCAGGATTTCTTTATCAGTGAATTTCTACATTCACTCATACATTTTCCAAGCCTTGTCCTCAGAGCTTACCGACAGAATCCATGACTCAACTGTAATTTGAACCAAAAATCTTTTTTAGTTCCTGAATCTTTGCTACTGGAAGACTGTAGCCTACAAGACTGTAGACTATAAGACTCCAAATGATTTTCTTACAGCTACAGTCTTGTCCATGAATTTATAGAGCCTAGGTGTGCATGGCAGGATCCTAAAACCTTCCTACGAATTCTTTTGGAATGACCGCACTGTTTTTCTGTGGTTCACTCCAAGACATGCAGAGATAGCAAAGATAACAGAAATATCATCTTTTACAAGAGCCAACAACTGCATTTGGGGTTTTTTTTATATGAGGATCAAATAAGTAGTAATGATTATTGAATTTTACAATTTTATCATTATATTATAAACAATTAGAAACCATTAGCACTGCACCATAAAATGATGACATTGCATTGTCATATCACATCAGGGACTCTCTATTGCCGTATTTTGAACTTCTTGACTAAGTAGGACTTCTGTAAACACGGTTGAGTACAGCTACATGAAGGCCAGGGACTCAATCAGCCTACCTAGAAGGTGCCCTTGAATCCAGCAGGAAATACAGAAAGGTTATAGAAAAGGGTTGCTGTAGGATGGTCTCTCAGGCTGTGAAATGCGATAAAAGAAGAAACAAAGAGCTCCTGAAGATATGACTGCTTTGTCTTCACTCAGTATTCAGGGGGAAATGGTTTCCACACACAGCCCCTAGCCCTTTCTTGACTCTGAACTCAGCTTCCCTATAGACATGAATTACGCATAATCCTAAACCTCAGCAGAAACGTAAAAACCAGATACTGCTTCTGAAGAGAAGCAAGCTTCCCTGAGGACAAATACTACACTTATGCCTACATACACATGCAGGGGTGCCCTGACAAAAATGCCCGCTATTCCAACGCTGCATTTGAACAAATTGCTCCTCTTCCTCTCCTGCTGTGTCTCAGGGGAGCACGGGCAGGGCAAGCACACCCCCTGAGCCACCACTGCAGACTGCGGTACAGCCCAGCCTTTACCTGGGCCTGTCCCAGTGACCTTCTTAGTAACACAAATGAAGCATTGCATAGCTCTTCCCATGTTGAGCAGCAGCAGAATCCGCCCTTTCGCCCTCCATGGAAAATATTTTTTTTAAAAAGTGCCTTGACTTTTCAGACCAGTAGATAATAAGCTAAATGTATTCATGTCTCATTCTAGATATCGGCAATAAGACTTCCAAGAACACAGGCAACGGTTTAAAAAAAAAAAAAGCTAAATGGGTGTTTCAGTCATCACTGTAAATGGATTTGTAAAAACATATGGAATACTTTGAAGTCCGGATCCAAGATCAAAAAAGCATATAGCTAAAAGACCACTGTAAATTGAACAGCAGCAGCCTGGGGCTCTGGTGGGCAAGTTGCAGACCCTACCGCATTTTGCAGAGCAGCTCTAACCTCCTCAGTTCAGATCAAGAGGACCCAACAAGGCAACTCTGCTGCTGAGCTCTGATACTCCTTCCTTCCCTGCTTCTTTAGTTTATTTTTTCCTCCAGCTTCAAACTGTCTGTGTCTTTTATTGAGACCTACTTGGATCTTTAATGGTTCTTCTGATAATCCTTGCCTCCTTCACTTCTGATTAAAGAGAAAGAAAGAACGGGAACTGTACCCTTGACTGATTTACACTTCAGCTTAATTTCTATCTTCCTCCTCTTCTCTCCCTCACCTCTTCTTTCCTTTGCTAGCTGAATCACCTCAATAACTTTGTTCACAATTTTTGGTAAAATGAATTGATTGAACAGTTGCAGACAAAATCTAACTTGTGACAGAAACAGAAGACAGTGAACAGGACGTTGAAAGTAGAGGCTGGGGTGATGTGGTCAGCTCTTTGGGTCACCGGTGTAAAAAGTCCCCCTGGAGTTCTGGAACCAGCAAAGAGAAATGCATGTCCGTAATGCTCCTTGAGGCAGTAAATGAAACCGTCACCAGCAGCAGAGAATCACTCGCTCCCAGAAAGAAATGACTGAAAAAACTCACTGAATTTAACCACACAGCCCAGGCATTCCCCATTTTTTCCTGACATTGTATTCTTGGGACAAGGATCAATATTTCTTTGTAGAACTGGCTGCATGAAAAGGTACTGATCCTTCTCAGGGTATGACAAGGATGAATTCCCAGGACTTCATGCAAAGCCAGTACCAGGAGCCATAGCGCTGTGATGGTCCCTAAATTCAAATGACCAAATATCCCAGCTGAAGTTCAAAAATATCTTTCCATTGTGTTAGGAAAGAACACTAACAATAAGTTTTTCCTTTCAGATGGGCAGAGATTTTAAATACTCACCACATTTCTGCACGAAAGCATAGGGAAAATGAAACAGCTGGCAATACATGATGTGCCCTTAAAATTCACCATCCAGTGTGTCAAGGTAAGCCAGTGGCAGAGCTAGGGACAAAGTTTTGGAGTTCTTGTCCTCAGTTCTGCTCAGAGCTGCTGCTGAGGAAAAATCTCTTCAGTATTGCCCAATGCCAAGTGGAATTTGGCTTCTCTGACATCAATGGCAAAAGTTCTCACCAAGGAATCCACAAAGGGCTCAGGTTTTCACCATTGCTGTAAATCAGCTATCAAGTATCAGTTAGTCCAGTAGGGGAGGCTGCTCCTTTTGCCAGTGTATATTTTTCTAATGACTGGGCCAAGAAGAGTAGCCTGAGTCTATGGCTTGTTAAGTAGAAACAAACTTGTCTGGAAAACAATTAGCTGAAATGAAATGAGCTTAGGTATACACTACTGGCATTCATAGTAACAGAATTTGCCACCCTGATCTTCAGTTACAAAACATACCCTTTTTTACTAAGCTAATACACATTGATTCCGGAGCACAGGCACATCCATCACCTTACTCTGTTCCAGTACTACTACTGCAAGGCTGTCGTGCTCATAGCGCCTAGCGTCAGAAAAGCGAGTCACTAGGTAAAGGGATGCTTGCAGGGCACAGACACTTTTCTCTAGATTCTACATAGAAACACAGCTAAAAAGAAAAAGATAGTAAGAATTCTCTGCTCTGTTTCTCTTCTTCAAGCCTGTATAAGGTGCTGAATACATTTCTCAAGGAAAATTAATTTCTTTGCCTTTTCCTTGCCTCTAATGAACTGCCTCTGAATGCATGAGGGCACAGGAAGGAGAGCAGACTCCGTGGTAAGATAATAAAAAGTGAAAAGGCATTCAAAGCCATCAGTATCTTGCAAACCTACACTGACGGAAATATGCTGGACTGCAGACAGGGGAACATGATCAGAGAAACTTGGAATAGCTTTGGCATTCATTACTTAACTGCAAGGAGAAGATGACACAGGGGGAGCAGGGGGTTCTCCTGCAATCCTACAGAGAGGTTACGGAAGCAGATGTCTAGACACAGGCCACCAGCATTCCTAAATATTGCACTCAGTGGACATCAGTGAATAACAAGCTCTTCTGTGAAAGCCCAGGACATCGTAGTTATCAGCAGAATAATCAGAATATGAAAAAAGCGTAAGAGTGGCTACCATTCAACAAATAAATCAAGAAGAACAAACAAAGGACAGAGGAAAAGGTCAGGTTTTTACCTACTGTTTCCACGTTCACCTTACCAGGTACTAAAAGACCCAAAGTGCTTGTAAGTCAGAAAATGTGTCTATATAACTACAAGCTCCAATAGACTTCGGAGTGCCACTGCTTCAGACGATCAGCGTAACTCAGGGAGGTTACAAAAGATGAAGTACAAGAAAGTTAGAGGTTTTAATTCACTAAACACAGGAATTCCTAAGTGCTCAACCAAACAGTGAGAATCTTTCCATTGTAGACAGCCAAAGACCTTGGCAGAACCCATTTGATATGTCCAGGCAGCATAAGCACTGAATCAAAATGAATCAAGCCTTTTTTTTCCTCTTCTTTTCTTTGCTTTGAAAACACTTGCATTTCTTCAACAATTTCAGATCAATTCTTATTTTAGCCAAACACATTTGCTTGCCCTGCAGAAGGCAGGATGATCTCAAACCATCTTGCAACCTTTGCTAGCACAAGTACATGCTTAAGAAGCCAGTTTTCCTGCGTGACAAGATGAGGAGTGTTGGAAGTTTTCAATTTTAATAAAACACTGCCAGATTCGGCTTCTCTAAAGCCATGTTTATGTATGCTCTGTAGATGAGATAGGGAGAAACACTGTTAATGACCAGTGTGCTTGATACACTGTCATCTGCTGTGTGTTCTCTCCCTTAACCACTCTGTAGCTGCCTTCCCAAAGCTATTTGGGAAATTTCTGTGCTTTACCCTCATAGTATGGTTGGAAGCCTTCATCAACGGTGGAGGACATTCGTGCACTGAAACATCTGGCAGCTGAAACAGAAAACCTGCAGAACCAGCTAGATACGAACATTCCCAGATACCGTCCCTGTAACATATACGCTGGCTGGGGTCATTAAGCAAACCAGCTGGAGGAGCAGCAGCAGGCTGCTGTAACTGCAGGATCCAGCTGCGACAGGGAGTCAAGAAAACACTCACTGGGCAGCACAGCAGATGAGCAAGAAACCAAAGGGTTCACCAAACATGTCCAGTTGATGTCATCCAGCATGATGCTAGAGATCAAACTGTTGGAAAAAAAACAAACTTCACTTCCTCTCCCCTTCCAATCATTCGATCTGCTTGATGTAGATGTTCTGAATTTGTTCTAAATTCAAAACCACGCTCCAAGGATAGCGTGCAGATGGATTTACTCTACAGTTATTACATGGAGCCTGGCCGGCTGAATAAACAGGCGAGTCAGTCTGATGGTACTCTTTTCCTGAGCCCTCTAGAAAACAAAGTCTTCCCCTCTTTACCGTACGATATTCACAGAATAAGCGAAGGGTCTTTTTTTAGCAACATCTTATGTCTTTCTGATTCATTCACCTTGTCCCTCGAGCTTCTGCAGACACAAGGCGCTCTATAGACTGTGAAATATTTTACACCCTCCTCTTCTCCATCATCAAGAATGCAAACAGATGAAAGGTACAGAACTAAGAGATGATAAAGTAAACCTTAGCACCGGATCAATTTAGTAATGTCCTTTATCAGTCTGCTATTCATGCTTAGCAACCACTATAGCTCACACCAACTTCATTTTCATTTTAATACACCGTACAGAAAAGCAGCCTAAATATACATCCCCAGATCTAAAGCACATAATCTGTAAACTACAGGAACAGGCAGATCATTTACATTAGTTTCTTATGTAGCAAAAACCACAATTTACACCCAAAGCATATAATTATATTCAAATTCTAAAAGACAGTGTCGGAAGTACTTTAAATTCATAGTTTGGGGGAAAGTCACTCGGGGGTATAAGCAGTTATGTCTTAATGTGCAAATACAACACACGCGCACACACACAAAGACAGTGTAAGAGAAGTAATTTGTGAGAGTGGCAAGGGAGCTGTGGCGAATTGCAGGCCTCCAGTTCCGGCAGCTGCCTGGAATTCGGAGCGGCCAGCACTCCAGCCAAAATGCTCTGCTGCTCCTTTGGAAACACCAACGCCAGCATATGGCACTAGAGCCTGTTCAGACTTCAGAGCCATGAGGGAAAATGCTACTGGGATCTATGTCCAGAATTTGAAGGTGTTTTGCTTGTCCTTCAAGCAGAGATCAAAGCAGGCTCCGACATCTAAAGCCCAGGAGGACTATTGGGATTTCATACACTTTTGTGGCTCCCCGCCAGGGATCTCAAAGCACACAAGTACACCAGGACTGCTCACCTCACCTAGGAGAGAAACGGTTTTCTCTTCATTTCACAGATATAGGAAACATGTCAGAGAGAAAGGCAATGTTTCACCAAGGTCATACAATAAATCAGAGCCACTGGTCAACAGCATGTCGTCCTGTGTGCAGAGGTTACACAGAAGACAGGAAAACTTTAGTGCAAATGACCTTTCACAGTTATCACAGCCCACCAGAACAATAGAAATGCAAAACCAAAAAATGTCTGCTGACCCGCTCAGGACTGTGATCCTAGGCAACTACACAGACAGCCAGTCTTCTTAAGGCACAGCACATGGAATGGAGAAAAAATAGTCATCCTGTGTACCTCCCAGACAAAACTTCTGTTCCTTGCACTTACAAGCTCCAGCTCCTTATTCAGTTACCTTCTGTATGGCAAACCATGGAACTTTCCCACACCCAGCTGAAGACTATCCCGCTTATTTCAGTATTCCCACCTTAGATGACCCAGGTGTGTTTTCCTGCTTCTAATGAGACCTGGTATAAGGAATTTGGAGATTCCAACAGCACTGTATGTAATAACCCAGTGACTATCATAACATTGTTCAAGCATGTATTTTCATGCCATGGTAAAAGAAGAAAAAGGGGAAAAAAACCCCAAGGAAAACTGGCCAGCATCTTTAAGAAAAATGTTTTCCATTTTTTAAATGCAGAAATATTATAAAAAGTACCATTCCCATTCTGCGGCATTCTGACTGTGTAGCTTGTGTCACATATCCCAATATTCTTTACAACTTCAATGCCTATACAAAGCATACAGCAGGATCCTTCATCTGTCTTTGAAATGCAGTCACCTTTGCAGTAGAATGTGGCAGTTGCTTGACAAGTCAGGGCTGTATTATCCAAAAGCAGAAATGATAAAGAGAAGAAAAAACCTCTCTCCAGTCTAAATTGCAAAGGAAATATAAGGAGGAAAAAAAGCCCTGATCTAATTTTGACTCAGGACTAGCACTCGCACTTTTTTGCAAAATGTGCTATGAGATACTGCGCAAGCACAAAGTAGCTATCAGAAGAGTATTTTTTTAAACACGTGTCTTAAGAGACTGCACCTTCCGCGGGTCTAAGCAATATTTCAAAGGCCACAGAGACACATATTAAATCAGAATGACAGGGTTCAACAATAACATTAGGTTTCTCATGTTCCAGATCTCAGATCACTGGGATCTCCCAGGATCAAATACCAGGCAAACAGACTTAAGCTTCAGTTTTACAGTACAGTGCAAGCTATTCCAAGTTGGGAATAGTTAATATTGAGCACTCCATGGCACAGCAAAATAAGAAGTCAAAGTACCTGATCCAAAACTGTTTCATATAAAAGTTTGCAAATAGTAAATCAAATAGTAACCTCGCTTTAAGGAAACAGCCTTTGCGTATACCAGAATGTTCCTGTGTTCAACTACCCAACACTGTGATTTCTCAGAAGAGCTACAGAGACTCAGCGTGGGGGGGCAAAGCTCAGCTACGGTCACTTAAACAAGACTATAAGGGACTACTGAGTTTGGATGCTTAGATTTCTGGATAGCCAGCCTGAGACAATTTAAACAGACCTTGCCTTTCTTTAAAAATATAAATCATTGTTAATGTCTCTGAGGAAGGGAATGTAAACATTCAGGCATACAGAATTACTAGTCTTTTCAAAAAAATTAGGCTTCATTGTTGATAGAGACCAGAGGCAAGCCACAGAAAGTAGACAGACTTCTGGCTTTTCACCTCTGCAGAACTTAACTGCAACCCTAATTTCAGCTCTGAATAAAGTTAATTTTACTGGATCACTGACTGCTCTGTATAGGACAATTTTTTCCCTTTTGTTAAAGCTACCAACCTTCGCTCAAAGTAATCTCCCGATGATGGAGGAACAGGGAAGGTCCTGCTCAGTACCAGGGAACGGGCAGTGCTGAGGACTGAGAATTAGCTTTCTATTTTACAGAAAAGGCGGGATTGCAGTAACAAAGACACTGGAGGAGCAGCAAGGAGTAGATATGTATTATAAAGAGGGTACACTGTCACAGCTACGTGTGGCAAGCTTTGACACTGGTTTGCAGAATAACTGCTTATTTCATGGAAACACTCTGTTGATTTATCCAAGCATTTGTTCTCATTTGCTAATTTAAAAAAAGAAAAAAGATACAAGCAATGGAAATGCTTCACATAAATGACAGGACTTCTAAGAACTGAGAGTTACTCCTACAAGATCTGGTGACTGCTCACTGCCAGCCCTCACGACAAGCCTTCACTTTGTGCTGGGGCTTGTGCAACAGCCCGAGCAAGCCTAGTCCCCACAAAGTGAAAACCAAAAGAGAAATGCCCACAGGCCCACCATTGCTCCCACAGCTGCCGCTGCACAGCAGTACGCTCGAGGCCGGGGCAACCTGCACGAGGCATCACACGTCGCCTCTCTGCACCCCTGCTCCCCACCCATTAAGGAGCACCAGAGAAAAAACAGCTAGAGGTGAAAAGGAGAAACCAAATTAATTAATTCATCACTAAGACAAAACACGCACAAATCTCTTCATTTTATCTGTCAACCGAAGGCATGCATTATTCATCAGCTGAGGCAATGAAGATGTGTAAAGAGGGGCTGTGAAGCCACTGCTGCAGGCTCTGGTAAAGCAGCCGACCCGGCAGGGTGCTAAATAGCTAATGGGAAGCACATGTGGACTTTCAATAAACACAGCCCCAACTTTGTTCCATGGTTGGATTTTTTCCTCCCTCTGTCCCATAAGCCCTTAGTGAAACAAAGAGGAAATCATGGCTTTCCCTTCCTATTGTTTGGGGAGTCTAGGAAGGTCCTCACATGGAAAAAAGAATTCTTCTGACTTGCTGAAGTCCTCCGCCTGGCTAGGCTTGCTCCCCTGCTCACAGGGAGGTAAGTCTGTTACAAAGACTTTCTCCTTGAGATGATGCACTGTGCCAAGTTTCACATTTGCAGGTTGCAGCTCAACTACCGGAAAGCACCAGCTTGGTGATTTCAGAATTAACTCTCATAACACCAGCGCTGTAATGACTTCCAGATCTGGGCCTGTTCAAGTTAAGCCACAAGAAGGTTTTTCCACTGATATTAAAGGAGCACTGAACAGAGACTCCAAACAAGTGTTCGCTGCTTGCAAGACATTTACCATTTACCTCTGTTCTAAGTACTAATCTGCTTCTTCAAACAGACTGAAATCTACTGAGATGCACAAGAAAAAAGCAAAATACAGTTAGATACAAAACCGAGCCATGGTGGTCAGCATTGCTGGACTGGGAGGCAACATGGCAGGGAGACAGTAGTCCTGACCTGATTCCTTCCAAAGCCAGTATGAATGTAGACACCGATTAGGGCAACAGTCAGAGTGAATTTTTTATTTCCTCCTAGCAAAGAAAAAAATCAAAGTCCCAGGAAACACAGGGAGTGCATGGCCTCCCTGGTATCTGACTCCTCAACGCTGTCACAGATCCAAATTCCAAGGGCCTCTGTCATGCAACAGTGAAAGAAAACACAAAAATAAACCATGCGTGTTTACAAGACCAGCTGTCTTTATGGTCTCTTTTTCTTCTCTCTCTCTGCACCCCACTCCACTCCCCCCCCTTACTTATGGCCAAAGGGGGTTTCCATGCCAGCTTTGCTACGCGGCATGATTAGGAAAGGAAAAAAAAAATCTCATGCTGGCTTATGTACCAGCCTGAGCTCCCCTAGCTCTCCATTTCCCTTGATTCCTTACTGCAATGAGGACACGGAAAAATGCCTGTCTCTCACTGAAGTTGATAACAGCTTTTGCTCAGGGCTCTTAAATGAGGCTTTGCTGGGCTTTCAGGGCAGATGGAAAAGTCATCAAGGAGAAAAGAACTATCATTTATTGACCAGGAAACAGAATGTGGACTCTCCCGCAGACTACTGCCTGCCTTTTACATCAAGGCTAACCACTATCACATTTTGCGACATCCTTGTCTCCTTTCTTCGCAAGTGACCTATGAGCCAGACTTTGCTATCCCCTTCCATCATAGGAGCACTCAGCTAGAAAAGCATGTCTGCGCAGGGCCAGAAGAAGAAGAACCAGTGTCAGAAATGAGGGAGAGGACTGGCTGGAAGGAGAGGGGAAGGGAGGGGAGAGCTGTGGGACAGTTGGTTGAAATGCCGCATGACATGGCTGCAGTAGGCGCTAGGAGGATATGCTGGCAGGGCTGTGTCAGGGTTACAGGGATACTGAAACCTGGAGTATCACGGCTAAGTGCTCGGATGACCAGCAGAGCAGTCTGAAGAGTTCAAATGGCACAGCAAGGGATGGATCTCCAATTAAGGTTATGGGTACACCGGCAGAGTCATAGAAGGAGCTCAATATTGCAGGTCTGAGCTGAGGCGTGTTGGAGAGGGAACGGGCTCAGGAACAAAGCCAGGAGGCAGATGCTGCGGGTCACAACTGAGCACCAGCAAAGCAGGTCTGCGCTAGCAGGAGGTGCTTTGGCAGAACTGCTGGAGGGCACGGGAAAAGGGTGGCTGGGAGCACTGCAGGGCAGGTTGCGGGTGCTCAGGCAGTGCAGCAGGGGGGAGCCCAGGGCGCTGCAGAACAGCACCATGCTGCAGAGGCGAGGACTCGGGACCGAAACAGCGCTGGGTAAAACAAGTTGAGCTGTATGTGCGCGGCCAGTTCTGCAGACCCAAGTGGCAGCATCCTGTCAGCCTATCAATCCCCCACTTCTACCCCAATGCTCACATCCACCCCAAAAAGCGAGAGAAACATGTTCAGGCCCCACATGGGAAGGGAACCAGTGCCATGCCAGACATCAAGACCATCTGTTAAGCACCACCCATGTGAAACTCAGTTATGGGTTATTGATCATTAGCAGCAGGAGCCCTGTTATTTGCAGCAATACTCAAGGACCATGCGAGATAGTCCCTATTGTGTTAAGTGAGGGATATGAGGGATCAGCCAGCCCCTGCCCCACAGGATTTCCAACAGGAATATAGCTAAAGGAAAAGCAAGCTGGGAGGGAGAAGAAGGACAGAGCTGGGTACAACGGCAGAGATTTCAGTCGCCTTTCTAGTATATCATTACCTTTACCTAAAAGGTAGCAGAGCAGAGCTGCTGCAGGTTTCACACCTTGGCCAGACCTGACCCTGACCTGCAGCCCTGCAGGGAAAGGGCCAGGCCCTGGGTTGCCTGCCTCTCCTGGCTGATGTGGCTGAAGGCAGAAGCCAAGGCACAGAGGGACATGTGAAAGTGGAGATGAGGGGAGCCCCCACATCAGCCAGGCCTGGGCCAGCTCCTCTCAGGGTGGGCAAACTCAGGAGAACTGGGCAGAAGCAGTGCTGGTCCAGCTGCTGAGCATTGCTCAGCATTTCAGGGGCAGGATGCTGGCGGGTCCCCCCCTCTCCCTCGGCGTCCCTCAGACTCTCTCTTCCCCTTCTCTCTTGCTGCCGGAGTGGAAACCCACTCCCTATTAGTTTCCACCCCTGGGTTTCCCGAGAAGCCACTGCCAGGCTCCAAGCAGGGATCCGGGAGCAAGGGTAAGGACACCTCGCCGCTTCCTTTGTACGCCCCGAGCCGCCCGACAACTTCCCCAAGGAAGGCTGCGAGCGAGCGAGCTGGGCAGGGGATTAGCGGCGGCGGGGGCCTCCCCCGAGCCCCCCGGCCGGCCCTCCCGCAGCGGGGCACCCCGGAGGGCCGGGCGGGAAGATGCGCTGCTGCAAGGACCGTGTCAGCCGCTACGACCGCGCTAGGGCCGGGAGCCAGGGAGCTAGCGGCGCCCTCCCGGAGGACCCTCACCCCCAGCGGGATGGGAGCGGGTGCCCCTCCGCCTGCCCCGGGACGTTCGGCGCTGCCGCCCGGCGTGGAGCGGCCCGAGCCCGGCCCGGCCCCGCCAGCCCACCCCCCCGCTCCGTCCTGCCGGACCGCGCCGGCCCGGGAAGTTGGCTCTGGAAGCGGCCCGTCCTCAGCCCTGGGCTCCGCTCGGGGAGGGGGCAGGGGGGGAAAGGAGGGTTAATGGGAAAGGGGAGCTAACGGCGGAAATATGAGGGGCTGGGAGGTCCCCCCTCCCCGGGAATCACAGCCATCGTCCCTATTCCTTCTCTGCTGCTCCAGCTGCTCTGCAAAAAGGTTAGAAAGAAACAAGAGTGGGAACCCACCGTGTCCTCCTCGGAGGGAGACAGGGGAGCGGTAGATAGAGATAGGCACAGAGTGGTGCTTGCTGCCGTGGAAGTGATGCTCATACTGAGCCTGAGATACAGACGAGGAAGAAGAGGCAGAAGAAGCCACGTTAGAGGAACTCCACACAGAGCTGACGATACATCCCCAAAAGAGGGAGCACATCCACAGGGTCCAGGCGGGGCGGCGTCCCGGGCAAATGCTGGGGTCTATTCTCAGGTGCATGATCAAGGCACAGGGCACCTACAGACGGGCAGTCTGAATTCCAGCCAGGGAGAGAGGATAAGGTTCATGATGCCAGGGGACCCATGCTAGCAGAAAGGAGAGTCGCTTCCGAGGCTCTCGGGTGTGCGTGTGTGTTCAAGAGGCAAAGAGACAGTATGGGTCTGTGCGAGACAGCGTGTGCTAGGAGGGAAGGGGAGGGAAGGGGGAAGGTTAGGAACCACACACAGAAGAATAAGACGCGCCGTTTCCCAGGGCTGGATCTACTGTGCCAGGAACCCCGCGGCCGTGCCGAGCCTCCAGGAGAGCGCAGGAAAGCCACACATGTCAGCGCGAGGGTCCTGGAGCTTGCACTTGTCAGGTTCCTCCAGGATCACGGAGTCCTTGAGGACTTTTCCCTGCCTGCGATCCCTGTCTCTCACTAAGCTGAGAGGGACTACTGAAAGCGAAAAAGAAGAAAAAAGCCAGAGACCCCAGGTAAATTTTTGATTTTTTTTTTTTTTTATCCCAAATTCCAGGGGGGGTTCTGTTGCTTCTCCACTAGCAAGTGTTGCAATGCAGAACTGCTAGGCACACGCACACGCGCACACACACACACAGAGAGATCTGGATTGTTATCCTCCTTCCACCGGATCCGGACGACCGAGGGCTCGAGCCGATTAACCCTGCGTAGCCGGGCAGGGCAACGCCAAGTCTTCCCGGGCGGGCGGGCGCGGAGGAGAGGCCGGAGGGCCGGGCCGGGCCGGGCGGAGCGGAGCGGAGCGGCGCGGCGGGCGCGGAGCGGTGCGCGGAGCGGAGCGGAGCCGGGGGCGGGATGCTGGCGGCCGGCGCGCCAAGTGCGGGCAACTCGGCGGCGCAGGTGAAGCACAGCCGGGGCGGCCGGGGAAGCGGCTCCACCAATGGGCGAGCCGTATGCAAATATCCCGGCCCCGGCGAAGCCAATGAGGGCGGCGGCAGCTCTCCGCAGAGGGACTGGCTGGCTCCGGGGGGAGGCGGGGCCGGAGGGCGGCACCGCCCCCGCCATTCATGCGCCGGTGCCTTACACACGCGCTCGCCGCCCCCGGCCCCGCCGGCGGGGGGTCCCGGGCCCGGCCCGGCCCGGCCCGGCCCCCCCCGGGGCGAGGAGGGGGTGGGCCGGTGGGTGGCGGCGGCGCTGTCAGCAGCGGCGGGAAACCCCCCGGACCCCAAAAACTGCTCGTCACGGGAATCCCCAGCGCTGCCCCGGCGGAGGGGAGCGCCCCGCCCCGGGCAACCGGTGCCCGGTATCCGCCCCCGCGGGCGGGGGGCCGGGCCGCGGCGGCTGCCCGCCCCGAGCAGCCCCTGAGGAAACGCGCCCGCCCGGTCCGTGCGCGGGGGCGGCGGGGGGGGGAGGGCCGTGCCCGCCTGCCAGGGACACCTCCTCTCACGCCGCGGTCCCGCTCTGCCGCGCAAGGGCGGCCCTCCGCGGGCGCGGAGCCGGAGGAGCCGCGGGGGCAGGAGCCCGGCGGGACGCGTGCGGGCGGGGGTGGGAGGCGCCGCCGGTACCCGGCCCTCTGCTGTGCCACAGGGACCCGCCGCCCCCCCCGCCCCGTCCTAAGCGCTCGTCCTGCGGCCGCAGCTGCACAGGAGCAAAGGGAGAACCAGGAATGACTGCGCTCATTAAAACCCCGTACTGCTTTTAGGGATTTTTTTTTTTTCCTTTTTAATGCTCCCGCAACAATAGGCTGAGTCCAAACAGGCACATTTGCACTTAATCCTCGGAGAGTGAGAACTGCTGCCAGAATTTGCAGCCCATAAATTAATAAATAAATGTGGTAGCCTTATCTAGTAATTTATTGCCTATCAATTTGCATGGCTAAAATCCCCAGCCACACTGGGGAAGCCAGGCACCGACAGCAAAGTGACTTATGCAAGATCACTCAGGGAGTCAATAAGGACCTTTGGAAGAGGCCCCAGGACTGGCCTTGCACCGCACCGCCTCCCTCTTCTTCATTTATTCATTCAAACCGGAGTAAATTGTTTATGACTGTAAGTCTCCTTGTTTTCCCTTCCAGATCCATGTTTGTAGGTGTGCTCACATGCACCTCAGAAACCTGCTTGACTCATTTCATAAGCATATCCCTAACGCAGAGATGTGTTGTTTTCGGTCATTGATCTCAATTTGGTACGTCAGCATCTTGTAATGATCAGCCCAAGTTGCACATCTAGTACTTCTAGCTGAGCCTGATATGCTTGTAATTTATTTTCTAGTAACCTATATTATAGTTTAAGTGATCTAAATCAGGGGCTAGAGCAGTTAGAAATACTTCAGTGTTTTGTTTAATCAATGATTGTGGATGGTAAAGCTGGAAAGCGAGAATATTACTTTCAAATTTATCCAACATCTGCCACCTAAGAATCTCAGAGTGCTTTAAAATCTTTTATTAATGAAGCCATTCAACAGCTTTAGGTATTACTGTGCCGTTTTGCAGATAAGGAAACAGAGGCTTAGAGGTGTTGAGCCAGTGAGTGACTGATAGACATGGGAACTGAACAGAACAGACACTGAGATTCTCCATCCTAACAAGTGCATGCTGTTAGTATAAACGTTTGACTGATTTGGTGGCCATTTGTTAGCCTTAAAGTGTGAATATCAGCCTTCCTCACAACAGGGCACGCAGCCGGAGACAGGGGTGAGTAACCTGTGGCACAGGTGCCTGCTGGCTGGCAGATTTGCACTGCCACGCACAGGGCACAGAGCAGTTTTATCTGTGCAAGACAACTGTTCGTGGCCCTGAGTTTTGTTGAGGAGACTGAAATTGCTGCCATATACGTGGTGGGATACCAAGAAGGGTCCTGTCTTCAAGAGGAAGCCGCCTCCTGCTCCTAACTGTACTTGGGAGAAGAGAGGGAATATAACCTGGCACATCACTCTTGAAAGGCTGCCGACCCATGAGGATGCTGCTGACATCCACCTTGAATCCCTCGCCACAGAAATCCTGACTTTCACCCAGTCCACAGACAAAGTACTCTGAAATATTTATTGTGTAGTTAAATTGTAGGCGACTTGATTTAGGGGAGAGGGGAATGGATGTGTATTAAATACACATCACCAAATAGCTTATTTGTAAAACACAGGAAATCCGTTCTGGATAAATTTCAGACCCAGCTAGTGATGCAACAACAGCAATGCCGTACTTGGGCCCCTGTTCATGCTGGCAACCTCTTGGGCTGCTGCGAGAGGCGGAGCCCTCAATGGACGATAAATAACCAAGCTCCAAAACAGATCACTGATCCTTTCCTCACTCAGTCTGCCACCAACCCTTCCCCACAGCTTAGGTGCAGGGGATGTACAAAGGAGATGAGCATCACTTCAAACTGCCCTGGCCAAAGACAGAACATGCCTGGTAGTCCCTGAACAGGAGAAATAGAGAGCTGCTGTGTGTTGTCCCTGTGCTGGGGAGTTGCCTTGTCTAAGTTCTGCCTACCAACCTTCCTTCACTGCAAACCATCGGGTAAACCGCCTTAGGCAAAAAGGAGAAAGGCCAAGAAAGCCAAACCGTAGGAGTACACCATAAAAATAAAAATAAATAAATAAAAAGGAAAAACTGGGAAGCTGGCTATAAATACATCATAGGGTTCTGGTGACACCGTAAAGTACTGGAACTTCACTCTGCCTTGCTTTATTAGGTGTCGGTGGATGTATTTACTGCCCTGTAATTCACAGGTGACTCATTTATTTAGCAGCACCTCTGCAGGAAGAGGGCAGATTTCAATTGCAGTTTCCCCTCTTGGGTGGCAAGGGGAAGTTTATAGTCAGAAATGAAGTTTCAACAACATTATTCCCACCAGATTTACTTCAAAAGAGGCACTGTTATTTTCCTATTAGTTTAGTTCATCTGGGTAAACACCCAGTCTTCCTAAATGTCCTTGCATCTTCAGAATTGAGATGGGTGCCTTAAAGGATAATGGTTCCCATCATAAGTTGCTCCCTACAGATATCAGAAAGGTAGTCTTATTTCTTACATAGCTGTTTCTTTTACTAAAAGAGCAGAGGGCCACCATATTCTGCAGAAATGAGAAATAATAAAGCAATTGTTTCTGAGTTCTAGAATCCCAGAAAGAGAGCCAGTTGGCTTCAAGCCCAGGAAAAGTTTGTACTCTACCTTATTTGTGTCAGCAAGTACAACTCTCTCTATATTTCCTATTAAATCTTAGCTGTTAATTACTTTGCTGCACTCAGAACTGAAAAAGTCAGCTCTGCTTTACAATCACAGATCTCTAAAACTGGACCCAAAGGGGAATCTCCATTAGCTTTTAGCAATACGGGGTGACTGCCAGAGAGATGACAGCTCTGGCTCCACCCAGTAGAGGCTAACGAGCCACAATTGCTATATAATAAGGTTAAGAGAATAAGGTCAGCTAGAACAGCCTGTCACCCAAAAGCTTTTCCCAGACTGAACTGTTTCTCTCAAGGTTCAAAACAGTGCCATTCTTTTTTTAAAAGAAACACTTTTCTAAGAACAAGAAGGAGGGCGAGAACATGTTCACTTATGATCTTAAAATAGAGTCTTAAATAAAATAAAATAAACCAGAGGGGATTGCACGCTGTAGAGAGCTTAGGACTGGCATATAGACACCTTTGTCTTTAGCAAGTTACTTCAAATACTGCTGAGGACAGCAGTGACCAAAAAGCTGGTAAGTTCCTCAGCACTGTTGGCAGAATTAACTGCTCTGACACTAGTCCCTGGTGCCTCACTGTCCTTGTCACCGCTGCCTCTCTGCAGGCAGCCTTGAGAGGCAGGTAAGACCCAGCAGCGCCAAAGAATTATCAGTGTCTGCTCATCCAGAGGGAAAAGGAAGGGTTGCTCCACGACAGGGCTGAAGACTGTGCACGCAGCTGCTATGCAGTAGTTTTTCTACATATAACCAACTCCCTTCAGTCCCTGTAGTTCTCAGTTTTATTCTGTACCTTTGGAAAAAAAGAGCAATCTATTCTCAGGGCTTCTGTGCTTTCCTTTAGCATCAAGTAAGTGCAGTTACCTACAAAAGTTGAGGCACGTGTCTTACATGTTACTGGTGATATAGGGCAGGTCTAATTCTCTTTTCAGCTCAGCTCCAAGGGACCACAGTTTGCCACAAGCAACTAATACAGAAGCTTTGGAGGCTAGTTTTGTTCTCATTTATGTCAGGGTGAGTAAATTCAACAGAGCCAGCGGATTGACATCAATGAAGGGAGATCTGACCCTTGATGTTCATTTGTGAGAAGAAAGCTGATTACAACCAGTTAGCCTGGGCTAGCAGTAAGTTAGCCAAAAGCAACAGTAACCACTGGGAGCTTTGACAGAAGATGACGGACACAAATTCAGTTCTGTCAAGCTTCCAATTTAAGGGCCAGAAATCTTGCAAAGTTCAGGCTTTTGTTTTCTGAAATTCCACACATACAGTCCTACGTTAGCAGAAACAAGCAGGAACAAGTGTGGGGACACACACAAATACAGCAATATATCTCATTTTGATAAGCATTAATCAATAATTATTGGGAAAGAGGCAACATCAGAATTTGCTAATGCAAACTGACAATAACATGTTAGAATTCGCCCTGTTTACTAGAAAATGTATAAAGGACAAGCCAGTGTACTCAGCACTATGTAAACTAACAGAAGCACAGAGTCCCTTCCCCAGAGAACTTACAGACTTGCTGGAAAGGCATGAGCTAATGTATGTTGGATGAGCTTTATGAGCAAAAAGTACCGGTTTTGCCTTAAGTCTGCTTGTCTGTGAACCTAAGAACAGAAAGGCTTAGATACTGGCGATAGTGGCCTCACACAGGAGCGACTGTAGTGCAACTGCTTTCGGCCCTGAGCTTGTACGCCTCCTTTCCATCTTTGCTGAATGTGCCGCAGAGATACCCCTGGCTACTAGAACAGGACACCAGCAAGCATCCTCTCCTAAAGCTGCCTCAGAAATTAGGACAAGATCCTTCTCTCACTTTGGACCCTCTACCAGACCAGTAATTATGAATGTGCTTTGTGTTAAATGAAGGATGCCCAGGTTTGGTTTACTTCAACCATCATGAGGAACTGCTGTTATTCAAGTACCCACCATCCCCCCTTTTGTCTCACAAGCACTCCCTGCCCCGGGGTACTTTATCAAAGTGGGCTAAGCAGAAGCTCATCTCACTGAGAGAAAACTGATCCTGTGCGGCTGCAGAGCTATTTCCTCCAAGAAGGCTGGAGCCGCATCTATCCTTTTTACTCCCAGTAGAAGCTGGGCTCAATGGCAGCTGCTCAAATCTTGTCAGGCAGAGAAAGAGAATCAGCTTCTACTTCTTGGATAATTTCAGGCAATGTGACTTTTTATCAAAGGTTTGTTCAGACTCAGAAAGATTACAGAAACCAGAAGACTGGCCAAATTTGAAGAAATCAGGATTGCCCACTGCTCAACCTTAGATAGTTACTGAATCACCAACAAAGGAAAGGAGCCTGATGGCTTAATTTTCTGACGTTTCTGTCACAGAATTCACATTTTGGTGCCTCTGCTACCTATGTTTCACTAAGGATACCAGAACAAAATGGTAGTGACCTGTAGCACGTGCTGACAACTGATTTCCATCATTCATAACGGCCCCCTCTTATAGGTAGACTACTTTCTAACCAACTCTGCAATTAGCTTGATTTTATGTTGAGCCAAATTCATCTCTAGCATAACTCCTAGCAACTGATACTATGGATGCAAGTAGCTACTATGTTTTTGGAAACAAAAATATATCTGTGTACCTTGCTCTCCCTATGGTTGGAATCAGTGTTGGCAAGTCTAAGGTGAAGGCGAACAGCCTGTTTCCAGTCTAAGTGTGAGCCTTGCCTGTGATAACACGCTGCTGCAATCCCTTGCCTTTAGTGACTCTCACAGCAGCAAGAGGTTAGACACACCAGCAGATCACAGAGGAGGACGTGTGACCTACTGTCATCTTGGCTGTATCTATTCCGTAGATCTAGATTTAGATCTCCAAGGTCCGCCAGTCCAGCACCTTACACACTAGTGCTAAATATTAGCACTGCAGAACTAACATTTATGTCATGAATTCTTAGTGGGGAAGAAAAGAGCCGGGAAATTATTTTTGAAGAGCTCTGAGTTCTAAAACTTAAATAGTACCTGCAAGGCTGAAGTAGAAAGAGACAGGGAATAGATGGAGTTAAAATATCTGCTGTGATAAATAGGGAACTATTTAAATTTTTACCCATGAGAGCAGAAAGGAGACTTTTATTTTCCTTTTGCACTCAAAGAAATCTTGTCTGACACAGAAAGGAAAAGCTGGAAAAAACTGTTGCTTTTGCTCCTTTAAACTGGCTTCTGTGCTAATGAAAAGCGAGCTCTCTAATAGGCACTGTGCAGAGGCTCCCCTCTGCTTCTCTTCTCTCTTCCACCTATCATCGTGCCTGGCTTTTGCCTGTAATCACCTGTTCATCTCGCAGCAATAACTGCCAGGTGACTGGTGTTTGCTGTAGTCTCCTGACCGCCAAAAAAAGAATTAAAAGAAAAGCAAAGAAAGATGTAGGGGGAAAAATCTTTCAATGACACAAATGTCTCACCACCAGCCAGACAAAGAGTGAAACATCTCCTGCGGCCGAGCCTGCCCGTGTGGGAGCTGCTGGTAGGTGTAATTTCCTAAGATGTATACCTTGTCAGTGTGCAGAAGATGAAGAGAAAAAGAAGGTCAGAGCAGCCAAAGCTAAAAAATTGGAAGGCAAAACAAGACACTGTGGGGAACAATTCTTCTGCTTTTAACCCTGAAAGAGCCCATGCTGCACAGTCTGTGGCAAACCAACTTACTGGTTAAGGTATAACCAACAATAAGACCATTAGATGGCCTTCTCCTCACCCAAAGGAAACAGCCATTTTTGCGTGCGGTGCCTGTGCTACACAACCTGCACAGGGTGGTACACAGTATACAGTCCAGTTGTTCTCAACCACAGTAGAAATAAATTCTTTTTCCCTCCAAGTAACNCAAAGGAAACAGCCATTTTTGCATGCGGTGCCTGTGCTACACAACCTGCACAGGTGGTACACAGTATACAGTCCAGTTATTCTCAACCACAGTAGAAATAAATTCTTTTTCCCTCCAAGTAACTAGGCTCACAACAGACAAGACAGCCAGGAACTTGAAGAGGCTATCCAGTCCACCTCTCTGTGCCAAGGCAGGATAAACTTTACCTGCAACTTTCTTGATCATGTTCTCTAGCTTGCAATGATGAAGAATCAATGACTCTGGAAGAAATACATATCGGTGCTCAACTTTATCAACAGATTATTTTTTTCCTTTTCACAAATTTGCTGTAGTCAAAGAAGTGGCTTGTGACACCTACAAATTACAAATGCATTAATCAGGATATAATTAATATTAGCTTTCCTTGTGCCCAGATATAAACATATTAAATATTCTAACTAACAGCAGTATATAATATATTGCAACACTGTGATGGTATATGTAAGCATTTCACTAAGGATGTGAGCAACATGACTGCCAAACAAGCAAACAAGACGTGGTTAGTTGCTCATAGGAGGCATCCAAGTAACAAAAAGTTTCAGCAAAGGACAAGAAAAGATTAAGAGATGCAAAGAGACAGGGCATCCTGCTGAATACACATGAAACATGTCTGGGAAAAAAGAACATGAGAAGCAGCACTGTTAGCAGTTGAAGATCTCACTTTTGGGAGAGTGAAAGTAGCATGAAAACATCAGGTATGCAAAGGGAAATTCGACATGGAAGACGACAAGCCAGCATCACTTCCAACTCGTCTCATCCTTTTCTTCTCACCTCTTCTTCTGCAGCTAAGACCATCAAGGACAGTAGCTGTCAGTGCTAACTATAGAGAAATTAGCTCTATGGTACTGTATAGTCACAGTTAATTTAAGGCATAAATGTTAAAGACTAATAGTTTTGTATGTAAAGTAATAATTAATGATAATGATTGAGAATTAACCATTAGCATAAAGTGTGTTGCTAATTAATGAGTTCAGTAAAGTTTTGTTTTAAAGTTTAAAACTGGCCTGATTTATCAGTCTTCTGAACATTCCCTTCCTAGCAATCTGTAATTCCCTAACATACATACACACACACACACACATTTTCAGTTGCAATATTGTCGTCTGTTATTTCTTGCCCTATCGTAGAAGAAAGATAATTTACTTCCTCTTTACAGATATCTTTTACATATTTGAAAACTCCTGCTATGCCCCTCCTCCCTAGACAAGGACATTTGCTTTATTGTTCCTCAGAGATCCATGGGTTTTAGACTGTGCTTATTGCTGGTTTCCTAGAGACCTTTTCCAAATATCTATATTTTTCTTGATGTGCAACGCCCCAGACAGGATGCAGTCCTTCAGATGAAGTCTCATGAGCACTGCATACAGAAGAGCAATTATTTCATGTATCTCATTGATGATACTCCTGCTTACATTGCTTGTAAGACATTTGTCTTTCTTGCATAGAAGGAGGACTCAGGTTAGCACCCTGCTAACTACTTCCAGTTTTATATTCTTTAGCATGGAAAATACTGCTAAGCCCTGGTCCACAGGTTCCTAGGCCTTTTTCACTGAGATTTTTAAAAGGTTTTGCAACTTTCAGAAAATGCAGCTTAGGTCACTGTAGCATTACGATGGGATGGGTAGCGGTACAGCATCAACTACCTGTTCCCTGCTGATATATTTAATACTACTGAGGACAGGCCCTGGCTTCAAGGCATGCAACGCACCCACACAAAGAAATCAAACAGATGGAAGCAAAATACACTCCAGGTACATTTGCGGCAACTGATCAGAGGACTTATTGGGACACTTGGTCTCCTGCAGAGAAGCTCAACAAAAGCACAATAGTGAGAATAAACGTAAGGAGGATGAACTGCTTTAAAAACACCCCTCTCCTTGTGAAGCACCTCAGTTGTCCTATCATTCCCCAGGGTCTCAAACTCCACTCCATCTGCACAAGCTCCTCCAGTGCTGCAGGTCTCCTGAGACACCAGCAGTTTCCTTGTCTTGTCAAATCCTCTATCCTGCCTGTAATTCAAAGAGTGTTTGTGCTAGTCACATGGATGCAAAAAGCCTTCTTCCTCAAACCGAACACTTGCCTTTACCCAGCACCTTCGTCTCTGAGCAAAATGGGAGGGAATTTGTGCAGGGGGAGGCACCCAGCAGCAACAAAATCCCACTGGAGCTGCAAATGCTAACACCAGAGCAAGTACAGACGTTAGGAGTAAGTGGCGTTTAAGCACCAGGCAGCTGTGAAAACTGGGAAGTAGAAACAAAGAAGGGGAAGGAGCAACACACTCCCTCACTGACAGGCTGTATATAACAGATAAGGTGTAAACTGGTCCCAGCACAGATGTGCTATTTATTGGACAGGACAGTGTTGTGGGTTGGATCGGACTGGCCACTGAAACAAACGACAGATGCTCTCTGACCTCTCTCCCTTCAGAGAATTGAGAGCATCTCCCTTCAGGGAGAGGAAGGAGAGAGAGAGAGAGAGAGAGACACTTGTACGTTTAGAAAATAAACTAAACTACCTTAATGAAAATATTAATAAAATAATCAAAATAAAATAATGAAATATATACAATATATACAACCCATATCAAGCTCCCAGGATGATGACCACGTCACCAGCTGGCACTGGGAAAGTCCCAGACTGGACTCAGCAATGGACAGATCTGGATTCAGGAATGCACGGATCGGGATCAAAGGCAAATGAACAGGCAAACTCCTCTTCGGACACCAGTGATTGAAGAAAGGAGACCTGACCTTTTGATCCCTCAGCTTTTATACTGAGCATGAGGCA
>RSEF01000005.1:43609744-43624304 GCA_003993805.1 Himantopus leucocephalus | reverse complement strand
CCTTCCAGTTTCTGAGGGAGGCCTACAAGAAGGCTGGAGAGGGACTTTTTAGAAGGACATATCGTGATAGGATGATGGGTAATGGTTTCAAACTGGAGGAGGGTAGACTTAGAATGGATATTAGGAAGAAATTTTTCACTATGAGGATGGTGAGGCATTGGAACAGGTTGCCCAGGGAAGTTGTGGAGGCCCCATCCCTGGAAGTATTCAAGGCCAGGTTGGACGAGGCTTAGAGCAACGTGGTCTAGTGGGAGGTGTCCCTGCCCGTGGCAGGGGGGCTGGAACTAGATGATCTTCAAGGTCCCTTCCAACCTAAACCATTCTATGATTCTATTACTCTATGAAACCTTTTGTAAAAGAAGTACCAGAGCTAAAGTATGGTTTGAAACGGGTAATTCAGTGTCTTAGATCTGTATATGATAATGAAGCATGTTTTACTTAAAGGACGACAGAAATAGCACCAGAAGGAAGGAGCAGAAGGAAACCTTCAAAGGTGAGTAATTTTGTGCCACTTTGATCAACCATTACTCTCCACTGGAAACATGAGATTTCATCTAGCACTGGCAAGAGGACCTAGACTGGCTAGAACACAAAGGCCAGGACACTGCCTCTCTTCCCCACCCGCAAGCATCAGTTTGGTGTCAGAGCCAACCACTGAACAGAAAGAGAAATAAATTATCTAATGCAGTTTGAGGTAGCAGGAAAATATTATGCAAAGGTAATTTTCAAAACTAGTATGACAGCATGTTTCCAACTTCTGTTGGGAAATAGGTGGCATCTGAGGGGAGCCTCCAAACCATCTGGTTATTTGTGGGTTCTATGAGACTTTTTGATCCGTCCCCAGGAAAAAAAAAAGCTGAACTTCAAACAACTTATTAATAAAATTTTCATCTCAAGAAATATGTCCCTGAAAAGCTTCTGCTTTCAACAGGGGATGGTCTAATCATTTTGTTTTGCTTTTTCCCAGCAAGCTGTATTGCAACAAATTGCTCTCATTATTGGGTTTTCTTAGGTCGCTAGTTACAGGCTGAAAATAATACATATCCAGATGTTTATACAGAGCTTATCATAGCTTAGGTTATATAAGTCATGGTAGAAAAATTTATAGGGTTAAAATCAGACTAGACAAAGCACTGAGACTACTCCAGGCAACAATCCCACACCATCCAAATAGGACAGCTGGCATTTAGCAGGTATTTTTACCTCCATCCATCTTCATTTTTCTCCCTCTCTATCTCCCATTTTTGTAATTGCCCATCCCATCCTGCATAGGAACACCCACTCACTCCCATTTCTTCTCTTGCCAAGAAGAGCATCCTGCGTGGGATTCAGTCATTTGTTGTCCACAGAACTTCTGGTGTGTGTTTCTCTAAATAGCTGACATCTGGAGGAGCTAGATGCTACTTATACCCTCCTTAGCACGATCAGATGCTGCTAAAGAACGTGAACAAAATGCCTCATTTTTAAAATATCTCCTCTTTACTCCCTCTACTTCTTTCTAACAGTTTTTTTAGGGGGGATTCACAGTCCACTACATATAGTGATCAGCTTTCAAACTGTTGTTCCTGGGGACACAAAGAGACCAAAATAGAAGTATACACTGATAACAATCCATTACCTCTGCTGTCCAGCACTCACTTCTATAACATAACAGTTTTTGGGAAGAAAGTATCACTCTAGAACACTGCCGCAGAGATAGGAACACAACCCGAGTACCCACGGTGGCATCCAAGTTCTTTAATTACTAACTAGACCCCCTCCTTCCTCTTCATTATTCCAAAGACACCATAATTTTTATAGCAACTAAAACAGGGGTTTCACAGACCACAGAATTTTCTAACAATACAAACCTGTTTCACTTAATGATTGTTTCTTCCTCACAAACAAATCAGGAGTCCACAATAACATGAGCCTGTAATTAAAGAAAGGAATGCAGAAAGGGGAAGATGTTGTATTTACTTCCAGCATGCCTCAATTTTGAATGCTTGGTTTTCAAAAAAACCCCCAAATCACTCAGAGCAGGGTCGTTGTTGGCTTTTTTAATGTCCTCTTTCACACATATCTAGCTCTTCATGTGCACGTGTAATCTTTACTTCAACAGAATATGCCTTCATTTAAAAAATACGGCTAGGACATACATGCCTCAAGTCACCCAGGCAAAAGAAACACAAACAGCCAGCAAAGTGACGGGTAGCACAGATGCACCTAAATTGATTAAATTGCTGTTGCTAGAACACACACACTGCAATCTCTTTCCCTTTTGGTTTATTCAAGGTACCCTGTCATTCTTCTCCAATCTTTTCCAAAGTGCTCTTGTTAGCAGGTTGAAAGAATTAAGTTAAGTTGACTCACCAATATTAATAGGTGTCTCTAATTCAATAGCAGCATGTTCAGAGAATGCCACCTGCCTTCTCTTTAAGCAAAAGATACTGAAACACGGCCAACACTTTGCCCAGCTGCTTCAAAAGCTAGAATTAGACACACCTGTTTTAACAGTTGTTTCAGCAGCTGGACACTGGGATGTGGATCAGTAAGATTTACTCACCGCTTTCTCCACTTAGAGCCATAGTGAAACTTTAGTGCCTCATCCCCTGTTTAGAGAAATTTGTGCTGCAGGGGATAGTGCGAATGAATCAAAAGAGGTCAGGGTGTTCCTCTTCCCTGCTGCTGGACCTCGCTACAGGGCAAGAAAAATGGCCTATTCAGTGAACTGTGGGATCAAGATACTTATCTTGGTCTAGACCTAGATACTGGTCTTGATGTAGTAGTATATAAGGACAAGATCTTGAACCATATATAAACCAACACAGTGATAAGCTGCAGGTATCATAAAACTGCAGGTTTGTGAGGTCTGTACTCTTCCACTTGCTGCAATGAGTTGTCAATGCTGACAGCTGAAGCCAGCAAGGGAATCCTGCCAACTTTTTCATTGCTGATCTTGGAGTAAGCCAGGTAACATACAAAACCCACCTCCCCAGCATCTAAAGCGCAGCTGTCCCACCAGTTGTCTTCACGTTCAATGTGCACCCTCCACTGCAGAAACCTATGGCATGTTGGAAACAGAAAACACTGAGATGTTATAAAAGAACTGACTGTAAAGTAAAAGATGAAACAAATCTTACTGAAATTACACTTTAAGCATTAGCTGGAGCTGTTTCCAAGCTTCTATATCTGACCAAATTGCTTGAGAATCCCAATACCTTGTCCTAAAAGGAAGAGGCAATTTCGTAAAGTTACTGTATTTCACAATCTAGTTCTGTTTGCCTTTTTCCCTGAGGCAAAATCAGTTTATACAGTGCTATCCAGAGCCACTTATTCCCAACCCAGTGGCAACCCCTCTGGGGTGACCGTGAGACCAAATGGTAAACAGGATCAGCAAGATATTTTATGTTATGAAGAAGTGTGCGAAAACAGGAGCTGTATGAATTTGTGTTGCAACTAAGAAAGAGAATTCTCAAGAAAATTCTCAGTTACAGCTGGCCCTGTAGTCTTAGAGTTCCCATATAATCAGAAGTCATAAATTTGCAGACATGAATGCACTCAGGTATATAAAAGTAAACATCTCCCAGAGCATGTGCTCATCTGTACACTCCCCTGGGATGGGCACCTGCGTGTCTTCAAAGAAAAGACACGCACATTCATGCATATGAACCCAGATAGCTAGCATGCACATCTACAGAGATCATTTATAATGTACAAAAATGTATGCAAGCATACAACCATGCCCACACAGCTCTACAGCCAAGGGAGTAGATGCCTCAGAGCACAATGCATATCATCAGGTTCCCATCAAACACACCTCAGATTTTCTCTTTCAAACAGAAAAGGGGCCAGCGGGGGTGGGGGAAGAGAAACTACTTGGTTGTCAAACCCAGAAATAAATGCTTGTCAAGAGCATTTCTGATGGGATCTAAAGGTGCTTGGAGAAGTGGGGCCACCACAGTCAAACTTCACAAGTTGAACTCAAGAGCAGTGAAGACAGAGAGAGGTGGTGACACGACGACTTTTCCCCTCTGTCTTTCTGGGAAATAATGAACAAATCCTTCAGAGTGATTTCTCTGTTACACCTGCTGGCCCTGCTCTCAAGTCTGTATTAGACAGAAGATGTTCCTATCTTCCCTCAGATTAAATGTGCCTAGTAAAAAGAGATCAGAGATTGGCACGATAATTATCTTTCCTCATTAGAAAGCAAGCCCCGGACCTGACCAAATATGACTCCTCTGTCAAGGCCCTTTGTGGGCTGTAATAGTACTCAGGCAACATCAACGGGCACAACGCTTCATGTGAACAAAACAAAGCAACATATCAAGTAATCTTGTCTTTTTATTTGCTTTTTCTCTTCTAAGCCTGCTGAGTGAGGTGGGAAGGTGCCAAATTCCTTTTTAAATTGTATAAATGCATCTAAATGTCACAGAAGAGCCTTGTTAAGTGAAAAGCTTTCCAAATGTTTTTCTCTCCCGTATCTAAAATGGATTGCTCTTTTTTTTTTTTTAATTAAAAAAGGCACATTCTCTCAGACCACTGCCCTTCACCATTCCTGGGGCCAGCCAACTGCAGTGACCCACAGCAGAGCTCCCCGTGTTCTCCCGCAGCAGCATTCGCTACAGTGCAGGGTACAGCTTTGCTCAGGGAAGCCGGGGGAAAGGTAAATGGGTAAGTAAAGACAAGGCTGAAAACTCCTCCCGCTAGGGTACGAGGAGACCAAAGGGGCTTTTCTGTGACAGAACAGACGGGCTCCCTAATTTTTTTAAAATGCATTTGAAGCATATTCAGTGCTTTGGTTCTTTTCTATTAGCGTGAGCTTGAAGACTCTGACTAATTCTCAAGAGCTGCCACCCCAGAGACTGCAGCACTGCCACAGAAAAGGCAGTGCCGAGGCCTTTGCAAAACCCCAGCCCTGCAGGACAGTGCAGCTGGGACAACTTCACTTAAAAAGGACTGAGTGGGAACAGCTCAGGCTTCCACACTGGTGCTCATATAGATACGACTCTTGTAGACAAGCCATGCTCAGAAAGATGGGTGGTTATGGGAGCTGTGTGATAACAGATGAGGGCAGACAGCACCGGCTAGTCTACAAACTGGAGAATGAAGGAGAACTGCAGAGTCCGACTGTGCTTAGTGGCCTCAATGAATCAGCGCCTTCCCTTTTAGTACAGCCAACCATGGTCTTTTCATCATCCCAAAGGTCACTCCTATCTCCTGGGTCTGGCCCATTCCTCGGTGTTTTCAGGTTAAAAAAAAAAAAAAAAAAAAAAANGAGGTCTGGAATATAGACTGCATTTCTGATCTTACCAGAAAGATGTCAGGAGGAGAAGCATCCTGTTTTGTTCTGCAGCCAAGTATAGGGCTCAAAGAAATTATCACATCCTATGGTCTGGTCAACAAAACATGCTGCAAAATAGTGTTGTTATGCAGCAGTAGGAGAAGAACTGTGTTAATGCATTACAGTATACTGCACCACTGTCAAGTAAGATGTGCGGTCCCAAAATGGGATAGCATTTAACCAGACAAAACTTATTCTTCAAGTCATATAATCTGCAAGAATACAGGCAACATATAATCTAAAAGAGCGCTGCAACTTAACCCGTAAGAGCAGAGTCAGCCACCGAATTTAGGAGAGCTGGCACTGCAGGAGGGGAACCTCAGGGTCACTGCAAAGGAACCCTCTGCAAGCAACCCCTGCGCATGATTCCACTGCGGCTTACTCCATTCTTGGGCCCCTTCTGAAACCCAACTCAAGACAGACCTTCTACACTGGAAAAATGAAGTTTCACAAAGGTCATTTCCCTTTTTCACCATCTGCTACAGTCTGCCCATTCCCAAGCAGAAATGTGGACTTTTCCACTCCACGCTGCAGTCCAGAAGCTTGGGCTAGTAAAACTACCAGCCTCTAAAGTCCAAATTTGAGAACTGGCCCCTCCAGTGCAAAAAAGGGTGATCTTTTATTTTTTTAACATAGCAGTGTTTGTTTTATTTGCCTTTTCCTTTTTGATTTGGGGAAGGGGAGAGGGAAACTGGGGGTGTGTTCTTATGCTTTCATCTGTNTGGGGAAGGGGAGAGGGAAACTGGGGGTGTGTTTTTATGCTTTCATCTGTTATAGCTAGAAAATTTATTTTCAGAAAAAAATAAATGGGCAGATACAATGACATACCATGTGCCTGCAGGATCTCAGATTTTTAAGATACACATCAGACACCAGTGGCCTCAAACTTAAATTANCTTATGCTTTCATCTGTAATAGCTAGAAAATTTGTTTTCAGAAAAAATAAATGGGCATATACAATGACATACCATGTGCCTGCAGGATCTCAGATTTTAAGATACACATCAGACACCAGTGGCCTCAAACTTAAATTATGCACTAGCAAGAAAAAGACATCTCACATTTAAAAAAACCAACCAGAATTCTTGATCAGTGAACGTTTCAAAATCTCTGTTCTGCAGAGGCACCTCCAGGTGTTTGCTAGGCAGATGTAACAGAATGCTACTTCACTGGAGCAGTGTTTAACTGCTGTGATCATTTAAATATGCATTTATTTGCCTTTGGAGTGAGAAAATGAAAAGCTAAAGTAGAGTCATGGCCCCACTGCTAGCTACTAGCCTTCTCATCTAGATAAAACTTGGGGTAGGCAACAGTGCTCTCCCTTGCACTGCCTTAGCTTTCCTAAAACTAATCACCCCTTAACAATCTGACTTATTTCCTCTGTCTCCCCTCTCCTGTCACTACCCGCCTCTTTCCCTTTCCTTTTTTCCTTCCTTGTCTCCCTGTTTTATGGGCTACAACGGGACAAGGAGCAAGAGTAGCACACGCATAACACCATCTCTTTACCTTGCTGCTCGCAGCATTTCTCAATTNAGTAGCACACGCACAACACCATCTCTTTACCTTGCTGCTCGCAGCATTTCTCAATTTCAGGGAACAGTCCTTTTTCACTATTGCTGGCTGGCACCTTATTTGCATAAGGATGAACTATGCAGCCATACTACCTCTCCTCTTCCGCAATACCACAGTCTGCTGATGAGCCTGAATAGTTTTAAACAGGGTTATGCTTTCTCTCATGCCCTCTTGCGAGCTTGGTGCTCTGCCAGGCAGCTGCAGAATGGATGCACTGAATGCTGACTATTCCCTCCGCGGCAGGCCAACAGGAGCTCCGCGGGGGAGGCACATCCAAGCTCCTGCAGCTAAAGCCTGGCAAAAAGAATGAGCTTTCCCGCTGCCTTGAAAATGATGGATGTACACAGAGGCTTTGCACAACCTACAGCCATATGATCCCCCACACTGCCCCCTGGAACCCTCCACACAATATAAATTGCCACACAAAGAAACATGCTCAATAGCACGGACCTGAACACTACCTAGAACAAGCAGTAATGTAAAAGGTAATGTAACTCCACTGCACAGGATCAACCTTTGCTTGTAGGGTGTGTTTATATGTGGAGTATACATATTCATCTATTAGATTCACGGCTGGCACATTCAAGGGCATGGCAGGAGGTAACCTGGCATGTTCCCTTTTGGATAGGATTAAAAGCTTTTACACTGGTTCAGTGCTTCTTAAGAAAAATAACCGTTTCTCCCCTCAATCTCAAAAGACAGCAGGTTCCAGACTAGCTGGAAAAGGTGACAACAGTCTGTCTTTTGGTACTTCTGCTCTAAAAGGAACTCTGCAAAATTATATGTATTTTCTCACCTTCTAGGAATTAACCAGATCAAATATGCTTGACCTTCTGATGAGAGGGAAGTGTTGAGGTTTTTTCTAACTGTCAAGGCTTAAAAAACTTGAGGTCATATCCAGCAGGAAAGACTAAATTACAGAAACTATGTAGTTTAACCTCAGTGGTCCTCTTGCAAAAGCAGCTAGAAGAACCCCTAGCCAGCATGACCCCAGCAGCCCACATATAATTCACCTCCATGATGTCCTCGAGCAAGGGGTATGCATTTACAGTAAGTCACATACTAAATACAGTCTGTGGCTCGCTAGCAACGAGAAGGCACACTGCTAGTGAAGGTTAAGGATCAGTACATTTTTTTGCATTGGTTGTGCCAAACGTTCAGGTAAACCTCTGTTTTTCCTGGGGAAATGGCCTGACAAGATTATGTAGTACTACTGACATCTCATTTTCTCTGTGCTCACCAATTTGGCCTATTAACAAATTTCATTGCAGTCACAAATACTGGCATAAATAAATACTTGATTATATTTGGCTAAGTTTTCGAAAGTTTTGTAAATCCCTCATCAGTTACAGAAAAATTAGGGTTTTCTGGTTCATAAGTTATGCCAGATTCATGCAAAATAGCCAACTATGTAGCCGTGGCAAGAAGAGACCTCAGAGTCTCCTGCTCCAAAGCTACTGCCTCCTAGGCTGCAGAAGACCTGATCTCCATAAACCAAGCGGTGTATGAAAACCTCAGCATGCTCCGATCAGCTCCGGGTCTACTCAGTACAGCAGCAGAACACTCAGTTTTATTTTACAACGAACGTGTAACCCTGAAAAAATACTGTCGTGGTTTAACCCCAGCCAGCAACTAGGACCATGCAGCCGCTCACTCACACAAACAGCATCCCACACCCCCTGCCAGCAGGGTAAGGAGAAAAGGGAGAAAAGTGTGTGTGTGGGGGGGGGAGGTCCTTGACTAATGATATTTACTTTATTAGTCCTTGACTAATGTAAATATCGTTTAGCAACAACTAAAACAACATGTGTTATCAGCATTAGTCTCATACTAAATCCAAAACACAGCAACTACTAGAAAAAAAAAAACCCTCTATCCCAGCTGAAACCAGGACACGCACGAAAATACTGTTCCAAAATCCGCAACTCCACAAGTAAATTCTGTACTACATAGGAATAGTTTAAATTTGTACAATGTATGGTATCAAACTATTCCAAAGGAATTTAGTGCCACAGAGTACATAGAAACCAAGTATTAATTACTTCCAACTTACGGAGAGCAGAGCTGAGGCAGGGAGGGACAGAACAGACCTTTGGGATGGAGCGGTCTCTGCCCCAGGCCCCAGCCATTAGATCAGATTCTCTTCAATCCTACCAACAGCAACTGCTATTCTTTTTAACGTTGTTGATTTCTAGGCATAAATTCCTGCACAAATACAGCATAAAAGCAGTCCCTGGCTTTCACTTGTGTGTGTTTTGATACATCCTCTAATTATATGATCACACGCTACGCTCTTTGACATGACCTTTCCTTCATTCAGCACACGGGAAGAATAATGCCTGTTGAAGGTGCCGTTACTTCATACTATGTTTTATCTTCATTGCTCTATTTGTGGCCCCTTCTCCTGCACGCTATGCTAATCCTGCTCTGAAGAGTAATTTATTTCCACATGGGCTTTCCTGTGGTGCCACTCAGCAGAGCACTGGACTGTTTTGCAAAAACTAATTACTTTGGACAACACCTTTCTGAAGCGATAGGCTCATTTTACAAATGTAGAGCTCAGGAACAGGGGAATTAAGTCAAAATGCCCACTAGTATTGAACGTGCAATTTCAGATTGCAAATTCTGATTACACAGAATGCTTAGCACCTTATGGCACCTCACACATTTGAAGCACATTTAGTGCTGATTTGATTGCTGTTTTCAGGGCTCAATACTGTTTCCATCCAAGCTATACGATCTCAAGTTGGGAATGGGAACACACGAAACACATAATTCGGGGATGGCCTGAGAAAAAAATTGATTTTAGTAACTTACCCAGCATCATGCCGTGACCCTGGGGAAGAAAGAGAGATAGACAGAACAAGATGCCCCTTAATGAACACGTTGCTCCAGAGGCCTCCCTGCCCTTGGAAGAATCCCCCACCTCATTTGCTACACATCCCGCTTCAGTAAAATCAAAGCGGGCATGCTATGTACGAGGCAGTCATTTTGAGAGCAGATCCCCAGTTTATGTCAGAAGCTCTTTTCTTCTGTGCACAGCATGGGGAGAAAGTCACGGGGGGGAAATACTGAGTAAAGATGTTACCAAAGATCACATCGTAAAGCCCATACCAGAGGAGCACAAGGTTCACTGACACTAATTTTTAGCTGCTTGATTTCAGATTGTCCCCAGTCCTTTCAGATTTATTAAATATGGAACAGTGGTAGGGTTTATATAAATATTTATGTATAGATAGTTGTATTTGTAAATACAGACATACAAACACATACATCTACACATAAAAACACATAATGTTCTGTGAAACTTACTTAAACTTTCAGTGAGTTCCTTTTGATTTAAAGGGACGCTACCACATCCGCTAGCATTTGTTTTACATTTTTTATTGAACAAATCTAGAACCGAAAACTAGATTTTCTTCAAATTCCCCTACCTGCATGATGCAAGGAAATGAAAATGCCTGTCAGCAAAAGTAATGTGTTTAATACCATGCCAGCCCTAAACATCAGTAGAGATTTCTGTGTATTGCAGATAATTCTATCACCAAGCCATATTGCTCTGTGATGTGCTTTTATCTTTGCTGTAGGATAATATCAATATTTCAAGCATGAGCAAAAGAATGTTTTATGAGATTGATGTGGGAAAATACAGTGACAAGTACATAAAAAAGGGCAGAGAAAAATGCCAGGTACTCATCATAAATGCCTTCCATTCCCACCAGAATTTGTCTAGTTTATTCAACTCTAATCAACAAGTTGAGGTCCACTGGGACCTCAGTGACTTTGAGTACATTTTCAGTGCCGAAGAAGAACAGCACAAAAGAAAGAGAGCACAGATAACAGCATGGGGAGGCTGTCACCTACATCCTAGAAGCCTAGACCTTTACAGGCCAAAAAAGTCATATTTTGTTAAACTTTTAAATTAAAAAGAAGTGATTTATAAAAGAAGGAAACAGAATAGGGAAAAAAACGTATTAAGTCATTTGCCATATTGCACACGTGCCTGGTAAGGGCCAGATCATGCAGGATAAATATATTCAGGGAACAACCTCTGCAAATCCACAATGATGCCTTGAGCACACAGCTCTTTGGGCACTGCTGGAACCTGAGCATGGAAGCACCCAGAAGTTATCCCTGTATGGCTGTGGCTGAGTGAATTATTCACCTCTGCAAAGGAACCATCTCTTCTGAGGAAAAACTCTCAATTACAGATACAATTTATACCAAGAAAAAAAGGTGGTTTTCCCCAGTACAGCTAAGTGGCTACCCTGTGCCGCACACTGGCACGGGATATAAGCTTGTTTATATAAGCTCTGCGTGTAACTCTTCTCACAAATCCACCAACACAGACCATTTATCACATTGTCTTTTTTTTTTCTCTGGGGCTTGCAGTTCCTCCTTGTTTGACAACAGAACTGATGACTATTACTTAAACCCTCTCCACATGAACGCTGCAGCTGTTCAGCCAGACTGATGTCTTAGTGTAGTTGGCATTAGGAACCCCAATATTTGGGTTTTGAACTGAGAACCCCTATAGGAACCTGAGTTTCAGGAAAAGACTGATCTGCACCCTCTGCAATCAGTTTTAAAACTCAGTTTAAAATCATTAAAATTGAGGTAATCAAAACCACTAGTTCTGTAAATCTCGACTGCTTTGATTGGAAGCAAAAGGAAATCTTGCAGCCCAATCTTTTTTTAAAGCACCCTCCAACCCTACTGTCCTCTTATCTCCGACTCAACATACTGTCCCTGGGGACATTCAGATAGTTTTTAGTCCATCTGGAACAGTGTTCATTTCAAAGCCAATTTGAATGAAATGCTTAAAAATCTCTTAGAAAATAACTCTCATAATAAGCACTGTACCTTTTATGATGTTACATTATTACCAGGCAGTAAATTCATTTGTTTCCCCAAATCCCTTACCAACTTCTTTTAAATACATAAATAAAAAGGGGGAATTTCAGTGGATATTATTTCACAATATGTGGATCTGAGACATTTTAATAAGAAATGCACCTCCAGGCTAAGAGGTACGAATTGTACACCGAAGGGAATGGTTTAATACACTGTTTAATGCTATCATCAAAACTGATGATAACATGATGGCGTTTATACGTTTTAACATTTCTTTAGAACTGGAAAAAATGAGAGTAAGAACCATATTTGTATATTAGCTAAATGTCAGAAGTGACACTGAACCAGCCAGGTGGCACACAGCTCCTATAGCATTCCCTCTCCCTGACCAAAAAATATTACCTGAACAGAGAGATTCAGAGATTTCCTCGGAGAATGACCCTCGGAGAGAACACCTGCCTCTCCTGTATACCCCACCAGGTCACACAGAATGACCCACATCTACCACGTCCTCACATCACGTCCTCTTGCTCCTAAGTATGGCGTGTATTTTCAAAAGCTTTGACACATAGACAAGATATTGATAACAGCATCTGAAACAGAAGCAAGATGGACAGGATACTCCCGTCCACCCGTGACCAACTAGTGACCAGCAGGAGTCCTAAATACCCTTTGCTGGGCAGAGGGATATGCAAGAGACCACGGTTTTGGAGAGGCCAGCCACAGCAGCAATCATTATAAGCTGTCTATGCAAGGACCTGGACAGACCTCCTGAAGCGTAGGCAGATTGAAAACAACACTGTAGCACCATTATGGATGAAAATAACTCTTTTAGGAGAAGGAAAAGGTTCCTTCCTTAGCTATAGCCTTTCCAGCAGGACATTGACAGAAAAACCCCTCACCTCTATAGCCTGTGATCATACAGAAATTCTTTAGGAGTGTATCCTTATGTTTTTTACAAAGAGGTAGTGGAGGCCAGGAGCGTGAAGGCAGCAGCCACCTTAAATTGGCAGCAGCCCACTGCAAGCCACCCAGGCCTCAATGCTCCTCCCTTTCCCCAAAAGTAGTAGGGGAGGAGTGGTATTTCCTGGATGGAATCCTGGGTCCCCCTAAGGAAGAGGCTTCTGTACAAGCCCAGGACAGCAATACTAGCAAGTTCTTCACTCTTTCAGTCTCAAGAATGGGAAGATTGTCAGGTCCCGTATAGGAATTCCCAGGAAAGGATACGGGACTTAACGAGGCATCAGCTATACAGAGGAGGCTGAGGAAGTGATGTTGCACTGACTTTAATTAGTCAAAAATGTAAGCCTTATTTTTGTGTTCTCAGAACCCCACTAGGTTTGTGATACAGGACCCAGCATGCTCACACAGCAGATACCAGTTTACTGTATTCCTATGGGCTGAGGTTCACCGGATCAGTTTTAAGTCTTTGAGATACAGTTGCAAAAGGAGTGCTTTTAGGTTTCTAAAATGCCATGTAGAAGTAAAGTTGGCCTTTCAGTGTCCTGTAGTAGGTCTGTGCCTAAACCGTGGAGGCTCTAGCAAAAAGTATTACCTTGTACATAAATGTTTTCTCTTCCTTTTTTATTCTTCCAATGAACAGGAAGTCCCCAGGGTCCTGTTAACAGCGAACAGTAAAGACTGCTTGCACTTGTCAACAGAAACAGGTTTTACACTGAACAATAAAGTATTCTGGCACTTTACAATGTGTATTTGTTCTTAGCTCTATACCCCTTAAGAGGGATGCTGGCACTTTTACGCACTCACTGGGGGTAAACGGGGAACACCTGAAGCTACCCCATGCCCATTCTCTGGAGAACAGGGACTTTGTTCATTCCATGGCACACCATTATCTTCTTGAGGAGACAGCACCTCCAANGCTGGCACTTTTACGCACTCACTGGGGGTAAATGGGGAACACCTGAAGCTACTCCATGCCTGTTCTCTGGAGGACAGGGACTTGTTCGTTCCATGGCACACCATTATCTTCTTGAGGAGACAGCACCTCCAAACACACAGGTAACATTTTACAAGTCACTGTTTGGACTTATCAAGCATATAGGACAACTTCCCGATTTCTCTTATGTGGGGTTCCTGGCAGAGCAGCAGTTCCCCTTCTCCTCCCAATCAAGACCTCTGGTTCCCATGGCAGTGGAAAAATCTAGGCTAAGGCCTAAGATGGTATGGGAGAGCACGTGACAGAAATTTCCAAGAGGGAGCACATGCCTCATATAGGTTCTCATGAAGACCGCACATACAGCCCATATGTGGCTACTTAGACCTAGCTTCTCCCAGAACTGACCTGCATTTACTTAAAGGTGTATACAAACACATTTATATATATTTACTTCAACGTAAATATCTTCATGAGCTTTACAGAGATAGGATTGTTTTTTTCCCCCAAGTATGAAAACACAGCGCATTTTAAATTCAGTTATTCTTTACCTAAATAAAAAATAGCTGATATTTTGGTATAATCTGGTCTTAACTCAGTGTACAAAGACAGTACGCTATCAGGATTTAAAGCTGCTTCAGGAAATGAAGATCTCAAGCTTATAAATACATTCAGTTTCTCATAGCTCTGATAGGCTTTCCTCTTCAACTTGTTTGTAGCTTTAAAAAAATAAAAAACAAAACCAGTAATATACTATTATTTCCTAGCTGGGCACTATGAGCACTGCATCAAAGCTGCAAATTTCACAGGGTGAGGGTTGTTTTCATTTTTTTGGTTGTTTTTGGTTTGGGGTTTTTTTATGTTTGGTTGGGGGGGGTTGGTTGGTTTTTGTGGTTGTTTTTGTTTTTTAAAAAAAA
>RSEF01000005.1:43566588-43609738 GCA_003993805.1 Himantopus leucocephalus | reverse complement strand
TAAAAAAAGTTGATTTTGGACTTAAAACTGTATGTATAACTAAGTACTGTACTTGTGGATTCTCTTTGAGTGCTGACCCGGCTGAGCGCTGCTCCTCAGCTCTGCACTGCTGCTCTGCCATTATGTCACAACTGATCTCTAACTCTTCCATCTGTGAGTTATTCATTGCCTCTCCTCATGCTCGTCTGCTGGCTATTTATAAATTAGACTCCACTATCACAGCATTCACTAGCTTCCCTGAAAGAGGGTCTAAATTTGCAGAATAAAATGCTGAAATTGCACAAACACTCCCTACATCGGGGAAAAAAAAAATAATCCCATCTCAGAAACAGCAGAGTTACTGTGGTTATTCGAAGTATTTCCACTTGGGGCTAATTCTAAGTATCACCATTTGATGCAGCCATTTTGGACTTTCAGCAGGCATGAGGACACAAACTAGCTTACTGAGAATCATTTGCACATATGATGATAAAGCCCTGGCTTGCAATATATTGGAAAAGCAATCACCACCAGTAGGCAGTTTAGCTTCCTGCAGCTTCGGAAAGCCTGTGCATAAGTAAGTGACTGGAGGCTGAAAATCCCTAGGCATCTTATAGCCATACTCTGTCAGAAATAAGCCCTAAGGACCAGATCCTCAGGTATAAGTCATCACATTCCCATTGCCTTTGGGAAGTCCTTCTAATTTATACCAGCTGAGGAATCAGCTTGTATATGCGTAGCCTCCATAATTCTCTTCCTATGATACCTCAAATAAAATGAGAATGATAAAAACTAAACCCATATGACAGCATGAAAAGGAAGTGAGTCCTGCTCTGTCTCATACCAGTAAGAACCTGAAAAAGGCAGAGCTTGGAATAGTGGCTTCAGATCCACCCCAACACACAGAGCAAAAGCTGGCCAAGAGGCCAGAATTAGGCCAGCACGACTCTTGGTCCATTTTCTTCTCTCTGTTACGCTTTCTTCCTGACCTTGGGTGAGTTGATTAACCTTTCTTTTCTAAGTTTCTCTAACTGTGGTATGACTCTGTACCTCCTGTAGAGGTTGTGGCACTTAATTGGCCAGTATCTCTCAAACACGTGAAGTGCTTTGGATGAAATATGTCGTGCAAGAGAAATAATTGAAGTCAACGGAGCTGTGACAACTGACACTAGCTGAGGATCTTCCCCCTGGTGTTTAATAGGATCAGAAGGAAGCTTAGTTGAAATGACAGGAAGCCAGAGAGACATTTGGTAGTAATAAGATCATAAATGAGTCAAAGGGGTTACTATTTGCTGTGGTAATACTCAGCATTTTTCATCTTCCAGGCACTCTATCAGCATCCATTAATTCTCAGACCTCCCCTTAAACAGAGATCTGTAATATGTCCCCCATTATACAGATAAGAAAAATCAGGCAGACGGGTGATGTGACTTATCCAACAGAACAAGACATGAGAAATCAAGTTTGAGCCCCTGGCTCCTAAGCCTGTTCTCAGGGCTCCCTTTCCACCACTCCTCCATTACATATATATTTTCTTATCTTTCTGTTTCAATTATGGAAGTCCACCTCTTGCTCCTTTCTCTGCAAGTATCCCTGCCTAATTCCCCGTCAGATACTGCCCAGATGCTCTTCCATAAAATCCTCAAAGCTCGCAGACAGAAAGTGAAGCTGAGGGGAATGCTGCTGGGCTGAGCAGCTCTCCTTGTCTCAACAGCCCCTTTTCCCAAGCACTGAGCAAAAAGTAACAGTATTTGCCCTTGCAAATATTTTTCATTGTTCACTGTCAGTCCCACACAGCACCTGGCCGCTCCACCGCAACCTCTCCTCTCAGAAGCAGTTCTTACTAGAATATGCCGGGACAGGGTCTGTCGCTTCAGACTGCCTATTGCTCATTTCAGGAAGAAATTCGTGACCTGCTTAAGCCCCTAGGAAAAATTATTGTCGTTATTTCAGCTCTGGAAGACGCCTGCTGTTAGAGGATGCAAGGCTGAGGTTATGTAAGTGTGCTGGCCAAATCCAGCTGTTTCCAGGGAGCCCAACCACAGCTGCTCTGCTCCCGCGCCTCTCTGTAATGGGTGCCAGGCCTGGCTTTGGGGATCTCAGTCTGAATAATAGCCTGAAGGGGAGTCTCCATGGATTAGTTTCTATGTAGAGGGAATACATGTATTTGGATCAGTACCCTGCTTGAATATACAAAAGTATCATACCGTGCCTGGATGTTGCTCTGCTGAAGTGTCCCAGCAGATGGAAGACCAACATGAAATGGGACAAATTATTCAACTGTTACGTTATAAATCTGCAACAATCCCAGAAAACGCAGTTTACTTTATAATAAAGACTTCCACTGCTGCTTACAACAACCATGCTACAGCAATATTTGAGGTGATTACTCTTAAATGCTAGAGTTGTTTGGGTTTTTTTAAGTAGTATACCGCAGATTTACACTCAGAGTTCAGAAAGCTTTGGCTACATTAGCTCTACTTAAACAATAGCCCAAAATGGGATGAAGGAGAAAATATAAAACACTACCCAATCAAACCTCAGCACTTACTTTCGTAACACCACACTCAACCACATTTGCACATATTATTTCCTGGCTATCTGTAGCAGGCTTGGCGCAAGGGAAGCAGGTTTTCTGTTCTTCCTTTAAGAACCAAACAAAACCATTTGCAATGAAAGTGCAAATTTTGATCCAAATTAAATTTGAGGCAACAAGGAAGTAAAATGACTAAGTGTGACTGGATAATTTTTTTTTTTTTTAAGTTTTTTACGGAACAGAAAGGTAAAGAAGGATGCGTATTTGCACTTGCTGACACTTGTGTGCTTAGATGGTGACATAACACGTCAGGCGCATCTCTATTTTGTATATTGAAGAGAGACAGTGCATCACACACACAAACTGTAAAGTTCTTCCTATCTGGATGAGATGGCAGTCACACTCACCCAAAAAATCCTCTTTGCTTACTAAAATGTAAAATCCTAGACATTTGATTCAGATGTTAGGTTTTTAACACACTGAATATCATATATTACAGCACAAGTGACCTCCCTGATAAAAGTTTAACTCAAAGCCAACAGATAGGGTTCAGCTGGAAGGGACTCTGACACTGACTCCCTGTATAATCTTATTTCTTGTGTTTCTCTAGTGGGAGCTATTAGAGTCAATTCATGAACATACATAAATGTGATTCAAGACCATCAGACAGAAGGTTTTAAAGAAAAAGCACTGTTGTCATAGATTTACATTAAATTATCTTAACAAAGTGAATGCAACACTATCTTTAGTTACAAAGTAGAAAAAAAAAACGTATGCAGGCACAGTCACACTATCTGATAACTAACACAGTAGGGAGATCTGTGACAAGTAGATGAACAGATTCACAACATCTAAAACTTCAGAGGCTTTGTGCAAAACTGCAGGTGAAAGCAATGACACGTTTCATTTAGAGGCTTGGCTCAGAGCTCATCTCCAAATACTGTTTGTCTGAAAAAAACAGGAGAGAGAGAAGGTAGCAATTACCATTGAGGAAAACATAAAAGATGACTGCTGTGTGTGTGCCAGGCATTGGGGAAAATTATTACTTTGTCTTTAGCACAGAGATGAGATTCTCCCTGCAGCCAAACAGAAGCTATACTGTAAATGCAAAGTCCAGCTATATTCAACAAGAAAAGGTGAGGAATTAAACGCGATCAGAAACAGAGCCATTCACGAGCTATTTTGGATACAGAAATTTTGCTAACACTCTAGGCTGCATACAGCAGCTCACCAGTCACTTAGAAGAGGTGGCAGTGCCATTCCAGTTTTGGGAGCTCTAGCAGGGAATTACCTAGGATGACGATGGGAAGCTGAGCGATCAATGAGCACAAGGGAGGTAGTCTCATTTGGCACTTGACTTTTTGCATGTATTTAGATGAAGGGTAGCCCTGTGCTGTCAAAGAGAGCATACTTTCCAGTTTGGGAATAGATTCCAGGATTTTCCTTTTCCTTGGCAGCACTGATCTGGAATGGTCTATAATGATCCAGTGGGCATATCCCAAACAAAACATATAAGCCATCTTATAGGGTATGTGAGCTTTTCACACTTATGTCTGAATTTCTTTACATGACTGCTGGCTTGGAGGGAAAGACCTTGACAGCAAAAAATTTAAAAAAATATAAAAAGAAATGTAGCACAAAAGCCCAAGGGAAATGGGCCTAGACTGCAACGACAAAAAGGAATAAATAAATAAATGGGAAGCAGTGCACAAGCAGCACTTAAAGTCTGTGTGAGGTTAACACTAACCACTTACTCCAAGCTAAATAAACGCTGCCTGGGGACTGCGATTAGAGCAGGCAGCTCAGGAGAGGCAGCAGCTCCTCAAAGCTGGAGCCAGGAGGAAGCTCTGGGAGCTCCGCAGTGTGGTGCGCATTTTTGAGCACTAGCCCCAGCTGACCAAAGGAAACACGATGTTCACAGTAAGGGTGCAAGCACTCCACTCCCCTACCACATCCACCTAATGCAGTGCCATCACGCTGCCAGGCTGGGCAGAGATGTCATGTCGTTCTGTCACATTACCATCAGGGAGCCTCAGTGCAACTGGAGACATCACGTGTCCTGTCCAAACTGACCACCCTGCATGGACAACAGTTTGAAATGCCTCCTTCCCACTTTACAGTCCCAGCTCAGAGACAAATGAGCAGGCAGTCAAATGCAGATCAAAATCCTCTTCTGAATAATCTGTCTCTTGTAATACCTCTGCTTTTTCAGAAGCAGGTATTGGATAAGACTGCTCAGGCACAGCCCATAGTCAGAAGCGGCAGCCAAATTATTAATTTACTTGGTTCTGATTCTTATTACATTCTACCTCCAGGTACGTAATCAGGCTTTTATTCACCTAACTGCTTTATCCTCTAACAAGCTATTCATCTGAAGAGTTTTCACTGCAGGATTTCCACTGTAAGGATCTTTTTTTGTTGTGTTAGAGAAGGAATTCACTGCTCAGTGCAATGCTTTTGCTCATTAAAAATAATTTCCCAGTGAGTTTGGTTCCAGTAGCTCTTCAGTCATATTAGAGGCCCTGTTGCAGCATTAGCTCCAGAGAACATGCTAAAGACCAGCAGGGAAAATTAAAGGGAGAGGAGAAAACAAGAAGCTGGAAGGGCAAGACAGATTGCTGGCAATTATAAGCAAGCCCAGACACGCTGCTGCCCACTGGGGTACTGATTCTTGCAGCCCTGGGAAACGTGTTTGACCGTAAAAGTCAGACGGTACCCTCAAGAGAATTTCTCCCCTACTCCCAAATACAGTTTTCTATGTATTCTCTCTCTTGCCTCGCTCTCTCCCCCATTCCATTCCCCCTTACACCATGCTTGGCTTTTTTCCTTTACTACCACATCTTCCGCTCACTAGAGATGCTTTGAAGCTTGCTTTCCAAGCGCAGACGCTTTCCAGTCTTTAGGGAAATTTGGTACAGGGAGAGTCTGTGGTTTATAGCCGCAACTTCGCTAACACGAGCACACCACCCCGGAGAGATGACGTGTTCAGCTGCCAGTGAGTTTACTTCAGCTCCTTTGCTTTTGGAGCAGGCAGCTCCCTCATCAGAAAGTTTTGCGTGTGTGGTGTGGAGAAGGCCTGCAGCAGCCTCCTCTGTTACAGTATGTAGCATAAATTGACAACTTTCAGTGTAGCTCCCTGTTTTCACATAAATAAGAGAGGTGGTGCAGTCAGGAGGTGAAGAAAGATTATTTCAAGATGCAAAGCATGTTAATCTCCCCTCTTGTGACTTAAGCACAGGTAGCAGTCAATGATCTATTTCTAATATACCACATAAATAATGAGTCACATTATTCAGTGAAACATCAGCTCAGACAAATACAGGAAGAAGCAATGTACTACTTTTCATTCAGTGGGCCAATTTCACCTCCAATGTAAGTCAAAAGCCTTCCTGAGGCTCTTCCTCAGTTGAATACAGCTTTATTTTAAAAAAAAAAAACAAGGTAGAGTCCCTTAGCATAAAAGTGCTGACCGCTTCAGGGAATTCATGATAGTACAATGACATCTACTTCTCTTTAAGTAGCCGAACAGGAGGAGTGGCGTAGTCTTTCCTGGACATAGGAAAAATAATGTGGCTGGTCACTGTTCAGCCTAAGGGAATGTACTAAAACATAAAACAAGAAACTGCTTTTCTTGTTTAGAGAGGGAATATTACCCTAACCTAAAGAGTCGATATGCCGGCAGCCTCACTGCCTGAGGTGAAACTAGAGACATAAAAGCCACTGGGGTTATCCTGAAGGGGGACAACCTGTGCTGCAGGAGGAATGAACTAGTTGAGACTTTCTAGACCTTTTTCATCTTTAATCTTATTGAAAAGAGCTGTCCTGGTCACTGTGTCCACATAATCTCCTAGGAAGACAAGGGAATATAAATTTGGGCCTCCAGGCTTGAATGGCTCGTGTCAGTGTTCACTCTGACTGCTTTGTTCCTCTGCTGCATCTCAGGAGTCCTTTGATTCACTTCTAGCTTCCTGCTTCTGGCACTGGTAGGTGAGAAATGGCTCTTCCACCTGCTCTTAAGCCCTGCGGGAAATTCTGCAGTCTGTTTTATCTCTAGTATCTGTTCAACTGGTGTAATTGGGTTGTTTCAGGATGGATGAAGCAAGAACCAAGAAATGGGTATCCATGAGTTACTGAAAGAAGAAAATGCAGACAAAATCTAAGACTTGAAGTTAAAATCTTAGACACTCCCCTCTCTTTCAAAATCTCATCTGTAACACGTCAGCACAACAGCTGGTGTGGGAGTACCGAACATATTGGGACACTGTCTGTTCTCCTCAGACTGGTCCGAGGGTGATGATGATAACACTTACAGAGCATCTTTCACCAGGAAGGGGAAGAAGTAGTTTTTCCATTTGACAAAAGATGGAATTAAAGCAAAGAGAATGTGAAATGAGGAGGCCAGCATCAAACAGCAAGCAGAAGCTGAACTGAAAGTATAAACAGATCTTCTAGGTGTCAGGCCAGTACCCTCTCCCAGAAGGTGTGCTTTTTAAAGCACTTAAAAGAAAATCCTGTAGACTGTTAGATAGAAAAGACATCCCCACAGGACTGTGGAAAAAAGTCAGAGAGGACGCACTGAAAACCGTTTTTCCTAAACAATTAAGTGGGACTAGTGCCAGCCCTTGTATATGCAAGAATATATGAATACCTAGAAAGAAAAAACCACGAACTGGTAGCACCCGTCTAAGCGAAAGCCTCATAAGCCACTCTGTCACTCTTACCTATCCTTTACTGATTGCGATACATGGCTTCTAGCGAGACCTGCCAAGAACAAACAAGTCACCAGCACATTGGAGTAATCATTGCACACTGGCCAAGATTCAAACTGTCTGACTATTGGTACCTGAGACAGCACAGTTAACATCGCAATCACACTGGCCAGGACTTACCCATTCTCATGTAGGCCTTTACATCTGAGAGAGTCAGCCAGATTTCCTTCTGAGTCAATGGGGGCATTTCCAGGGCTGAATTAATATGGTGTCTTTTAGATGTTCATTTTAGAAAAAAGGGGAGATACCAAGTCCACATCCCCCCATGTTGAACCTCAGGCTGGAAATCCAAAATTGAATGCATATCAGCAAACAGATACATATACATCCTTTACTAAACTGAGTCTCAGTCAACAGATGAGAACTGAGCATTCAGACAGATTCATGTAAAATTCAAATAGTAAGAGCTAAAATGAAAGGTTACACGAAGCTTCTGTAGCATCAAAGGGGAGGTTTGTGTGCCACAAAGACCAGCAATGATAACATACCCCTTCAGATACGTTCCCTTGTATTGACGCATACTGCCAGGAGCAAAATGGTAGACTCCATACTGTGCTCCACCAGGATGTTTGCCACCAAATTTAGAGTACGCACAACGTAACTAATGCAATAGGTCAACATAGGGGCTGGTTATTAAGTTAAATCCCATGACCACAAATTAAGACTAGTTCCAACAAGAGATCATTAGAACTCCGGGACCCAGACTTACGCCAGTATAAGTTTTAAGGCAGTATCGACTCTGAGTGCAGGGGCTTAGTTTAGCAAACCCAGCTCTTTCTCATGAATTCAATGAAGATAAAGCTGTTAGCAATGACTAATCAGAACAGTCTCTTAGGAAAAGGAGAGTTTAATTACCTTAGTGTACTATTCAGTGACTTGCCTAGACATACCACACACTGCAAGATACGTGACAATGTGGGTGCCACAGCTTATATCATCACGAGCTCGGGACGGCCATGTTAGTCATGAGTTTGATTCCTGTCTCCCGCTTTTCTGAAGTGCATTAGCTGCTATGGAAACAGTGTCATTAGAATGGGCAGGCCTTTCTGACACGCAGATGAACCCCATGCTTATGCTAAATGACATATCTTCTATGCAGAGCTCTAGCTAGGTCTAACCACGGCATATGAACTAGTTCAGGTCGCTCACACAGGGTCTTGGGTGCATTTCTACACAAAGGAGGCAGTTCACAAGACTCTTACGGTTCATTTCCCTACTCTTGACTCGTGGAGGTCATCTTATACCCTATAAAGTCATGAAAACAGCAAACTGCACAGGACACAGCTGCAATGATTGGCAATATGATATTTAGCTAAGGAGGCTTGAGGAATACCTCTCTGCTCCAAAAGTGTATGACTAGAATCCCTCTGCTGAATTACAATCACAATTTAATTGATTTAATTTTTTATGCTTCTTGCAATTCTCCTTTTGAAAGAAGGCTGGAAGAGATGGTACATCAACTGGATCGAGAGACATACAGAGAAGCCAGACTTTTACATCCTCTTGTTAAACACCACTTACAAAAAGACTAAGATACAAATACAATCAAAATCTGCCTTTAAAAAAAAAAAAAGCAGCTCACTTTAATTAAGAGACCTATCAAATTCCATAAGCTGAATGAAAATCTTTGCAGCAGAACAATGAAACAAGAACTTCCCTGCTCAATCAAATCAATGGCTCATCTGTTCCTGTATCTAAATGTGACAACTGCCAAATGTTTTGAGCAAGATGTAACCAATTCCCTTTCTGCTACTGCCACTCATTTCAATCCTACTGCACTATAACCTGCATTGTAACACTCCTCCCGATCCCAGTCTGCAATCACAGATAGAATGATCAATTTGGAAAAGCTTCAAATGCACTGAAATATTTACCAGACTTTAGAACACCTGGAAAGCCATGAAATAATAATAAAGCCAACAACTACAGTACATAATGTTTTTCCAACAGGAGTGCACTTGTGATCCATTTAACTTCCCCAGTCTGTCTTAGTCTGCATTTGTTTAATAACTACAGAATAAATTCCCAGATATCACAAGGAAAGCAACTGTCTGGATCTCTCATGCAAGCCCAGAAGTGACTGAAATACCTTTGCTATAACAACCAGTCCTACGCCATTGTGGAGACCCAAAAGATATGGAAAATCTCAATGAAGCATCTAAAACAGGAAGCTTGTAAAATTCACCTTATCACATAAGTCATAGCACTCAACGCCCAAAACGTCATTTTTGCTCTTTTTGCAAGAAGCAGCAAATGCCATCGGTATCTCATTGAAGAATATGCATGCCTCAGTTTACCAATGAATTCTGAACAGCAACCTCCTGTGATTGAAGACTTTTTTTTTTCTCTGAAATAGGATAGTCAAAATAGGTATTAGTAATTTACCCATAATAAATTAGACTTGACTGATTAAAGTCTACCACTCTCCAGAAATAAAGTTAACTAGAAAATAGAAGGGAGGAAAATGATGTGACTATTAACTTCTAACAAACTGCAGTCAGAGAAGTCAGAATGTATAGTAACACCTGAACTGCATATTGCAGTGAAGAAGCAAGTTGAGGACTTGGAAAGCTAAAGCCTTGGGCTTCTCCCTGCAGTAAATAGTTGCAATGCTCCAGTTTGGAAAAAGCAGGACAACTAACCACAGCAAAATAGGCATGTGCATGCTTTGCTTTTTTCTTCTTAGCTAGAAAATTTCCAATGCTGCCTTTGAAATTGCTAGTAATCTGTCATGCTTTGACAAGGGTGTTCTGTCTACTATTTGTTGTTAAGCAGAACCAAAAAGAAGTCAGTCTCTGGTGGGGGTCTTACATGTCTTTAGTCTTGCTGGAAAAACACCAGTAACAAACAGTGGCTGTGAAGACAAATAGTTCATCAAAGACCAGTGGAGCTGCACAGCTCTCCCTTAAACACTAGTCAAGTCCACCAGCTGAGTACTAAGAGTTAAAATCCCCAAAGGACTGTAAAAAGGTCAGAGGCACAGCATGCCTGTGGAGCTATGACAGATGCTTACTACAGCCCCACCACCACACACAGCATTCTCAGTCACATCAGCAGATACTTTGTTTACGTGGGACTTTTACAACTGGAAAGAAGCAACAACACATACTTTGGGAGACCGGTGATCTAATTACAATGGTTTTCAACATTTTCACTTTGCATGCACATTGATGCACCTCTCTTGTAGATCTCTGTACAGTGATTTTAAGCCAAATGACAATAGGCTTGCTTTTCATAGTTACTTTTATATATAGCTTAGATGTAGTCCACCCACCTCTATAAGGCAAAACCCAAAGACATTCCAGTAGATCTTCTACACACCTTGCTATCAAATCCACCAACTTAAAATAAAAAGCCAGTTTATTAATAAATTTTCATAGTAGCGATGACTACTTTGAAGATACTTCCACATTCTGCGAACATTAATCTCCAATATGAGAGCAATGTGCCACCACACGGTAGTATTTGCATTGCACTGTGCGGGACTAAGGATATTCCGACACCTGAATGCTGCAGGTTGGCCTTTCAAGATAGATACTTCTGAGCAACCCTGCAGCAACCGTAGGATGAGTGAGTCTACTTCTGTCTGCATCTCTCAGTATACTATTGCTACGTGGTACTCACAGGGTTGGGAAGAAAGTCTGCAGAGATAATGACTGCAATTTGGAAGGGCTTCTTTTTGTTTCACTTTCTGAGCTTGCTTGCTGAGGCGGCACTAATTGCAGAACAAGGCTTCAGCTCAGGGGGCCTCACAAGCAGAGCCGCCTGCTCCTGAAGCTTAATTCCCTGATTCGTGACCTTGGAACAGCAGGGACAGGGGAGAAGAGGGAACACATCCGACAAGGAGGATGGCAGAGCGGCCTGAGGGTTCAGGACATAGATCCTGTCCTCAGCTCTATTTTCTGCTGGATGTCAGCTGTGGACATCTCACAAAATCTTTCCTTGGACTTGAGTTTGTCTCGTAATGGCAATGATCAAGTGCTTTGAGCTGTGTGGAAGACAGAAAATGCAAAAACATTTTGTAGCATTTCATTATTAAGTATAGGACTAGACAAACACCTCTGAATTTTGTTATTATTCATATAGATAAATATAGAGCTGGTTGCACTGAGTCCCTTCTGTGTTTTTCTTCTGTGAATATGATAGCAAGTGACATGTAATGTGGAATGAGAAAAGAATGGAAAAAGAGGTAAAAGGAACAATTTTAAACTTGTATCAGAAACTGTTCACAGGAGAAGATTTTTGATTGTGTTAGCTTATTTGCATTTGAGGCCTGACTCGTCTTACAGAAAAAACACAATGTGATTTTACAGTAAAAATAATAGTAATAAAAAAAAATGATTATAAAGTCCACTGAACTCTCCTATAGCCAAATCCCTGAGTAGCTTCCTCCTATATGGCATCTGAAGAACCTTCTTTTCTCTTCAAGGAACTCTTGTTCTGTGTGTCAATATAACAATAAATCACATCACACCACACTTGCACAGGTTACTAAAGATAGGGATGGCAGCAGAGCCACTTCTAAGGTACACACTGGACAGGGCAATCAAACCCCAACAGCTTAAGGAGAACAGTAATAATGGAGGAGAGGAGTAGGACTAACTGTTCCCAAAGAAGATGAGAAGGCAATGTCTCTCCAAAAGGGTAAGTGAAGGATACTTTGTATGACTGATGTAGCCTTCCAGTTGCACAGACCCAGAACCACGGAGCCAACAGAAGGGCTGCCTTCCTGCTATCAGTGCACGCCAAGAGCAGCTCCAGCAGCGTTACACCAGCACGACCAAGAGGCCCCACGCCCAAGACAGTCCTGATGAGGCAGAAGGCAGCACAGAAGACTCCATCTCCAAACAAAACAAGGTCAAACTTCCAAATGCTGTTGTTTTGGTTTGGTCCTCCTCAGCTTCCCCTATACTCCCTGCTTATGATGCACAGGTAAATCAATAAACACATGGCACATGCCCCTTCACTCATTGAATCCTAAGTCCAGCACCTCAGTATTGGTGGTAGTGTCTACTGCCTTCTGAAGACTGAGAAGAAACTAAATGTGTCTGGCAAAAAAAAATGAGAGGAAAAGTCATGCAATAGAATTTGTCCTTTAGACAATTAGTAGGGTCAATCACAACAAACAAAACATAAGAAAGACTAATTTTTGGAGAGTCACGCTGAACCCCAAAATGTAGTTGTGCACCTTGCAGGGGGAAACTTTGCATACTTTTTTAACAGCTTCAAAATTCCACCACTAGGATGGACAGCGGAATTATACTCACTTCACAGTAAGCAGAAGTCAATTTTCAAAGCAGTTTTACATCAGCAGAGGCAGATGGGTAGAGGTGAAGAGGCTGAGGTGAGTGGACACTATGTTCAAGNATTCAAATAACACAGAAATAATTTCCAGTCTTACCTCTTTTCTTTCAGACTGGTTAGCCTTACAGTATTAAAATAATAGCAATGGAAATGCAGATAAAAGAGCCTGGGAAAAAAGATACATGAGTACAAAACACTATGTTGTACACAATAGCCACACTATGACCAAGAGGTCACAGAAGGATTTCTGATTTTTATTCCTGGATCTGCCACATCTTTGCCAGTTCATCTTCATCAAGTAATTTACATGTCTTTTCTACCTCCTATTCATAGTTTATAAAAGGGACAAAAATACTCTGAGGCACTTTGAGTTCTTTGGACAAGAAATACTGCACTGGGTGTTATAATTACTATTAATCCATAGGGCTTGGATTTAAAAAAAAAAAAAAAACCCCACAAAAAAAAATCCCAAGTCCAAGAATAAGGAGTGTAGGACTGGGCTATGATCCTGGAAATGTTCATAATAAGGTATTTCTGTGGATATTTATTAATTTCTGGGCCACTTTCCTCCCATATAGCTGTTGATGTATATTGATATACTTCACAGAAAAGAGAGAGCCTTGCAAAGAAAGCTCTAGGAGCTTTCTGGTAAAAAAGCCAGAATTGCAAATGCTCCTGAAATGAGAGCTTGTTTATTGGGTCACACTGGCATCTCGTGATAACATTTTGCAATTTTATTTTTTTTTTTACTGTATCTTACTTGATTAGAAAGAGCCTTTGCAACTCCAAACAGAAGCAAGTTTAGAGCAGTCAGTACTTCCAAATTAAACAACTCCCCTTCTCTCTTATTGTCAAAGACATGTATATTTTTATCTCCAAGTATTTCCATTCTACCATTGTGACCAAGAAAAGTCTGTATCCTGACAAGACAGTCCTGGTGGTTGCTACTGAGGGAAGCCAATTCCTCCCTGACATCTTCAGTGACTACCGAATGGCTCTTCCTAAGCATCTTCCAACATTTAAATTATTTGAAATTATATAATAATATGTTATTATGTAATAACATATAATAATGTAGTATATAACAATATATTAGAAATAAAATTAATACTACTGACTTCTACTGTAGCATGAGAATCAATTGAAAATGTAGCATTATTGCAGAATTTGCACTCAATGCTTTGTATTAAGATGATTAATACTGAAGAATGGCAAAGAAAATTTCAGTATTAGACCTGCTTCTCACGAGTAGAGGGGGCTTTATCTAGACATCTAGAAAAGCACATTAGACCTCTGTATCCTCTCATGAACATATACGAGCAGTTGTACTGGACAAGTATGGGCTTAGCAAACACACTGCACTGCTCTGGCTATGCTGACTGCATGCTCAGAGCTGTTAAATATCAAACACATCAAGCCTCTTCTGTTCAACATAGATACTGCCTTCATCATTGGAGTTTCCAAGCATCTGAAATGAAAGGCTACTTTCCTTTTTTCTTACGTTTCTCTTCTTATTATAAGGATTTTTTTTTTAGATACTTGCTAAAGTAGCAGATTACCATAGAATGAGTGTGCATTATTGTCTCAGTTTCAGCAAGGTTATTGTGCTGCGGCCACAGCAGATAGCCTTGGTCAGAACTGACACCTAATCTGCGCTCTCCCGGTCCGTTGATCATCTCTGCCTGTCATCTCTCAACTTATTTTTAGAATAGCACCTCTTTGGGAAAAGGACTACATCGTTGCAATATGTTTTACCCAGTGACTAGCATAAGGCAGCTGCAATATGAATAAAGAAAGAGTTGTCCAAAATGAACAGAAGCATAGAGAGCTTCACTGGCCATAGCAGTGATCTTTAAAACCCTAAGTTGCCCGCTTTGATGTATGCCACAGAGGGATCCATTTCTCAATAATAAAATTCACATTTCAGTGTGAAGAGTTTTGGAGCAAACACTGTTGGCATTTGTCCACCTAGGAGGTACCAGTCACCATATTATATAAGGACCAAAGATAAAATTAGATGGAGAACAATGTGCAGCATCTTCTAGAGCACAATGACTCACATTCACACATGAGACTGTCAAGCTGGAACACAGTCACGGAGAGTGTAAAAACAGGCTGCAGTAAAAAGTACATCTCCAGATTCCTTTGTTGAAAATATGGAGAAAACTGCAGAGCTAGGGGCACACTAGTGCTCTCCAGCCCACTGATTCCACAAGCCACAGAAATTCACGAACCACAGGAGATAAATACCTCCTTCCCTACACTTTGAAAAATCACCAAACAGAAAGAATTCATGGGGAAAATTGTGACAAAACAAAGATTAAATATCCCTAAAAGAAGTCTCAGGAAAACCTATTCAGATGGTGAAACCTCTTCCAGTAATGAAATGTCAGCTTGCACAGAGGCTCCACGCTGCCTCATTCATACATCCCAGCTTAGCAGAGACTGGAAAATGTGAGATTCTGTACAACTCCGCCACTCCAGAAAAGTGTATTGTTCTCGCCGTGGTACATGCAGAACGAGAGAAGTGAGTGGATCGGTCTGTCTGCAACCATCCCTTCTCCTTCCTCATTTCAACTTCCCACGAAGGAAGCAACATTGATGATCCTCACTTCAGTATATTCCCTGTCCAGATAACTGGTGCATAGCCTTGCTTATCAACTCTTGGACCCAGAGGAAAGATGGGACATTTTTGGCTTGTAGTCTGGAATTATCAACCTGAGTCCATGACCACTCATGTTTTATAATTCATCAGAAAATGGTCCTTGAAACAGTTGCTGGGTCCTGACTGATGTCAATGCCTATGGCAAATATTGTCAGGTACCACCTCCCAAGCACTGTCAACACCTCTCGGTGAAAGTGTTCAGAAGCTGTCTCCCAACTACTGTCAAGAGCTATCAAAAGATGTGGTCCAATGCTAGCACCCGACTGCTGTCACCTCACAGCAGGCCTGGTCAAAGCCACTTCCTGACCACTGTTGATACCAGCCGGCCAGCCAAGTCACTTGTCTTTGTTGCTGATAACAGGAACAAAGTCACAATGCACTTTTGCTTCCATAATAGCGAAAGATGTTCTTCATAAACTCATCTCACATTCACCAAGCATGTTATTCTGTACCTTGGCCTAGGCTAGCAGGGAATCCCTGCAACACATGGGATTTACAGCACTGAACAAGAATTATCCAGCAGTTTTGTCCAAGTCTGAATAAACAACCAGTAAAAATACCACCAGTGACACATGGTGGATCTTACTGCCACGAGATCTTCCCTCTGCCATATTCAGCTGAAGGTTTTTTTCTTAAGATTTCTCTTTTCCCTTGTTGTACCTTCTTTTGCTGTGGTTCACTGTAAGCAACACTTCTCACTCCTTGATTTTAAATAATTATCTCATCCCTACTTAGTCACAAATTAGTCAAGTTGTACATATTTAGTTTGTTCATATAAATCCACACGCAACTGTTTGATTCCCTTAGGAGATGTGAAAAGTAAAGAATGCTTTTACTGAAAGGAGAAAAACGACAGATTGTCCCTCAATGTGTGTGTGTATATATATACACACATACACTGTATGTTCTGGCACATGGTAGGGTGTATTTACCGTATGAGGCCATATGTTTGAAGAATTAGAGCAGAGGAAAAAAGCCAGTTTCTGAATGTTGTATATCTACTTTACATATTGTCAAATAGATTCTAAATAACGGGAAACAGAGTACACGAGATTCACAATTCATACAGGACAGGCAATCATATATAAAGATCAGCAAGTGTTCAGAAGTCAGATTTACAAAGAAAGAAGGTGCAACACTTCTTATCTGCGTGAAGATGTATCACCACTCCTTCCTTTTCAGCTTTTTAAAAAAAAAAACAAACTCTCTTAAAACTCTGAGCATGCCAAATGTAACAGAAGCATTATCATAATCCTTGTATCATGTGGATTTACCAGACTAAGTTTCCACCAGCCCAGAGGTGGAAACAATGAGCACCATACTGCATCACATAATACAAATATGTCCACAGCCAATTCGATGCTTTGCGTGAAACTGTAAACACGTTCAACAGATGAAAACACTGAGAGTTAAAAGGCTTTTTCAACCTAACAGAAAATGGCATAACAAGAAAAATTAGCTGAGCACTGGGAACTGAAGCAAGATAAATTTTTATGAGAAAATAGGCCTCAATGACTTCCAACGAGTTCGAATATGTAGATTATGCTTGTAATTAGAAGAGATTTAAATATTCAGAAAGAGTAACTTGTATCAATGCTTTCATACCCTTTGTTGCTTGTTGTTTTGTTGGGATTGAGGCTTCTTTTATTCCTTCCTGTTATTATGAGGCAGAAATAGCCATGTTATGTGACATTTCCTCTCTTCCACTAGTGTTTAAGTGGAAAGAGAAGAGACTAGTTCCCCAACAGCAACAGTTAAAGGTTTTGTCTATGTCAAGTCTTGCCTTATGCAATCATTAAAATAACAGCTGGGTCAATGGTTGCTCTCAGGAAATACTAGACAGGAACCAGATCTCTTCTTTAGGCTTTTTAGGTGCATGGAGAATTAGACAATGCTCTTTTCAACTTATACAGCACCTTCTCTGGAACCTCCTAACATATTGAATTACATAGCACCATTGTGAAGTGACTAGCGCTCTGATTTTGTAAAGTTATTCTATTAAATTAACAGTTGTGAATAATTGAAATTACTAGAAAGGAATGAAATTCATTTTAGTCTAGAAAACTATGTCAATAAAGGACTTCATTGCACATCAAATCATGATCTCTTCAAAAATGTCCCAAAACCACAGCTGCTTTAACAAGTGAACTTAAAAACAATGATCTTCATGAAGGACAGATTAGAAGCTCTGGTTCTTTCATGGAAACACATTCTTACATTTGCGATGGCACTAGGAATCAATTATACAATTTATTTCCTTATACTTCAGTTAACTGCTGCCAACAGAATACCTTTAGTCTTGATAGACCTCATTTCCCATTCTAGACAGGCCACCAATTCTTTGTGAAACCTAAAGTCTCTTCCCATTCCAGAATCTCAGTTTCTCTTCCTTTCAAATATGAGGATGATGATGTTGGTATCTACCTCAAAAGGATTCTGAGGATTAATTCTCAGATGACTTGAAATCACCTGAGCTGTGATACTTGGGTGGAAACTATGAATGATTAGCAGATGTTGCTATTACAGTGACAACTTCTTACATTTTAAAATCTAACCTTTCGAGTGAAAGGAAAAAAAAAACAACACCTCAAAACACCTTTTGGTGTCTACAAAAGACCTTAGATTGTGACTTGATTTTAACCTTCAAGATCCTTTTAACTTTATTGTGCAGTGAAAGAAAATTGAGAGCAGGGGCTGGAAAAGAATCTGAAATTCACAGAGAACCTCTTCTCTGTCTTCCTTCTTAATAGCCACTTCAGACCTGCAGCATTGACCCCTATTAACCATCATTATGGCAATTTGCCCCACTGGTTAGAAAAGGTTTTCTCCTCATGTGCTGAGCAAGTACAGTCTCCAGCCAGCCCGTGCAGAGGCAGGACTGGATGCATAATGTGAAACAAACAGCAACAATGACAGGACAAAAAGGACTTTGACGGAGGAAGATTGATGGTGGCAAATGGAGAAGTGTCACAAAGCCAGCCTCATGCTTGCCAAACTCCAAAGCCACATTTGTCATCTGTGGCACTTTCTCCCTGGTGCAGGCTGCTTGTCAAAGGGACTAGTTCAAGTGTTCAGCAGGCGAGGAGATGTGGAGGTGAAGAAGTGAAGACATCATTCTTCATTACTCACTTCAGAAAGGGGGAAAGGAAAATAAGAAAGAGTCGACCACAGTACAGTCTTGATTAATTACCGGACTTGGCAGTGACAGTGAAAGCCAGAGGAGGGTGAATTTTATTGCTATATAGGCTCAGTGCAAACACAACTTCCCTGAGAACCATGAGCTCAATGAGGCAACCATTAGTGCCCAGATCCTGAAGACCTGCAGGCTAAAGACACAGACCTGCAGAGCCCTCCAGCCCTTCTTCCTTCTGCAGTGCTGCTCTGGGCCTCAGACCTTTCTGATGGGCAAATCTCAGGGACTGGAGGTAGCTTTGGCCTTACAGTAAGTCATATGAGTTACCAATATGCAAGTCGCATGTACAGACAGTGAGAACAATTCTGTTGTGTAAAACTGAAATGGCTGCGAAGATGATTTAAATACTTTCAAAGTTTAAATCACATGCAATTCTGATGTTTTTTCACTAGCTGATCTCTACCCTAAAACTTGATAAAGATTTTGTTTTAAAAACCTACCTGTATTGCTAAAGTTGCCAATAACTGATCTCTCCTTACATGTTATTTAAAACAATTTAGAGTGCAATTATGCTAGGAAAGCAGCTCAGTTAAAATGCCATTATGTGTCTCATATCACGCATGCTTAGCATTCAAGAAAAAATGCCGGTTTTTCCTTCCCTAATTGCCAACCTTGTAAACTCAGCCTGTGATTTGAAGTTTACACCTATCCACCTCATACATCATCTGAAATAAAGAATGTGCTTTTACACTTTTTAAACAATTCTATAAAAGCACACAAGCCATGAAAGATGACATATCTCTCTTCTCTCAAAGTTCTGCTGACTTAAATAAGTGAGAAATATTTCAAATACATCTTAATTTCTACATCCTGCAGTTCTAATTCTGCAGTCACAAAGGGTTAAAAATTGTTTCCATTGTTATTTGAGCAAATAGGCTTAAGATCATATTCCACCAGGTTTCAATCACAGTGGCAGCTACTGGAAACCACTTGTCCCACATTCATTAGTAGTAAAATTGCTTTTAACAGTGGTTGAGTGGGGATTAGACCAACTGATGACAATCACCGTTAAATGACAGGTCACTTTCCCAGTACATACACGGTCCAAATATCTAGAGGCCCAGGGCTGATGAAGGACTCCAAAGCATAAGTCTCTGCAGTACCCAGAATAAAGGACTCTGAGACAGAGGACCTGGACTGTGAACACTGTATTTACAGAGTCCCTAGAACAAGGACAATTTTCTGAGCCTAAAGACAAAAATTCAAAGGTCTCAATAGGTGTAGGGGGTTTAAAAAGCATAACCACCAATATGGCCTCTCCCATTCTCCTTCCACCCCATCATCTCCACCGAAGGAGTTAGGCATAAGGAGACCCAAAAAGCTTAGACAATAGAAACATATGCAGGTGTTCAGTGCAGCTAAGTTGATAGCACTTCTGGGCGTACACAGGAGCTGAGTAGGAGACCTCTTAGTAAAATTTCACCAGAAAAAGCAGATATGTACAGCCTCCCAGGCAGATACGCTGCCTAAGAAGAGTTTTCAGTATCACTTAAGCTGCACTTTAAACACCAAAGTGCTTTTGTGGATCCTGGCCACAACCTTTTGGAACTGAGACTTCCCACCTGCCTGTTAACAGAATATTTCAAAACTTTAAATGCACGCATCCTCCCAAAACATGAAGGAGGCAAGTGCTTCTACCTTGACTTTCACAGCTGAGAGACAGAGCCCTACCATACAGCCAGAAAAGAAAGAACCCGACAGAAAAGTATCTTTCAGAAAGCCATGAACCAGCTGTATCCAAGCTGCATCACAGTCAGGAGCAGCGCATCTGGAAAGCACCATGTCCCTGCTGAGATACAGAGACCAACAGTTGTATACTGATACCACGACACTGCTGTGAGGAGGACAGCACATATCCCCGCATGGATCTGCTCTACACAGTACAGGGACACCAGTCATGTGGCGCTGGGCCAAAGAACCCTGCACCACGCTCAGCTGCATGGCACAGAAAGGCTACTCACTGCTCAAAGTCACCTTACACGTCTACAGAAATTACGGCAAATGTACAAAACCTAAACTCCTAAAAATGGCATCATTTTCATCTCCTTGCTCCCCCCCGCCCTGATTATCATGTTAAAAATGGTCCCATCTTTCCAAAACATAAATGCTGTCACCCTCAAAGTGCGCGTGTTTTCTCAGTAAAAATGAGTCACTTTCTGAGCAAATGTAAACTTCCTTCAGAAGCTTTGTAAATCACTGCCCTCAGTACCATTTTCATGCAAACCTACAATACCTGTTTTATCAGGGTTTCTCACAAAGCACAATCTGAGCAGGTGTAAAATCCAGAGAAGGAAAACTGTAAAGTTTTGTGCCTTTTTTTAAATGGTTTTAATTTCACCTGGTTCCAAATTGCAGCTTAAGTTACAGAAAACACATACTAGTACTAGGGGCCTGTCTTTTCCTGACACGCTTTATTCATTGATCTCACGTAATGAAAGCCAGCTTGAAAGACTGTTCTACTTCGCATCCATTTTTCATGTCCGCTGGCTCTCAGTGTCCCTCCCTGCAGCTGGTGCCTCAGTAAAGCTCTGGAGATCTGCCCCCTTGTCAATTCCACTCTGAAAGCACCCAAATCTGCTCTCAAGCAAAGAAAAAGAAATGTAGCTCCAAATGCCTGAGTGGCTTTCCCCTTCGCCCCTCCCTGCAGGTATCCACATTTTGTCCTTTCCAGATAAGCCTCCAAGTTATAGCCACTATCCTTCTTCCCAGCCTGCCAATGAAGCCTGACAACACTTTCTCTTAATCACCTGAAGCCATCAGTCATTATGAGTGACATGCCAACTCGCAGCTTGAACGTATTACACCCACAGGAATCCCACCACTGTCTAGGTTACACAGTGACAACTTCTGACCGAGTGCTTTAAAAACCCAGGCCTGGGCAAAGGGTCTGAGGCAGAATAACACAACAGATGTGCCACCACCAGGTTGGCACTCTCCTGCACCCTATGGCCATCCCACAGCTCCACAGCAACAGCAGGAATGAGATTTAGATCACAAGACTGCTGAAGCAGAAAACGTATATTTTATTCTGTGCAAATTCAAAACATCGTATGACACGTCTTTGTCTTTGTGCCTGAACTAACAGAGAATCTCCATCAATGGAGGGGAGTTATGACAGCTGAAAGACTCTTATTCAAGCTGGTAGAGGAAGCTATATACAAATGCACAGTTCATCAGACAAGGGAAGATCTTCCTACCTCTTGCCCCAAAGCTCAAATCAAATGTTTTAGATGTTGGAAAACACTCTGGGTTCTTCTCCATTACTCTTCTATATTTGCAGGTGACAATACAGTCGTTATTGAAACTGAGAAGCAAAAAATGCCTAAGAAACCAAAAAAACTACGTTGTTTCGATTGCCCAAACATGAGCCAGAAATACTAGAAAAGGTACAAGACAGACTTTCCACATTGAAAATTCAGTATGATTACCTAGATGACAGTGTTTAACTGACACAAGAAGGTAAAGAAGTTCTGCAAAAACGTTGAAAGGATCTTTTTCTATCCCTTAGTCCTGGTGCTTAAACAGGATGATCTCTCCATACCATGCTGCCCTATGGCTCTTCCATGAAGAGCAGGCATAACTCTCAGTGTTCTTTGCACTGGGTGTCAAACTCCAGGGAACACTGGCTGAAAGAGAAATGCATCCCCTAGGTTCAATACCTGCAAAAGCAACATCAAAGTCTTGTCATTTAACGTGTGCTCTGATGTTTATCCCCACTCTGCTTAGGCTGGTAAAAAGAATGGATCAGATGCTTAATGTTTTTAACAGCCACCTAACACTAGAATCAATACTGCCGAACACCATGGGCTGTCCCTTATTAATGCCCTTACATCAGTGGTGTCCCTCATTTAACGTACTTTTAATGGCTTCCAACATTTGATCTATACACTTCACTTGCCTAAACAGAAAGAAACAAACATCTCTTGACACACTGTATGAAAAGCACACGGACTATGAAAGTAGAGAAGAAGCAGAGTATGAACATCGGGGCAGTGGCTGCAGATCACAGTCACTCTCACCACTGGCGTTGACTCTTTAATTAATAGACAAAATTTCATGATTCCAGCAGAGAAGTGGTAGTGATGGTTAGGGAATGTATGGTGCTCTTGCAGACAGCAGAGTGTGAGGAAGACAGCAAGGAAAAGAGTAACTTTTATGTTACTCCTCACATTTGAGGAGTTTTTTGGGGTGCTATAAACAAGAGGAGCAAGAAGGGTCGGATTCTTCACCTTTGGGGCTTGTGCTAAAAGGGCTCAGACTTATCTTCTTTGGGGCTAGTGAAAAATCCACACCTCTCCTGTCCTAATGCTGTATCACACAGCATGAAGGTATTTCTGGGGGACATCACATGATGGTACCAGGTGAATATGCAATTACATCAGGATACTCTGGGGCCTCCCGTGATGGCATGACTACACAACACAAGCACCCACGGGCAGATGGATTGTCCCACTGCATAAACACTAAAAGGGAGCAACAGAAATAACATTCAGCAGATCCAGCCCCCTCAGAACTATTTAATAGCTGTTGTGTATATTCTCTATGTGTGTCTGCATGCACGTATATAAATATATGTATACATACACACACAAAGATACACAAACTCTAATCAACAACATCCAGAAACTAATTACAGCCTTGACAGGTGGGTCTTGTATCCCGATAAACTGAATAGCCAAAACCCATACATAATCCAAAGAAAGGTATCTCTGGATTCCTATGCTTGTGGCCACAGCTCAGTGAAAAGCACTGTTTTCCAAAGGATGACAAACAGCATCCTCACGCTTTGTAGACTTTTGCTCTTATAACTGCATCGTAGGAGCTTATCATGTGTTTCCATACATGGGGTCTCCAAGGAAATTCCTTAGCACCTGGTTACTGCTGGATTTTAGGTTCCACTACGATAGAGACCAGCTCTGCATTTCCACAGGGGCTCTGCCCTCTGCCTTAATAACCAGCACAGACCTTGCTCTATGAAAAAACTCAGAAGGGCAGATAACAATGCATTGCTCTTCCCTGCAGCCTGGCCTACCCATCACCTTATCTTAGCTCAATAATTTTGTTTTGCCCTTACTGTGGCTGCCCTCCATATAAATACATCTTTCACCTTCCACCTTTGCTTCATGTACTATTCAGACAACACAATATTCCCTTGCCCTGCGGAAAATGAGGGGACAGGAACTGGCAGCCCCTTGCCTGTAGGAGAGCGGTGCATCACTCTCAGAAATGCACATGGGGATTTGTTCTAACTTATTATCATCTGTAACTCAGCTGATACTTCTGTTCAGCCTCTGATTCCGTCAGCTTCATTTCTTTCCACTACACAGATGTGTGCACATCTTCCTCTCCCCTCAAGAAAAGAAGAATACAAGAAAGGAGTGGTAGAGAGGAAGAGGAGGAAGGCAGCGCGTGTTTGTTCTGTAATAGCATGAGGAAAGTGTGCGGGGGATGGAGCAGGGCTAGAGCTATCATCCAGTAATGACAGCTCGGGGAGAAAAGCTTGCACTGCAAGGCGTGCAACATCTTTGGAATGTGATTTGCACTTGATAACCAGATTTTCTTTTATATTCTCTTCCTTTCCCTGGTCTTCTCTCGCCAACCTGCAGCACATGGGAATATTTTACTTCTATTATTAAAGTCGAGTTTTTTATCTCCTGTTCTTGCAATGAAAGAAAAAACCTAAACAAACACATTAAAAAACCCTCGCAAAGAAGAGCACTTTTAANACCTAAACAAACACATTAAAAAAACCTCACAAAGAAGAGCACTCTTAAAATCCAGCTAGAGTAGCCCAAGAAAGCAGCTAACACAACTTGGATCAAATAGGAGACAGAGGTGAAGGGGTTCTGGCCTCTCAGCTCTCTTGTGGATTTGCTGTGTGGTCACCTTCTGCAGCAAAAGTCCTAGGGAGAGCTTGCAGCCTGCTGCTCTCCAGGCTTTGGAAGTAAGAACTTGGAGTACCTATATTTCCTACTTGCAGAACCTCCCTCATTCATTTTAATGTATGAAAGCCTTTAGGACTCAGTATCAAATGTGCTGTGTAAAGGAGTGTGCTGTGGCAAAAAGGGGTCTTCAAAGAGTCAGTACAGTGGGTAAGTGCAGAGGAACCAGGAATACCTGGTAGCAGCCCCCATTACTGTACTGTACTAACAGTACCTCACTCACTATCTCACCAAAGGGTGGGGAAAGAAAAGAAAACCCTGCTGCTGTCCATAAGGACGGCAAACATGGTCTGGTAGTGTGGGGCTTGGGCTAGTACTTAGGTGGTCTGGTCTTATTCCCAGCTATGCCTCTCCTCTCCAGTGAAGCACCAATCACATTACACCACTCCTCTGAAATGCAATCTCTCCATCTATAAAATGGGCACCTATTGGCTCTCTTCCATAAAGCACAAAGATCCACAGAAAACTGCCAGATAAGTGCTAATTATTGTTAAAAATATGATTCTGTCCCAACTCCTTCAGAGGCATTAGCAGCAGCTTAGAAAATGAACAGCGCAATCTCAATAACGATGATCATCCCAACAGCACTAGTATGTTTAGCTCTGGATAAATCAGGCCAGGCAGTTTGATGAGTTGCAAGGAAGGCGATATTGTGTCTCAAGAGGAATGGACAAGTGCTGACAGCTCACCAAGGCTTCCTCTGCACAGACATTAAGCAGCTTTCTGCAAATGCTCCAACTCCCGCGAGAGGAAAGAATGGTGGGGAGGGAGGGAAAGAAAAACATTTTGTAAACTTTTTTTCTCAATTTTTTTTTTCACTTCTGCTGCTGTTCCATCTCCCTCCCTAGCTTCTTTTTATTACAAATTAAATAATTACTGGGCTGTAGCCCAAAACACTGAAGATTTCACATCTTGTTTGGTCTAATTATATCAGCCGGCCTGACAAAATGGTTTCATCAATGGAATTGCCTTGCAAGAGCTCTGGCTAATCAATTCTTTGACACTTAATTAAGAACTCTGCTGGTCTGTAAGGATTCAGGGAAGAGGGGGGAGATGTTGGGCAGCAAAGTGTCTGGATACGCAATGTAGAGCACAGGTTGTTAAAACTCCTGGGACAAATGGACCTCCACTGCCCTCACTGTCCCTGCTCATCTTCCAGCTTTAATATTACCTCACACTTTATCCATCTCTAACCACTTGCTTCAGAAGTCTTTTTTTTTTTTTTTTTTTNTTTTTTTATTACTTTAATCTCAGCCCTGCCACCGGTAATGGCTTCAAAACCCCTCTAGGGCCTTAGATCTACTTTCAGACAGATGTTTGCAAAGCAGGCTGCAGCAGACAGGCTTGAAGCATAACACTTCAAGCTGAAAGTGCGTCGGACCTCACACACTAATCAGACTCAGGTTCAGGCAGCATTTGGAGAGGAGACCTCTGCAGAAAAGTCAGGCTGCCACAGTGAGAGGGGACCCCAGAGAGGGTGTACTTCCCCTGGGTCAGCACCCGCCCTCCCAGCGAGCAGAGTGCCTGCAGGTCCTTGCTAGCTGCAGGGTAAAGCCTTTCCTTCGAAAAACACTGCTACGATCCTGTGCAATCTGGGGGTCACCCACCAGTATAAACTGTGATCTAAATCTGTGCCAAGCAGACAGTTGTGTTTATTTTGAATGATCACTGCCCGCAATTCAGAGTTTTTCTTGGTTTTCATGGTTATACTGGCTTTCAGCTAGCAAGGATGTTCATTCTGGGATTAAGTCAGAAAAGAATGAACAGATAGTATCTGATCTAGCATAAATATTGCCATTCACTGCAAGGTTAACCCACTGACATTTTTTGAATAGCCCTATACCAGTAATGTAAGTTTAACCTGGATGAGTACATTGTAACATTTGGTGGCAGCGTGTTTTGATCTGGTCCCAGAGCAGAAATTAGAACCTGTGAGCTACTTAAAACCTGTATCATTTAAGAAAACAAAGTGGCATTTATAAACAAAATCAAGTAATTTAGAAAAAAAAAACAACACCAAAACCAAACAACCCCCCCCACCCAAATCCAACAAAAGAGCAAAAGCAAATCAGCAAAAAAAAAATCTGGCATCTGCCTGGGTAAAAGCTAGTTTATCAATGTTTAAAGAAAACACATGGCGATTGCACCCAGTGTCATTTCAGGTGCAAAAGCCACATCACCAAGCTATCTACACAGCCCCTGCTTTCTGCTCCTCTCATGGAAAGCCATGGAAAGTTAGCAATACCAGAGGTAAGCAAGAGATGGGAGGTACTCTTAGCTTGAGCATACACTAGCCAGATGCTCATTAAAATGCCTGGTTACGCTGCAGATCCAGGGCTTCAGGTTCAATTTCAGTAGTGGCAAAGACTGATTAAGAGTTGGAAGGCCAAGTGCTTTACTGCAAAGAAAGCAGCCAGTAACAGGCAGTCCTTCACAACACTAACACATTCGGAGCTGGGTCGCAGAGGACCCTGTGAGCAGTTAATATCTTTCCATTCTAAACTCCCCAGATTTTGCAGTTTAACTCAGAGGACTTTGGATGAAAGACAAGCCTTAACAAGCTTTAACCTTCTGAAGTTTAGGATTCAAATTTGAAGACTGCCTTTCAGGTTCATCCGATAATCAGATGCTTATTAGGAAAGGATTCAACCAAGAATGTAACAAGAAATGACAAAGTGCATTTTACACACATTTTCTCTACACCTGAAAGATATTACCTAGTAACTGTAAACTCCTCTATTTGTTGGGTCCATTCCTGGTCTGGAAAGCTACAAGAGTCCAAACAGAACCAAAAGAATGTCTAAAAAAATATCCAACTGTTAGGTGCAACGTTAACTTTTATCATTGCCAGATGGCAGGACTGGCACATGTGGGAGACTCCCTGAACCCATGGTCCCAAACGGGAATGCAAATTAGTAACAGTGGCAGAGTCAGTTTTATCACGCTTAAGTTTTGGCTACCTTGAAAGACTGTGGGAAAGCTAGGGATGCTCTGCAGAACCAGAAGTGGAGGAAAGCAAGTATGCATCGTACTTTAGTTCTCAGCTTCCAAGAAGGTGAACCTCGTCTAAGCAGCATCAAGAAAAGAGGGTCTAATTTTCTCTTTCAGCTTTTGTCACTGTCCTCTCCCAATATTAACACTGTCAGGTTGAGTTTTTTTTCCTTTGCACTTCCTGCCATCAGGATATATTTTTCTGTATCCCCTTCTCTCACTACTGTTAAGATTTCAAATTCTTTCCCCCCCAAGAAAGCACTAGCCCCTACACCTCTTCACCAATTTTTTCCACTTCTTTGAAAACAAAAGTTACTGTGTTTTCACTGTCATTGGTGGAGGTGTGTCAATTTACATAGTGAAAAACTTTTCTTATACTAGACAATAAACTTAATAAAAATTATACAAATAATAATGGACAAGTTTTTTTATTCACTGTTAAAGCACATCTGTGTTTGCAGTTTGCAGCAAATGGTGACTTCTGTGAAAAACTGACTCTCTGGATCAGCTGGTACCAAAAAAAAGAACACCACAAAGCAAATGGAACATGAGGCTAGTGAAAAATGGAAATTGGGAAATAATTAGGAACAGAATGAGAAAGACTGAAAAACTACCTTTATAAAGCTCTTTCAGTGTTGACTGACTGTCAGGAAGTTAATATTTTGCTGTAAGAAATGTGCAAATCTTTCATATTTGTAATATTTTTTGGTGGTGAGTAAAAAAAAAAATTGAGAAAAAGGTCCATTTGCTCCTTCCCAGAGAATATGATTTCAAATTTCAATTAAAATGAAATGAGCAGCACGATTATCGCTATAGAGCAGGCGCCTGGTAGCAGCAATAGGCCTCTTTCACTGCCATGGCAACCGGTCCTCATTGTCACGGCTACCTTGGCACTACATGTAATTGTCGATGTGTGAGCCTGACTGATAATACACAATCAATACCCCATAAGCAGCAAACATCATTTTCAGTTTGGGGGAAAGAAAAAAAAAAAGGGGGGGGGGGGGAATGAAAAACAGAAGAAAAAAGCCCCNAAAGAAACAGCGAAAGTGAGAAAAACAGAGTGGGAGAGAGGAAAAAGGGAGATGTAACTCTGAAACACCTTTAACAGTGAGACACACTGCTTTTTTTCCTATAAAGCAGATAGCTGGAAAAATCCCACCAGCACACATGAGCACCTGCTAAGTCCCTCTAATAATATATTAACTAATTGTTTATGCCAACATCATTAAAGCATTATCCAAACACCACATCAACCAAGAGAATGCTTTTGTATATAATCAACAGAAAATCTGATAATGCCAAATCTCAGGAAAGAGCTGGCACTTACAGTCCAGAGCAAGAAGCTGATTTTTGTATATGGATCATTAGTTTTTTGTCTAACTGAGTATAAAAACAAAACCAAAAAAGCCCAGAGAACAAACAGATCATGTAGGGAAAAGGGGACCTTAATCCTCAAACACAGAGCAGAAAGTGAACTGTGATATCACAGTAGAGACAGGTGCAGGAGAAGGATAAATGCAGAAATAAAAGTCTGCTCAGTATTAACACTACTGCTTTGGTCACCTCATGTTCTTCTCTGAACACTGTGTCCTTTTACCTAATGTTTGCATGCTGTGCAGTGCAATCAGGTCCCATTACTAGTGTAACACAAATGTGGATGGAAATGGAGAATAAGAAAGGACACAGAGAAAAGTATAGAGAAGCGGAGGAAAGAAATGAAAAGAACAGTGCAGAAAGAAAGGGGAAAATGTGAAAGAGAAAGCTTGCTGCTATTTTTTGTAGGTGTGGGGCCAAAACATACAGGTATGTTGACTTCAGTGTGAACTACCTGCATACTACACCTGTGTAGACAGGAAAGACAGAGCATACAAGACTATCAGCTGGTACCAGTGGGTTAGGTTGATAAAGCCCCAAGCAGCTAGAGATGTGGCCATGCAGCACCAGCCATTCTTCTCCAGGGGACAGGCCAATAAGCAATGCCATGGAGAATTCAGTTCAAGCTGGAGTAAAATCCTTATGGGCTGGCATGAAGTCAGTGTCTTGAGGTTCAAGGTATTTTATTCCCTCAAAAGTGTCTAAGGATAAGTATCAGCAAACTGTGAACTCAGCTGAAAAAGTGTGGGAACGGTAAGGGAACTGGACCTCTGTTGATATTGAAACTGTCATCTCAAAAACTCCTTAATGGGACCTAAGTACTCCATCAGAAAAAGCCGCAGACTCACACAATTGTGCGGAGGTGAGATGCTGCCATCTTAGACCCTGCACACCTCTGGATGGTATCAGGTGGTGTCAGCGGGGCTGAAGATAGTTAAGAAAAACGTCCATGTAACTGTTCAGAATGGCACAAAGAGGAAGTGATCCAGGTTCTCAAACCATCTTCTTCCAGATCTTTTTATTTTCCTTAGTAGTTTTACTTATTTCTGTGAGAAACTCAAAAGGTGTTTTGCAGGTATACATGCAGAACTTTTGGGTTTCATAGCACGGTGCAGGGGCAGGTGATGGTACAATATGACACTGATAAGCTTAGCATATTATTACTGAATGCACAATGGGAACGTCTTCCTAAATCCCATTAGCTACATCCGAGAGAGAGAAGAAATTGTTAGTTATCTTGGATGAGCATGGGGAGATGTAAGTCACCCTATCTTATTGGACTACCATTTCTTAAATATCAGCATTCCATCTGCTGAATCTGGGCACGTACCTTTGCTTTAAACTGGTGTCTTTTCACTGGTGTGCTTCTCTGAGACACCACATGTGGTAACATTAGTTAAAAAAAGCACATTGTGCATTCAAGTATCCAATATGGAAGTAAAAATGTATTCCTGAATGAGTTGGTTTAGACAAAGTTCCCAGTTCCCGCACCTAGCTACACAATGCAGTTGCTGCTGAAAGTTCAGCTTTCCTAAATAAACAATTCTGTTAAAATTACACTGCCAGCATAACTCCTTAACTGCCAACTATAATATAATAGAATCGTCTAGATTGGAAGGGACCTTTAAGATCATCAAATCTAACCATTAACCCAACATGGCCAAAACCACTATTAAACCATGTCCCTAAGCACTACATCTACCCGTCTTTTAAATACCTCCAAGCATGGTGACTCAACCACTTCTCTGGGCAGGCTGTTCCAATGCTTGACAACCCTTTCAGTGAAGAAATTCTTCCGAATATCCATCCTAAACCTCCCCTGGCGCAACTTGAGGCCATTTCCTCTTGTCCTATCACTTGTCACTTGGGACAAGAGAGCAACCCCCACCTCACTACCACCTCCTTTCAGGTAGTTGTAGAGAGTGATAAGGTCTCCCCTGAGCCTTCTTTTCTCCAGACTAAATAACCCCAGTTCCCTCAGCCACTCCTCCTAAGACTTGTTCTCTAGACCCCACACCAGCTTTGTTGCCCTTCTCTGGACACACTTCTGAACCTCAATGTCCTTCCTGTAGTGAGGGGTCCAAACAGGTATGCCAAATCCATGAAGAATGCTGCATTAGTACTGTAGCAATATGCTTTGCATTCCCATATTGCCAATCAAGGCAATTCCCATAAAGCAGATCCAGGGAGAGTTACCTGAAGTAGCTTTAGCTCTTCCCTTTTTAATCCAAATCTGAGACAGAAGTAATGAATGATACGGGTTTAACCACACCTGCCCAGCATGGTCAGCCCTGAATCTTTGATATGCCTTCAAACTCCCCGGCTCTTCTGAAACCATACGACAGCATCTCCCTAAAACTCACACTCACTCCAAAAAGATTAACTGTAACTTCCACCTTTATTTGTCAAATTCACACTGCATAATAGATAGGATAATTGGGCCCCAGTTGCCTAACATTTATGGAACAAACCTCTGATAACAACAGATTGACTGACAGCTCCAGTTGTAGAACACAAACACAATGTCTTTTGGATTGTAATGTTCTAACTTAACACTAAAGGAAGAAAAGCAAAATTAAACAACAATAAAGGACATACCTGCAGCAAATGCAATGTCAGAAACATCCCTGGGGTTTCAGTGAGGTATGATAGCATTGTTCTAAAATAAAACTTGATGACACCATAAAGTTCTAGTTTTACTAACACACCCCCAGGCTTGCCAGGGATGCCTCATTTCCCAGTATCTCAAGAATTACTTTCCAGACACTTCAAAAGCTTTCGTTTTCTTCTGCCTTTATGGACTTGAGCTTCATCTTACCTTCTACCTCTGCTCCTGACCAAGTCCTACTTGATCACACAGTCTCTGAAAAGGAATATAAGCCCCTAGCAGACCAAGCCAGCAATCTGTTCAGTTTTGCCTCCTTGTTAGATTATCTGATCTATTCTGACTTTCAAGTTCTGTTTGAGACAATGTGTCAGGAGAAGCAATCAAAACCATTTTTGTTTACTGCATTCTTTTTAGTAATTGCAGCCTTTTATCATTTTTCTAAAGACAAATGATTAACGAAGTGTAATTTGTGCTATAATTAGAAGGAAGAAAGAAATGAAACAGCCGCTCTTTTCCTCCCAAAACAACATTAAGAATATCCATTGAGTATATTACATAAACTCGGAATACGTAGGTAATTACATAATGTGACCTTGTAGCTACTAAGGTTTGCAGATGTAGAGGCCTCCCCTGAACAGCGCGCTGCAGAACGAAGGCCTGAAATACTGGAAGACATCCTCTGCCCTGAGAAGTATGTATGGCTTTGAGTACTTGTGCCAAGACATGCTGAAGAACACAAAACTCCCTCTAAGCGTATTTTTCAAATATTAGGAAAAAAAAGTGAAAAGACGACCTGCAAATATGGCCACCTTCCATAAATCAAAACTAACCTCACTTATGAGCCCTGGCAATGGGTAGGATGTGCATACTCAGGACAGATGGACACTATAGTCTGCGAGAACAGAGCGCAAAGGGAGCAGCAGTCTGACTGCAACACTAAACCCCTTTCTGTGACCCACTCCAACTTCCTGAGTCTAAAATGAGATCCGATCCCTAATTGCAACATTTACAGCTCTTATTTTATCATTTGCACTACATAAGGTAAGTAGTGGAACAGCCACGCAACTGTCATGGTTTGGGCTGGACTGGTCAACTATACGCATAGGTCTTATCACTCTGAGAGTGAACAGTTTCTGCACAATATGCTGTTAATTTCAATAGTCAGAAGAGGCCCAGCTGCAAAGCAGAATTACTGAACAGAAAATTGGTTCTGTTTTACCTCAAACCGGGACAACAATGGAAAGTTACGTTCCTGATAGCACAGAGAGAATATTTTGCCACTAACATGCACAGCTAATAGCAAAGCTCCAGAAAACCTGAGAGGCCAACAAATCCCAAAAACCATTTTCTATTAAAAAGCCTACCTCTTCCAAACTGCTGTAGCAGGCAGTCCATCTAAGCTGGCATGAACAAAACACACTTAAAAAGGAACCTGGGCCAGTGGGTGAATGAGTCTGGCCCTCCCTGGGTATATGATCCCTCTTGCGCCTCGTAACCCTGACCTTGTGCTTCCAGCTTTGGGTAAGTGACTCTGGCATCCAATGGAGGTAGTGATTTCAAGTCAACGTTACAGCTCAAGCCGCTTGTAGATAAGGCTACAAGTGATTGCAGGAGCTGTTTGACAAAACCTGCCTGATGGTTGGAAAGGCAAGCTTACAGAAAACAGCCTGCTACGATAAACATCTACGAGCCTTTGAAGGGCAAGTAATACAAAGACTATAGTGGGGAGAGATAGAAGGGGAAAGAAACAATTCCAGGTTGTGCAATTAGGAGGAAAAAGACACAAAGGAACACGCAGGAGCAATGTCGAGATCCATTTCTGTTTGGCAACGAATCCCCTGGAACAGTCTCCGCAGAGTGATGGTGGAATTTGTGTTGCTTTAGTCGTTTATAATTAGACTGGATGTATCATTGGTGAATGTGACATAAAGAACAAACTTGCAGCAAATGCCAAGGGAAGGACTAGATGGCACAGGTGTTTGCCATTTCTTGTGTCTAAGGCATCTTTCCCTTCATCCTTAAGTGCTTTCTAGTCTTTCTGTATAAGCCTGTTAATCCCACTACCCTGGCAAATTTCCAACTTAGTAATTAGTTTCTGCCTACCTTAAATTTCTTTTCGTGGCTTTGATTTGTTATAGCATTATCGTATCTCCTCTTAAATGAAGTATAATATTGTGCTGCCATGTTCCACTCCAGAAGTAGTTGCTAATACACACAGAAGGGGAATGTGGTGGCTGTTTAAAAGAGCTCAGCAAACATGAAAATGTATGACAGCAAGTGGAGGAGGAGATCGTAGCCAATACAAATCTGCTGCAGAAACTAAGCAGAAAATAGCTCCTCAAATTGGAACTAGACCAGAACCCTGGATTTAACATATCTACAATTGTGAAAACTGACAGAAGATCTTTACAAACACCAACACTTGTGAAATAGGCCTATGCTTTATTCCAAAAGGGCAGTGGAATCAGTACCACTTCAAAGGGGAAAAGACCATCCATTGAGTCATCCCTATTACTTCCTGCAAAAACCCATTTCTTGGGATTTTTTTCGAGATCTTCTCTTCAAGCCCAAACGAACCCTATGCAAAATCTGGTGACATCACAGCACAAGGCAGTGAGGCTGCAGGAAGTCAACTAATTTCTTTTGAAGACAACCCTCCTGCCCTGTTTTTTAGCACATATCTCCGTCTTGGAAATCTATGAGAAAGTAAAAACCCCACAGGCCACACTTGAAAAGCAACAACAAACATAAGAATAAGATGTTGGGTTCTTTTCCTCACCGCTTATTTATTCTGCAAAAACTTGGCAATTTAAGTTCCTAGTTGGTTTGATTTTACCGCTTTAAAAAGTATGCAAGATCGCTTACTTTTAAAATGCAAATTTTCAAGAAAAACACTTACTAGAAAAAGGATTATCATTTCTTCTCTCTGTTCTTCCCAATGAAATAAGTTGCATGTTTACTACATGCAAAAGTAATCCCCCAGAAACTACATACTAGTATCTCAGGAGACATGGGAGAAGAACTAGAGATTACAGTATTTTCTGACATCCATTACAATTATTGTTTACTTTTTTGAAGAGGAACATTGATACTGAAGAAATATGAAAGTAATTTTTTTAACTGCAAAGCAAAAATAAATAAATAAATGCATTAGTTAAATCCATTCTCGCATTTTGAGAGGTTATTTATTTTCTCTCAGGGCTGATAAAAGTTCCCGATGACATGCTTTCTAATTTTAAAATCGCTCTCACTTCACAGTTCTGAAAAAGCTGATGTCAGGGAGTGAGTGGGTGGGTCTGTTTTAAGTGTGATTCACACATTAGATTCTCTTATCAGCTCATGCATATTCAGAAGTGCTATCCACAGGCTGTGGGGTTCAGGACGAGTCTGACCAGGAAAGGGTCATTTGGAAGGAGCTAATTAAGACAAGGAAAAGAAAAAGAGGAAAGCCGTTACGCCATCTTTTCTTCATGTGTCAGGCACGCAAAAGATAACGGCCCTATCTATGCCACAACAGAATAGGTCCCACCTGCAGAGGAGTTCTCCCTGTCCTTAGCCCTGCTTCTTCCCACCATCTTGTGCCTCTCCATAACACAGAAGCAAACCCAAGTCTGTCATAATCTCCCCCATAAATGAAGCCATGTTTTCAAATACATGGGACTGGAGCGCAAGAGCTAGCTACCAAGCCAAGGCTGATTCGCAGTGTAGTATTGGTGTAAGGCTTGTGTTTATGAGGCAGCCTGAAATAACACACTGCTCTGCTAACACGCCATCTCTTCTGTACACATTTTTAAATACTATCTGCTCCTATTGTGGGTCTGATCAGGATAGCTCCTCCCCAAAGTAAATCCTTCTGAGAGCAAGAAAAAGCCACTCCTGAGACCTTAGTTACAGCACAGGGAGTAGGAACGTTTCAAATATCTGAGATGAGATACAACTAGATGATGATGTCAGCTGCCTAGGTGAGACTCTCATGTCAGGCCACTAAACTCTTATCACAACTCGGCCTGTTTCTCAGATCATCAGACTAGCTGGCAGAACTACAGCTTTCTTTCTTCGACGTCCTTTGCTTGAGAGAAATGCTTTGTCTCTTCTCCCTCCGACTGTGACACATTTACTAGTATAGAAGAGGGTGTTATGGAATGACGAGATGGCGAGCCTGTGCCATCATCTCGGTGGAAAAAATGAGATTCACCCCTTCACCCACACAAGAAGATTCTGTACAATGGCTGCTGGACACAGACATGCCCTGAGGCACAATCTGGCTTTCTCATTCCCCTTATGACTAACATAACCCACAATGAACAGCCTCATCACAAAGTCTCCAGAAATCCTGCCTTAGCCCAAGCAGCTGGAAAAGGTTCTGTTGACTGCAATGCACATACCTTGGTTCTCAGAAGTTAGCGAGCACAGCTGAGGTGGGGGAGGTAGGAAGGAGGCTGGGTGGTAGGGAGGGAACGTATATGATACAGACACACACAACACTGTAATTAAGGGTAATTTCAGAAGCATTTACCTGTGTTTCAGTGTCTGACAACTTTTCACTTGTGAATGCTGCAAACGCCTCAGCTCTACAGACTGATCTTGTTTTTATGTTGCTGGGATGGGAGGAGCAGAAAAATGAGTCGTTCTCTGAATTAATTACCTCCTCTGATTTGAGCAACATGCACTGAAATACAGCTTAACTCTTGCTCAGAAGGATTTAAGTGCCTACACTGAAACAGAACTGAAATGGAGCCATGCCTAGTGTCTAAACACACCGAGCTACTGTAGAGGCTCTCCTGCCTGCAGAGCATAACCAAGGAGGAACGCTGCCATATGGAAAACTCAGTGTTTTTGAAGGACTACGGTGAAACCCTAACTTCATCTGATATGACCTCTAGCTGCAAAGAAGTTACCATAAACATCGCCTTTGTCCAGTCACGACCCTAAAAGCCAGTGTTTGATTTCTATTTGCTGCAAATCTGAGGTTCCCTATCTATTTTGTCAAAAAGTACTACGATGGGATTGAAAACAGAACTGCAAGTCTGAGGACTCAAGTTATATCCCTAATTCTACAAGTGGGTCAGTTTTGGGCACACTACATCACTTCATTCCTGTTTTCCTGCTTCTTAAAGCAGTAGTAGCATCTTCCATCTTTGTCAAGTGCTCTGAAAGCCAGGACTCAAAGACATCTGAATAATGAGTACTTTGGAGAAGTTCAGAGTTAAAAACTTGTCAGGAAAACAGCATTTTAATGGAATCCTAAAGATCAGGTCAAGCAACCAGTACTTGCCTCACTTTTTTATTTACTCATTTTTTAAATTAACTTAACAATTGTGCTCCAGGTCCTGACTCATGATGTCAGTCTCTGTCATGTCAATGTATGTGACACATGAGACTATGTCAGGTTGCACATGATATTGTATGTCATGAAAACAAAATACTCCATCTCTAGTTGGTGGTGGTGAGGAACAAAAATAAGGGAAATTAAAGATGACAATTATTTTCTCCCATTTGAAATAGCGTTGTCGTTTCTTTTATCCATCATTTTACCTTAAATAAGGAAAATATTTCCAGAGCTTATAGCAGAGAATGACGGAAAGCATCAAGCAGAACTACACAAACTGTGGACAGGCAATACAATTTATTTTCCTGAAAAACTTCTGTGCTGACCTGCAGCTTCCCAGATAGTTGAGGCCCAGGTGCTACAATAATATTGCCACCCTCTTCAGGACTCATACCCTTCCTTCCTCTACCCACAGCAATTATTCCCCAAGGTACCTCAATCAACTCCATCAATGGAGCTGTGCTGAACCTTGTGTTCTTCTAGTCTTTCAAGACTTGAACAAGTCCCCTCTGGGGCTGGAATCTATAGCAGAGGAGTCTGGGATCACTAGATTCTTTTACTCCATTATGGACAGCATTTGACACCACACCTACACAGCTGAAAAATTCTAACTCATCTATGCTTACTGTTTTAGTACAGCCTAAATCTCTCTTTCCACTCCATTTTCTTTCTTGCTTTCACTGTGCAAAATGAGGATTTCCTGAGAAGGCCAGCACGTGGCCGCTAGATGAGAACACCTGCTTCCTGCCAGGGTGGCATGCAGATCTTGTTCACATTTATATGCTATTTTCCTTATTTCTCTTTTGAATGTCATTTTGCACTCCTTCCATTTTTTTCCAGAGCAGCAGGGAGCAGTATGGAGCTGAACTAAACTTCCTGTAGCTTACAAATCCTCTATGTGAACAAGCCTTGAAGTAATGACCGCTGATGATCCATCTGAGTAGAACTAAGAACACTTAAGACCTCCATCTCTGTATTCAAAAGGAGTAAAACCTTTCTGTAAAAGAGCTAATCTGTCATTGACAGCAGAAGGTACCACAATCAGCTGAGAAAACGCCGAACAGATTCTGCTGAACTGCGTGGTAGCAGCAATTTACTTTGGGTTATCACGTATCTGCCTCTGAGAAACAGCATGACTGTGTCCTATGCTGGTTATCAGACTGATTGGAAGATCCTTTAGCATTACACTGACATCAACAACCCTGATTGGGTGTCTTCCTCTCACTTACCACACAGTGCTATCCCTTTGGGACAAAGGGTTGCCCACACTCCCACAACATTGTGTCAATCCCATCACATTCCCAGCAGTAAACGAACAGTCATGGCAATGGGCAGAGCAGCACATAGAGGAAGATGATACTGGTCAGCGTCTGCCAGTGAATTGTAAGAAAGGAGAGTTTACTGTAAAGAGGATGCAAAATTCAAGATGGGCTCTTTCCTATTGAGCTAAATCAAGAAATGACTTAAGTTTTTGACCCAACTTGAACTAAAATGTGCAAGAGGAGAAAGGAATAGGAAGGGAAGTAGCATTAGTACTTTGTATTCACCTTCACTTCCATGGATTGACTTGACCACTGTTGGTGGGCAAAATATCATAGCAGCTGCTCCTCCTTCGCTGAAAAATACTAATGATTGGAAAAATCCTTCCTGTCATTAATCCTTCCTGTCAGAGCATACCTGTATCATAATACAGCTCAGTTGCTGCAGAGCTAGGGATTGGGTTCAGGGTAGACATGCACAGGACTTCTTTAGGATCTTCTGTCACAGACTGGAAACATAGTTGACCCTAACAAACCAGAAGTATTTGATAAAAGTGTCAGATCATCAGGCCTGGGAATGACAAATCAGCCATACCTCCCCCAAGCCCAAATACAGACTCACTAGGCAGACAAGGCTCCTTGGCATAACAAAGAGAGGAGGAGCAGGAATTCATATTGTGTTTGCAGGACCTAGCAGCTTTCTTCAGAAGGTGATTCAGGATGAGTGCCTGACATCGGTGCTCCAAAACTCTCTGAGGGATCTCACTTCTCTCCACACTCCTGCCAATCTCCTGATTCCTGCCTTACAGTTTAGTTACTCAAAATTAGGTTGTGTGAATACCCTCCAAAATGCTCATGGATCAATCTCAGGCTCAACTTGCTCCATGAGGCTAAGATGGACAGTAACAAACAGTAAACGCTACTTGGTCTTCCCTGACTGATGGTTAATAATCAGTCCCCATGCCAACACTTGCCCTCCTGCATGGTCTTCTTCCATGTTACAGAGATATCCACATAACAGCCCCATAAACCTACCAAATGTCTCCTTACTGGAAACAGGCCACTATCTCCAGGAGGCTGCGTCTGCTCCACTGACTCCTCTGGCCCTACAGAGAGCTCTCACAAAGCACCCCTTCAAGAACAGACGTCCTTCGTAAAACCCTGGGGGACAAATGAGCAGTGAACGCAAAGGCGGCAGCTGCCGAGATGGCTGGGTGTCTCTGACTCCGCAGCGAGCATCACAGCCTCTTGCTGCTCTCTATTTGGAACCTAAACGACCATTTGTAAATCATTTTTAATTGTCACGTTAAAGAGCACGGAGTGCAGCAATCAGAGAGCTCGTGGCGTTGGAGGCCTGACACCGCCATCAGGCACGGATCAGCAGGCAGGATAATAGGAGGGAAAGCTGAGGGTTGCATAAGCAGGCGCAGGCAGGCAAGTGGGAGCGTGAGAGAGGAGGGCGAGTGCATGCCCTCTCCCTGCTCCGTTCTGGGAGCAACTCATGTGAACTCAAGGGCCATGCAACGTCTCCTTTGGTCCGTTGCAAAGGCACACAACTCAAAAACCCTGGGGGATTTTTCACAATGAAACGGCCACGTTACTTGTAAATTTTCTCTTTTTAAGCAACAGGAAGTGGCTTCTTCAGTACCTAATAGCTCATCCCTACCTTGACTTGAAAGGAACAAGACAGGGGTTACTGCTAAGGTTGAGCAGGCTCTGACTAGCTATTCACCCTTTTGGTGTTACACCATTTAACCAGCTCTTAATTGAATCATGGAATGGTTAGTGTTGGAACGGACCTCGAAGATCATTTAGTTCCAGCCCCCCTGCCACGGGCAGGAACACCTCCCAGTAGATCAGGTTGCACAAAGCCCCATCCAGCCTCACCTTGAACACTTCCAGGGATGGGGCATCCATAATTTCTCTGGGCAATTTGTTCCAGTGTCTCACCACCCTCAGAGTTCACCCGCATTGAAATGATTCCTAGAAAATCTCACCAAGCCTTCTTTCCAGAATGCATGGTTCTCCAGGAAAAGATACATACAACCAGAAAGGCTCAGTCACTCTGGAAGTATCATTTCAGCAAGTCCTATACTAAGTGCAGGACGAACTTTTTATGTTGATCTACAAGCATGGGCCCAGTTGTGTCCCATTAACTTGTCTGCTTCTGGGTATGTGTGAAACACCAAATATACATTTGGATCCTGTATATACAAAGTAATAATACATAGAAATGGGTGTTCATTGACCTTCACATGTTTCTCGCAAGTATTATTTGCTATTAAAGACTCCACAGCACTTTAAATCAAGGTGCCTTCAACTGAGTTCCAGAGGCCAAATACCCTCAAACTCCTGTTCCCCTTTATGATCACTAGACTACTGGAGAGCATAGCAAAACAAGGGCTGAAAGAAAGGATCCACCCTGCCTTCACCATAGAGTAGCCAGACTACTGTAGAAAGAAGTGCTGGATGCATCATCTCAGTAGGTATAATCATTATGCGAAACAGCAGGTAGCAGGAGAAAGGCACAGAAAAGGGTTCTGCTTCACTGAGGATTCTTATTACTGCTTAAATACAGGAGATTAGATTTTCTTTCATTATTGCTCCCCAGGAGGCCATGGGCCTTGCAGCTCTAGGATGTTTTGTAATCTGACATAAGGGACACCTGTTCATCTGCAGCACATGGATTTGCTTGGCAAACACACTCTGGTTCTATAGTGAGCAGCAGAAGAGCTATGCTTAGCACAGTCTGAGGGTGGAAGGCAGAAATGGCTAACTGTTGCCCTTCAGTCTTCAAGAAGCTGCTTTGATTGCTGTTCTCCTATTTATAGTTTCAAAGAGCTATCCTAGCAATTAGGAATAAGAAGTTCAGAACAGTCATAGCCATGTCCACCTCTTCTACAGCAGTATTTCCATGTTGTGTCATTTTTGCCAGCCAGAAATTAGCATTATGACAAACGAATTTCATGAGAAATATACTAAATACATACCAACTTTATATTATGAAAGCAGCAGACAAATGCTCCACAACTTGGTTCATTATGTTTAAGAATAAGCTCAATGCAATGCTGATCAGGAGAGAACAGGCTCATCTTTTCTGATATTCCTGCCAAAGCTTTCCCAGCCATAGGGAACAGAGCTGATGCACGGTAACAAACAGCCACTTCCCTATGTCCATGCATGATCTCAGTGGCCTGGTGAAAGGAGTTCCTCTACATGTCAGGGAAACCCTTCCAGAAGCTTTGAACAATTGGCTTTAGCCCTAGCCCCTCCCTTTAATACCTGTGGCTGCCCCTATGCTCTCTCATCTAAACAATAACCAAAGTGGCAAGAAATTGGAGTGTTGATTTGGATGAAAAAGGATTGGCTGTAGTTTTGCTCTGAGCTCAAAGTATTTTTTTGAAGGATTTAAAAATATTGTTCAGACTTTGGTTCTTTTCAATGCCACTGTACTATTTCCTAACTGTCTACAGGTAGTAAACTGAGAAGGGATGAGTTAATAAGGTTAAAGTCACCAGAACTGTTAAGAAAATCTGTCCCAGTGGCAGAGCTGACAGAGCCCACAGAGAGATAGGTAAGAACGAGCAGGCTATGAGAGGTGTGGGTTGTCCCCACACAGTTCTGCAGAACACTGACACTGAAGTGTACAGGTGACAAGTTAAGTGTTAGCTTTGTGAATTACTTCACTTCTGATCACATTAGCAGGAATATCTAATTGGTTTTAGGCTCAAAGCAGAACCTGGGGATAACACCACCCACCTTCTATCCAACTCTGGCCCAAAGTTTCTGAAACATCACTCTTACAATATACCAAAACAAGAACAGTAGGAAATATGCAGAGAACCTTTTCTCTTACTGCCAGTTCCAGTTCTAAAAAACAAGTAGACAGTTCTGACAGATAAGCTTTGGCAAATTTAACTCAAGCAGTTTAAGAAAGTACTATACACACCTGTCTATCCCACCACTTCACTGGAGAGGACCACCCTCAAAATTAAATTAACAAAACTGGAAGTTTATCCCTGCCTTACTTGCTCCAGGTCACAGTCCTAACCAGCATCTTAGCACAAACCCATCTTCTCCGATGGCTTCATCTGAGTTGTTAGGCTGTGAATTAGTCATGAAAATGCAGACGCTCCACTCATTCTGCCACCCCACTGACAAAAGTGATAACCGTATGCACTGGCATAGAGTCCACAACTGAGAAAGATAATATTCAGTACACCTACGTCTGCCTTAGTCTACATGCGGATGCCCTAGGATCACTCAGACTATCCTGTCTTTGACATTTTACTGTATTCAATTCAAGGTCTTACAGCAAAACTAGGGTGTGCAAACATATCCATCAGGCCATGGAGCGATTCAACTGATTTGCCTGTCTGCCTTCCTTTCTGAACTACAATTTACTTGACATGAACTGCCTGTGAAGCCACTAACAATCTCTTTCCATCCAACCAGTTTCGTCTGGAATTGCTGAAGAAGCTTGCTTCTACTGGTGCTGTCCTTTCAGAGAAGCAACATTTCACCGAGAAGCATGGTATGAAAGCTACATGAATGGTTTTGCTTTCAAGCACGTTCAGGTTTGTAGCTGCTGATCTAAGGTGAAGATAGAATCACAGAAACATCTATGTTGTAAGGGACCTTTAAGATCATCAAATCTAACCATCAACTTAACACTGCAAAACCACCACTAAACCATGTCCCTAAGCACTACATCTACCCGTCTTTTAAATACCTCCAAGCATGGTGACTCAACCACTTCTCTGGGCAGGCTGTTCCAATGCTTGACAACCCTTTCAGTGAAGAAATTTTTCCTAATATCCATCCTAAACCTCCCCTGGCGCAACTTGAGGGCATTTCCTCTTGTCCTGTCACTTGTTACTTGGGAGAAGAGAGTGACCTCCACCTCACTACCACCTCCTTTCAGGTAGTTGTAAAGAGTGATAAGGTCTCCCTTCAGCCTCCTTTTCTCCAGGCTAAACAACCCCAGTTCCCTCAGCCGCTCCTCCTAAGACTTGTTCTCTAGACCCCTCACCAGCTTTGTTGCCCTTCTCTGGACACACTTCTGAACCTCAATGTCCCTCCTGTAGGGAGTGGCCCAAAACTGAACACAGTACTTGAGGTGCAGCCTCACCGAGTACAAAGGGACAATCACTTCCCTAGTCCTACTTACCATACTATTCCTGATACAGGCCAGGATG
>RSEF01000005.1:43497987-43566488 GCA_003993805.1 Himantopus leucocephalus | reverse complement strand
GACCAGCCACCAACTGGATTTAACTCCATTCACCACCACTCTTCGGGCCCAGCCATCCAGCGATCTTTTTACCCAGTGAAGCGTACACCCATCCAACCGATGAACACCCAGTTTCTCCGGGAGGATGTTGTGGGAAACAGTGTTGAAGGCTTTACTAAAGTCCAGGTAAACAACATCCACAGCCTTTCCGTGTGTACGGAGTGTACNAATGATAAACTACACAAGAGAGAAAACAAAGAGAGAATCAAGATACTCTTAAACTCACAATTTGTAAAAAACTTTAAAAATCTATTTCTGGACTACCTTGATTTTATGTAGGAACTTGGGGGTTGGAAGTAGTGAATTTATGCTTCGGGGGAAAAGGGAATGTTACCCCTCCCATCTGCAGTTTTCTTCAGTTCATTAAATGAAAGAAATTGATTTGGCGAAGCTAATTTTGTAATTAAAAAGCTTATCATGGCTTTCTCTAATGAGCTAAGCAAACAGACAGTAATTCAGTGACAATATTTACACAGTGCACACTGGGGGACGTTTGTTTAGAAAATTAAATAATAGAAGAAAATGGGAGGAGGAAAGAAGGGAAAGTAAGCAAAGGAGAAGAGGTCAATTCTAGATCCAAGTTTATCCCACGATGTTGGTCCTCCGATGACTTGTTCCTGTTTCCTTTGCATCCCAGCAGCAAAAGGAAGAAAAGACTGCAAGCGACCTATGCTATCCCGCCTCTGTAAGTTGGCTTTTCACAGACTGAATTTACTATGCTCTCATCTCCAGCTGGGACCATAGCCAACACTCTATTCAGGACTTCAGGGAACAGCTTTATATGCGCGTGAGGCTAAGAATTACCTTTCCAGGATACACTTACTCCCTCTAGGGTGCACACTGACTGAGGGCACAGTGCAGAAGAGAAGACAAACTCTTGAGAACTGGAGGAAAAACTTGACCGTGCTTGCTTCAAAAAGCTCTTCTTTTATAGCTGGAATGATACTCAGAAAGCAAAGGATTCCTTTTACTCCTTCAGAAAACAAGAAAACACCATTAAGAACCTGCCTCAAGCAAAGCTTTGTGTATTGCAGGGTGAAAAAGGAGACAGAGGAAACCCAGGAGTTCAGTAGAGATTTCTCCGCTTTTGGTCTGTTCAGTTATGCGGAGGTACGTCATTCCAGTCCTACGGGAAAGCTTCCTAGAAGAGGAAGGAGGATGTCTCTTCTCCTCTGCCCCCACTTCCCTCATCCTCCAGAGTCTCTTCTCCTACCGTCTCTCCCTGCCCTACGTAACCATGTATGAAACCTCTGGCAGTGGGGGAAAGTGAGCTCTGGAAAAAGTCATTCTTAGTTTTGCATGCTTACAAAGCTGTTCCCTCTATTCTTGAAAAGAGAACTGGCTCAGATACTGTAGCAATAGGCAACAGTACAAGTCATGAGAAAAAGATGAGTCCTAAAAAGGGTGAGCAGAAGATCAGTTAGATGTGAGGCAGCACAGTGACAAGAGAATGCTGCTAAGAAAAAGGTTAATAGTGGAAGTGAACTTAAGCTTGAAAGACCAGAGAGGGGGAACAAAACGGGAACTTCAGTGGACAGAGAAAAAACCTGTGAATCTAAAAATTTGCCACATTTCAAGTCAGAAATAGCTGCATTCCAATGCCTAGCGTATGCTTTTAAAACCTACAGCTATAATGTAGAGTATGAAACAACTCCTATTAACAAAGAGGAAAATAATTTAGGAGAATGGACTCTCAAACTTCCAGACCAATTCCCTGATAAAGGGACCATCAGAGGTCAGTATATAACTGTGTCTTACAGATGTATGAGGGGGGAGATAGCAGTGAGATCTCCTTCTTTCCTTAAGATTTACTCCATAATAGGACAACCTACCTCCATTTCTGAACTGAGTCCAACAGGAACCACTAGTACAGACTAAAAGCCTGTGACTAATCAGCACATCTCCCAGCATCACTGGAGACTCTGACATCAAAAGACGTCTTTAGATAAAAAAAGATGAATTCTGTGCTGAGTCCAGATCCACACCTACCCTTTTCCAAATAGCCTCTTAAAGACTAATGCCAACCTGGTTTACTAAGTTAATGGCTAATTTCAGTGGTGTAAAAAGGTATTTGCAAGTTGCACGGAAGCCTTGAGCTGAGCCAAAACCACTGTCGTGCCAAACATACCTGATGCTCCCCAACAGCAACAAAGGAAGTTCCCCATTTCTGGTTTCCTCAGAGGCATCCCTTTGCACATCCCACTTTCTCTCTGATATACGAAAGCAAGAAGAGTGTTCTGAGACCACAGAGCAGGCTCTGAAAACCTGCAGGAACCAAACTCCTGGCTGCATGAGCTGGATGTAGCCTACTCCTATGCCTGGAAGCACACTCGTGATGGTGGCTTGGCCTGGAGAAGAAAGTTTCTGATACAGATTGCCGAGACACAGGGCAAAGCAAGACAGACAAAACTGTAACAGAGCTGAACACCTTTAATAATCCTTAATCCCTTATCCTGGAAAGGAGACTCCTATCACTTCTCTCGTACCACATCCTGCTGGCTGTCCCTGAACATTCTGACAGGAGGCCATGATTGCACAATCATTAATACCAGACTTCTACACTGCCTAACATTACTAATTTGATACAGATCAGGCATAGGCCCACAGATGCACCTCTTAAATTAGCCAGAGAATATGATAGAGCATTTAAGGCCGTTCTCATACCAGCTGGAGTTGAGTATACCTGACCCAGCATATAATCAGAGATGTCAGACAGTCCAAGATCCAGCACAAATTCTACTGGTACACACCAAAATCCTTTGAACAAATCTGAGAAAGCAGAATAAATTTATTGCTGTGATGCGGCCCAGCTTTTTCTGTTTTTATCTGAGATGTCCTAAAGTTGGATCAACTGTGTCGTTGAAACATGGTCATTATGCATGGCAGGGAGAGCCTCTTTCAGTACACAGGCACAGAGACAGAACGTGTTAAGATAAACCCAGAACTGCCCTGTTTGCCATGACTCACAGCCAAATGCGTCTAGGAACCGCTGATAATTAAGGCTTATGAATCTCAGTACCATAGACTCAATCCCACAAGCTAACGCGCACTCCATGATTTAAAGGAATTTGAGGTATTCACAACACTGACTAATTGGTTGCCAATGAACTGAATAATTGGTTGCCAATAAGATTTCTCAGCAGTCACCCTTTGTATTATATTTTCCAGCATATAAATTCCTTCATCCTTTGTCTCTTCTCATCCATATAACTCTTCCTTTCAGTGTTTTTGAATCCAGGAGCAACCCCTTCAGGACAGCAAAGTTAGCCAGTGATGATTTGCTAGCAAAAAAACAGACGAGAGCGCAAGAAGCTGCCTAGGTCAGACCTTAGGGCAGAGCTGTGCCAGTTCATTAGCTGCAATGGTAACATGAAAATCCCAGTGGCTCTGCAGTAATAAATATGTAATAAATGCTACCTTTATACATAACAGAAACCCCCTGCAGATTATACTGCTGGGGAATAATTCTGCTTTGCGCCTAGGCAAACCGACTAAATGGATTATGGCAGGGCTTCTCCATCTCTTACTTCTGTAACGTAACACTCTCAGCAAAGTAGCAACTACATTTCTCCCCGCCCCCCCAAATTTTTTTTTTAAACAATGAATTTGTAATTGACTGACTTGTACCTCCTATATTGGTGTTCCCACAGGCAGGAATCAGAGCTGCTTTAGCGGGCAGCACTGCTCATATGCTAAGACTATGAAGATGGAGCAGAGGATCTCCTTCAGCTCAGTCTTTGGGTTTTGGAAGAACAGGACCAGACTTATGTTCAGTGTTGTTATGCTGTATTGAAGGGTCTTTTTTTTTTTTTTCGGTAGGATAGTGACAGTTGGGAACTCACCCTGGATTTCTTTTGACCTGAAAGAAATTGTACCTTAGGCATCACTACATAGAGAAAATTATTAGATAATGACTTAAACATCTGAGGGTCCAGTTGAAAAGAAGGCACAGTAGGAGAGCTATTGAGAATAGCAGAACTGAAAAAGCGATCCACACATCTCCCACCTTACTGGCAACTAAGGGTGTCTTTTTTCTTTTTTTTTTTTAAGCTGTGGGAAGGGAGGCTGTCGTGATGAGGCGAGAATGAGGTGGCTGTGAGGTTTCTCCAAGGATTCTTTAACTACCCTCTGGGTATATTAGCGCCTGCCTGCAACACGTGAAACACTTGAGTATTAGCTTAGCTCTCTTTCTCCAGTTAAAAGCATTAAATTGCAGATGCCAAGTGTTTTCTTCCCCTCATTCTCTTTCAAATTCCTGAAAGCTAAAGTAATTTTGTCATGACTCACATTATAAAAAGAACAAGCGATGTGACTGCTCCCACTTATCATGCACATGTACAAAACAAATATTCTCTGTCCGCTCTACCTTGACTTGCTGGTGCCTGCAGTCCTATCATCACAGCCATCTGTTTAAGCATTAATGCCAAGCTCTGCTCCGTGAAGTAATTTCTTCTTTTTTTTTTTTTCTCTCTCAGGGGTGGAAATCTTCCCCTCTCAATTATTCTTCTATCACTCCCATTAAATTCATTAGAATTCATACACAGTAATGAAAAGAAGAATTTGGCCACAGCACAAGTAAAAAATCCTAGACGTTGACAGAAAATACCCATTCTCAGACTACTGAGACTAGACACAAATCATAGTACCAAATCACAAGAGAATTTGGAAACAAGCACCCCTCTAGGTTTTATCCACAACCACTTATCTCCCAGAATATATGGCTAATCGTACTCGAGTTCTTCATAAGTATCATTCATCCAGTGACATGATCTGATCATTGTTATACCTTTTATTTCAGCAAATTTGTTAGTGATGGCAACTATTACAATCATTAAGTTTCTAAATTAAAAATGCACTGTGAGACAACTAGTAAAGCAGTATACTAAGTTCACAAGTCAAAGTCGTCTTCTCAGCGAAGAGATTAGTTGTTTTCTCTCCATACTCAGCTTCTGGAAAATGGGCTTTTCTTTTGGAAAAACATCCCACCTCAGCCCCTTTCAGCTCTCAACTCACAATGTTACCATTGTTGCAGTTACACAGACGCCTGAAGTACAATCTGAACTAAAAAAAATTTTGTGAAGGCACGTGAAAACATAGAGCTTTAATTTTCACTTGAGCTTATCTTTTAAAAGTTGCAACAAAGAATGGAATCTAACCACATACAACAGGCATCATATTTGGGACAAGTAACACATTAATTTTCCAAATTCAATAGAACATATTATTAAAGAGGTTTACAAGGTAGGAAAGAGGGCTCCAAAGGAGTGGAGGACCTCTCCTATGAAGACAGGCTGAGAGCGTTGGAGCTGCTAAGCCTGGAAAAGAGAAGGCTCTGGAGAGACCTTATAGCGGCCTTCCAGTATGTAAAGGGGGCCTACAGGAAAGACTGGGGAGGGACTCTTTATCAGAGTGTGTAATGATAGGATGAGAGGTAACAGTTTTAAACTGGAAGAGGGTAGATTTAGATTAGCTATTAGGAAGAAATTCTTTACTGTCAGGGTGGTGAGACACTGGAACAAATTGCCCGAAGAAGTTGTGGATGCCTCATCCCTGGAAGTGTTCAAGGCGAGGCTCGATGGGGCTTTGAGTAACCTGGTCTAGTGGAAGTTTCCCTGCCCAGGGCAGGGGGGGTTGGAACTAGGTGATCTTTAAGGCCCCTTCCTACCCAAACCACTCCATGATTCCGTGAAAAAATTCTTTAGTAAAACCCTTACCAACTACATTGTTTTCCAACTACCTCTGTGACTTCTGCTCCTTTTGGTGAAGCACCAAAGCACTATGAACATAACACTTTACATATATGTGGCACAGATGAAACTAGAAAGCACGGGAAATCCAGTGGAGCAGATTTTGGTGACAGGTTTTTTGAGTGATACTGGTTCATCTGTGGTAATGATGAGCCTCCAACTTCTGAATCCTTGCTACCAAATTCAGATTCAAAGGGGTTTGGATCTATTCCTATTGTCAATGCGTAAGTAGAAATGAAACACTGCTGAAGACATCAAATTCAGCTGTGTATTTAGCATAACTAAATTTTAAACCCCAGCCTTCCCAGTCTTTCTGAGGAAGGGGTAAATGGTTAAAAACCTGCATTGCCATTTCACAGCTCAACTCTTTTCTCGGAATACACACCTAGATGCAACCAGAGGGCTCCTTACTAGTACAAACTACAAGGTTCTGATGCACATGTGGAAACACAAAACAGCACAGCTCTGCCTTATCACCCGCTCTTTCTTGTGACCAACATAGGTTGTACACTCTCTGCTGAAGGCAGCGCTTCTAACTCACTTTTGCTAAGCCTTTTATCATCAGCACTAGTATAAATATTAAATAATAATGGTTATGGCTAGATAAATAATTCACTGAGAATAAAAATCCATGCAAGTTTGGCCCCTTTTTATTCTTCATGGACTGAACCAGATTTCTGTGAATGGATTTGTTATTCAGAGGCATCCACCAAATAGTTCATTTGAGCACATTTCCGCCTCCAGAATGCTTGGGAGCTGCTCACTTCAATTATTCCCTATTCAAAGTGAGCAAATGGTAGCACTGTATTGTTTCCAGTTCCTGACTAGAGGAATAAAACTTTTTAAATGGGGGAGTGATAAGTAGCAAATGCTAAACCACTGCTCATAAATAGCTTTCTAAGATAGTTGACTGCATGATTACATGCTCACACTAAAGTCTATGAAACCTACAAAATAGAGAAACATTTTTACAAATACCTACAAGAAACAAGTAATCTGACCTCACATATACTGGTAGTCACACTCAGTGCTTTAATTTAAAAAGTATTTACAAATGGCTTTTTGTATTAAGCAGAAAATTTTAATATCCAAGAGTGAGATTTTTAAACTCCCAAGAACTGATACTATACTGAAGAATCCATTGCTGTTTTTCAGATCGAAAGAACAGTCACATCCAAGCAAAAATCAGCAGTTTTTAAGCAGGTTCAGCACCTTCACTACATAATCACATAATCACCACCACCACTTCCTTTTCCCATTTTGCCTGCTGTATACATATGTGAGTAATTTTGTCTTCCTCCCAAAGCTGTGGCACTAAAAGTCCACCCACATTTTTATCCACTATCTGGTAACTAATCATTGCAAAGTTCTCATTGATTACAGTGTGAAGCATAATGATAACCATGAAGTGAGATGGCCAAAAATTTGTTGGTGTCAACTTCAACAGCTAAAGGTTGGTTTATGCTATTTCTGCGCCACAAAAAGGAGAGGTGCTATACTACATAATTTAGTAAGTGGCTAACAACATTCTGCTGCCATGGGCGCGTTTTAGTATCACAATGTTTGCACGATGACATTTGGGTGGCTGTCTGATGGAGAGATTTTGCAACACTGAGTTTGATAAGGTGTGGCTGTGCCGTGACTTTGCCATAGGGAACTTAATTTTTTTTAAGGCAAAGAATAGACAAGAAGCTGTTTGAGCTGACAGAAGTCAGAAATGAGATAGATATATTAAGTACCACTCTAGCCATCTATAGTAACAGAATCTGTTCTTCCGAGTCCTCTTTTCATTTTTATGTTGAACTGGCAGTAATAAATATGAAAAACCCAATGCTGTAACTAATGTCAGAAGAAATCAGCCAAAAATCAAGACAATGAAAGGCAACAAACTTCCTACGTCCCTGTGAGCCTAGCTACCCTACCCTTTCTTGCTCTTCAAATCCTCCCTCTTGTTTGCCAATACAGTGCTCGCCCCCTCCTTCTTGTCATCAATATACACTACTTTTTAAAAATACTTTTTACAGTTAAGAGCTGACTGTAAGCTCCAGGGCTGATGGGGACTTTGATTCAATGCTAAATTCAAAGGGAATGTGCTAGGTGCTTACACACAAGTGACATGTCATCACTTCTCCTCCTGCACTCTGTGTGCCCTGATGAATAATCAAGGCAGCTTTTATAGAGACGCAAGAAATGCCGATCACAGTTTGTCTCTGAGTCAGTTGACATTTTTATTTTATATATAAAGCAAATGAGGGTGGAAGACAGAGACAGGGAGCAAGAGATGAGGCTGTGTGCCAACCCCTTCAGATCTCATTTTGTCTATGTTACAGATAAGTTAGTCTTTACAATTTTGGATGCTAATAAGGGGCACATATACCTCCTCTGAGAAATTAACAAAACTTTAGACAGCTTAAAGAAAAGACAAAAGAAAATTTACAGCCTTTAGTATGAACATCTGTGCCTCTGCATGTGTGATGAGATTAAGGGGAGAGAGCTGAAGAACTTGCAACGTTGCTGAGGGAGGGATGTGGGGAGGTTCAGATTTTTCCATAGGTTAGGAGTCATTCCAATATCTAGTGAAAGTAACCTGGTAATTGCATTGGACACAAACAATGAGAATGAAGAACAAGCATCCTTCATAACAACTCTGCCACAGTGCTTGCAAAGCTCTGTTAGCCTTGTGATGGCCCCCCACCACCCTCAGGATGTGACCTGCAGCATCCACAGATACTCCAATCCCACATAAGAGCACAGCAACCTTCTCTTTCATTAATTCAGAGTTTTGCCAGGACTCAAATACCCAGCTCAAAACAATTATACACAAAAATCTAATGTAAGAATCCCCATGAGAATCACAGTTTCCAAATTTAGTAATAAAGTGGTCAATTATTTTATTGAAATGTAATGGGATTTTTCACAGTAACTGCAGCAAAAAAGCATTAGATATTGCTGGGCTTACACACCATGCCATATTCTGTCCTCAGTTTCCTGCTTATAGGGGTAAGAAATCAGATTGGTGGAAGACAACTGGGATGTTCCCAAAAGAGGCCAGCCTCCAGTCCATGCCAGTTAGACTGTTCTCTGTAAATATTTCCAGCTGGTTTGAATAGGAACTTCATAACTTGATACTGAAGTAAAAGACAAACTACTATCAAAAGCAAAGCCAGTATTGAACAGCAAGACTGATGGAAAACAGGATAGTTCATTTTCTTTCTTTATTTTTTTAAAATGATTAAAAAACCAAAAGATTTTTCTTAAGCATCTAAAACAATTTGCATAGCTCTGAGGAATGTTAAAAGGATTATACAATATGGGTAGGTTTCTTGCAGAAGCAAAACAAAAGCAAAGTTGTATTCTTATGCCTTTCCATACCTTTATGAACATCCTCTTTTTCAAACAAAAATAATTTTTGACTGATGGATTTGGTTTTAAGGAAGGCAATGGTGGGTGCTAAGCAGCAGGTTGACAGGGATGTCAGCTGGAGACTCTCAGGCCTGCTGGGAGCGTGCGATGTGCTGCCACAGCACGTGAGGCACAGTCAGGACCACGGCCCCATCAATGGGAGCTTGGAGTTGGCCTTGCTAGGTATGAGAGAGGGCACTGTGACTGCCAGCATCAATCCTCCCCTTCTCTTATGTCTGGTGCCATATGCATTTACTGACTCATTTTCAAAGCACAGTCAAGAGGAGAATGAAATCAAATATCCAAGATATTTTCTACTGCGTCATCCTCTTTCATACAAACTCTATACACCATATATGCTTCTTCCATCACATCTCCTGTGGCTCTGCTCAACCTAATAGATATGGAACTTCAAACAGACTAAAACCAAACAAGGCTTGATGGGAACAGAAGTCTTTGTTTAGGATAATGGACAAAAAAAAAAAGGCGAGAAATAAATTAAGAGGCTCACTGTGATACAGAGCTGTTCACTGAACAGGCCCGCAGGGAGATACTTCTTGCAAGTTTAAAGGAAAATCTTGCTATTATAAATCAAATCAGTGGAGTTGAGATTAAAACTATATGTTTTAAGTGTCAGACTAGCATATGTAGAAGGCTCTTGCTGTTCAGCCTGCATCTACTGACGTATGAGGTAGCAAAGGTAAACCTAGTGGTTTAAGAACTATGACATCTTTCTTTCCAATTTCTAAAGATTCAACTTTAGTAGATACGGCAGGTCAGCACAGCAACACCTGAGCAGTAAAGGTCCAGATGAGAATAAACCTGAGATAGGCAGTAGCTGTGCTATTTGTGGAAGAGCCCACCCTCAGTGTGTGTTTTGGAAGGGGTCAAACTCCAAATTAAGAATGTTCCCAAACCTCAGGGAGACACTTCCCTTCACCTCACTGGGAAGTGAGTGGAAAGAAGTGGAGGCCATCTGCTTGGCAACTTGGTGAAGATACAAACTAAACTCCTTTGCACATCTCAGCTTTTCGCTCGAGAGCCTCACTAGTGCTTGAGAAGCCTTACAAGAAAAAAATCAGAAATTTCACAGGTGGGAGAACCGAAGCACAATATATCAACAGCAGAGCCAGGAAAAGAACTTGGAAAACTCAACCATAACCTTTTGTCCATTCCCTGACACATTTGCCGTATTTTCACCTATCTCCAGGTCCATTTACTATCTATATCTGAGTTACTTTCCATACAACCTCTTAGTGAAGCTAAAGCCTACCTTTCTATCACAATGTTTCAATAAACAGCTAGGTGGGTCCTGATAAAGAGACAGCCACAGCCAAGAAGAATGAGGACTCTGGGAGATACTGCAGAACAGCCTGAATTGCACACTTTTGACTGATGCTGTTTGAGGGATGTTCTGTTAGAATAAATATCCTTATTCTGTTAGAGAGAGGGACTGTTTCTTACTAATCAACCTGTGCCAGCCCCAAGTTTCATCAACACAGTAGCCACCTGCAGGCTGACTTGCAATTTAGCACATGATTGCCTATTGCTAGCAAACCCTCAATCTTCACAGACCAGGCAGTCAGTGCTGAGAAATGTTAAAAATATCATTTACTGCACATAGCGGAGGAGGAAGGGAACTGGGGGAAGGAAGTGAGAGAAGAAAAGAGCAATATATTGAAGAGGAAAAAAATGGAAGGTAAAATAATGGAAGGTAAAATAATGGAAGAAATATAGAAGCAGAAAAAGGAAACGAGAAGGAACAGCAAGAAGAAGTTGGAACAGGAATGAAGAAGTGGAAAAAGGGCAGCTACAAAAGAAGAATAGAATTTTTTAAAAGTTGAAATATAAATGACGTGGGTTTTTTTTCTCCAGAAGCAAACTTCTCATGCAACATGGCTGCAGCAAAATTTATTTACAGTCATTCCCTCCCCCTGCTAAAACTAGCTCAAGATTTCTCAGCAGAACTGCCAAAACTGAATTTTGAAAGGCAAAATAAAGTAGATCGGGAACGCTGAGTCAGCACAAGAGCTTGAGCACACCACCCTTGTCCCTTCCTGTCCCACGGGGGCACTGGAAGGACAACAGCAGCAGTGATTCCTGGCGGGAAGGTAGGTGTCTATGGAAAGGGCCACCCCCCCCTCACCAGCCAGCCTCCTACTTCAGAGCTGCAGCCAAAGCCAGGCTGCTCGGCTGCCACAAAACTTTCGGCAGTAGAAACCTGCAGTCCAGGTAGCACATGGCACCCCAGCACCTAATTCCTCTCCTTTCCAGTATAGGCTAAGGCAGCAGCTGGGCTACTCTGTGTTACTGCTCTTAGTGGGCTACCACTTGCAAGCATCTGCATCCTTGAACTGTCCAGGCTGCTACTACCATAGTTGGAAGAAATCATCATATGGTGCGTAACACCATGACCTCAAACTGCTTCTTGGTCTCAGTCTTCTCTGTGCCTCTTTTTGCCTCACGGCTTCACTTTCCTAATGACCAAGTTCTTTCCATTTGGTTTGGGTTTTTTTTCTCCCAGTTTCCCCTTTCTGCTTTGCTTTATTAGTATCCTTCATCTGCAATTACAGCTCTCTATTACTGGATCATCTAAAAACATTCCTATTTATAATAATTATACTAAATGCCTTCTTCTGCAGTCTCAATATTGTGAAAAGAAAATCGTTTTTCACTAATACTGAACCTGAATTCCTTCTTCATGAAGGAGAGCTCACACCTTCCTTTCTCCCTGGTAATCCACACTTTCTTTATGGGATCCCTTTACTGCCCTGCAGGTAAGTTTCCCCTGTGTTCTCTTTATTCTACACCAAACACTAACTTTAAACTGAATACATACCCTACTCTCTTACCTACCTTCTTATTTTCCACATTTTAGGCTCCTTATTATGTTTACATGCTGAGAAAGAGGGCAGTGTTGGGGACATGTCACAGAGCTGTGGAATCAAATTTCAGATGTGTTTTAAAGGCACATTACAAGTGCCTCCCCCACCATCCTGCATACAGTCGCCGGTTTATCCACCAGTATAACTTAGAATCATAGAATGGCAACTTCATAGAGACTTCAGGCATTTCTAATGTGCCTCGTTTTGTACTATCTAGGTATTGGTATTGCACTGTATGACAAGAAATATTACTAGAAGCACTTAAAGCTTATTCAACCTGACCTATGGTGAAGGGCGACCATAGGACATGCAGACTAGGATTCAAACCATGGCCGCTGTGACACTACAGGGATTAAATTTAGCCCTACCTGTACATACAAGGGATACCGTTTCAATGTTCGGTTCACCATCAAGATATGAGACCACAATTAAATCAGAATTGCAGCCTGTCGCTAATCAAAAGCATGGATGCCACAATTTCGGCATCACTTCACTAAATCAACTAAAAGGCATATACAATTGTTATGTGGGTTCACCACTTTGGAATCAGAACAACCACATAAAAATTCAGACATTTAGGACAAACCTACCTTAACATTCACTACCAACACTTGTGAAATAAGATATACCCTTTTTCCTCCTTTTCTGAGAAATCAAGAGATGACTCCTAGGTGAGATACATGCTTTGAAACTCTGGTCATGCAAATCTGCAGCAATAATGATAAAACAGGAAAGCCAAAACAAAATCATGACTATATTAATCTACAGATGGGGTCAGTACTGCTCCCTGAAGACCTACGCATCCTTAGATTTGTGAGGAATGTACTGATGAGGTATCAAAAACTTTGGTTCACTGCAGAAGTTATGGCTATTTGTTGGGTTTGGTGGGGTTTTTTTTCTGTTTTTGTTTTGTTTTGGTTTTTTTACTGTAATGCACAAGGTGTACTTTTGGAAAGTCACGATCCCATTCAGGTCTTCAAAAAGTGTGTGTGCACTTTGGGAGCTGAAGTAGAATCTTCATTAACTGGTGGTAGTAATTCAAACCCTCTGACACACAGCTGAGCACAACAATCTGTGTCAAGTTAGGATCATGGTAACATGCATACCAGCAAGATATTTCAGAACTCTCTCCAAACTTCAACAGAGCCCCTCTCTGTTCTGTGAAATTGGATCACAACATAATGAAGTACACTGTTTGAGAAAATTTAAGGTACCTCCTAGTTCCATGCAAGATGCATTTGTAATCTCAGGACTGTGTGCACCAGAAGGGGGGAAAAAAATAAAAGACAACAAAATTGCATGTTATTAAGGAATCCCAGCTTTGGATATGTTTTTTTTTAATTTTTCTTTTTTTTTTTTTTTTGGTCAAAGTGTACTTCAATTCTAATTTCCTCCTAGCCAGACCACACACCTCCGAGAAAATATTTGCTCAGTTGAGTTGTGTGTTTGCACTTTTATGAACTCTGACAAGAATGAGCATGAGTTAAAAGAGGTGAACTGATAGTTCAACTGATTCTTTTTATCTTTGTTACATTATCCGTTTAAAAATGCCTTTGCATGAATGATTTAACTGGTTAAATAATGTATCGCCTGTTTGCTTTACACTGAATTAGAATACAGACATTCCATTCTTTTGTATTTTCTTTTGTTAAGCTAATTGAGTTAAACATATTCCAGAAGCACAGTGCCGCATTAGTAACACTGACTGCAAAACATAGAATCGTTAAGGTTGGAAGGGACCGTTAAGATCATCAAGTCCAACCATTAACCTAACCTGACAAAATCACTTCTAAACCATATCCTCAAGTACCACATCTAGCCTTTTTTTAAACACCTCCAGGGATGGTGAATCCACCACCTCCCTGGTCAGCCTATTCCAATGTTGGATAACCCTTTCAGTGAAAAAATTTTTCCTAATATACTAAAGCTGAGGCCATGGCTCTATTTTCGCAGCTCATTAGTAAGAATACTGGGCAGAGACACTGGCTTTCCGTCTCTCTCCTATCAGTTGTTTGGCTTACATGTTGGGGTAAAAGAAGTTGTCTGGATGGGAAGACGTTGGGAGTTTTTCAAACTTTTCAGCAGAAAAAGTTTTTGTTAGTTTTAAGTGTTGGTTATAAAATGGTCCTATTTTATTTGCATGCCTGGTTTGGGGTCTGTACAAGATTCAGATTCATTATCTTGTTTTATCAAGCACGTAATAAGTAATCACAATTCATTTGGAACTTTCCATTTGTTCATGTTGTTTACCTCTACATCTGTACTTACCACAGTTTTTCTCGCTCTCCTTTTTTCCTGTTTGTTGTACTCTTATTGTTGTTTTTGACTGGAAGTTCCTAAGGGCGTAAGTCATGCTGTCATATACATTCACACAACATGTACTACATTGGACCCTGGACCCTGCATTGGATGCTGAGCGAGGAATTTAGGAGTGACCAAAAAAAGACGTGATAAGCAATTTGAATTAAAAATTGTCATTTCCTGTCCTATTTACTGTGCACTGGTATGCGTCTGAGCACATTTCACTTAGATGTGGTTGAAGCAGCAACTGGAATGTTGCATACAGATACTTGAGGGTTCCATTAGGACCCAAGAGTCCCCATAAAGGTAAGCTGTTTTCCCATCTGCTTATTAGTGATTTTGGCATTGGGAGAGGAAAAATACAAAATAATTTTCTGAGCAATTTATTATAGATATCTATATCCGTGGTAATGCCTGAGTACCTATCTAGTAGTTGCCTTCCAGGAGGGCACAAGTGCAAGAAAGCCATCCACATTGGGACAAAGAAGAAAAAAGAAAAAATCAGATCCAATTTATAAACTTCCATCTTCCGACACATTTAAAATCATTTTCTGTTTCTTTACTTGACCTCCAGCTTACACAGCCCTCAATCTCCTGTAGAGACCTTTATAACTTCAACCATGGATTTTTTTGTGATTGTTCCAAAGACAGCTCGATGAGGTACACCCAAGAGTCAAGGAAGGCAAAACCAAACCAGATTCACAAGAAGCAAATAAAAATAATCCAAATTCTCTCCCCAAAATAAAATAGGAGACGAGGATATGGATGCTGTTGTCAGCTGATGTGCAAAATCTACACAGATTATGCAGAAGGGTACATACAAGTATATCTCTTTCCTAGTGCAATTTCACACTTGAAGCAAGTCAGTCACTCCATCTGCTCTAAGGACATTCAGGGCCCAAGGTCATGGGTGAAACCATTCTCCTTCCACTGAAACTTCTGTTTACAACGAGTCCTCCCAGCCTTCCTCTCTGAATTAATTTCAGGAAGCAAAAAGTTCAAACTCCATCAATTTCTTCCTTTCTCCCCCCCTCCCTCCAGCTGAACCTCATCACTATTTTGAAGCATCATGGCAAGCTGAAAGGTTCACCCTAGTGACGATCTTGCAAAGCTGGCAGAGCGGAGACCTCATTGAGAAACAGCAGCACCAAGTCAAGCAGGACATTCCAGAGAGGGCTCCCCTTAGCCACATTACAGTAACTGGATTTTCCCATGACCTTCAAGATGCCACTTCAGCTCCCTCCAAAGAGATTTAAGCAGCCTCTCTGCTATTAAGATGTTCCTTCATTTGTCAACAGAAAGCTGCTCAATTGCTACCCTGAGCAAATTTACATAGAAATTACCAATGATACTCTGCAAACAGTTAGGAGAATTACAGCAGAGCCATCCAGCAGAAACACTCCAGGATACACAGCCTACAGAGTCACTGCTCAGACAAAGACAGGGAGGAAAATGTTACGGGGAAAATGCCCTGGACTTGCAGAACTGTTAATGCATGTGCGTTCAGCATGGTGAACTCTGTTTGGGCTCTGATTATACTAGTCCCTCCAAAACTTTCTGATGGTAGGAAGAAGACATCGCTAGCATTTCCTTCCTACCTGCTAAGTATTTCCACGTTTCCTTTGCGTATCTGTCCCATGCAGCTGCATCTTGGTGTGAAGCCTGCAGAAGAGAGGGCAAATTGCTACCGGGTCCTGATAAAGGATGCCTGGCTTTTCAGCCTGGCACTCTGAACTTTACTCTCCTGTCCCTGACAGAGAAGCCTTGCTGCCACCCTCCAAGCTCCTCCTTGAGGAGAGCACTCTCTCCTAGTCACACTCCTCAGACCCTCCATCTACCCTCAGTCTTCCCAGGGCCTTTCCCCTTTCCTCACCCCTGGAGACAGGACCCACTGGGTCACCTACCTGTCATATTACAGGCAAAGTAGATGCCTGATTTGCTTGAAACTGCCCATTTTTCCATTTTGTGATCTCCTTTCTAGGGCTCTTGATCTGATCACAACAGGCTTTTATTGGCAAAATTGTAGAGCTGTGCAATCTGTACATAATCCTTTTGTCAAGCATTAGTTGTGGTAGTATCCGACCTCCAAAGCCCTGTCTGAGGGCTCAGGCAATCACTGATAAAATACAAATCTGCCATGGTTGCTGGACTTGACCAGGAGCATGGCTGAGAACCTAGAGCATCTTTCAATGGCATCATTTTTCCAGAGCTGCCCTTTGATGGAGCAAGTCGTCTACAGCAACCAACAGACTCAGCACAAGGTCTTAGCCTTGTAAAACTTAAAAAAAAAAAAAATAATCCCAGAGACCTAAAAGTGATCATGTCTGAGTAACAGCAACAGTACTGGGCCCTGTCTACCCAAAGAGGACCACTCCAGGAGCCAAATGAAGAAAAGGGCACTAAAGGATATCAAGAGGCAAGACCACACTTCCTCAAACATCACACCACAGCAGAGACTGCTGGATCAGTTAAGGGCAAATAAAGAGGAATCAAGCAGCAAAAAGCTGTCTGGAAAATGTTTTCCCCTATGTAGGTATGTACATACATGTAGCTGCATTTATGTGTTTGCACATGCAAGAGAAAAAAATAGGTGGATGTTCAGCAGGGCATGGGGTATCTGATGCTCACTATGTGGTCTTGACGTGAAATGACTGTATGCAGTAGAAGAAAAATCCCATTTCAAATAATGACCAAAGTCATCATAGGGGAATGAGTAGCTTCCACTTCTTAAAGCAAACAGCCAGCTAATATTTATTCCACAGTATAGACAAAACTCTGCCTTCTGTCAAGGGGAAGGGAATAAATTGTTTTCCCATAATGGTGTTTTCTTTTCAATCAATTTCCCTTCAAGCTTGATTTAAGAAAAGGCCATGTCAGAACCTCAGGCGAATGGAAGAAACCTAAGACACTCCCCCATGAAAGGTGAAAATGATGATGCAGGCAAACTTACAGGTTTCAGTCTAAACACCAGTGCTGCACACAGGTACAGTCACACAGTCCTCTCCCTCCTCCTCTTTAAATAAAAGGTTTGCAGCAACAATGCAACAAAGGGCCAGTAACAATGAGGAGGAAAGAGTTCAGAGCACAAGGAATAATAGCAATGGATATACATTGGAGTACATGTTGCATTAGTTAGGGATAGAAATACAACCTACTAGAGAAACTGTTATTACAGGTCATTTTGCTACATATACACTCATTTGTACACCATATAGGTTATAATTTTTTTTTTAGTGAGAGCTTTGTAGATACTATTAGCTTATTATTAATGGGCATGCATATAAGAAAGAATAACAATTACATTTGGTAAAACCCTTGGCTTCTGAAAAAAAGCTGTAAGACGAGAGAAGGAAGAACAAGGCTGCTCCCCATGGCATTACAGGCACTTCGCTACTTGTAGAGCTTGGCCATCAGGGAACACCTTAGATTCAAAAATACTTTTCCCTTGTTAAAAATTGTGTATATTTTCTAGGGTTACAGACAGCCCCTGTTGGAAAAATCACAGTAGTTTCTATTTCAGAATGAAATTGATGTTGTAGAAGCTTTGCCACCTATTTCTTTTAAATGCAAATTGCAGAAAGACTGCTTTCAGGAGGATGGGAATTGAAAAAGAAAATACTTAGGATTTTTAAATCTCGGAAAGATTTTGACAATTTGACCCACATGTAGTACGAACACTCAGAAGAGTTCTAACAGTATCTGAACCAAAACACACAGTCTCAAAATATCAACTAAGGTTTTAATAGATGCAGATCTCAAAGACGGAGGAACCCTTATTTTTCCTCTCATAAAGTTCCTCACAGGATGCAACTCCCAGTTAAATCAGCTCTTCAAAAGTCATAGGATTCTTACTGTAACATTTGAGGGAGGGAATGTAGATTTAAACACCACAACTCCATCCCATGTTGTTCCTGACAGAGATTTCATGGACTGCCTGCTTTCTCAAAACAGGAGCATTTTGCATGTTTGAGTACAATGATTTCCTCATGGCAGTACAGTAGGTAAACAGCTAGTAAATGATTTGGGTGTTCAACGGACTCTACAAGAGAGATTCTTAACAACAATAGTGTTAGTTAAGCAAAAGCTAATGAACGCTTATGACAATGACATTCCCATTTCCTGGCCCTAATTCTCTCATTACTTATCCACAGGCCTAACATGCGTGCGCTGGCATTAGTATTACTGACAACAAAAGCAAGAAGCACAAAGGACGCCACATCCACTGCTGACAGCCCCAGAATCATAGCTGCTGATTAACTTGGGGAAGGGGCCTACTGGGGAGGACTGAGTTAACATCTAGCACGGCCAGGCTAGGACTAGCAACGAGAACTTGCCTGTGGTGCCAAGTACTTATCCATGCACACGTGTATCTGTGCATGCACCTGCACAAGGAGAGTCTTGCGGGAATCTTTTCATGACTAAGATTTTCCTCCGCAAATGTAGGCCAAGATTTTCAAAAATAGATGTCCAAAGTTAGGCATTCCAAAATCCATATTTAAGCATCTACAGAAGTGGCCTCATTCTCAGAAGTGCTGAAATTGCCAAGAGCTGAAAAATGCTCAAAACTTGAAAAATCAGGCCACATCTTTAGGTGCTTGAAAACAGATTCAAGAGCCTAAGTTTAGGCATCTATATTCTTGACTGTAAAATATTATTACCCGTGCAAGACCTGCTATAATCCATCACAAATATATGACATTCTCAAAAATGTACTGTACTAATTGGCCCACATTTTCAGTTGCAGCTGAAAAGCGCATTGCCCAGCTCAGAGAGGGATCCCAAATGTAGCCACTGCTTCTTCACCAATTTCCTGGTGGTACTTATGGCAGGTTACAGTGACTGCCAAAAGCACCCAGTGAACAACTGTGGCAGCTGACCTGGCCCATATTCCCTTTATCTATCCTCAGCCTCCAGCAGAAGAAAGGATGAAATCGATGTAAGCTCGCACTAGACAAATGAAAAAAGAGCTCCCTCTCTATCAGCGTAACCCTCCCATGGCCACCTATTTCCATGTTTAAATCTATGCAATACAAGGGAAATAGGCCACATACTTTATCAATGCCAATCACATTTATTAAACATGTGAACAGGGTATTTCTGTTTACTTAAACCTTACCAGGTAGAATTCAGTAACAGCTTTTGAAACCAATGTCAGGTCCTTCAGCTTAAGGGAAATTAAAGGGAGACACAGACACAGGACTGCTTGGTATGCTGGTGTCCCAGTAGGGAAATGGCTTCCCACTGGTGCAAGATGTGGTAGAAGCAGAATAAAAGGATAGACAATATTTAAAGGCAAAAACACTAAGGAAAGGCTCATCAATGAAATGCAAATATATAGAAGATTTTATTTTAATGCATTTATACAACTTCTCTGCTTCCTCCAAATCCAAAATCACGACATTATCTCCATGAAATACTCGGTAACAAAATTCTCAGTATGAATCAGGGTCCTTCCCTTCTCCATTGTTCAGCAGCATTTTTAAATAACTGCCGCATCCTGTAGCTTCAGTGCTAGGACAGCAGCAATGACAACATATTCTACACCCTTAGTGCACCTGTACACAACTATAGTGTCCCACACAGCTAGAAAGCACACTCTGATGTATGGACATATTAGAATCACGCAAAATTATCTTGAATATGAGGTCATTCATCATATCTGGCAACATCTTATTAAAACTGCAATGAAAACAACCATACTTCCATAGCTTCTTTTATCCAAATGGCACCCCATATGTCTACCATGTTTACCTTTACAATGTATGCTGTCTGTACGCTTACAAACGGTAAAATTCTCAGACACCCTAAAATGGTTGTATTCCATTAATAATAGATCTGTCATTATCTTGAACAAGTGAGAATCTGATCACAAATAAACTATGACCACTTCTGGGACGGGACGGGTACAACTACTGTTCAATGGCACAGAAATAACATTATCCAAGAGTTTATAGCCAGAAATAGAGTAAAACACCTCTCTCACAACAAGGATGAATTAACATAGGAGATGAATCCAAACTGGCCAAGACATTTAAATATATTGTTTCAACGTTACCTCCCAGAGAACAATACACCTACTAGACCACCCACAACCATGAGTACAGTTTAGCTTAACCACCCGCAGAACATCCAGGCATGACTCCTACCAGAAAGCCATAGTAACTCCCTCTGCCCCACCAACCCCATGTGGCGAGTCCACATTCCTCTGTGACCTACCCACATAAGCCCCTCATATTTCAATAGGGCTATCTCTACTGTAGCATATGTCTATCCATGAATTCAAAGTATGGAGGGACTTTCTTACTGCTCCAACTTCTCCCCAGAAACTGAAGAGCTGCTGAGAGGCTGAGATTATTTGTTTGAGCACAGGACCAGTTATATGGCTTCCAGACCACGCTGCTTACTCACCAACCAGGCCAAATGCATATTTGTCAGCAAAAGACCCTTGAAACTTACCCTTAGCTCATGTGAGTGAAAAGTACTCTAGTGCAAAGGTGGCATCACCGAATTCTTTATAGCAAAAATTCTTTTGCACCTTCTACATAGCCCAGTGACTCATGAACTAGAAATAAATTCCCAAGGTATAATAAATGGCAAGATAAGTGGGCTCTAAACTCAATTTTTTGCCCAGAAACTTCCCCTTTCACACCTGTTGCTACAGTTCTCTTTTCCCAAGGATTTACTCAGAAAAGAGAGCATATGGGAAGGACCCTGCCAGGAAATACTTGAATGAGGTCAAAATGGTGTTTTAGACACAAAAAAAACCCCAGGGCAAGGCATGGCATTCATGCCAAATGGTTGTTAAAGAGGTAACAATAGAACAGTAAAAAAAAGATACAATGATACTGGAGTCTGATGAGAGCTGGACAGGAATCACGGGAGGCACTTCGGCAGAAATGGAAAGAAGAAAAGATTTTTGCGGTGCTTTGGATGACAAGTGATATGATTTGAGCATGAAACGTAAAACAACTGGCAGTTCAGAAAGAAATGTGAAGACAGCAAGATGGGCACAAATACAGAAATGGCTGCAGGTTGCTACCTCAGCAGCCACTTGAATGAACTGCACTCAAGGAAATCAAGGAAGAAAGGTAGAAATTCACAACAGTTAGTGCAAGTGATTAACAGAAGTATGAACAAAGCTTCCAAGTGGAAGTCTGGGTTTAGCCAGGAAAAGTAGATCCGTTGTTGGCTGTGCCAGACCAAGAACTGGATGAGTGACAGGTGCCCAGTCACCACCTTCTTCCTCTGAGCTGGAGCTCAGACCTAGCAGTGGGCCAAAGGAAGGAAAGCACGCGTAGTGAAAGATTCTACTGAACGGCTCCTATTCACCATTGATAGAGGAGTTGCTCTCTATGGCTTGCAATGCAGGAGGAAAAAGCTGCCTCTGAATCTTGGTAGCTCTGCATGGCACAAGCTCCCAGGATGCTATCATTCACATTGCAATGCCGACCCAGGCACTTCCCAGCAAGTATTTGTATTCAAAACCCTGGGCTCAATTTTGCAGACCTCCACTCAGGAGAAAGACAGTGAAAGTTGCATAGGAGCATTCCTGCAAGAAAAGACTCAATGGCAGAAGCACTAAGTGCATTGGGGACCACAGGAAAACATTAGGGACAAAGGCTCAGGTTCCTCTGCCATATACATTTCTGTCTTTATATTTTAATAAACTTAAGGATTTTCCTTGCTAAGCAATGCATCTGCTGGTCCCTAAGCACCATGCCATCAACTTTGAACCTTGAGTTTATGAAGCTTATTTTCTCCTTTCATTAGCTCTTATCATTCTCTCTGTGCTGCTGCAGGTATCTCTGCTGCTGCTAACACAGACAGTAGCTTGCAGCCGTCTCGGTCACCATGGACTTATGCTCTTCACCTCAACCTTGTTATCCTGACAAACACTCTGCCTTTCCTATTGCACCCTCAAAGTGCCAACTCCCTCTTCACAGAGGCAGACAGCTACAGTAAGACGACAGATGTACCATGAGCTCCATTATTTAGTAATTATATCATTATTAAAAAAAAAAAAAAAAAAGACCCTTTAGCTAATAATGCCAGCAAATGCACAGGCAACTTAACAGATGAAAGCTAGTGAATATTGAAAACAAGTGGTTTAAAATTTTGGTTAAGCTTTGCAAGCAATATGCTTTGCTAATATCCAGCATTCAATTCTGCCTCATGGCCTCTGCCACTGTGAATGTGAAGTTACTGAGAAAGGCAGAGAAGAATGAACAGACACTTGGCTGTTAGCTGTATTACCAAGAATGTGCTTTGGAGTTATTGGTAGCAGATTTGTTTATAAACTATTTTTAAACTATTTGTTTATATCTCAAGTATTGGATTGTATATTTCTTATAAGGTTTTCTAACCAACTTTTATTAGAGAGACTGCTCATTACTTACATATAGTGTTCCATGTAACATTTCCAACACACTTAAGATTCCAAAACACTGCACAGCAGTGGGTTCCAGAGGCTTGTTATGGAGAGGAATACTGAGGATTTCCTTAGATTTCAAATATGCAGCTTCTTTGGGAATCCCCTGCAAAAATGCACTGATTTGTTATATTATATCCTTGCAGTAGACAATGCACTGTCTCCTTGCATTTATTAAAGATATGAAATTAATAAAACCCAGCACATTTTAAGGACATTACTTACAAGAAAATAAGAATAAATCCATGGGCTCTCAAGAGAAGCCTAGAGCACACTGTAGAATAAAGCTGGTGCTGTGATTTCAGTATTCAATTATAGAGAGCGGTGTTCAATAACAAAGTGTGTTTCACTTCAGATTAACATCACTTAGGTTATTGAAAGCACACTGTGCTCCATAGCTTACTTTTTTTGGAGGGAGGAGAGGGAGTAGCATTAAAAATCTCCTTTCCTTCCTTAACTTAATCCCAGCTTGAAGGGCTAAAGATAAAAATTGGAGATGGGCTTTCATTGCTGGGTTTCTCAGCTTTCTAATTAGATACTGCACTCCATAAAACATGCACCACGGTAAAGAACCAGAGGAACTGGCAGATTGAGGCAGAGTGAAAATGTCTTAATCCTTCTGACCTTTACCACAATTTTCTTTCTCCAACAGAATACACAGCTGACCTTTTCTACCTACTGACAGCACAGCTTATGGCAGATTTCCATTATCCAAAGCTCTCTGCAAATTTGCTGCAGCTACTACTGGTAACCCGTCTCAGTTTTGCAAGGATATTATAATGCACAGCTCGCTGAAACCTTAACTGTTGGTTGATACCTGTTCCAGAAAGCCACAATGGCCATGCTTGCATACCTGCCAGCCTTCCAGATGTGCAGAGGCAAAATACCTGCAAGACAGCCAAGCATTACAGATGTACCCAGCAGAAACAGGGCTGAAGTGTTGCCAGATGCACCAAACATGTTCATCTAGGTCACAAACTCCACCGCGCTGAGGGACATCACGGTCATTAGGCTGCCTGCCCAGCACACAGGAGATCTGTCTCTGACTTAGTACGTGACATTGGGAAAGTCACTAGACCCCTATGGCTCCACTCTCTACTGGTAAAACAGGGGTGGATTGCATCTCCTTCCTTCAGTGTTATGAAACCCTTGGAGACAGTGAATCATTTCCAGCTACTCTGGTAACAGGGTCCAGATGGAGCAATTTGCAGAATATTTTAAGTGAAGTTTATAATTTAATTATGGAAGGACAACACAATATTGTGGGGTATGGTATATAGGTTTTATTGTTACAACTATGGGTATTATTCATGACTAGAAAAGCCCAGAGTGATTCACGAAGGTCATATCAACTGACTAGCAACAAAATCTTTATACCCAACTGCACCATCCTGGTCTCCGTAAATTTCACACTTTTATTAAGAAAAATGAATGTTTGTGGTACTTTCATATTTTTTCACATCTTTTTAATTGAAACTATTTTTATATTGCTCCAGCTGTATTCTCTTAGTAACCATGTGTCCAACTACAAAGCTTGCTGAAGGAGAGAAAACAAAAAGTAAAGTAATATTTTTATTCCCAAAATAACCTGAATTCTTATGCTTTTTTTTTATTTTTTAAATTAGATTCAATACAGACGCTTAAAGTCAAGAGTCTTTTGAGTGCTTAACATATATCTTGATAGAGAGAACTGGCAACTGAGCAAACTGACACTTCAGATCCACGCAACTACATATGCCTCTATGGTCAGAGAAGACAAAGATGTTGGGGCTTGCAAAGAAGTCAACGGTGATAAGACTCCACAACAAAAGAGAACTTTTCATCTACAAATCAAAGCAGCTGTTGCAGCAAGAGTGGTGGAGCAATATTTGCCTTTCTCACTCAGACTTGGCTTCAGATTTAAAACTGCAGGGGCTTCCATCCTGCATCCTACTGTGGCTTTACAGGGAAATGAACACAGAGAGAAATATGAAGGCTCAGGCATGGAGATGAAGAAAAGGAGAAAAGCATGGGAGACAAGGATGTGCAGAACCACCACACTGCAAGTGGGAACCCAAGCCTCCTTAACATGCACGACCACTGAAGATACTGTTTTGAGAACAGAAGTGGAAATAAATGGGATTTGAAGAGGCCAGTAACGCACCCTACCAGTAGAGAACTTCTTGAGCAACAAATTCCAAAGACAGCTAGAGCACTCAAGAATGCAGCACTAAGAAATGATCACAAACACCACAAGACATTAAGTCCGATATATGTGATCTGCCATAAGCATAGTGCAATTTCAGTGGTCTGACTAAAATCCTCTTTGGGTAAATATATTCTTGACTCCATAAAATTACCTTGCAGACAATATTCTTTCTCTTGCTGTATTTTGCCATTAACCAGCCATAATGTTTTGTGCCATGATGACAGAGAAAATACTGTTCATAAAGCTTTGCAATGGGCTTTCATGAAGAAAACACACACTCCCAGAAATAGCATTAGTGTTATTTCAGATTCTAAGGCAACCAGAACCAGTGCATGGTTCATGTACATTTAATTTAGAAATCTACTGACACTGTCTAATAACTTATTCTACATTGAAAGGAATTTACAATATAGGTATCATTAAAAATTACCCCATGCTTTGGACAGAATGACTCAGATTGTGGATAAACAGTGACTTACAATCAAAATATAAGAACACGACAAAAATACTATATAAAATATACTACATGTATATTGTAAATAAACATACAGCTATACGTTGCACACAGAGAAAGAAGTGTATTGAAAGAGAATTCATGTAGGTAGAATTCAGAAAGGAGTAAATTTTTTAAGTCTTGTGCAAAAGCCTAATTTCCCCATAGAATTCTAACCTGGTTTGGTTTGTTTCGTTTTGCAACACAGAAAGGCTTGGGAAAGTATCTAAAGGACTGACTATTCATTTTTATTCAGCTAGTGGGTTTGGCTCTGACATTTCCTTCTTCATTTTTCTTCAGACGGATACAAGACTGCCTACCATATATTGCAAAGCTCCATTCAGCAAGGCTAATCAGGAATAGACACAAAGAAAATCTGTGATTGTCTTAGACTGATTTAGAAAGACAGTTTCAAATTTGAATATGAAAATCCCGGACAAATGCTGACTAAGAAGAGAAACAAAAATCTACAAACATGAGATGCATAGGAAAGATGGAAGAACCTACGCAGAAAGATCAAAATCAAATTAAAAGCAGAAAAATTTAGATTGAAGCGCATGGAAATCTTCAGAAAAGTGAGAAGATGCTACAGAATTATTATTTATTCTTTATAATGTTTGTCACAGTACCTCAAAACCAGATTACAAATACAAAGTAACAGTGTCATTTCTCAGAGGGTAAGAATCTCATCACTAAGGACACTTAAAATTAAAATACAGAAGAATGGAAAAAGCAATTGAAAACAAACCTGTAGGGGCCCCACTGATGTCTAGAGTAGCATAAAATAAGTTTTCCATTTCTGAACAATGTATTTGCAGCAATGGATTTGTGACTTATGTATGCAGGGAAAAGGATGAGAGGGTCTTCTGTCTTTAAAGAAGGCACAATTATAGAGGTACGATCTTCCAGTAGGAAAATACGTACACAGGAAGGTAGGACAAATCATATGAGCACATTGAAACATTGCCACTGAATGCAGAGACAAGGTGACCTTGCTGAGCAAAGGCCGGAGTTTCATACACGTATGTTTTTTCTTTCACAGCCATCTGAATATACTACCAAAATCTGATGCATCATTAAATCTTCAAGAAACTGCTGCTCTGCGATCCTTTGCTCATTTTTCCACTTTCCTCTCTCTTCAGCAACCCAATAGTGAGATGCTCCCTCACCCCATCTCTCCAAAATCCAAGGCAACATCTTCTACTTCCTCAACAGTTTGGAACTGCATCAAAGTCATGCTCTTAAAATAAAATCAAGAAAAAAAATAATGACCTTTCCCTTGGTTTTGCATCACGTGCAAACTTTACATTTCACAAAACTGTAATGATTGCATCTTTCCCCATACAGGTGCTCAGGAAACATCAAGCTGAGATTTTCTACAGAGAAATCCAGGGGAAGAGGGTAAGCACTGGTTGTTAGCCATAACTGTGGCTGTATCACTTTACCATCCTGCCATCCAGGGAGAGCTTGGACAAGCAGCAGGCTAGTTGTGCTTTCTCCTCCATCTTTAAGAGGATTTGCTTGTAGATGTATAAGGGGAAAGAGGGAGATGAAGGGAATGTCCCCTTTCAGGAATGGACCTGCAAATGGGAATTTTCAGCAGCACAGTATGACACCAAATACCTTGTTGCTTTTTCTACCATTATGAAGAGCAATACTTCATTTGCCCTTGCCTGCCATATTTGCTTTGTAGGGTTTGCCACATACAGGCCTTCATTTGCCCCATTGTGGCACAGGAGATCTGGGGTTCTCCCTCTGGAGAGCTAATTAGGTCAGGGATTCCTATTCCACTGCAGTATCTCTATCAACTGCCTGAAACAACAGACACCAAAGCTCCCAACTGCACTCATCCTTGCTCTGCATTTCCATCCAACAGAGACAAATGCCCTGGAAAAACTGCTACTAGAGCAAGTTAACATGAAAAACAGAGTTTGCTTTTCTTCTTTTAAATGAGTTAGTTAGAAACCAGTCGGCTGTTTGTTCAGCATTCTGAGCCAAAGCCAAACACGATCTCTCCCTTGACTTACATTAGTCTTGAGAACAGAAACAATAAGCAAGCTGGGGCTTAATAAGCCTGCGTGTGGGGTCAGTCTGGTGGAACGAACAGGATGATAATTTTTGGAGCCATCCCATTTTGAAATGGGAACCACAGAGGGGGATAACAAGAGCAACAGAGAGCTAAGGACCTGCAGAGATACCTCATTCAAAGGATTTCACAGATAGTGACTCCCTCGCGGCTTCTTTACTCCAGCTGATTGTAAGATACTATTGCCCGAGTACTGGCACTGAGCAGCTAATCCAGATCAGCTCGCATCAGCCTTTGGCATAGCTGCAGTGGCGCATCTGGGTTGAGAAAGAAAGACTGAGCCTCCTCTCCAGGAATGTATAAACATATTTGCTTTTAGAGAAATTCGCTTCGAATAAAATATGTACTATACAACACAGAAAAGGAACATACTTGAGATTGAAAAAACACCTCAACAGCTCTAAACCCTTTCTGTAACTATTTCTGAACAACATATAACACAACCTTCTGCTAAAATACAAGTGTGTGAATAGCACAGACATTTACCATTACAGCCAAAAGTGAACCTCCTTTAATTGTCTCTAAAATGTGGAAGATAAACAATTCTAGACATAAAAGTACTCCACCAACTAGGGAGTCAATAGATGACACATGCTAGAGGAAATACAGAGCCACAGTACCATCTTCAACCAGTCACTCCTTCCCTTTCCTCTCTTTCCTAACTCATGCCACAGACCCCGTTCTGGGGCACATTTCATATTCTCTTTGTTTCTCAGCTTAACAGCCTCCTTTCATTTCCCTGGCCTCTGCGGCCCTGAAGAGCAGGAAGACTGCCAAACCCCATTAACCCGAGAGGTGCTCAGATACAAAGGTGATGGGCTGATACAAAATTCTAAAGGCAAACTGGATTAGTGTCATACACATATCTTTGGGCCATCCAGAGAAGGAATCTTCAATTATTCCAAGGCAAGTTAATGAGCTTTTGAAAATTTTACCTTGGCAACCCATTCCCCAAGCTGCAAAACAATGAGCAGAGAAATCAGAACATCAGACAACCGAACGGTTAAAATCCTGCTTGTGATGTGCTGCAGACGCTTTCACTGGGAATGTTTGAGCATAATAGTTCTGCGTAGGATGAAAGGAACTGTTGATATTTTAGTCATCTGCATATATTCTAGTTTGGTTTTTTTAAATAAAAAAATAAAAAAGTGCATTTAATGATTATTCAGAAGTGGACTATTATAACCATTAAAAATAATATTCATACAGATTGTAATCAGCTCCAGTGTCTCTCAGCACGTGTGTGGGTTGGAGATGAGCACCGTGGCCAGTAGGCAGGGCCTTTTTTGGTACTGATGGGGGTGTATATTAAAACTTTGAAAGTTACTCTGATTAATTCACATCAAGTCAGTTTAATTTTCCTCACTGCTTAATTATTCCAGCTGCTAAGATTCCCAAAAGGGAGTCAGTTGTGCTCTTGAGCTTCACAATCAGAGTCATGGCTTTTTTTTCAACATCTAGTTGAGACCCACCAACTCACAAGGAAGTTAGCTAGGACTTTTTCCACACACTGGTGGTCAGAGCAATATCCACAAAGGTGATTTCCTAATAAGACTCCCAGTCTCACTTCCTGAACAGCTCTTTCCTTTTAGACTACATATTGGTAGAATTCAAATTACGTAATTTCAGTTCTCTTAGGTATCTTTAAATACTCTGGCTTTGGACATAAGTACTGAGAAAATGTGTTCATACAAGGTTTGTCCATTGGCAAATACGGAGGGAGTGGGAGAGGTGGAAAGATTTTGCTTCCCAAATAATTTTATCTAGGATGTTCAAGGAAAATCTTCCTTTCCTACAACATCATCTGTCCCACTAATGTCTGACTGGGAAAGCAGCACCATGCTTCACAGAGCAGTCGCGGCTTCTCCCTAACAATGATCGTTCTCTGACTGTAGCTTTCACTTCATTGTTCTGCTAATGCTTTTTAATTCTTCTTGGGTTTGTGACCATTCTAAACGCAATAACCTGATTAGATCTCTTTCCTCAGAAGGCTGAGAGAGGAGATCACATCAATCACAGCAAGAGTTTTCTGAACACACGGAGAATGAAAATAGGTTGCATACCTCTACATTTTCCATTCTCCTACAAAGAGAGTGTCCATTCATATAATAATCCTTAGTAGAGGTATACAACACTTAAGTGTGTATTTCATTCACCCCCAAAAAATGCATATGCAATCCAACTGAAGCTACTTCAAATGAGAATCATATTCAAACTGCTCCAGCCAAAATAATAAAGTACAATCTAAAAAAGGCTACATCGTGTTTCAAAAGAAAGCCTTTACATCTTCATATAAAAGCGAAACCCTCAATTTCAAATTTTCCCAAATTTTAAAAAGTCGGTAAAAATAGCAACTAAGCACTTGCTCTATCACATACAGAAATACATTAAAGCGTATTTTAATTATACAGGGGAGAGAAAAAGAAAAGTGCTTGAGTCTTTCTGACACACTATTTTCTATTTCAATCAGCAAACTATAAAAACAGCCTTTTCAATTCAGTCCTACATACAACAATTTAGAAAGCTACCTTTGACTTTGCTTTCCAGTTTTCCACTCATCTATGGAATCATTACAGCTGCACCTGTTCTGCTTATCTGTACTACCTTCAACGCCTGAAAAATCAGCCTACAAATGCATTTTGCTTCCAAATCTCTCCAAGAGGCTGGCCACTATTACTTACACCATTCAACAGATTGGCACGCGCAGAGAGGCAGTGTATATTACTGGTGGTTATGCAGAAGGTTTAAAAACCATCTCTCCTGGCTTCAGTCATGCTCTCTGATATATATCCTTCCTCTATTTATTATGCTAATGAGTCACATATAAATGTTCATACTGCTGAGACTGCCAATGTTCACATAGGACCTATTCCACAAGGAGCCTTCTGATCTGTCTTGAAGTATGTTGTTATTGATCTTTGGTACCTTGGCCCCATGTAGATCTGGGACCTCACATGATCAGTCCAGTCAATGTAGCATTTGCTACTTCTACAGAAAAGTTGAGGGGAGGGTTCTCAAGAAAAATTAACATGCTGAACTACCGCTGTGGTTTTAGTAAGCACAGGAATAGAGACTAGGCAGAAAGAGACCAACACATTCATTTTCTTCTATAATCAAGGGCTTAAGTGAACCTTGCTCTGCAGAGGTGAGAGGCTTCCAGACACTGAAATAATCCAGCCTGGTAGCTTTTGTCAATTTAATTATTTTTTACTGAGATTGGTACTCACAAGAACATCTCAGATTGACAGCCCTGGAGTTGATGTCCCATGTTATCTATGGAACAGACACAGTCCAAGAAGCAGCAACGCTTTTAGGTCTGATTTATTTTCATTTCAGTCTTAAACCCATCCTTCAATTTTTAATTGATGATAGCAACATCTCTCCCCACTAGCACCACTTTTTATTTTTCTCTAAAAGACAACAAAGGTGTTTCCTTCAGCCATACAGATTTTATTTCTAAACCTGATTAATTCTCCCTAAATACAGATGTACCTTCATAAATACTTTTACTACTGTGATTGCCAAAGCATCTACAGGTTACTTAATCAGTGACCTAACTTTTAAATACAGAAAGTAATCTCTATTTGATGAAATACAAACATCTGGATAGTTATATTTTAATAAGGTTGGGGTTTGGGGTTTTTTTGTGGAGAGGGAGATCACTCCCTGAAACCAAAACTACAGAAATGCAATATGGAATAGAAATCAAGAAAAGAGAAAGGAAAATGGCAAAATAATCATGTTAAGATATTGGTTGTCATATGCTGTTTCCCCCGTATATATACCACTAGCTACAGAGAGCAATGAAGCCACTTTGAGGCAGGAGAATAGCACAAAAATGTAATAACAGCTAAAGAAAATTTACAACTAGCATCTGCAGGAGGCAAAAGAGAAGGAAGAAGGAAAGGATAATCTAGTGAGTAGGCAACTAGTAATCTGCTTAAACCTGGGCCTCAGGAGGGATGCAAACATAGGAGCTGGTGTGCTGCAGCAGCCTGGCTCAGAAAGCAATAGTTGCCAAGACCCAACCATTGAGATGAACGTGCAGGGAGATTCTGCTGTAGGCAGCAATGAGGCAATCAGATTCTAACATAAAAGGTACCATGCTAATCTCTAAGCTTGATCTAAAGCATGAGGTTTAGTACCCTTTCCAATTTCCCTGTTCCTGTTAACAAGAATATCCAAAGTTACAGCAATTATCTACATAAATGTCATCTCTCTCTGCATCTTGCTAAGCTCTTGGCCTCAATGACACCCTTTGGCAAATCGTGCATTGTAAAACCTAGGTTCAGCTCATTACCACACCACAGATTTCTTGTGTGTTACACATAAAATCTTTAAAGACAAGGTTTTTAAAAGGAATTTAAGCACATAACACATCCTTAAAAATCTGTTGGATCCTGTTCTCATAATGGGGATAACCGCACCTTGCTATATCTTACTTATCTTTACAACATCTCCAAATTACGGACTGTAAAAGCCTTTACTACTTGAGTAATGAGTAGGCAGGTGTGTAAGGGGCCATGTACTTAGTGATGCAATTAGGTAAACTGTCACATAATGGCTAGTCACTGGCTCCTTCAGCTTGAAAGAATTATTTTCTAGAGACCATTCTCTTGTTCTTTGTCTCATTGAGTTTTAAATAAGTAAAACATCAAAACTGTCTCAGAAATGACATTCACTATGATTTTCTTGCTTACAGGGTCCCTCCACTTTTATTGATAGCAGCAAATCTTTCAACCTGCTGACTTGTCAAGAGAAGAAAGACACCATCTTTAGAGGAACGTAACTATGACAGAGGATCCCTGACCTGCTCATTGAGCTTCGCCTTGGACAAAACCTACAACAGAGCTGTCAAGAAGGCCTGCCAGGGAAAGAACATCTGCGTAGCCCCTCCATAGTGAGCTCCTGTCCTTGTGCTCTAGCCCACTCCTCCCCCTTGTTTCTTCAAAGCCCTTACCAGGTCAGAATTGGAAGATTTATTCCCTACTGTCGCTGCTCTGACACAGACTTTACCACAAAACCTTTAAATAATCTTTACACGTTAGAAAACCTTTATTATAAACGTTAGAAAACAAGAATTTTGTATCAGGTGTCAGTGTGACACCTATTATTTGAACACTAATAAGATCCGCTGAAGCCCTCTTGAGCATCTGTAGGAAGAACATCGGCTGGAGGTAAAGGAGAGATGATGAGTCAGGGTTGCAAACTGCTCTCTTTTAGAATTTACTTACTTGGTATCTTTGACAAAGCAGTCCCAAACCCTAATGACAGACAGAAAGACTCAAGATCAACATCCATTCACAATGCTACATGTTAAATGCCCTCATTTAAGATTCAAATTTAGCTCCCTCCTACTTGGACCTTTGTGTCATCTTGTGCACTTCTTATAACAAATTATTTACATGGGAATTGCTGAGTCACAAACAAAGGGAGAAGAAATTTTTATGTCAAGGAACAAAGCCTCCTGCATGTCGGTATTTTATTTATTTATTTTTTAAACAAAGCATTCTGTGGCATGAGTCAGATAATATAGAGTGGGAGGATCACACTCCAGCAGGCTGTGGTAGAGCAGGTGGAGCTGTGGAGACAGCTTGGGCATATGCAGCGGGTCTGTGCTTCCTTGGAGGACTCGGAGAAACAAGTGCTACAGAACTGCTCTTGCAAGGATATGTTGCTGCTAAACATGTACTTCAAAAACACTGGGATTCCTGAGCTCTTCTCCTGCGCTTATAAATTAATGTTTCCCTTCTGTATCTTCTTTTTCAAGATGGGGATAAAACCGAGAGATTTATNTGCTTCCTTGGAGGACTCGGAGAAACAAGTGCTCATAGGCTAGTTGGGAAACTACTTCTGAGAGCAGCTGACATCCTTTGCAAATGGAAAATATACCAAAATGCAAAATACTTACACTATTCTCTGGACCCAGAGCAGACTCAGCAGTGTAGAGAGGGCATTCCACACGGGGGACTTAGCGTATTCAAGCTAGATTATTTTCCTTGGTCCCTAACTACTGACTTTGTTCTGGCTCTTCTGCTATTACATTCCAGGTTAAAGTAGTATCTTGTGGCAGATACAAGCAAACCGATATGTAAACTCTAGACAAAGGTTTTGACAAGGCTCTATATTCCTCCAAATACATCAAGGAGCTTGTTAATAGGGCTGAAAGTCCTTGGATTTAATAATCAGATTTATTCAATTTCCAGGATTATAGATAGCCTGTGTCTGTTTGTTTGTCCTCTCAATTAAATTGGTATGAATAAACAATAATGCCACTGATCTCAGAGAAGTCACACCAGTGTGAAACAAAACGTCAGGTCTGTGATGAGGAGATCAGCCCTTGCGTTAATGTAGCCCCTTCAGTGGCTCAGCAAATAATTTAAAATAAATAAATAATGCAAACAAACCCCAAATATGTATAATGAGATCTTTGGGTTTGCTGCTGTTTGGAATATTATTTATACAAACAAGCAGTAGTCCCAGGTGTTCTCAAATAAGCCCGGCAAATTCCCTAAAGGTTTGTTAGCTGACTGCTTGCCTGGGGGCCACTGGATCTATTACAGTCCTGCTGTAGCTTCCTGCTGAAGAAACCCTTCCTGAGAGTCTCAAATCTGGTAACAGGCTAGTCAGCGAGCACGCCAGGAAAACGCTGTGGAGACCCCAGTGAGGCATGCATTTACTGTGCCGAGCACGGGATGCCAGACTTTTGACAGCACAGATCACATCTCATTTGTAATGTGCATTAGGAGCTTTTAATCAAGGTGGAGAAAAGCATCCTCTCTCTTTCCATGGCAGAGAGCTCAGGCTGGGCACACAGTGCTGCACAACTGTGGTACCAAGGGATGAGGGAAGATCCTCAAGGGGAAAAGCAGTGATGAAATTGGCATGATTGCTAGTGGCTTCTTGTAGGAGACTGAGCTAGTAATTTGGAAAAACAAGCTTGTTAGAGGAGAACAGGACTGGCACCAATCTGCTGTAATGAGCAGGCAGTAGAACGCTGCCTCAATGTCATGCTCCAGTCCGGGTTTGAGCCACATGCTGCAAGGGTTGGGGCCTTGCTGGGTGGGTGTAAATGATTATTTTTCCTCTCTCTTTAGTCTCCGAAGCTAGTATTCATTTACAGTGGGAACCACAAAAGACAAAAGCAATGCAGCAAAATTGTGGGCAGACTAGAAGGAGGTTTCCATCAGCTATGCCATACAGACTTTAATCTGTTAGGGCAAAGGAGATGAAAGACTGGATGCTTTAACCAACTCTTTGGGTCTTGAGGTAAGGCAGTAACTCACATGGGACAGGGAGTTTCCAGTTTCCTGCAGACTATGGGCATTTGTAAAAATAATCACAACGCTCCAGAGTACCATCTAGCTAAGAAAACATTGTTCAGAGAGTAAATCCTTGAGATGATGAAACATTCCTTTTATAGATGGGAACACAGAGGCACAGAGGGATTAAATGACTTGCCCAGTATTATAAAGTAAATCAGTGATAAAATACAGAAAAGAATCGGGTGTCTTGATGCCCACTTCTGTACATAAATCACTAGACCATAATTTCTTCTGCAAGATCATTGTTTCCTCCTTTCATATGCTATCTTGCTGCCAAAGGAAGATTATTCTGTGTGCTTCATGGAGTAACATTTTTCCAAGTCTAATTCAAAACCTGTCAAGCCATGGAGTTTCTGTTCTATTCCCTTGGGAAATGATTCCAAAGCTTGACAGAGCAAGGACACGTCTCCATGACAGAAAGTTTTCCATGCTACTTACCTTAAATTTTTCTATTCTCTACTTGCAGTTATCTAAATATCTTGTCTTTGTCCATAATATTTACAATCCTCAAACACTAGCAGAGTTATACTGCCCCTCCTTCTCCCAGCTATCACTTAATCAAGAAATATAGAACTAACTCTTACAGTACTACCTCTAAAAACAATTCCTTAAACTCCAAAAACATTTTTCATTTGCTCCCCTGAACTTTCTCCACTTTTCCAATATTAGACGCTTATTTCAGTCTTTCCACAGTGTGTTCTTTGACCTTGACCAGTACTTCTTTTCTCCCTGCTGATGGGACAGACTGCAGCAGTACACAGGATGATGGGAGAGGGCTGGAGTCTGGAGTGGGAAATCAACAGTGTTGCAAGACCTCCAGGGTTGAGGGATTACTCTCCTGGAGGAGCTATGTTTCTGTCTGTCCAGTGGAACTGGAAGGAGTGCTAGATCCTCCATTAATGTTGGGCTAAATTACCCAAAGGTGAGAGGCAGAACTTCCTGCATCCTTCCCGTTCATTTTACCATTTTAGCCCATAGAAGTCAGAAGAAACAGACATAAAATTCCAACATTAAATAATAACAAAAAAATTGTTTGTTTCACTGCCTGGCTAAATCAGCAAAAGGCAAACACCAATACCTGAAACCGCTGCGGTTTCCACTGCGGTCAGAATTAAGCTTCACAAAAATGGCCATCTCAGCAGAAATATACAACCATGGGCTGCCACATTAACATAAAGTACAGCAGCCAGAAATTATTGCTGCCTCTAATCTCCAAACACTCAGGAGCTGAACTGCGTTCAGCGGAATGACCTGTCCTCCATGATGCATTAGTGTTTGCACTCACTCTAACTCTCTTTCTCTCATGCGCACACAGAGCCTGTCCTTTTGGACTACAGAGATTTATGCTTCCTGAAATAAAAAAAACAATACTTTAACTGCCCCTGCCTGGTCTCCTTCCTCCTCTCTAACAACTCTTAGCTTTTTGAGGACACTGGGACTTCTAATTTGGGTGAAGATCAAGAAACAAAGAACGACCCAAAGCTTCAATTAGCATCTTGCTATTGCCTCTGCAGAAGACTCAGTAACTTCTTTTTTCCCCAATATTTCTAAAATGAAAGTGATGTGAAATAGTTAAAAGTTTGAACAAGAAGCTATAAAGAACCCACGTGTAAATGTGCTTATACAGTCACATAAATAAAAAAAAACCTGCTGATCTTCTTTGAGTTTATGCCATCCCTTTCACTGACCCATCCCCTCCATCCCATTTCTTGTCTATCTTATCTGTACTTCTCCTTAAAAACATTACAGCTATGCCTATGAACAAGTCTGTCAAAAATTAAAGTAGGAGAAACTAATATGTAGAAGTTTTTATTTCTACTAAAAGTTGGCTTATTTTAATTTAATAACTGACTTGTTTTATTTAAACTGCTTTTAGTTGCTTTCAGCTAAATTAATGAAAATCAGGTTTAAACCAAAGTGAGTGAACTGGTTTAATGAAGCTCATTGGAAACCGTATCTTAAATTAAACTGATGCAACTGATGGCAGACGAGAGCAAAGACCGAAGGTTTAATGTTGAAGACATATTGACAAAGGTCTGCCTAAATAATAATAAGCAGACGTTAAATCCCAGAGCAACTGGTAGATTTAATTGCCACCCAGGTATTTGTAAGGTACTTATAAGACAGAGCTGAAAACAGGTTTCCGCTTAAGACAAAGGGATAATATAATGTTGTTTCAGATTTTGAGTAATTAAAATTTAAAAACAAAACAAAAGGAACAAAACAAACTGAGAAAACACACCGTTGCTGGGCAAATCCTCCCAAAGACACACAAGAGCAGAGCACTCTCTCCAGGTGGAGACAGTGACAGAAGTTCGGCTGAGGACACGTGTGGTGTGGTATAGCATGGCTGTGGGACAGAGCATTTGGGGAAGGATCCCATACAGACAGAACTGGTGCTCCGAGTACAGAGAAGAACCTTTATGTTTTATATCTTATTTTGTTTGTGAATGGAGGAATTTATACATTCCTTTAAAATAACAAAAAACCATTAAAGCTCTCTGACTCCATCCAATTCATTTCCTCTCCATAGCTGGAATAAACTACCATCCCCCAAATTTAGGCCAGTTGCTGTAATGAAAAGAAGCACAGTTTTTAATAGGAAGGTAGCAGCAATAAATAATCTAGCGTCTATTACTGCAATAAGAGCACGATGCTGGCAATGACTGATGGCTACTACTCTGAAATCATCCTACATAAGATGACAGATTAAATCAGGTCTAGCTCTATGCATAAGACAACCTCTTCCACACATTCAAATACCTTCTAAAAACCAGACAGCAGCAACCAGAACCCTCCACGATGCAATCATGTTACCTAAAGACTCCTCATTACCCTTCACTCTTTAGGACTGAACAGCTATCATAAACATAGAAGGAATGTTAATATTAAGGATCACTTCTATTACAAATCTACCAAATAAAATATCTGGAACACAGTAGTCATTCCTCATTAATAATCATACTTAGGACACTTCATTTAGGACTCGACATTAGCAAAGTGCTGCAACAGCAAAAAGTAGTAAGTGTTAATGACTGATTCAGATAACCTAGGCTGCAGAGCCAGGAGAAGCCCCAAAAACTTGCTACAGAGAAATCTTTGCATCTACTCTAAAAGATCTTTTTAAAGCACCACCAACAGCAGAGGATTAAATCTGCAAAGGAAATTGATGACATTCAACTCTAATTCAGTATAAAAGTCTCACATACTTCTATTTCAAACTCACCACATGTTCCCACCAAAATAATCAGCTGTGAAAGAGTGAATTATGCCTATATTTAAAGTTAATATTGTTATGCTTTGGAGCTGTAGGCCCTCAAAACAAACAGACACAGTCCTAACATCCTCAGAGGCACTGCTTATAGGTTGTCTGCAGCCTCATCCATCTGCTTGAGAAACATTTTAAAGGATAAATATCTATGAGACACACTGCATTAAAATATGCCAGGAAATATTTCAAGCACCACCCAGTTCTCCCTGCATTTACACCTCTCCTTTCATCCCAGCAGACACAGCGTTGTCTGGCCTATCGGGTTATGTCAGAAACATAACCACTGTCCCTATGTCATCTATGTCAAAGATACGCCTTTTTTCCTCCCTCTTCTTCCCCAAATCTAAGCCACTGAGCCTAGAATGGTTGTCTACTTCTTTTATGCCTCAACTGAGAAATCAATAAATGCTCTCAGCCTTTCCAACTTTATGTTTTTATTTGACAACAGTATACAACAACAACGATCTATGTGACATGGTTACAGCAGACTATTCTTCGGTGTACTATCGCATTACTGCAATTGAACAGGATACCATAAAAGAGATTTAAGCTAAGTGTTACCCTGCCTTTGCAATGAAGAGTGTGCAAACAGTTAATTAAAGCAACTCACCTGACACGATATAGTATCCAAATCCTTCACCAGTTAAACTTTAAGGTGACACACTCACTCTGTAGTAAAAGAACATCCAACTCAGTGTGTTAGCCTGGTACGGCTATTTTATTACCATTAGTCAAGTACATGTTCCCTATTTCAACAAGCACACACTAATAACCCCTCTCTCTCATCCTTCCTTCCAACCCTTCGTGTGTACACTGTTCAGTGCACTGACCTCTAGTGCCCTGCCACAAAAAAGAGTGGTAAGGAGAATGGAGATACTGCATTTCTGTTGAGTTTTGGGCTGCTTCACCCAAGATTAGACCTTAGGGCTGAGCTAAGGATCACGATATGGTGCATAAAAATTACACAACAACCATAAATACTCCTCGACATTACTCACCAGTAACACCTTCTGAACTCAGAGATGAAGTACCCCCACCTTGTTACAAGCACATTGAAGTCAACAAGACTATTTTCTTTAAATGAGTTCTTTGGCTTGCTCATGTCCCTCTACTTAAAGAAAACCGCAAAACAAAACAGACAAAATACAAACAAAATAAAAACAAAAGGCAAAAGCCCAAATTAGTAAACAAAAAACAGAGATCATACAAACTCATCACAAAAGGGAAACACTTGGATCTCTTGTGAGAAAGCAAAGCTAAGCCAATCCAGCTATGCTAAATGCAGGCAGCCTGGGTTGCCCAAGGGGTCTCCCTGCCCTGGTAATTATATATTTGGGCTGCACTGCCATAACGCTGGCTTATGGCAATCTCTTTTCTTAAAAAAGAAAAGAAAAATCAATCAAAGTGAGCTATGGCTCGACAGGTCTGCAGTAAAGCCCAGCCATGTAGAAAATAGAGCAGCAGCTGCACTACAGGATCAAAAACCAGAGTGAGCAAACTTCATCATCGGGCACAATTATCTCACTGGAAAAAAAAAAGTAGAAAAATAAATACACTCACCCCCACACTCCCAATGTCTAACACAAACCCAAGAGATTTGGGTTTCTAATGCAGGATATCTGCATACTGTCCATTAACATCCTTACAGACTCATTATTCTTTTTTTCAAACATTTGGCTTTCATCAGACTTCAGTACTTCAGAAGGAAAAAGCAAAAAGCGCGCACAACAGCAGGGAAGTCTAACCTGGGAGACTGCCCTTCACAGTCACATTCCACCCACAAGACTCCTGGAGGAGTCATCCTGCCAAGTGTGGGAGAGGGTCACTCCCCCACCCTGTCAAGGCATAACAACTACATGGCAAGCTCAGGTAAGGTTAGTATATCACAGTATCAACATACAGCATCCAAATCATCTCACAGAAACAGGACAAAACCATAACTCCATGGACAACTACATTTTTGAAGAGTTTAGGAAGTTCAATACACACACAGGAGCCTGGTCCTCTCTTTCTAGTAAATCAGAATAAAGCCTCCATTCAAAGACATTGCCAATACATACTCTAATCAAGATGCAAATCTTAGACATTAAATTCTCACCTCAAGTGTTTCTCTGAATATATAAAATAGCTCAGCCCCCTAACAAAGCAAGTCTGGGCAGCTTTTATCCCATAAGATAGTGGACATGAGGCAGAGGCCTCAGAAGTCCAACTGGCTAATGAATTTTCAGGCTCTGGTATGGACACGCTGCCTAGACATGCAAGTACCTTCTCATCCCTGAACCTACTGGAGCCAAATCCCTGCTTGGGCATTGGTAATTAATTCTCTACAATAACCTTACTAAATCCTTAGGAGAATGGACAATTTCTTATGACACCTGTACAATTTCTGACAGTGTCATCAGTTGATAGCAGGAAATTCCAATTCCTCAAATACAACCAGACATTGTTTTCTGTCAAATGTCACCGAATTACATCACCATATCATAATTTCCCCTGACAATTCTCCCACCATGCTCTTATCGCTTTTTTCTGCCTTTTTCAATGCATGAAATCCTTGACTGCATAGACTGAGGTCTAGAAGTTATAAGCACCTCTAGAAAATGTCAAACCCTGTGTTTATGGGACAGGCCAAACTTTATGGCTGGAATGAACGCTGTGTAGCACTCAAGTATCTGTTTATTCATGCATATTTATATTTATGACCTTTTAAAAATACTTCCTCAATACATTAAGGAACTACTTATAGGACAGAAGTTACAGGAAATCACATTAACTAAGGTGTTTCAGTGTCTGAGCAGTGTAAATACACATCCTCTAAGTGGCTCTCAGACAGCCATGGAAAGTGAACACCAGTGAAGACCTCCAGAGTTCTGGGGCTCCACCAATACCCTGCTCTTCAGCAAAAGGGCAAAAAAAAAGCCCAAATCTGCAGAGCCAACTATAAAGAGCAGAGGAAAAAGGCGGGTGTCTGTACAACAGAAAAGTACTGAGACTGCTATAACTCTGCACTGCAGAGAAATCAAACTTACCCACACCGGCAGCAGCAGCCAAGTGTAGAGAGCAATGCAAGCTGTATGGGATATGCAACTGGAAGAGCCTGCAGAAGGATGGTGTTTCTAATCAGAGACACTCAGTACAAACATCTCTCTCACCTTAACATGTTCACTGTTATGTTTCCAGTCAAGAAGAAATTCTACTGAATCTGCTATTATTCATGAGATGATCACAGCATAAAACAGTACAGCTAAATCCTCCAGCTACAGTAAGAGTAGGTACCCAAGCTTAATTAAAAAAAGAAAAAAATACGAAACAAAAAACAAGACAAATCCTGTAATCTAAGGACTTGTCATTTAATCCCCTCAAATCTTTTACATTTAAGGCAATTTGGTCACCTTTGACAATTCTTATTGCAATATGCTGAAAGTACATTAAGATTGTGATAGATAAACTCTTGAAGAACAATGCTGATGCACCACCAAAACAGTATCACATCAAACTGGACTCAAAAGATACCTTCAGTTTTCTAAGCACTTCCAGATTTCTCAGACAAGCAGAAAGCACAGCTGGGCATTGCGCTGTCGTAGTGACGCCAAGAGAGCAAGGAGTACCACCCTTTGGCATTGCGCGGCCTCTCCTCCACAGAACCCCGCTGAAGAGGGTAGGTGGCTGCTGTGCTGGCACATACACATACTAAAAAGTCCTCTGGAAGTGCTGACAGTCAGTCTCCACGGGGCCCGCAGGAATCCCGAATTGCCCTCCTGTGGCCTCTCTCTTTCACACTCCAGTACGCTTCAACTGAAGCAAAAGCCCATGTTAGCTACAGATCAGCAAGCTGCAGACTCACCAAAGCAACAGGTACAGGGATAAATAATGGAAGCCTGCACGTCTGAGAGCAACTGGGAAGAGAGAAAGATTCACACAAGGCAAAGACAAATAGTAACATGATAAATAAAGTAGCTGAGATGAATGCAAGTGTCACACTCATCTGCAAGAGGCCACGGCACACAAATAATCGACAACTGGGCACGCTCAGGAGTTTAACTGGTCCTCTAGGGATACGGTGACATGACAAATTATGATCTGCCTCTGGGAAAGCACTTTTCTTAATTCCTCCTAAATTCTGTGAAATGGGCAGGGATAAAAAATATGGACATTTTTTAGATGTGCCACTATGACAAGACTAGGTCTTTTCCATTTAGAACAACTGCAGCAGAGAACTGAGGGTGGTCCGAGCTGCTTCGACATGAACTGCAATGCAGACCTCCAAATTACCTTAAAAATGATGCCACTAAGAACTGTAAAGACCATGTCCTCAATAGGAAGATCTTACTACTGTTCCTTCCAGTTTCACAGCCACAGCAGGGACACCTTATTCCACATCTCTGACAAAACTCAGCCCTTAAAGCCACCTTGTGAGATCTCAGTGTTTACTCATGAAGAAATAATTAAGTCTTGTGGATGCACAGAAACGCTTGAAAGAAGGAGTGGTATGCGCACAGGCTCAAGTCTGAAGAGAAACAGAAATAGAGAAGAACAAGATGCAGTGCCTTATTTTCTGAAATTCTGAAACTGCATCACTTCAAAGAAGAGACGGTCCATGGGATATGCTGGGCCCCCACCTACGCAGTAGACTTCACACAGAAATCTATCACTAATGTACTTAACATACCCACTTCCACTGGCATAAGAGAAACAACAGACACATGGCAATAGTGTATGAACACATCTCTGGAAGGTCAAAATAATACTTCAGCCTGTGTTCTTACTACACCTGTTGGCAGGTACTGCATGGGTATTTCCATAAAAGATTTTCCAGAACAAAATCCAAGACAGGCATAAGAAAAGGTGCTTAATTCATGTTAAAATATAATAATACAGACAGAAATTTTAACCCTGCCTCACCTCTTCTCTACCAATGCGATGAAAAGAAATTTCAAGGTCATCACTCATCGTCAGTATAGCTGCACAAAAACAGTACGAGTAAGAGCTGTAGATAAGAATTATGCTTTTACCACTGTATCATCCAATTCCTGTAGTTTTCATAGACATCCCATGTGATCTGGTTATTTTTGCAGTCTTTTTGCATTTGCAGATGTTCTAGCAAATGATATTTATTAGAGGAATATTCCAGTGTTGAAAAGATACACATTTCAAACAGCATATCGCATAGATAATGCAAATTTGGATAGGCTCAATGAAATGGAGAAAAGACAAGAAAGAACAGACTCACTAAGAAAAATTTGCTAAAGAAGTTTCTGAAGAATATGTATCACAAAAAATTCTCACTTTGTGTAGGACAAGAAAGAAGAGGAATTAGGCAAATGTATTGTTTATTCTGAACCATCTTTAAACTTCAATATTAGTTTTAAGACCTTGAAATCTAGCTTGAAACTAATTATATAGAATACCTGTATACACTCCTCTCTTGTCTATTTTTTTGTCAATTTGTTACATACGGTCAGAAATTGCTTAGATAACCCTAAAATGTCTACAACACAGAGACAAAGAACTGCCACCCTCATAAACTAGCCAAACCACTGGGAAGCAGTATGAAATGGACACTATATAGAAGACTGCTCTTCAGAGGGCCACATCTTATTCTAATATCTACAATGTACCTGAAGCACAACCCCAAAGCACGGACTTTGATGCTAAACCATAATACTGCCTATTCACATGCCATTTCCAGTCCACAGATCTCAAAAACTTGAACAATACTAAATCAACCTTGTAAACACCCTATGAAATGCACAAGCATTAGCCTTTACTTTCGCACCTGCAGCAGGCTGACCTTCCTAGAGGAAAAAGAGATGAGAACTAGGAATTCAGTCCAGGAATTCTGACCACTAAACACCCATACTTTGACTATTGTCTCACACTGTCTCTAGCCCTCATCACAGTAGCCACACACCCAACTTTGTAGTTCCCTTTTCTAAATATTCTCTCAAGTTCTTCTCCACATAGCAGCACAAGAAAAGTCAATCTAACACTAAGGGAAATAAAACAAAACCATCTATGCTGGAGATAGCCACTGGCAATTTCCAATTATTCCCAGATAGCTTGGCATCTCTTCTTAGTATCATTTAACGTTATCAGATAATAGCTAGTTATTTCTCAAACAAACAGCTGGAATCTAATCCTGTTCTCCTAACTGAGTTTGCAAGACTTTTCTCCTGAGTTATCTCCTGAGAATTATCTCCTGAGTTTTTCTTGTCCAATGAAACCAGCTGAAAGATATCAGATAAGCTCAGAGTTCACCAGGGCACTTGACATGTTCTTCATATAATGTTCTCATGTAGAGTAAGTGAGGTATTATGCAGAATAATTGCTTATGCTGTGAACATCAGCCTGAAAGGGGTGCGTTTCCTTGGAGTGGGCAATCTGAACTAGATAGAAACATGGTAAGACAGAACAATTGATAGACATCAACCCAAGCTGCACATTGTCAAGAGAAGAAATTACCACATTAATTAATACTAAATTTTTACCTGCAAAATTTACACATGGGAAAAGAAAACAGAAGATTCAGAGGACCTTGACTTAAGTTCTTACACTGCTCTGTCACCAGATATGATTTTGCTCAACAACTAAAACAAGCTGGCAAGCTGCAGCTTCTGATAGGACACATGTTCACATCTCTCTCCCCAAGCACATCATAAATAGCTCCCCATAACAGGAACTTTAGCAGACTGTCCACGGTCTGTAAAGAGTGAAAGAAATGACCCCTCTTCTATTCTAAGGGGAAAAAAAGGGAAAAATGACGTTGCCATTGGTTCACAAAGGATTGGTTTCAGGAACACAGGACGTTTGTTACCAGGTGTCTCCAGTCCAATTCCTTTCCCAACACTCTCCATTAAAAAACATAAGATAAATATAAAACAATATAAACAATATAAAACAAAGCATCTGAGGATTCATCAGATTCTGTGAACACCTCATTTGCAACATGGTGTTTGTATTTATCTTCTTTTCATCCACCCTGATGTGAGCTGCTTTTGTAGTTCTCCACAGACTTAACACTAACATCTCAGAGAAAACAAAACCACTTTAGAAGTTACTCGGAAATGTACAAATATAATGCAGGAACATTACTCTCAACCTTGATTTTAGTTTCAGAGGCAAAACGGAAAGTACATTAAGAATGGTGTGCATAAAATTTCTCATGAAGCCACATTTTGGTGTGAACTAGGAAAAAGACTTTCTTTGAACTCTGTTTTGCTTGCATTTGCATTTTGAAACTGAAATTTCCCCTTGAAACTCCCAATATGTTTCCGTTACCTTCAGGGAACAATAAGGGAGCCCTCCTGTGGATAATGCATCACATTTAAATTCCCATGACCGACAAGGAAAGACTATGTAACCTAGGGGATAAAATGGCTCTATTTTAGAGCAAAGAGAGTGAGGTGGTAATCCACTGGAGGCTGTAGTTTAATTTAAATGGCTATTAACTTTGTTCCATTGGGGCAGTTATAGTTTAATTCATACTACTTTTCTGAAGCAAAAGAAATCGCACCAAATAAAACATCCCAGGTTACAAAAGAGATCTTAACCAGACAAAAAAAGTGTGATGGATTTTTATGTATATTATAAATGTTAAAATAGAATTATTTATGCTTCCAATTCTTGGATACATGAGGTTTAACTTTAGTGACAATATTCGCATGAGGGCATCAATATTGCTCATACTAGTAGAGTTAGGTACTTGTTCAAGCTCACCGCTCAGTCAGGACTCTCTGTGTTCCTTAGTACATCACTGCTGCCTTTACCTAAGGCACAACAAAGAGCACAATACTCTCTTCCTTCCTCCTGAAACAGCAAAATACTCAGAAAGGGAGAACACAGACTCAAGACCAGGTTAACTCTATCGCCTGCCTTGGGTTCTTGTCTTGGATTTGTCCAGTTTGTTGGCTTTAAACAGCAGCAGTTCTCCTCTCATAAATAGCAAAACAGCCATGCTCACCATCAAAACACATTGTCTACCACTGGCATCAAAGACCTTATTTTTGGTAAAACAAACAAAAGAAAACCAAGTATTTGGCCCTGCTGGGATTTCAGCACTGAAAAAAAAAAAAAAAATCTCACTTCTACCCCAGCCACTCCCAGGAAAACACACATTTCCTTTAAAAGTTTTGCACAATCTTGCATTATAGACTATAGGTGTTGACTTCCATCATATCTAATAGGACTTGCAATTGCTCAGCACCCTACGGGATGGAGACTCTGCTCTGAAGTTCATTGCTGATGAGTGTGTCTGCAGTCTTCAGATTTATGCTTAGCTATCCTATGAGCTCAATTCACTTATGCCATATGTTGGCACAATTCTACCAATGTCAGTTTATTTCCAACAGCTTATGCCAGCACATCTTTCCAAAGGAGTGTGAGCTAGGGAAAAGCATAAACCAGGTCCATTAATCTCTCTGCAACAGGATGAATCCATGTAGCAGTCTCAATCCAGCTTCAATAATTTCCACTATTTCACTTAAGTTTCTGTTCTTTAGAATCCGTTACGTCCATTCAAGAGCTCATGTGACAACACTAAAAGATACCTGCTGGTATACTTGGATACTCAACCTTTCACATTCCCTCAGGAGATACTTAGAAAATAATTTATATGCAGAAATATGCCTACAACATTACTTTTCACACCTGCTGCATAGCCTCACATCCCCACTGACATGTCTTGTGATATAAGCCTTTGCAATCTCTAAACACATTGTAATAGCCCTATCAGAGGAGTAAAGTAATTTCCTAAACAGTGTAGGTTCAGCAATGCTGACAGCATTGGAGGAACTGGCAGTATAACCATTTATAACCAGGAATATTCAAAGGGTTGCCAGGACAACTTATCTAGATGGTCAGCTTCTGTTGGGGACTAATAACGCCACAATCCGGTACGTAACTTCTGCCAGATCTCTGTTCCTCTTCACTGCAGCTGCTCAAGGAAGGCACTAACCTCCATGATCTTACTGGCATGTTAACACCTCTGTGACCTTGTGTTATGACTGCTAGGCACCAGCCCATCGCATTCTCTCTAGCCTGAGTAGCCAAAGTCCTGCTCAAGTAATGCCTTCTTTAAGGAGCACAGACTGCTAAATTAATCATAGAGGCCTCTTTTAGACTGGAGAATGGGAGATAGACAATCTTTCTTTTTCTGCTCTTTAAACTTCCTCTTGCTCTCTGGGGTTAACCCCTTCTTTTATTTCACTTTCGAAACAGTTGCATACAAAATGCCAAACAGAGAACAGACTACAACGTAACACCTTACAGCCATAGGGACTCCTGATGTAGAGGACACTAATGCAGGAATTGTACAGAGACAGGTCACTTTACCAACAGGCGAGACAAAAAGCAGCACTGGAAGTTAACAGAACACTACATTTTTTTTTACAGTCACTCTGGCAAGGAACTGAAGAATACTGAATGCAATTGAAATTGCAGGGAGAACTTAATAATTACTCGTAGTCCATCTTGTTCAGAACACTGAAAGTAATGCTCTGGTCTACCTAAACATAGTGCGCAGTTCTTGTGGACTGCAAGTAATCAAGACTTGGCTTCTGCCTTCTGTTAAGGGAATTTTCTCACCGATTTTTATAAAAGTAGAGGTAAAATTCATCAGTCTTTGCTATTAAGAGTCTCCTCTATAAACAGAGGACATGAAACCTACTGGTATTTTTGGCTCTGATCTGCTCTCGGAAAACCTGCACGTGGTGGAGGATTTCTGTACCTCAGATGACAAGCAAATAAGGAACAAGACATTAAAATGTGCCTTATTTCTCAGTTAGTCTACCATCACATAAGGCCCGATTTCCAAATCCACAGATTTAAGCAGAAAGATTTCTATTCCATTCAACTAAATTAGAATCAAATCCGTAAGACAAGACAGGGACAAAATGGCTGCAAACCCAATACACAAGCAGAGGTCTCAGAATTTGGTATGTACAGAGAAAGGAAATAATGATATCAGAGATTCAATAGCTACATCACAGTTTAAGCGTAACAATTCTGAAAAATGATACGTTTTCAAGCATAACAATTTCCTTGAATGAAAAAAGAGTATTCACAAAAGCTAAGTGTATGATGAGGAATCAGACATCACTCACCGTCTAGATTAGTACGTCTGCACGGATCATAAGACTGATCAATAGCAAGAAACAACTTCTTCCATCACAAGAACAACAGTATCATGCATATGGCAAGAAATGGAGCAATGGACTTAACATTTCAGATTAGTAGTAACTCTTACACAGGTGAAAAAATATCTTCTGTGAAAAGATCCATTTGAAGTCCTAATGCACACAGGTACGCACAATATCGCCTGTACCAAAAGCCACAAGGAAGGTTTAAATCAAACTAAGTAGAAGGATGCTTGAAGAAGACAAAAAAAACCCAACAACCAACCAACCAACAAAACCACAGCCAAACAACAAATACTTGAAGATATTTAAACCAGAAGAAACAAGATACAAGTGAAGAAAGGAAATACCATCATTTTGGGAGAGGAGCTATGTTACAGTACTAGGAAAGCAGATCAGTGAGAAGCGAGATAAATTAACTTGGAACACACACACACTGAATACCTGGATCCAGAAAATAAATGTGGGTATTTCACAATGACAGGTCTCCCAAGATTTTCTAACAATTCCCCTGTTTTGTCATCAGCTGAAAGTTACAAAAACCTCTATCTTTCCTGGCAGTTTTCTGGAAGAAGCTGCCATGGAACAGGATTTCCAAACCTTCAGAAGTTCTTCCAATACTAAAAAGAAATAATTTCAAGTTTTATGATAACATTTGAATCCAGCCACATTGCAGCAACTGTGACTCATCAAATCTTAACCTAAGACAGCATGAGAAAGGAGAAAAGACTGAGGTAAAAAGGCATGACACCAAGCCAGTTTCAAAGAGCTTTGTAACTGAAGGCAGATTTCAGTGACTCGTTTTCATAATACCTTCAGCTCCCACCTTTCACTGGAGTATGAGCCAGGGTCACCATGGTCCCAGAGATGAGGAGATAGTAATACACAAAACAGAAAGGAGAGGAAAAACAAAATAACAAGAAGATTCATGGCTGAATTTGGAGTCTTTGCAGGGTTTAATACATCTCCTTAGAGATCTTAATTGCACATCAATCTTCTTCAGCTGGAGAATGAGAGGTGAATGTGCAATTCTCCAGCTTGGCACAGAGGGCAAACTGGAGTTAAAGGAAAGGAGAAAAGAAGGGCATGCTCAATCCAAACTGGATTTTCTCCCCTCTTACCATGAGAAGACAAGAAGCTATTCCTTAGTGCTTGCCAACGCAGAGAAATTACTTCAGAAAAAATAAGAACGGGACTTAACACCATTCTGTCTGTAATTCCCTTATTCTATACCTCGAGCTCTTTTTGGCAGTTAAGCTTAATCCACTTCTAACCCGCACAAAGGCATGTTCAGTACAGGGTGCCCACACAAGGAATTAGTAAAGAATAAGTATGCTAAGCTAACAAGACCTTAGCACAAAGTTCTTCATCAACCTTCACTGCCAATGTCATTCTTGTTATTCACAGAGACTTAAACTGCCAAGGTAGGAAAAAGAATTATGCAAGAATCTTTGCTCTCCACTCCTATGACTGGGAGACAGAGAAGAATTCCCCTCTTCTGGTATCAGTACCGGCCACATCCAAGCTATCTAGTCATATTCAGAGTTGCATATCCAAGATCATCCAAGAACAGAGTAAAGTCCAGTCTACGCTCCGTATAGATGAACCGGACACCATCCTCTTTAATGGCTTTAAGCTGTGCCAGGTTTATGTGGCTCCAGATAGAATATCTACATTTCTTACTCTATGAACAACTTGTCTGTGTGATAACAAGAAAAATTTTGGTTACAGCCTAGACTTATCAGATCTAGATTGGAGATTTATGTAATCAACAGACAGCTTATTAGTAACTATGACATTGTCTGTTTTATCCCATAAATTCAAAATTAGTAAAGTCACTAGAGCTGAGGTGAATGTCCCCCACTCCGACTCTCAGGACCCCCAACTCTCAGAGTTCATGTTCCCAAAGAAACGCCAACACAGAAATGCCATGTAACATGACCCCCATCCATACCAATAATATTTTGTTCTAAGGGCAGCTTAGAGTCAAACATAAAAAAAACCCAGTGACAAGCATTCCCAGTTTCTAATGCAGAAGTGTTACACACCGTGCCTTATAACACTATAGACTTATGTCCCCCTTAAGGTTTGAGAACACCTAAAATTTCTTCACAGATTTAACTGGAGACTGTCAGGATTAAAATTATGGACTGTCCCTTGATGGGCCTGTAGTGACACACCTTCAGATCTTTTTAAACTGTCTTCACCTAAGTTACTCCTGAGACTATTAGAACACTTCAGAAAAATCTAGTTTAGCTTTCCCTATTGATTTCAAGATGACACACATGCACAAAGCAAGAGGCGAGTGGTATCAACCCATTGCACTTTCTCCTTACAAACTATCTTTCTTGCTCACTAGCTTTCTTACATTAAATTCTCAATAGCAAAGAATGGAGAAGTCTCTCCCGCTTCTAAAAATAACGATACTTAAATTCTCTTTTTCTACAAATAAAAAAAAAATGTAACAGAATCTATGAGTTCTTTGGGGGAAGGAGAGGCCTTGTTAATTTTTAAAACCAGAACCACATTTTTAATCTAAGCAGCATATTTCACATTTCAGAGTCTGGCATCTCAACCATAATGTAAAACCTGCACTAGCAAAAAGATGAAGAAGAAAAAGCACGCTTGCCTGCCCTGAAACTCTGCTGCCCTTAGGCGTGAGCCAGAAATAATCCCAGAGGCAGGATGCAAATGAAATGTCTCGTCAGCACGCAGGCCTTAATGCATTTTACCTTAAACATTTACATTAACAGATGGTCCACCGCAGTCCCATAAACTCGCTCCTGAGTTCATTTCCCTCTCACTCCAGGCCCCATTCGTCATCGACTGGACAGCAGAATGTCACAAGGGAGTTGAGCCAGGACAGAGGAATGGGACAAACTGTATGAAATGATTGGTGTCACCTACACATATGCATTTGACCTCAGTTAAAATGGGAGAAAAAATGAAGGTAAGAGGAAGGAAGGAATAAGGAAGGAAGGAATAAGGAAGGAAGGAATAAGGAAGGAAGGAAAGGAAGGAAGGAAAGAATAAGGCGATGATCAGATGACCTAGAGCTACCAGGAGTCCAAAAAAAAAACCCCACACTGTTCCTTTTGGTGAGGACCCCAACGCTACTTTCTTAAGTGGAGGTGTAGCTGTGTGCTGTGAAAGTGGCCCGGGATGGCTCACGCATTTAAAGCAAGGAGACTGACTGGCTCATTCAGATCAGGAAGCGGTATGATACAGCCAGGCTGCTCAGCCCTCACTCGCGGGAGATGTAAAACTCCCAGATCAGTCCAGTGCTCACATAGATGACTTGTGCTTTTGCTGAGCCTCTAAATTCTCAGGCTCTGTCACAGAAAGTGATATTGTTTAACCAGGGGAAGAATAGAAATCTGAGCCATGCTGTGGTAGGTTGAAAGATAACAGCTCTAGAGCTCATCTGTGGCTGGGGTTCCCTATAGCAAGGAAATAAATTTTAATTTGTTTGTGTCATTTTTTCCTTGGCCAAATGTCAGAAAGAAATTGTCAGAACAGAGATGCCTGCCAAAACAAAAATCTCAAGTGCAAGAGGAAAAACCACAAATCAATCTAGTTGAACTCAGTGAAGGATAAGAACACAAATGGATAAAAACTGGCACAAGGTGATACTCCTTTATTCGGGGGCTGAAGAATAGAAGCAATAGAGTTTGATCTATATTCTCAGCAGACTCTTCCATGGAAGCCATAGGTGCTCAGACTGTCCCAGATGTATAATACACTGACTCATCTCAGAACATTCCTCTGAAGCACAGGAATATCAACACCATTTTACAAACAGGAAACCGAGGCGCATCAGAGACAAAGAAAATTGTCACCCCACAAAGAATGTCTATAGTCAAAAAGAAAAGTGAACTGAGTCTCTCAAATCTCAGGTTAGTGTAATCATTCAGCTCTGCCCAGACCATGCAACTGTGCAAACAGAAGGCAGGTACCAGGATGAACTAGCAGTACGGTCTATGTTGCTACGTTGTGATGGTAGGAAAAAACCCAGCCAATCCATTTCTTCATCTGAGAGAGGATGCCTTTGCTTATTAAAATAAAAGCTTACTTTACTTCTCTAAATTGCTTCAGGGAATAGAATGTACTGCACTTCACATTGCTTCCATGGATTTTCTACTGTAAATTTGAATACGAGACTTACATTTTAAAATGAATGTCAGTGCTCTACAGTAAAACTCCATCTTCATAAGAAAATCCCATTGTGTCAGATTACTAAACTATATTGTTCTGTTTAAATCAGAGGAAGTTTGCCTACTCCCACAATCTTTATATTGAGTCTTTCAGTCAGAGCCAAAATGTTAGGCAATTGTGAAAAATACTGTCTTCCATTCACCAGTAATGCCACCACTTCACACAGGTTCTTTGGTGGAAGTTCACTATAGCCCAATGACTTCACAGGTCTTGCACCAGAGCATCCAGGTGCTTTGGAACAGGATTTTCCTGAGCAAAATTTAAGACCAGATTTGTAAAAAAGTATTTTTTTTTATATCTCGCACTTCGGAAGACACGTATGAGTTTGCCATGCTCCCTATATTTCATAGGCTAGTTAGTAGAAAACCAAGCTTCATAAAACACAGAAACAGAAAAACTGAATTCTTCTCCAAAGGTCCAATACTTGGGATTCATGACAGTCACACATTCTTTTAATTCTCTAGACTTCAACAGCATCTGCCCTGAGGAAAACTTCTGCCCCTAAAAGAAGTCAGCTATATTAATGATAACCCTCAATTTCTAATTTTCCCATCATCTGCCTAGCTGAAAACCCTGCTGGTACCTAGCGATCAAAGCAAGTCAAGCTTACCGGAATGGGTACAGGACAGCTGCTGGGCACAGTGCTCAGGGAGAATGCCTTCCTCTCCCTCCTTGCAAACTTACGCCGCTTTCAAGTGTAATTGAGGGACTGTGTCAAGAGGGAAAGGACAGCCTTGTAGAGATGGCCAGCTAGGTAACAGCCAACTATATCTTTTGAGTATTAACAAGAACTTTGTTGTAAACTGGTCGGAAATTATCAGTTTGGCTGAACAAAAACTGGATGTGACCTTTATTTTAAGCATTTTCAAGTTCAAGTAATCAGTTAATTATTAGGGCTCTTTGACAGAAGTCTCTCTCATTTAGACTTTGACCGGGACAGAAATATGTTTTACTTTAAAATTTCAGCCTGTACATAATGAGGAAACACAGGGAATCCAGCAGTGAAACTGTTTCTTCAAAGATTTGATAACAAAACAGATTTCAATAATGACAGTAAGAGGGACAACCATACCATTTTGGGAGTCAGTGACCCAAACGTTATGCTGCAACAATATTCACTTCCAGCGGATAAAATGCAAGCCTGAATGTTGCGGCATTCCTTCTCCACCAAACTCAGTGAACATCTGACAGGGTTGCAGTGGGAGGGGATTTTAGGCACCACCTTATCCTGAAGGCAGCCATCAGAACTTTTCTAATCTCAAGGCCAGCACGGTCACTGTGAAATTCATCCAGCACTGCTTGCAGAAACCATCTCTGGTTTCATGTCAGGTTTCCCCTTCCCTCCTTGCCGCTCCTTACCCTCTCAAACAAGCTGGGGAAAGAACATGCCCTCTTAGCTGCAATGCTGGCTACTTTATATTTGTTATTATAATAACATTTCTGTCTTCCACTTTTAAAAATCGGAATATATCCTACAAGTTTTAGCAAACTGCATTTCTTAAATGCACATGCCAGTCATCTTCAAGCAGCCAGACTTTTCCAATAATTACCAGCTAGGATACCACAGTCCTCTTCCATTAACTGTAGCCTATGCTGGGGACTGGTACAGGCATCACAGCATGTGCTGCAGTGCCTAGGGCAGTGGCACTAGGCAGATGTCTAGGGTATTTGTACACCTCTAGAAAACACACACCAACACACAACACCGTTTAAAGCAGCTTTTGTGTGTACATCCTGAGGGAACACGGGTCACGCCTACTGGAGCAGCTATCCTCATAGCCCTTCCTGGGGCAAAGGGCTTCGTAACAGGGAACAAGTAAGTTGTCTGTATTAGCAGGTACTGGCCTTTGTAATGGTGACTGCAGCACATCCCCCATGGAATCCTCCCCTGAGCCATCCCCATGTGTTACTACGACAAGGAATTCAAGTCCTGGAACAAAACAAATCTTTGAGTACAGCTCTGTTCTTTGCAGAAGGTTTGAGCATGCCTTGCCCTCATTATTTATATCACTTTGACTCAACTGTAAATGAAAGAAATCTACACTCTGTGCTACTGGATGAGATCATGGTATTGAGTATTTCATCGCCACCAAGGCAAATTTTTGCTCATGAATCTTTTCTATTCTTTCAGTGAGTGGCGATTTAAGCAAGTTACATTTATAGCACTGATTCTGCAAAGGGAGGGAGAGAGCGCACAGTGAGCTAGGACTGCAAGTGATGGGTCCCAAGGGAGCTAAAACACAGATGTCATAAAAAGCCATTTCAGAAATTGTACACAAAGACACAGCTGTGCAGTGGGAAGGAAAACAGGTGGCACCGGCATCAGGGGCTGGCAGAGCACGGAAATAAACACACTGCCTCGCGTTACAGTACAACATTGCCACAAGATACCTTCAAAAAGGACCCCTTAAAAAGGGCCTCTTCGAAAACACCTCTTTCTCCGCTGCCTCTGGAGAAGATACTGAGGTTAAGCAGCCCTCTTCAAACAAAGCACCCCCAGAGCACGAAGTGTATTTGTCCACGATCTGTGAATTTATACACGCTACCAAAGACTTGTGAAGTCAGCTGGAGTTAAGAGCCCCTCAGCAATATACTAAATCAGTCCCATGCTCACCCTGGAGTCCTCTACTTAGAAGCAGCTGTTTTTCTACTGTTTTTGTTCAGTTTTGCACCCTGAGGTTCAATAGACCAGTTATCCCCCACACTCAATGTCAGAGAGTCAAGGTCAAGAGACAGCAACTGAAGCAGCACAGGACCCAGGAGTCATCTCACTGCCACTTTCTGGTCTGCTCATGAGAGCAGGATGCTTCCTCACCCTCTAATCTGTTATTTTGCAGACGAATTCTCTCTGTACAACAGATTTTGAAGAGCTGTGCAGCTCTCCTCAGTGGTTAGACCAGATTTAAGGGCAGTGTGATCCTATTAGGATGCGAGGTCATGCAATTTACTGCCATAAATCAACTGCCTTGGTTCAGGTTTCGGAGGTCAGACCAGCTCTATCTGAAGCAGTCGGGAGCTCACCAGTTCGCTGACATCTGACACCTTGCAATATTTTTAAAGTATGTTCTGAAAAGCAACACCAATAAAAACGACAGTGTAGAGCTCACAATTTATTCTTTCTGTGATGACAGATCAAATTGTCTGAACAGACACTCAAAAACCTAATGTACCCATCTGCACTGTACTTTGTCTCTTATGTCACCATCCACATCACACATCCTGTTTTGGGAACATCTCTGGCAGTACCGATGCATTCACGGTAAACACACTGGAAGACCCGCTCTGTCCCCTATGCTTTTCAAAGGTACTAAATTTAATCTTTTTGAGAAGGATACAAGTATCACCCAGATAGGTAAATTGAGACCAGCTCTGGCATCTGCTTGTTTTCATATGTGCTTTTTTTTTTTTATTTCATAAATTGCAAAAAGCTACAGAGTAATAGCATATGTTTATGTCTGACTGTTCATCTGTAGAAGAGGAGATTTGTATGCCCAGCCACTTCTCAAAATCACTGAGGAAGATGTCAGGTTGATCATAATTGAGACACCAGTAAAGCACAGAGTTAACTTCAAAGAAGTGTGTTAAAAATGGAAGTGTATGGAATTACCTTTGATATCAGGCACTTGGAACCCTTCAATCTTTTCTCCAATAGCTGTCCATATTTCTATGCCAAAACAAAAACATTTGATGGATACAATAGGAATATGCCAGGATTTATTATGATTAGAAAAATCACTCAATCCTATTACATTTCCAAATATTTATATCTTTATGATGAATAACATCATCTTACACATCATTTTCAATGACTGTGAGGGTATCTCAGTGGTACAAGGTGCAGCTCACAGAGATCAGAGGCACCAAAGTCAATGCACAGCACTTACAGAGACAACAATAAAGTAGCTGGTCGAAAGAAATCAGATTTTAAGATGAATAGAGTTCAGGACAACTGTAGGGAATACAGCAGGAGAAGCTTTAAAAAATAAAAGCCCCTCCTGTCCCGTGGGTCAGCTCCGCTGACAGAGTGCCTCCAGCTGCAACTCGGCTTGCCTCAACTGCTGGAACTCTCACCAGCCCAGCTTCACCCTACTTTGACCCCCACAAAGCCACTCCAAAGTTTTGCTGCTAATTTAATTTGCAAACGGGATGGTTCTCAGACATCAGGCATGTGAAACAACCAAAGAGTTAACAAAAAAATTATTAGTAATAGACTCTACTGAAATTTTCCTTTAGCAGCGCAAGCAGGGGGGAAATACAAAACAAAGCTTGATGCTGAGCAGCCCTGCACTCAGGCCATCAGAAGACCACATAGGTTGGGAAAACTAATCTCATAAAGAAAGCATGGTCCCAGGACAGTACCATAGTATTAAGCCTGTCTCTTTAGCAGATTCTTTGAAACAGTGGAAAAAGACATTCAAGCGCTTTGGGACAAATCTAATTCTTTAGTCTTATTTATCTATAAAGATAATTATGGGTATGTAAAACACCACAATACCCACGGTGTCAGAGGCTGGATTAATGCATTTTGGATATCCCCAGTCTGTTTTCTGAGGGCAGCATTCAATCCAGTTCAAGTTAAGCACCTCAGTGTATCTGTTATGAAAGGCATTGGGCACACAAATATCTTTAGCATCGATGGGAAGCTGAATTTCTCATGGTGACTGCAGGGGTAACAAGACGGGTGAATCACGCTTCTTACCTCAGTGCATAAATTCAAATTCTTCACATGTGAAAACCCTGCCCCTGCATTTTCAGGGGAAAGTATGGATAAATAAATAATACTGGATAATAGCTAATTCTTCCCAGCCTGCTGTGGCTTTGGCTCAGACCTGCTACAAATGCTTTTCACTCATTTAGCCAACTGTGGCCACAATCCCATCTGCATTCAAAGACGCCTGGCTCTACTAATTTTTACATCTTAAAGCAGCGCATCTCAGAGCACTCAGCAGGCTAAGCCCTGGCTATTGATTACTCCTTAGCAGAAACTGCTACAGCTCCGTTTGGCCACAGGCCAATGAAATCAGATTCCCCCATCATCTTTTTTTTTTTCCCCTCTTCCTTTTTTTTTTTTTTTAATCATAAATTAGTTAAGTGCCTGGCAGGACCAAGGCCCTCCTCACTCCTACTCTCCCCACAATCTCCCCTTTGACTAACACGCCAGAGCACCAAAATGGCTCTTAGTAAATCTAATTGAAACAAATGCTATTGACCCAGACACATTTGCAAGTAAATCTGGTTGGACCTCAATCAGAGAGCATGTGTTTGACACCAAATTATGCTTAAGTGCTGCAGCAAGAAAAATGGGAACCGTGCTCTGGCAGATAGAGAGACAAAGGGAGGACTTAATTAAAGGACTGAAACATACGCCACCAAGCCCAGTAAAATGAGATTCACAGCTGAAAAGGAGAAGCGCAGGGCTGCCTCTTATTTTAGGAATCTAGCACTAAGGAGATTTGTTGCCCTCCAAGAATACTAGGGCACAGAGAAAGCACCTACGCTGCTGTGAAAAGGGTAACAATCAGAGACGGAGACTAGGAGAAAGTTAACCACATTGCAGGAGACCTGAAAATGTCACCTTGTCTTGTGATTAGGGTTTTTTCAGTCCAAAGCTGAAGATGAGGAAAGCACAGTTTGCAACTGCTGCTCCAAGGAATTACCTTCAGAAAGGCCACAGCGATGTTACAAGTCGGTCTCATGCAGCTACCAGCCCTGTTCTCCCCAAGATAATAATCAGCCATATATTACTGAAATAAACACGAATTCCAGCAAAAACAACTGCAGCAGACAGCCAAATCTCCTGTACAATAACCTCACACAGCACAAGAGACGAGGAGGTCCTGAGGGGGAAGGTAAAATGCCTCCTCATCTGGGCTTCCTGAACCGCAACATGTAATAATCATTGGTTGCTACAATTCAAAAGAAATAAAAACATTATGTCCTGCAATGACCTGGAGGCCAGAACATCATATGACATTCCTTAAAAAAAAAAATCAAACTTGTCCATTCCCACCACAAACAGGCTAAGACAGATCATCGTTTTTATTTAACTATGCTTATTTGGGTGTGATATTTATCAAAATAACTATGCCAATACAAACACTAGTTTAAACATAATTCCATATGTTGGCAGAGTAACAACAGCAAAGACCAGGATCTCTGACCCTCTTCTAAAACTACGAGGCTCTGCACCTGAAATCTTCTTCACACCTTTCCCTCGTTATCGACTTTCTATCATGGTGAAACTTCATTGTTCTTAATAAATACATTAACTGAAAGTGGAAAATTGTTTCCAACACCTGTCAGAGCACACTTGAGACTAGCAAAATACCCTCCCCCTCAAGGGTTAAATAAACTTGAGGAATGCACAGCCAAACCTACTGGTCTGGCACATCCCAATGAGCTTTCCAAACCCAAACCCTCTGATCTAGTGCTCCTAGAAATCAGTGCAGTCTCTGCTGCTGTCAGTTGGGCTCCCACTGAAGCAAGGCAGGCGGTCTCACAGATCAGTGGGCAAGTTGTGCCTCTGATGTATTTGACTGTCACATTCATAAACACAACAAGCTATGCCAGCAGCGATGGCAAGGTGGGAGGGGGGAATTTGATACAGTTCACAAACTGCAGTGCACAACATCCATCAGCGCAAACAAACCCAGTCCGCAGCTCTCTGAGCCTGGCTTCCACAGCAGGGGCAGGCAGCTGCCAGTGCTGCCCTGTGTCCTGCCTCTGCTTTTTCCTCAAGGCCTGAATCTCCAGAGAAGCTAAGAGCAGCATCCTGTAGAAAAAGCTGTTTGCAAGCACAGAACTACTCTTCTGTCATTGTGACCAACTAGAACACATGGCTACAGCGTGACAAAGACCATCCAGAACACTTTTAGATGCACCTCCAAGATGCCCTGCCTCTTTCTTCAGGGGAGCTGTGTGCCTAGCATTTCTCTGAAAGGAGACAACTACTCAAGCTACATCAAATGCCCTACACAATTAAACGTCAGGTCCAAATAAGAACTATGGTACTTGACCCCAGCAAAGAATGTAGAAAGGAATGAATTTCAGTAAAGGTTTTTCCACTGTGGTACCGGAGTACCAAGGAGAAGTGTGAGGTTAACTGCTTTGCTCAGTATTGTGAAAAGCATGCAAACATCAGTGGACTACTCACAAGAGTAAGTCTATCAGGCAATGATCTTCATCCACATACCATTTGCTCTCAGCATAACAAATGCACTTGCAGAGAATTTTTTCTTTTTTTTTTTTTTTTAAAAAAAAGCAATGAAAAATTTTACTTCAATACCAAACAATTTTAAAAAATGCGTATCTGGAAACATTCCTCTCTCTTCTCAATGAAATGCTATTCCCAAGATGAAATTGTAGTATTTAACAGCACACTGAATTGTGCGAAAGAGATGAAAAAAGGGATTCCATATTCAAATTTTAAAGGAGAAATTCAGGAAAGCAAAATGTCATTATCTAATCTATAGTTTGGAAGGGTAAAAGATAGCTCTTGCCGAGAAACCTCCAGGAACTCCAACCACCCTTGGAGACAAGACTCCTGGTTTCATGCTTGATAAAGAACCACACCACAAGTCCCTGGCACGCTTGGCTTGGTGCTGTGTCCTAGGTCAGAGCCAAAGGGAAGCAAAGACTGCCACTGCATTGCTCCAGCTCTCGGTCATTCCAGACATCAGCAAAAATGATAACCCAATGGATTGCAACTGGGGACTTTGAGTTAAGAACGGGAAGAAAGAAAAAGAAAGGAAAAAAAAAAAAGAGAATTGAAAAGAGAAAAGAAAGCGAAGTTGGGTACCTTGACAGATACTGACAAGAATAGAAACAATAAAAAATCCCTGCTGTGAAAAACTCGTCAAATAGGGGCTGATGCATACCATGCAGACCTCATGCAGTGTCCCCCCTCAAAGATGTCACAGCCCTCGTCAGCTATGCCACTGTAATATTCCTGCAGGAGAGGAGAGCTTAGCTGACACCCCGCCAGTCATCCCAATGACTGCTGACAGCCTCAGGGAGCACACGAACGGGCAACTGATGCCTGCATTCAAAGGGTGCTGTCAAACCCGGATAATAAACCTTGCTGCAAGGCAGCACTGCCTAAGCATGTGTAAATACCTACAGGATCCATACATACCCACACATATTTACATATCCTCGGCTGTATCTACAGTGATGAGAGCAAGACAGCATTGAGTTTGCACGATTTAAGCAAGCCTGGGGTGGTGTTGTAAGGCACAATGTGAGCTTATCCACATGACAGCTGCACTAATCCCTCTGATCTGCAGTGACTGGGTTGCCTCATTGCTATATTATATAATAATAGAAATTAAGATTAGCTACAGTAAACAGTAATACAGCATGAAACACAGTCAGGGCTTGTTCAGTGGACATTACCAAGACAGACCCAGAAATAGCACAGCACCTGGAGAGAGAAAAGACTGCCCTGAGGTTCTGGCATGAAATTACTGAGCAGGACCTACCGGATGCTACTCATCCCTCATCCTCTGATCTTCTTTCCTCAATTTTTTGACAAGTTGCATGGCAGCAAAATCTGAGCCTCTGCCATTCTCCCCTCACCTCAAAGTTGGAAGATGCCAGCAATCCTTGGAGATTTGACCCGAGTCAGAACTGCAGTATCAGTTTCCCACTTGGATGAACCCAAATGGGCACTTGACTATCTGCCATAACTTGCCTGAAGGTAAATCCTAAGGACAGAGCAAAAAAATTATTCTGTATTCCCAATACCCATTCGACTACTAGCAGTAAGAAAAATTGAAGGAAGGGAAATGCAGTATGACCTTAAAGCAGTTCAGCTTCCATACATATAACTTTTTAAAAGTTTTCAGGAAATGTTAGCACTTGTTTAAATTCTTGGCAATATCACATTATTGAAGATGCTTCTTTACCACATGTCAGTGGTAAGCATGAGGGCTGCTGACTTTGAGAGATGCAGTTTGTTGTCACTGCAATATTAAAACTACTTNTTCTTTTTTTTTTTTTTAAACTGAAGGGAAAGAAAAAGGATAAATGACCGAAACCCTTTACAATCCAATCCAAAGATTAATGTTTTATAAAGGAATTCACAGAGTGTGTAAATTCATGGGTTTTGTTACTGTTCAGGGCACTATGGAAGCTGACAACCAAATTACCAATTTATGGGCTACCCAGCCTTAACCCAGCTAAGCAGCAATGTATTTCATACAGTAGAGATCTAATTAAACATTCCTCACCTGGGCTGTAATTTGGTCAGATAGCGGTTTACCAGATACAAAAATCAGTCCACCTCCCCCTGCGAAATATAATACAATACTCAACTTTAAAGAAGGTAGAATGATGACAGTGAACACCATTCGATGGGAATTTTTCCTCCTACTTTCTCTTTACTGTACCATCTGCGTTACCCAGGACTTTATTACCTGCAAGAATAGTTCAATTTATGCTGTTCCAAAAGCAAACCACAAAAAAAAGTCCATGAGCTATGGAGGCCCTATGATTCACAGGTGAGCAGCTCTGATTCAGTCCAGAATCAAGAAAAGACTGATCCAGGAAAGCAAAGCGAAAAAAGACCCAAACAACCAACATTAAAAGTTAGGGGGTTTTAGCGTGCCACAGCACTGATAGCTCTAAAAAACTAGAAAGCATTTCTCAAAAAGTATGTGGAACAGTCACCTTCCCCAACACTGGCAGTCAGTCATTTCACAGACCACAACAAGGAATTCCCTAAAACAGAAAGAAATCAGACTTCTCCTAACATGTTGCCCACATAAAACAATGTTTGTTCATCAGAAGTCAGGCATGTACTGAAGGAAGTCTTACTAAAAACAGTGAAATCAGAAATTTCACACATAAGTTGCCCTAGGCTGAATGATGGATATGAAGTGCTCACTCTGGCTCAGTAAAGCCTTGACAGTCGACACAATCGTGTGGGCCCAGACTTTCAGTTCCTGGTTCAGTAGAAGACAAATCCTGAGAAACGTGCTGAGACAGCTGCTAAACAGCTAAAAATCACTGGCTTTTAGAGGAGCAGGACAAATTCAAACAGCAAGTTTGTACATCAGCCAAACCATCTCACTGAGATTGTGCCCACTGCCTGATGTCATTATGTCAGTTCAAGAATACCTCTACTGAGACAAGCGCAATAAATTTCTCGCATCAAAAATGCTATAGTATAAATATTCACCAGAAGAAGAGTACACGGGATCACCATCCCTTGGCTTCCAGGGCTCCCTAATGATGTCTGGTACACCTCCGTAAGAGCTGCCAGAACTGTAGACAAGCACAGAGCAGGTTACAGGACATATAGAGGCTAAGTGGCTTTCCTGCAGTTTGTTTTGATGTTGCAATTGTTTCTAACAAAGCTGTTCTCTCTAGAGGAGGCTCTGGATGGCAGAGCAGTTCCTGAATCAAACTGGAGGAAAGACAGCTACAGAGTTCCAGGAAAGCCTGGCTACATTACAAAGCTACGATTTACCATGTTCAGAGACCAAGGAAATGATCAAGAAACTAAAAAAACCTAGTCTCCTCACTATTTACCTTAGAGGAATTGCTTGGCATCCCAGAAAGGGATGTGACAATGCAGGCTAAATCATAGCCAGGAATGGAAGGGAAAGGCTCTGCAAAGCAGCTGGAAAGGGAATGTAAACAAACATAAGAAGACCTTGCTGCTTAGCCAGCATACTGATGCTAATGCCGCTGACCTAATAAACTACCAAGAACAACCTACAGCATCATTGTAAGGAAAAGCAAACTGGAACTTCACATTACCTTCAGGTGCACAGTGCTCAACAGAGCCTGGCCCCGTGCTGCTTTTGAAAGAGCAGGCACTCTGCCCCTCAGCTCTGAGGAGGCTCACCTTCACTTCACTCTCCGACCCGACACCTCAAGAATAATACAAAATGCAGGCAGGATCACAGCCGCTACCAAAAAGCTGATGCCTCTCCACAAAGCATACTCAGTATTCTTCAGAGCTCTCTCACCAAAGAGCTGACCCCGATCAACACTGCACAGAGGGGATCTCTGACTGCATGGTCTAGCTATGCTGCTAGAAAGAGGTATTACTGTCATATCCATTTACCTTTGCTAGCTCCTGGCAGCACTGGTAGGCTGTCAGGAAGAAGAAATGAGCTAATGTTCACCAGCAGACCCTTGCCCGCTGCTGCTTTCTGGACATGACAAGACCTGTCATTTCTCATATGCGAAAAATCAGAGTAATCATGCCTCTCCCCTCCAGGATGATATAATGGTGTCTGCATAGACGGAGAAGAGCAGCAGCATCTCTGGTGTTCAGTACAGTATGCAGTATACAGACACCAAGAAAACCAATGAAAACCAGAACAAACTATTTTTTTTTTTTTTAAATGCCATCTTTGATGGAAGGAGGGTTTCATACATGGAAATTGGCTCACTCTGTTATTGAGGGGAAAAAAACCCTTGAAGCTGGCTCCTCACTGTTGGTCCTTTCAATAGCTTTGCCTGCCCAAGTCAGAACACCCACATTTGGCACGTTCTTTTCTCCATCTATGAACTTGGTACAGGGAGCTGGTACTCACGCTGTAACACCGACTTTTCCCTACTGCTAGAGTTGCATGGGCTACAGCCAAAGAGTGCTGAGAGTTGCTATTGCCACTCAGCACTGAGACTGGCACTGATCAGCTCTACCAGCAGGGAAAAGGAGGAAGCAGTGTGGAATGTTGGGACCCCAAAATCCTCCCGTCAAGAGGCCAACTCTTCCTCCCCCTCGTCAACAAGGCTTTTCCAGTTGAAGAGCCATTACCAAATTACTGCCCTCGCATGATCCATATTCTCTCAAAGACCCTACCCACACTAATATCTATAGGGAGTCAGTCAGACATTTGGCAGGACAAGCTATATTTCCACACAGAAAACAAAGCTGCAGAGGGCCACCTCTTATAGCTTGTGTGCTCCCCATCTGTTAAGCAACTCCTGCCTTGACCATCTAAGAGTCCTATGCATATTGATGAACACGTTCTCTGCAAATTCATCAACAGTATCACAGAAATAATAATAGCATCAACAAAGCCAAAAAGAGAAGCCCATCAGCAGCTGGCTTAAGATGATGCAGACAGTGTTTAGCCAAAATTATCTTAAGTACTTATGAACTACTTTTTGTCACTGCTGGTTACTGAGAAACTTGTTCCTTAATGATTCACTTGCTACGCTCCAGTGCACAGGTCAACTCAAACAGCCCCCAAAAGAGGTACTGTAAGGTATTAAATAAATCGTGCAAAATCTCTGTATGGCTCTGACATATGCAAGAAAACAATTGCACTAAGGGTGCTTCATCTGACCCAGAAATGCATTTGTACGTGTAGGTATGTGTATACACATTTGCAGGAAAATATACCTATGGGTCCAAACACGCGGACACATTGATTTAAAACAAAAAAGATGATCTAGTAGGTCTGTCTGTTGTAAAACCCAAGGCAATTAATGGCAGTTTATCAAAGGAAAATTCAATTCCTGTCTTGATCCAGAATCCAGACCAGGGGAAAAAAAAAAACCAACCCAAAAAAACCAATAACAAAATACCCCCAAACCCTAACATAATCTTTGGCTGGCTGAACACGAAGGAAATCTTTTCTCATCATCTACCACAACATGCAAAGATAAGCCACATTAAAAATTCACCTGTGTTGTCACCTCTGTCTCTGCTATCCTTCTGTTCAAATACATTGTATACAGTTGATTGCCCTCAAGGGTGCAATTTAATTTTGCTCATTTCAGAATTAGCACCGTCAATAGCTATTATGGCAAGGCCAATTTTCCCTGCAAGAATTCAGAAAACCTGCACTCTAGAAACTTGTCTTCAGCTGGGTTCTTAAACTGGCAACTGCACACGCAAAAAAAAAAAAAAAAAAAATAATAGAGACACATAGTTTAAACAAATAGGAAAAAAATTAGAAGGACAGAAGGACTGGTGAACAGACAGCAGTCAGCAGACAGACATCAGCAAAAAGAAGAGAGAGGAAGAGAGACTGAAAAAAAGGGGAGAGAGAGGGAAGGAAGACTAAAAGTGCATTTTTATTACAATATTACAAACCCTTTGATTGCTCTAATTACACCTAAAGGAAAACAAAACCCATCTGCTGGTACCAAGTGCATGAATAATTAACTGGAAAGGAAGGAAGGCAGCAAAGCTGCAAACAACCCAAACAATCTTAAGTTACGGGCAGGTTCTCTGCAAAGCTGGAAAGTATGTAATTTCTGGTGTGTGGTGGTATTTTTTCCATTTTTCTCCCTTCTTGTATCTCAAGTGAGCTGAAATGACTTTTCTTCTACTCCTCCACCACCGTTCTTGGCCTATGGTAATTCTACCTCAGATGGTGATGCTTACACTTCCTGCTGTGATGTAGCACTTTGAATGTAAGCTATCTCCTTCTGTGGAATGCTTGGGTGAGAGCACCTCCTAGGAAAATCCAAGATGACTGACAGAAAACAGATGCTATTTTTCTTTGGAAAGAACCGTGCAGTAGTAGTAGTCCTTCAGACGTACAGTAAAATCTGAGACTTCAGTAGCCACTAAAAACATACTTGCGCTCTTTAAATGTAGTGGTGCCCCCTCTCCCAGCTCTTCCAAACAGAAGGGCTTGGGTCCCAATATCTTAACTCCAACGTTCATAATAATTTATAAAAGCAGGTTCCATGAAGGCTTAAAGAAAGATGATGGCATTTTTCTTGTTTTCTCCCCATACTGTCCTTTAATTTTGAGGAAAAAATCGCCCTCAGGAGTTTTTTCTTGGAATATCGGGTGGAACTAAAGTGTTAGGCTAAGAAACTTATTTTAAAAAAACAAACCCACCTAACTAACCAATGATACAGCAAAGAGTGCAAAATGGTTTGATCTTGTACAGTAGCATACACAGTAGACAGGGGGGTCACTGTGTCACCTCTGGAATTAAAAGAAGCAAATTAGATGATTGACTAAGTATCTTAGATAAAGCTTTAGATATAAACAAAAATCAAACAAACATTTCTGGAAATAGAAGCAGAATGTTATAAAGAAACTAGGGGTGGGTAGACTCATTGAATTATTAATCAGTACAGAGTGAACCTCAGACGATGAAGTATTAATCATAATTTAATCTATTTTGCTGAAACATCAAAAAAGAAAAAAATAAAATAAATCCATTCCAACAGAAAGGTACTAATAGGAACTAGCAAAGGTCACACCTTTCCATCCTGAAGCAATGTCCTTGCTGATCCATAGGAATGAAAACATTTGTTTGCAATTAATCAAGGGATCAAAAAGAAATCTTGATTTTATTTCCTGGCACGCCAGAACAATGCTGCTATCAGTCACTTCATGTCTGCAGTGGCTAAGGGCTAAATAAATAGCTAAATAAAGCTATTTTCAAATTATGAACATTTACCAAAATAAACAAACATATTCATTACACAGCAGGCAAGGAGAAAGAAAAGAAAGACTGAGGAAGAGAGCTCCTCACATCTATTTATTTATTTATTTCATCTCTAGAAGTAAAAGCTTTTTGGAGTGCAGAAATGCAATTGCTACATGCACCATGATGGATTAGCTCTGGTAAACTGAAATAAATAGCCATTCATCTTCCTGCTCTTGTCAGCACTGGGTGTACCATGTACAGAACTAAAAATGAAAAGCCTACAGACAACCCTAACCTGGGGCCGCACACTAGGAACATTTGCAAAACAGCTCTGGTACCAGAGTTAACTCTGAATGTCCTTTTGGAGCCTCAAATCAGTTCTGTTTGAACCAGCCACTCTACCATTCTTCTCTCTCTGTGTGGATAGCCACACAGAGAAAACCATGTCCGCAGTCATCCATCCTGGAAGTACTGAGGGTCTTCTCTCTACTCAAAGCATCTCAGGAGGCGTGCCCTTAGAAGACCCTTTGTCTACTGCTCTATTACAACTTCCACACTACCACCACCAAATGCTGCGGCAGCATTTTGCTCAACTAGCTTTTAAAGTCTCTTCTAGAAATGAAGGTGAAAATAAACTTATTGAAAAAGCAAGTTCAAGTATCTAAGTCTTCTCACACACATAAGTTTTATACTGCCTGAGTTTTACTGATCAGGGATATATTCCCCAAAAGAAAATCAGCAGTTTTGTATTTATAGCAAGAGAATTAAAAGAAATTAGTCTTGCTGGAATCTGAACTTTTGGTTCCAGGATGCTTTCCATTTTGATGCTGAGAGCCCTGAGCAATGAGCCTGAGTCTAGTATTTCACTTTCATCTTCACTTGGAGAAAAGACTTAAGAAAGACTGGATCTTCAGCAGCTTATGCCAGGGCCTTTAAAAAATTTCCAGGACATCATCATCACTAGCAGTAAAGCAAATGTGCAAAAGTAGGGTTTCAGCTGAACAGAAAGTTGAGAGCATGGATATTGAGCAACTCAACGGCAGCAACACTTTTTCTCTCTGGACCAGTGACTTGCTATTCACCAAGCCAGACACTCGCTCTCACTTTACTGACCCCTGAGACATGCAGCAAACACCCCCTCCTACCTTCTTCCCCAACAGATATCATTAAAGGCCTTCAGGACTGAACTGGTTTTTTGTTGTTTGAGGTTTCTTTCTTTTTTTTTTTTTTTTCCAAAGCACCTTCTCCTCTATCTCACATTGGCTTTTATTGCTTAGGTGAAAGAAATTTAGTGATTTTTCAGCAGTACAGCAATTACAGTCTTGGTGGAGACTATGCAGGCAGGAGGTCACTAACACCTGAGCAAATCTGATTCCAAACAGCCTATCTCCATCCACCTGAAACAGATGAGAACTGCAGTTGCCTCAGGGTATTCATTCTGCACTGTCTTGCATGGGTGGAAGCACATGTTTCTCTTCCTCACCAGTGAGTGTTTGTCAGAAATTTCTCTTTCCTAAATCCCCTGTCTACAGCACCAATAGTACAGGTGCAGTTGTCCCATCCTCCTCTCCTCTATGAGAGAAGGAACAAAAGGAGCTCAGATGCTACCATCAAGGCCTGCAGAAAGA
>RSEF01000005.1:43455795-43471499 GCA_003993805.1 Himantopus leucocephalus | reverse complement strand
GGGGGGTGGGGGGGGGGGGGGGGGGGGGGGGGGGTGTGCGGGGGGAAGGCCCACCCGATGCCGTTGTGGTTTACAATTTACACGAGGTAGTGGTTAAGAGTCAGTGACTGTGTTTGGCCCGGCCTCAAAGAGGCGTTTGCTCTCAAAGCACTCCATTGGCAGCAGTGGGGGGCTCAGCCTGGCCTCAGGAGGGCCTTTTGGAGCCCCCGGGGAAGGGGCACGGGGGTGTTGCTGGTGAAGGAGATGGGAAGGGTGAGGTGGAAGTCAGGTTGGGGTGACTGAAGGGAGTGGGTAGGTTGGTGATGGTCCTGATCCCCTTCTGTTTTTTACAGCTGGTGACACGACTGGTTCTGCTTTTTCATGCCTGAATAGCGAATCTTCTCATAAGCAGGCAGAGCCGCTGGTAGCAAAGCACATCACAGGTGAAGACATGCATGGCCTTTGCACAGTAGTGTGTGTCAGAGCCAAGAGAAGTGCACTGTATTCCGACGTAAAAGGTGCTGCCTTCAAGTTTTTCTGAGAGGTAAAGATGAGCCTTTTGTTTGCACTTGGGAAAACAGTAAGTAGGCCACGGAGCAGAATAATCTGCTTGGCTGATAAAGATGGCAAAATAATTCCTCTGTGTTTCATNCCCCCCCCCGTATTTATCCCCACAGCCTTTCATTACTCTTCATTATTGTGGACTAGAAAAATTCTAAGCAACTTTTACCTCAAAGTGCAGAGTAAATAAAATAAATAAATAAAATAGTGGTTGGGCAAAAGTTGATCAAATGCTAACCTTGATGAGACCTGCCATATTCCGTACATATCCTCAGTCAAAGCAAGGCATTTTTTCTCTTTGCTATAATGCCCAAGCTTGCAGATATATCAGGTCAGGAGAGATGCTTATGGGGTGTGAGGTCTAGTATAACTTTGTATCAGAGGAGCAGAGACAAGCTGAAACAGAAGAGATGGCCACTTTCCTCCAAACTGAAACCAGACTCGAAGGTGGTTTGGGTTTTTTTGTTTTGTTTTTTTTTCCTATTTCCTACTAACTTACAGGCAGAAACTAATATGCCATATATGATCCAGTGTTATATATGATCCAGGCTTTCCCTTGCTATCATTTTTGCCTGTGATCTTGGGACCACAGAAGGTAACAGTGCACCTCAAATGGTATACTACTATACCCTGCACATGAGGGACAGCCAGGACCTTGAGGCACAGAAGGACCCTTAATTTGGACCTGGATTATCAAGGTAATTGAACCTTATGAACTGGAGTTGTGCACAGCACAAGTGGTAAGATTTATCTGCAAAAGCACAGCCTTATAACGCCTGCAGCCATCCCCTCTTTTTTGGGCAAAAGGCCCCATGGGATTCGCACAGACTGCAGCGTGTGGGCACACAACCGTGCACTCATTTCTGATGGACTCACCGTTTGAAGCTACTGTGGCAAGAGATCACAGAATCGCAGAATGGTTGGAGTTTGAAGGGCCCTCTGGAGATTATCTAGTCCAACGCCCCTGCCAGACCAGGGTCACCTACAGCAGGTTGCACAGGACGGTGTCCAGGCGGGTTTTGAATGGCTCCAGTGTGGGAGACTCCACAACCTCTCTGGGCAGCCTGTTCCAGTGCTCTGCCACCCTCAAAGTAAAGAAGTTCCTCCTCATGTTAAGATGGAACTTCCTAGGTTCAAGTTTGTGCCGTTACCTCTTTTTCTATCACTGGTCACCACAGGATGGGGAAGTAGGAAATATTTCTTATATCCCACTGAGCCCCATCAGGTGGGATTACTGGCTGACACCTGCAGCCCAACCCATTATTGAATCCAGCCACTTGGCTGAGGTGTCCAACGTGGGGGACAGTCAGTCTGCATGGAAGGTTTTGTAGTTGCTCATGTTGCAGTTTCATCTCCAGGTGTCATCCCTGATTTCTTGCCAGAGCAGGAAGCAAAGCTCCTTCTAGCCCGGTGTTGCAGACCCAATGAATTCAGGTGAAGATTGGTTCAAGTATTTAAATTTTTTTATTTCCTCGAGAAGTTTGGACTGCCTCTCGTGGATGCTGCTGCAGCTACCACTAATGAAAGCTACAAGTGTAAATCGAACATGTGATTCAGATAGTCAATTTTCCATTTTGGTGCAGTGTAAAGCATCTGTTCTGAATTTAGCACATGTAACCTCTTTCACTGATGCTAGAGGAAATCATGTATGTGAAAAGAATAGAGGGCATGCCACATACATGAACTGGGCAAGCCAATTTATAGTTTCAGTTACACTACTGTAAAGGTAAGGTAGTTCATAAACTTCTAGTGGTGCTAGGTTTATACCACTGATACATAGTCTAATTTAATAATATATATAAAAAAGCATTTGCATTTCTGTCTTTAGTGTGGTTGATCTGAGGCTTAGGAAGCCACCTTGTGAATTTACAGAGCAATCACTATTAATCCACAGAGTGGTGCTGTTGGCATATTCTGGATGTACTGCAGCAGAATACAGATGTTTCTTTAGTCTGTTTAATTTAGCTAAACTTTTGTCCAGGTGGCATTGTAACTAAGGACAGAATTTAAACAAAATACTTTACATTTCTTTTCCAGGCACTCAGCCTCTCTAAACAATAAGGGTTCTGTTCTAATTGCAATTTCATGTATCTGGATTAGTTTTCATGTTTTTCAACTGTGCTCATGTTATGTTATTGTTGTTTATAAGTGAACGTTGGTGTTCTTTGACCTGGTGCAGGACTGGAGAGGGCTGTTTGTGCTTCTCAGGTCTTTTGTCCCTCAGCGTATGAGGTAGTGTGACCTCAGGGTTTTAGATGGCAGCTGTGGACTATGCCATCTAGACGGACTTCCTTCAGCGTGAAGCCCTGCATACAGGGGAGCCTAATACAGGAGCCAAGTGGTGTGTGATAGGCACTGGTGTCCTCTACTTTATGTCTGAGCAGAAACAACACGGTTGATACTGGCTCAAACTTCTCTACATTATGCCACCACGTGCTTTTGTCTACATTACGCCATGACAGTGTAACTCCCTGAGGAGAATATTTTCGTTCCCATGCCCATAAACTCCTGGCCTTTCTGAGGCGATGCTAGTAACTCCTGTCTATACCATTCCGTACCACCCTAAATAAGTTACTCTTATTCCTTTAGAAATTACTACTGTCTTGGTTATTGTGGAGAATTAGGCTACCTTTATCTGAATCGTTGGTTCACCAGCTACAGGTCACAAGAGCCAAGTTCTTTTTAACTTCTCAGATAAATCAGCCCTTGCAGGCCTTGCTGCCCTTTCCTGAATTCTCTCTTCTGTCTACTTTGACTCCTTGACTGTCATTCCAAAAGGAAGGAAGTAACTGCTGCTTCGCAAAACAATACGTCTCTTGATCCTTCTTGGGCCTCACTGGTGAATCTAGCTTGAATCTCCTCTACAAAATAACAGAGGAAGTCCACTCTTTTTGTCTTAGCTATAAGGTAGGATTTCAGACAGTTTGGGTTTGAGTTCTCAACTGATGTGGCCAGTCCTATGGGAATCACTCTGGCCTGGTTTCTAACCAGTGCTCACCTAGCTAGTTTAAAATAATTACTAGAGATTTGTGTAAATGTACGCTGAAGGGTGCAAAATACATTTTATCAGGAAAATTAATTGCAATTATATGATGGATAAAATATTTCTAATGGCTTTAAAATTTATACAGGGTAAAAGAAGACGACTAGATCTGCTGAGAACAGGGGTAGTTAATCCTTGTTTGAGAAATTAAAGGCAAATCCTGCACAGAGAATCTATGTTGCTTTACGGGAGAAATGTCTTGTTTCATATCTTTGTGAAAGACTATTATGTATTAAAGCTGCACAGACTATATTGCAAAACACTGATGAAAATAGAGCACGTTGCCAGTGGAACACTTGGGTAATGTGCACGATGAGCCTGGTGATCTCTTATCTCTGCATTCAGTGTGTACAAGGTTTAATTTTGTAAAGGCTGACTGTAATTCTTTCTCTGCTTTAACTTATTTTAATATATAGCCCAGTATCCAGCTGTTTTAACTATATAAGTGCATGTTGCAAAGTTCATTAAAATACACATTACACAAACTTTGTCAATGGCAAGTTGTAACAAAGCTTTATTTTGTACAGTAATTTCTTCCGCTACGTTACACTTCCAAGATGCCTGTGACTGTTCTGTGAGACGCTGTTTTCAGTTGCCAAAAAGTTCACGGCTTTCAGAGGAGAAATTTTCCATGTTAGGTATCTGCTTTGGGTTGATATGTATCTAAAGTTTTGATTCTGGGAATATGTACAGGAGGATAAACAAATTCTTTGTTGTTGTTGAGAAGACCTGCATGCTTTGTAGGAAAGTTTTTGATGTGGCAGGGAGATTGCTCTTTTGCTAGCTGGTGCTTTCTCAAGCCTACACAAACGTACCTCCATCTGGCTGGGTTGGAACTTTTGAAAAAGCTTGGTTTGTCCATGATCAGTAAAAGCTTTTTCAGAGAACAGAGCTAAATTTAGCCTACAGATCTGACTTTCAGTGAGGGTGATGCATCCTCTCTCACTCCTTTTCAGCTGCTCTGTACACCAGTCCCAGGCCCACAGAATGGCAGAGCATACTTACTGAAAAATGACCATTCTGGAAGTACTTGTTCCTGCTGTGTGTGGGGAGGGTCTTTTCCAGATTAGGTACTGGAAGAGGTGGTAGACTGGCGCAGGGAAGCCCTCACCGCTATTGGACAAAGGGAGAGTATCAGGGCAAAGCAGCATAAAGAACTTGCTAAAGGACCATTACCCCAGGTAGAAAATGCTTTCTGCCAGAACTTGGAGTTGAATGTGGGATTTCCAATCAGTATCTTCCTCCATGGCCAGAAAACAGCTTTGAAATCCACTGGCAAAATATGTTTCATATTTTCCTTCACTGGCTTATCCAGTTTAAGATTAACAATTCACATGCATAAGAAAATGCTCTTTTAGCCAAAACTGAGAATCTGTATGGCCTGGAATTTCTATTTTTGCAGTACGAGAGCAAAGTTAATAACATTAAAAGAAATTTAACACTCTGAAGTTAAGCACTCCAGATTTGTGATGTTCAGTCATTTCTTCCCTTGCCTTATTTCCTATGAGTTCTCCAGATTCTACAACAAATAATTCAGGGATTCTGGAGACAGCAGCCTTATTTACTGCATAGCTTTCCTACACTCCCAGACTGTCTGTCCTCCACCCAGAATTTTGCAGAGTCTGTTTGGAAAAATAGGATGTACTCACGTATTTAGAAACAGCAGGATAGCATATGCACCAAGGGGCCAAGTTTCAACAACCTTAGTATTCTTAGCTCCAAACTGAGTTTTTTTAGACTGCAGTGTTTGATTTTGCTTAGTTTAATATTGCTTCAGAGAGGGAGAAGAAGTTGTAAGATTAACTGAAGAAAACCAAAACACTGATAGAGGATAAATCTTACCTTGTTTGAAGAGGAAGTAAACCAGGTACCGGAGCTTTCCTAGCTGGGGGAATGGTGAGATTTAAACAGATTTCTGCCTTAAATGTTTATTCAATTTCCTGTAGAACGGAAAAGTTTTACAGAAAGGTAAGGACCTAATTGTTTGTAAGTACTTAGGTTTAGAAAATGGCCGGTGCAAAAAAGTGTGCATCTGTTTCAATTCAAGTGACAAGGCATTTGGCACTGGCCAGTTTCTGGAGGTTTGGGGCTACAGTCTTTGCAGACACAACTCCATTGACTCCCCTGAATAAGCCAAATACACTCCAACTGTTTCCACTTTCTTTCCTTTCAAAATGGAATTTGGCATGGCTGTGTCTCTGGTCCTGTGGGGCTGTGACACGTACTGGTGCAAAGCCCAAGGATTGCAGGTGTGGAGTGTTGTACATAGCTGTGCAGGGTTAAACAGTGACAGCAATTCTCTGTAAGCAGTTGTTAACATTTCTTAATTTTATAGTAATCTCTTGAATTGGGAAAATATATCTATGACTGTGTTCCATCTAGCATTTTAACAAAGACATAAAGAAAGGGAAGTATTTTCTGGCCTTTGAAACATTCTCACTTTCCCGTTCCAAAATGCTAGCCATAATCAATGAGAGTATCTTTGGAAACATTTAATCTATTCAGCAATTAGACTTTTGTTATTAGTGCATGGCTAAATTTACATGCCCACCAGTATTCTTTTTAACACTAGTAGCTTGAATCAGAGAAAGTCTGAAGCTCTGCAATGTGAAACTCGTGGTTTAGTGTCCCCCTTCTAAAGAAAAAGGCCCCATGGCCTCTTCTTCCTTGTGTGCCTTTTCTGTCTTTCTTGGATTCTTCTGAGGCAGTATTAACACTGCATGTTAGGCAGGTGACATTTGTTTGAAAACAGAGTCCTTTTGGGAAAATTCCCCTGTTTGCATAGGATGGGACAGAGAGTAGGGAAGTGGCTGGACATAATCATTTATCACAAATTGTTAATTCTTTTTTGGATGACCTTGCGTATGTATTAACATTTGCTTTGGAAATGTAGTGAGCTTCTGTGAGGATAATGGGCTGTATTCTGTATGTTCTCTTTTTGTGTTTTCAAAAGAATGTGACGAGTGATATATAAGGCTAGATCCACCTGTAAGACTGTCTTAGGGTACCTGTTGCATTTCCTTGTGGTAGTCTGGACCTTCTCTACTCTGTGTTTATATGATACTGTTGTAAAGGCAGGCAGTGTCACTGTCACACACCCTTTCTCAGGTCTCTTCTGGGACAGGGTAAGTAACCTTGGAGGTGCACTAGGAAAACACTGATGTAGTGCAATTTGGATCACACTTTCTTGAAGCCAGAGGCCTTTTATATCAGTGAAGGTAGAAATGGCTCTGAAAATGTTTAAAGGAAAATTGAGACAGGATTTCTTTTCTGAAGAATGCATGAGGGTGTGCCATTGTCTACAGAGGGTGATAGGCTTTCTGAGAAAGAGCATATTTCAGGATTGTGTTTGTCTTGGCTGGATGGGGTAAGGAAAGAGTTTGATGCCTAAAAGGGGAAAAGGAAGGAGTATTCAACAGGAGCTCAACTGAAGGATGTGGTATGGCAAGAGGATAAAGGAGGTCATGTAGAGGAGATGCAATCAAGAACAGATTTTTTTTGTGTGTGTGTGACAATTAATACACTCTTACACTCACTGGGATCCCACCTTCTCCTTTCCAATTGCCAGGACTTGTGTGTGGGCTCTTTCAATGCTGTCAGTTGCCATACTTCATTAATGACCCTTAAGGGGCTAACATTAACACCTGTTTTTGGTTATTTCCTGTCACTGTTTACTCTCCCAGATGGTACAAATACAATATGCCCAGTGTGTTAGGCATTTGTCAGTAACATACTCTTTGCCAGCTAAATGCCATTCATATTAAATTTGGCAGCCATTTCATAGCTTGAAGAATCTGTCCTGTAAGTCAAAAGCAGAAACTGCGGACAAATCTTAAGATTCTCAAAATAAATAGGAAAGAAATAGCCCAATTGTTTGTCTTTCATCTTATAGTTTATTTTCTTGTACCAAAAAGGTAGACCTGAGGAGAAGAAGCAACTTAAAATCTAAATGAGTGCCTAAGGCAGAGACAGGTGGCTCCAGTGCAGTTGGATCAGGCATACTCATGTGATGCTGAACCTGTCATTTCATGACCAGAAGAATATGTGTGACTTTGTTCTGATGACTGAAAGCTACAGATGTTGGAAGACTTTGCTGCAGAGAAGAATGTGGTCCCCAGGTCTTGAATTAATTCTTGTTGTTGCCTTGGGAAGATATTTAAAGAAGTAACCAGAAGGCTGATAAACTGTGTTTTTGTAGTGCTCTGAGAAGTCATCCAATACTGACCAAAATATTTCATGTGTGTGTCATGAATGACTTCGATTTCCAGCTCTCCCAGAGCAGGGAACATGTTTTTTCTAGGACTGTAATGTACCATGTCCATTTGCAGTTCTAGAGAAGTGTTTTATATTGATAGTAATAAGAAAAACACCATATTAATGCCAACTATCTTGGCTTTGTCAGAGATACAAAAGTTGCTGACATACACATTTGGGAATTTCTAGCCCAACAGGCAAAAGTCTAAAAGATGAGTAAGTGAATACCTTTGCTAACTCATGGACCAGTTGTTCACTAAAGTCATTACTATATAAATTGCTACATTCTGCACAGGGAAGGTCAAACAGGGTGCTCATGCCAACAGTGGGCCTATAGATACATTCTTCCAGGTCAGATGATGTTATTTAGAGGCTGAATCCCTGACAGCTGTGCCTTGATGACAGAGATGGTGGCAAAGCATTTATCTCTTGATTCTGCACAGGCAAATATCCAAAGCTGATTATTTTACTAGACCAAGTGAAGCAAAGACCTCATGGAGTTGTGAATGCAGTCAGTTATTGAGGTCCTTAACGTGGCACATGTCTGTCTGCTTTGCATGAATGTTAAAGTCAGTTAAGAATGCAAGCCAGTTTTTAGCTAAATAGTCAGGACTATTTAAGGTGCAGATATTGAGTACTGTTTCTTCACTCATAAGATCTAATACATCTGAGTGACTATGATCTTATTCACTGATGATGGATTGTTTGTCAATAATCCCATCACACCTGAGCACTGGGTGCTTGTAAATAAAAAGGTTCTGAGAGAGCAGGTAAAGAGCAAGGCAAAAGCTGCAGCGGTAGAAAAGCCACTGAATAGTGGGCAACTGGAGGAACAATGAGAGGTTGTCTTCCACCAGGCTGTCAGAGCAGAGAAGGTTTTTAATACAAGGAATCCATATCACGAATAGGTAATAGGTCCATTTTACATTTCCATGCTGCACCAACATCATCCCCAATGTGTAGAGGAGGGTAGGGTATGGATAACAGGACCGAACTGCTTAACCAAGGCCTTTGTTCTCCTCATCATTTTGGAGTCTCATTTCTTTGAAGCAGTCTTTAGGCTCTTGTGAATGGGGGATATGACTGCAGTAGGCCATAGAACAAATATACTTATGGTTAAAGTGTTTTCTGTAGGTCTTACCAATCCTGATATCCAAAACTTTTACCAGTTTGCCTGAAAAGCAACCCTGCTCCCCCCCCTCCCCCCNCCCCCCCCCTTTTTTTTTTTGTTATATGTGGTGCCAGACTCATGCATTGCAACACTCTAGTGGCCATGTGCAAACTGGCCTCATAGAAACCAGGCAATTAAAGAACTGCTTAAGAAGATGAAAGGAGTTAGAAAGACAAAGAGAAACAGAAAGACTAAGGGTGTCTGGCTTCAATGGTAATGATTATGATCTGAGGCTTCTTTTGTTCCCTGCAGTTTGATGCCCCTTCATTGAGGTGGTACGATAAAATAGATTATCTCTAAATTCAGAGAATTTTTGCATTCTGTTTTACGGTGTGCTTCTACAATCACCAGTGAATGCCATTGCCCAACTGAATGGGCAGCAAAGAGCAGGGAAGAGATAGAAACACACATAGGACATGCTTTGGATTTTGGAAATGCTAAGCAGCTGACTCAAGAGTTGACTTTTTGAATCCAGATAGCCAATAAATACTGGTTTATTTTGGAAATGGTCTTTCTTCACTCCCTACTGATTACCAAGGTTTAGTTTCCTATATCAGAAGAGGTTTATGTTTCTGGTTGTATGGTAAAGAGTGAAACTGTGGGTTTTGAGGCCCAGGCTCTGATTCAAAAGGGCGAGAGTGGCTCCCTCTGTATGAGGAAGCTAAGGTTTTTGATATTGCTGGAGGAGGCAGTGTAGTCCAGAGCAAGCCTCCTTCAGCCCAAATGTTTGACAACAACTATTAGAACATACTTACAGGTCTGAAAACCTTATTCAGCATGGGACTTAAAAACTGGAATCCTCCAACAATGTCTGGGCCACAGATTTTCTCAACAGCTCAAGAATAGTTTCTCCTGTACTGGCATCCCTGCAAACTCAAGCAGAGTGCTAGAGACCTTGTTGTATTCTTTCTGTCTCCTGTATCACTATCAGTCATAAAAACTAAGTAATTGGGAATTAGATGACAATTTAAGTGCTGATAAATATTGAGAAACAATGGAATCCGTCTGGCTCCTCTCACAACTGCAATGAGATGGCTGTGATGACAGTGTGCGCGTGTGTGTGTGTGTGTGTGTGTGTGTATTCACAAAACAACAGGGCTAAGATGTTACAAAGTTCAGGCAGAAGTGAATGAATTTGTGAGAGTTATTCTCTCTTTTCAACTTGGATTAACATTTAGAAGTGCCTTTACAGGTCTGCTTGATCCATCTATTCTCTATCTCAAACAAATCTCTTACCTGACTTTGAAAAAAGTAAACCAAATCTCATAGAGGCAGAGTCTGAGCAGAAAAAGATGCGACCATGTCTGCTATTCATTCTCTTGAGGAATATCCATAGAGAGCTATGGAAACTGTGTGGGATTTCATATCTTTCCCTACAAGTTGCCTAAAAAGTAATAAATGAGACATCCTTGTGCCATTAGTGGAGAGCTCTCTCTCAGGCATGCCATTGCCAATATGTTCTCAGGGCAGTCTGCATGACTGTTGTTAGGTTAGGAAGAGAGCTGAGAGCACTGTCCATAGTCTTGGGCAGATGGAGCATCATAAAAGATGCTTTACTTCAGTCCAGGCACTATTTAGCCTGGATGTTAGTTTGTGAGCTCAGAGCAATGAACATTTTTCAGTATGGAACTAGGATTTTCCATTTGCACAAGTTTGAATCCTTTTTATTTTTAATCACTGCTACTCTCTGCTTTCTCGCTCCATGTAACACACATTATTTATCAGCAGCAAATGGGATTGCTTTGAATATGCTGTTATTTCTAGTTTTAATGATGTCTTTGTACTTTGATTGATGCGGATAATACGTTCAGCATGATCCTGTGCCACAGATTATCATCAAAACAGATTTCCCGCTGGAGAGTCTTTGGCTTGGCTATAACACCAGACATTTTTTTCTCAAAAGCGTTAAGAAGATTCATTAAGGACAAGGCTAGAAGGGAGAGAGAAGTTCCTGAATTTTCAGTGCGGGGAGACTGCTGAAGTGTCTGGAGCAGGTTTCTCTTGTTACTGATGAAGGTGGACAAGAATTGGCATTCTGTCTGACTCTAAGAGAACTGGCATTACCGTTCCTGAGCCATAGGCTGTCTTTAGAGCCTATATGCACTTTTGTGTCCAGGTACACCTGCCATTACCAAATTGCACTGCCCCAAGAACCGCCTGGACAGACTCTATAGCTGTGTCTATGCTATGACATTCAGGTGGAACATTCCCAGCTACTGGGAGGTTGCTTGTGGTCAGAGGATGTTAGAGTCGTCTTTGCCATAGATTGGGCCCACTCCAGCTAGCATTCTCCCCTTGCTGTTTCTGGACACAACTTGGCAGCAGGAAAGGCCCAGGGACCATTTCCAACAGACTGTTCATATGAGCTTGACTATCACGGATGTGGGCTGTTCCATTCCCATTCAGTGCCTGGGAATGCCACTAGGTACATATAATTTAGCCAAGAATGATACATCCACAGTCAGGCTCCGTGCAACTAACTGCCCCAGTGTACTGTACTAGCAGTGCTGGCTACGGTGTCTGAAAGATGAGGACCTTTTCTCTGCTTCATCTTCTGCCTGTATGTGAAGAAGTAAGAGCTCATGACTGCCGTTATTTGCAATTGTGATAACTTTATCTGCCATGATAGGTCCCTGATACTCCTTTTTGCCTTATCGAAATGCACAAACCAGGGGAAGACTCCTGAGGAAGATAAGAGTCGATTTTGCTTGAGCTGGCAGCATTGTCCTCTTTCTTGGCTGTTCACAGAGCATTTCCAAGCATAAACAGCACATTCAGGTGCAAGCTCCACACTGTACTTGTGCATTTGGAGTTAACCCAACCTGCCTATTCTGGCATTGTAATACAGAAGCAAGAAAGGACAAGCAGTATCATTACACAGAATATCGACTAGTGTCAGCCTGTAAGGTCGGCTGAATATCCAACATTGATTTGATTTCTGAAGAGCTGAACACCCAGTATGTCCTCTTTTATGTAAATGCCTACCAGTGGACTCTAGCCCTTTTAAAAATCAGGTTATATATTTGGGTCCTCAGACATGGTCTTTATGCATCTGTTTTTGAAGATATTGGCATTACTAGGGGTGGTTTGTTTAAAATAAAACACTTTTCTTCCCTAAGTAGCTTCCTAGAGCTCTGGGGTAGCCCTCCTTCTTTTTCTGCTCTCTCCCTGGAATTTATCTGGGATTACAGCCTAGAGAAGGTCTCTAATAGAGCTGCTTATGCCAATGAACTGATTATTAAAAGGCTGATAGATTCCTTACAAAGACATGTTCCCCGAAGTAGGGTGACTGTTTTCATAGTCACAGTGGTATACCAAGAGCCTGTATGGTAGAGGCAACTGCCTTTTTTATCCATGCTTTTGTTCCCCGAAATCTTCAAGACTTTGTACTGCTTTACTTCACCTCTTGTTAGTGAGAGTGATAACTTTTAAGTTCTTTCTGCCCTTGTTGGTGAAGTTTTCCCAGGCATTATTGAACTGGTTATTGGGGTGGCATAGGCACTGACATGTTGCCTACATCTCCATTTGAGATCACTCTGTAGAGACTCAGTGTACGGAGTTAAACAGTGTCCTCATCACAGTGTTTTCTTTCCAAAACCTTCTTACCGACACGAGATTCTCCACTGGTGAATTCCAGATATTTCAGAGATGACTGGGATTGGAAAAGACATTCATCGATAAAGCCTCATATAGGAAATCATCACCTTAACTACAGAAGAACTAGTGCCTCCTTATACCAATTACAAGCTTTTCAGTGCCAAAACTCCATGAAGATTTCAAATAAAAGAGAAACAGAGCTTTTTTACAGATACATCTTCTGTGTTCCAAAAAACAAGTTAAACAATGAGACCCTTTAAAATGAATTGGTATTCATTGAAATGAATTTCTTCCCCAGTGAGAAAGGCCAATCAGCTAAATAATTTTTTTGTCTGTGTGTAGAAATGAAGGTAGTAAAGTCTAATTTTTTTGTGGAATGTTGGTGGTGTATAACTCTGATGTGCCCTTAACTGTCCCTGCGGGTATTTTTTCTTTTATTTCATGAGTAAAGTTTTTCAGCTGGCATGTTGCTTTTCGCCTTCCTCCCTTGAAAATAGTCTAAGAGATATGGAACCTATGGTATGAATTATTCTTCAGTTTTGCACAACTGAATTGAATAATTTTTACTATGGTTTTGGTCTTTGTTCTGCCTTCTTTTCTATTAAAACTCAATGTTAAACAGCTGTTTGACTTGCGTGAGTGGTGCTTCTACTTTACTTCAAGACACTTAACCTGTGTTTAGTTATTCCTAGGGAAGGAAGACATCCTTTCATGAAATCTGTAGGAACAGACCTATACCATTTTTTGATGTAAGACAGTTTATACAAGTTGTGGATTTGCTATAGTGGGGAGGGTTTTGTTATTATGATATCTGGTCCCAGGACTTGTTTTTGGGTTATTCAGCATTCTGTGCTCAGTATTTTTTTATGGTGGGGCTGGTGCTTTTTTGAGGCATTTCTTCATACAGTGCTTTGAATGTTTTGTCTTGACTGAAATTTCTCATTCCACCCCAGTATTCTGATTTCCTCCTTCACGGATTTTTTGGCTCTGATAGCATTGGGACATTTTTTTTCTCTCTCCCTTTTTAGGTTTCTCTGTCTTTCTTCAAAATTCCAGCTTTCCATTTGGTATGCTTTAATATTTCTCTATTTCATTCCCTTCGTGTGCTGCTCTGTGTTTTTTTGTTGGTTTTTTTTACTTGTGAAAATTCTAGAAAATGTTTAAGCTGTTAGCTGTCTTTTGTCCATTTTGCAGATAGTCTGTAGTGACTCTGAAAGTTACTTTGGAGTTAATACCTGCCCTGCAAAACCAGCCATTTTAAGAATGCTTATTTGTATTTAGATGGAGCATCTTTCACTGGCTTGCATTCACAAACTCACAATTTTAGTTTAAAGTGCAGTGGTTTGTCCTGCAAGACGTGCTAGAAGCATTTAATCTCTTATCATGAAAGCAATGTGTAATTACTTCATATTTTTATTGAAAATATACATTCTTACTTTCTTGTGTGTTGTGGTAGGGAGTAAGCTAAGTGACAGACAAATGAGACATGGTTCATAGGACAAAGTCTTCTTTTTTGTTCCTTCTGGACTGATAATCCATCATGGGTAATATTTAGTTATTTCTCTGCAAAGATGTAAGTGGCTCCGCTGTCTGAAATACAGACTTGGGAGTACTGTGTTTCTGATGAAAGAGATTTTGGACCCAATTTGACCTGTTTGGACTGTTTAATAGTGATGGGGGTGTGTTAATTGCAAAAATACATACAGTATGTTCTGTGAGGAGTCTTTTCTTTCCACATGACCTGCTCATCTATAAATAAGAAGATTAAATAAATTACAGGGAAGCGAATCTTTGAGATCTGTAGGATTAGAAGAAGATTGGCCATTGACTTCAAAGAGAACTAAGTGCTTTTGAACATCTTGCCTTTGACATTATTTTTGTGAATGTTTGCATAGTTGGACAATGGTCAATATGCTACAAATCTCTGACAGCAGAGATTGACCCAAATTCTCTGCCTTTGTGAGGGGAGGTTCACAGCTTTCAGTTTGCTAAGTTTTGTTTTCTGAACTAAGGGTATCAATATTTGGAAAAACTTGTGAAATGTATGTCATTTTCCGGAAGATGTTTTAGAAAGCTACATCGAAACCATTATAAACTATTAAAAAAAAAAAAAAAAGATGATTCAGAGATGTCTGTTTATTGTGGCTTAACCCAGAACTATTTGAAACACCANTTTATTGTGGCTTAACCCAGAACTATTTGAAACACCACAGCTCCAGTGAGTAGGTTTTGTGCAAACTTTTGTACTGTTTAGTGGCTGATGACTCCACTTGGCTTATATTTTACTTCATTTTTAACCTCTGCACAACACTGGCAAAGGGAATGGTTATTCTGCATTAATCATTCCCTGACAGTGAAAAGGCAATCTGAGCATTTGGAAATGACACAATAAATTCTTGACCCTCACAGCAAAGCTCCCAGGGACTTTAGAGGGGCCATGGCCATGCAGACAAATCGAGTCCTATACTGTAGGGCAGCATCTTGATGTGGATATACAGCATCCAAGATGACTGTCAGCCTCTGCTCTGTGGTCACTACCCAAGCTCTGGCTCCAGAGAGAAAGTTCTTCCTCCTGCCTGGTCCCTTTTACCCAGTACAGGTGGTACATCATTAGAGCTTCTCCCTGTTCTCTTCATCCCACGGAAACTATCCACATGACAATGAAATACTGCCTTCTGGAGCGCAAAGAAAACTCCAGATGAGTAGAAAGATGAGTAGAAAAATCTTCCTCTTCCTGCATGTGAGGCCTTAGAAGCGCCTAGCACTGAGACCATACTCCAGAATGGCGATTAACTCTCAGTCAATTTGCTACAGGCCTCTCAGTACTTTATTGGTGTGACTTGGTGTCAGCAAGGGACAGCAGCTCCTGTCACTGCAACCCCATGTATGCAGAGGCCCAACAGCCTCATGTTTTGCCAGCAAGGCCACTGGAGAGCCCTGGTGAGGGGAGCTTTGCTGAGCACACAGGCAGGTCCTGGTGTGTCGGGGAGGACAGAAAGCTCTGCCCCAGAAGACAGAGTATTTCATCTGCTTGGCTGTCTCTGCTCTGTGAGGTAACCCGCTGTCCTGGTTTGAGGTAAAACCGGACCAATTTTGGTC
>RSEF01000005.1:43435128-43448936 GCA_003993805.1 Himantopus leucocephalus | reverse complement strand
GAGACCAGCAAACACCTGAAAGAGCCAGACCTCTCTGACATTTACACACTGTGGTGCTTACAGCCTTGCAACAGTAAAACCCCTGACTCGCTGCCATGAAAGACCAGTTTCAGTTTCTGTTGAGGATCACTACAGCAGTAATACAACAGCACCGTAAACTAGAGGGAAAGGCTCCAGCGGTTTTTGAACTTTAGAGTAATCATCAGTATTCACGTTGCTATAGCTGGTATACATGCGCATATGGAGTTGAATTATGGCTTAATAGAGACAAACCATTTTTATCTCTTTAAGAAAAATGTTATTTTAAGTGCAAGCAACCCATAGGAAGAATAACGATAGGATTAATGCTTTCACAGAACCATTTCACTTTTGTCTCCATTTTCCTCCCGTGAAGTGTCACCGCACTGCCCATCAGATGTATTTTAAAGGCAGAGCTGCTTCCCCCGCCGGGCAGAGCCGAGGTGCCCCAGGCTCGCTGCTAGCACCCGAGGCGCACACGGGTACCGTGTCACTAGGTGGAGCTCATTACCCACCAAAGCCACAAACCACTTCAGGATTATAAGAAAGCAGGAGTTGGAGAAACAATGTAAATCAACCAAATTTATATTCAGACAAGCTATTTAGGTTGTTGGCTTTCTCGTTTCGTTTTTTTTTTTTAAAATGGTTCCATATGTTCTTAGCAATAAATCATAACAGATTGATAGGACACAGAGAGAGGAAATGGAGGCACAAAGGTAAGCCTCCTTTTCTCTGTTCGTTCTAGTTTATGCATATAATCCTCACAGTTGACTGATCACCGTGCAAAGGAATATGCCTTAACTGCTTGTTTCTGGGGTTAATCTCTTCCACTAAGGTAAATCCAAATTTTAATTCCTACTTTAGTAGATGAGAAAACTGAAATCTAGAAAGCTCAGGGCTAAACATAAAATTTGAATCCATTTTTGAGATCAATTCTATAGTTGCAGTATACACTCAATACTTTCCAAGCTTGAGCTGGAATTATGAAAGGTCCTACAAAAATTAAACCTCAGTAGGCCAGATATCTAAACAAATTTACAAACTGCCATCGATTTCACTAGCAACCAAATGTCTGTAACCTTTGAGGATTCATGCCTAAACGATCTGCCTCAGTTTTATAGTTTTGCTAATCTGGGAAAAGATCTAGATTTCCTGTCACTCACCTACATCATAAAAAGACCTTTTCTTAATATTAACAATTGTAAACGTCTCCAGAAAGAATTCCTATCTACTCTTAAAAGACCAGGATGCAGCGTAGTAAGACTTGTGGAAACCAGGGACTCATCTCCCCCCATTGTGTTCTTTACCAGTGGGTGGGTAGAGAAAAACGCACAGCTGAAAAAGGGCTTTGGTGCTATTCTGGATGGCAAAGAAACAGAAGTGCTGAGAGTAAAGAGGTTTCTAAAATAAGACAACTCTGCTTAACAAGTTGATGCTGTCAGAAGGATTTGTAGACAACAGCATTTTGTGGTTAATGGACAGCTTTCCAAACGCTCACACAGCCTCACTTGCAGTTTACACATGTCTTACAGCCACTTGAAGAGCAGAAAAAAAGGACGTGCAGCGTGAGAAGGCAGTGATGTCTTCACTCCCCACACACCGCTTTCACTGCAAAACATTCCTCACACTGCAAAACATGTAACCAATAGCACTTGAGACATCGGTGACACTTTTCAAAAATCTGACAATCAGATCGGGGATGGTATTTCAGATAGAACTGGCTCTAAACAGATAGGAGAAGAAAGGTGAACAAACCCCAAAATTCACACCATAGTAGACTCTTCACTTGATCCGGTAAGTTTGCTCACAGCACTCTGTGCCTAAGAGCAGCCAAAACAAAGAGTCCTGATGTGGGTACAAAGGAAAGTCGCTGCAAGCAATCACAGAGGAATCTGTGTATTTGAGAGGCATCTTCCAAGCCCCTAGGATGGAAAGGCTGGCATAAAAATTAAATGAGTGCAAGTTTCATATCTCCCCTATGTATATTCTATTCCATGAAAAGAAAATTATAACCTAATCCTAGATGCACTTTTATCCAGATGAATTTTCTATTAAAGAGCTACAGTTAAGCTCTTCGCCTTGATGCTATCTTGTGGTAATGAGTTTCACTGCTTAGTTATGAAACATGACAAAAGTATTTTACTTTATCTATTACTGTTGAATCTGCTGCCTTTCAGTTTTAGTTCCATATTTTGGGTTCTTCTATTACTTCAAGAGAAAAAGACCACCCCATCCATCTTCTTAGCACCATTCATTACTCTGAGTAGCTCTGTCATTGTCTGCCACTCACACCCTATTTGATACGTGCTCAGTCTCTCCTAGGAGCATGACTTTGTTGCCAACCTTTTATCATCACTTGTTTCTAAAAGAAAAAACAAGAAAAGATTATACTGTCAGGAGGAATTTTCCTATTGTAGCTAAGTTTTACTTAGTAAAACAGAGTGTCAAAGATGAAAAAGATGACGATTGGTTGCATCAAATGGACTGAAATGCCTCATTGGCAAGTATATGAACAGTGAATAACAAATTACAATCAAACTTTAAGCGTGGTTGTGAGTCTATATCATATATGTAGCAAACTTGCACTTAGCAAACAAGCTCTAATCCACTTAATCCAGTATCCTATTTTTAAACATAGACATCGCCAGACGCAATGGCATCGCTATGGGAAGAGCAAGAGTGGCACACTGGTCTCTACATCAGGTCTCTTTCCAACCTTTTTGTTGTTAGAGGTTGACTATGAAATATGAGGCATTATATCCCCTTAAACCTCTATGATAAACAGTGAAATAGAATCTAATCATCTATACAGAAGATTGATGCTTTCAAACTTCAATAAATTCTCAACGTGAATGATTACAACAGCTTGATCAATTGTTTGAAAAGTATTTTCTTTTATTAATTTTGCATTTTCTATCCTTCAATTTTTACCAGGATTTTGTTAGGGTTTTTGTTAGTTTGGTAAAGCCACATTTCCTCTATCATTCATTATTTTAAATACTTTGGTCCTTCCTAACTTTCTGCTGAAAAATAGTCACAGTCTTAAAATTTGAAAAGCTTTTTCACATCCTACCTTCCCACAGCTCCACAATATGAAATATTGCTTTAGCTAGAAACAATCTCAGATTTTCAGAAACAGAGAACTAAGTATTTGTAAAAGCAAGTAAGTTCACAGAAACTACAGGTGCCAGGTAGCTCCAAAATTACAGAGAATCCTCTACTCACAATGTAAGAATTCCAAGCAGTTGAAAATTCATTCTTCTGCAACTAACTAGGAGCAAAGAAACTAGCCCTAAAAAAATAAAAAGGAATATTATGCTTTTAAACCATCTCCCAGAGTCCATGAGTTTTAACATCAAAGCCTGAATTGCTGTGCATATTTATACCTAATAACTAGCTGGAGACTTGAAGTGGATTTCGTCCCTGTCTTTTCTCCTCCCATGTTTAAACTGAAACCTGTAAAGCTTTTCCAAAGAACAATTTTGATTACTACAGCCTCCAATGGATTTTTTTCCGTTCTATTTCCTTATCCTCAAGGGGAATAAAGGGCACAGAATAAAGCGGCCTTTCTAGTCCTTTATGTTTCAACTCAAAAAAACATTAATAAAATACCCTGGAGTGCTGTGAAATGGAGGGATAAATAAATAAAAATTGAAGAGAAGCAGTAAAAAACCCCTACAGTCCTGTTGGCGACTATCCAGCATTAACACATTCAGGAAATAGGAAATTTAAAAATGAAGTAATATTTTAATATTACTGCTTTTTAGCCTCATGTTTGGTTTCCCTTCTCCAATAGCCTCACTTTATGCCACAGACAGAGGAGAAAAATCCATTTCATAAATCACAAAATGATTTCTAGACTAAGTTTTCAGTCCTCAGCCTGCATTCAGGGTTGCGTTTGACAGCTAGGCACTGCTGGACATCAAGATCGCTAGTAGCAGAGAGTGTGGGGAGGACTTCCTGGCCAGCTCATCCTGTAGCATGTTACTCCTCTTCCAGAAAAGGATCCTTTTAGGTGAGAAGGTCACTCAATTACTTGAAACTTAAGCCACAAGACTAGGCAAAATCTTTATTTCCCTCTCCAAGATAACTATATTCGCCCCGAACAGATATCACCAGACATCTAAATGATTTCCACAACACACATACTTCATTGGTTAAATAAACAAATCATTTCACATACTGCTGAACTCCATCCAACTCTTAAATGAAGCATAACACAAGACTACAGCATAACACAGCAAGTAAAGACTGTCACTACTAAGGGTAGCTGAAGAAGGAAAAACTGGAAATTTGGAGATGAGTGATACCGCTTAATGTTCCCATCCTCAATAAATTCCAGTGAACAGAGCTAGATTTGCTTTCTCAAGCCATGCAGGTACCTATGGAATCAGAGGACAGTCAAACAAATATCAGCATCACGACAGCATTGCTGTTCCAAGCATACAGTGTATCAAATCATATTTAAAAAAAAATCATTAAAAAATATGTGGTGCTATTACTACCTAGATATCTTTAGTATCCGTAACAACCGCATGCTCTTCTCAACAGCTGCTAGCCTTACTACATATTTATCTCCCCCCTATCCTGGTCTTGCCAGGTCCATGCAGTTTTACTTAGCACAACACACAGCTGCCAAAACACGTGTGTCTTACACCAATTAAAATATGTTTGTGTTATCCAAGACATCCACACAGGACTGCCAAACATGGCAAAGAATGTGAGGGAAAGCCACACTTTCCTGGAGTGCCAACTAAAGGCCAGGCTGGCCACCAAAGGATATTTAAAATGACCATGCACACCGCTCTACAGTCAGTTGAATCCTATTTCTACTCAGCTATCCCAACGCAACAGTCTGGAGAGGCTGGAGACAGCCTGCACTCCTCTGCTGCTGCAGCTGGCAGCACTCCTCCCAACAGAGCACAGGAGAGAAAATTTGCTGCTGTGCAAGTGAGGTGATCAGGCTTTGGGAAAGCAGCTCATGCAGAGGGGGATGGACCAAGGAGACCACTGATGTTGACTGTTGCTTTTGAGGGAGGGAACCCTGGGAGAGACGAACAGGGTCCTCTCACCCATACTTCTTTCCCAGAATGAAGTACCCCAGCAATAGGTTTCCAACATACAAAATCAGCTAGGGCTCAGGAGGACTGGCCTAGGGCTGTGCGACACACTTGTCATCTGGGCCACCACCCCAGATTTTGATGATGTAATTTAACACGATGGTACTATAATGGGTTTTAGTATTGGTAGGATGAAACGCTAAAAACGCATGGCTCCACAGCTGAATGGAAAGCAGTCAGCCACAGCATCACCAGCAGCTTCCACCAGCAGCCCTACAACTTACAACACATGCAAATTTTGAAGCATCTCAGCCATGCTCACAGACTATCCAGTCTGACAAGATCACAACTCCAGTAGGAAGAGCTATAAACGATTTAATGGCTAAAAATATGCAGATTCCCACTCTGACTGACTGGCTTGGAAGGAATCATACTCAATTTCAATATCACCACACCCACACACTCAGAATAAAGTGAGAAAGACTTGTAAAACCACAGGCCAACTTAGTCCATCCGGTCCAATTCATACTTTTGCTATCCCAGGGGAATACACAATTTTTCTACAGAAATTCCTATATTTGTTTTTGAAGAGTTGATGGGGTTTGGGGTTTTTTCGTTTGGTTGTTTTTTTAATGTAAATCGTTTTTGACAGATAAAATGCAAATTAAAGTCTGGTTTTTGTCAGCACCAGTCTGAAAACAAGCACAAACCTATCACATTTCAGTTCTTCCACTTTTGTCTTAACTCCCTCATCTCTTCTTTGAAGGCTGATATGAAGAGGGAAGTTCACTACTCCATAACAAGTACTAAGATGCATTAAATCCTCCTGCCTGCAACATGGATTCTCTATTCCATCCAGTTCTCCAAGCACAGCATTTTGCTCACAACTACCCACTAAAGAGTTCACCTTGAGTTCAGAGATCACTGCATGCATGGATAAGATCAAAAGCTACCTAAGTGATAACAGGACTGGTAAACTTGGTAGACAAGAATCTACCCAAACGTGCATATAAAACCACCCAGAGAGGCCAAGGATGGACACTATTGTTCTTCTCACGAAAAAGAGCAGTGCTGTGAGAAACAAACAAATCTTTTACACATCTCAGGAGGACTAATTCCTTAGTCACTGGGATCCTAGAATCAGTACAAGGACACACCTCTAACAACATCCAAACTAAGAAAGGCAAGGCATCAATTCAAGTTTTCTACCTCGTTTTACAGAGCGTGCCCTCACCAGCTAAAATCCAGGTAAATGCGTGACAACACCTGCTGCAGAAGCAGATATTAACAAAAAGTTATCTGTAATGATTTATTCATTAATGTACCATAGACCAAAATCTCCATGTAGTACGCTGCCCTGTTAAGTCTGCCTGGCTTGTTCAAATATTAATTCATCCACATTGTTTTCCTGTTATTCTGATTTCAAGTTAATAAACAGCTCTAGGGGCCTTTGGTTCTGTTACCAACAATTAAAAAGATAAAACACAATTAAAACCAAATAAATAATTGACAACGGGAGCTTTTCTTTTTCCCCAAATGCAACCTGAACCAAACAAGAGGCAACAAAAGTTTGTACCTTGAAATCTCCTCTCCCGTATCTGGAAGAAAATCAGACATTTTCTAAACACCCAAATGCTTCCTAAAGAGAAGTACATAGCATGCCCAGGAAAGTCACGGACAACAGAAAGCAATACAGGCATATAAGAGAAGATGACTTTTCCAGACAGATCTACATCTCCCAAAGCTGTGCAGTGTACAGATCCTCAATGTATCACCGACCAAGTACGCACAAAAACACTGGAAAAAGTCAAAACCAATCTCTGTGTCTCCCATAATTGAGCTACACTGACAGGGCACATGACTTGGTTCTGTACTAACTTCTCTGTCTCTCCACCACACTCCATTTCATGGTGGAAATATCCCTTCAACCTAATCCTCCCCTCCATCTCTGCAGGCATTTTACATAGACTTTGACTGAGTGGTAAAAGATATTCCACACAAAAGCAGCTTTGGTAAAGAGAAGCATGACGTGACTCTCCAAGAATGGGGGTGGGAAGGGAGGAAGTCCACTTTATAAGCAAATATTCTCACCATTTTCTTGGTAAGGAACCACAGCAAGGCAGAGGCTTTCATTGTACGACCATGAGGTACTGGTGATCCGTTACGTCTATTCAAATTGTAATTAAAAACATGGTCATATGAATTAGGCAGTGGATTGAGACACAAATATGGGCCAGGTTCTTTTCCAAGCTCTTCCTCAGCTTCCCTTTAAACCTGTTCATCCTTAATCTATTAACTATGACAATATTCTCTTTCTCATGAAATACAATAATACTAAATGCATCAGACAGAAATGTGTCAGAAATAACTGTGTCAGACAAATAAATATGTCACAAATAAATGGTAAAACACATGCAATTGAAGCAGGAGACAGTCCCCACTGCTCAGGCACCAATCGGAGCGCTGTTCTATGCAGATGGCCTCTGCATGTTTTACATGGCTGAGCAGAGCCTAAAGGCTGCTACTAAGCTTGTTTTTTTGTAAACATAGCTCTGGTCCCATTCTCAGATGACACCAACATTGAACAGACAACAAAAATACAGCTGGATAGAATTAATCTGTAAAGTTGCAGTGACCCACAGTGATTAGAGCCATTACGACAGTAACCATATTTAACCTCTACTCTGTTCCCTATGATTTACACATCTCGAGTAAATTTTGCCCTAGGCATTTGTTTGATATAAACTTAACCAACAAGCACTGGCAAATTCTTTTCAGTAACCCAAAGACATGGACATCTCTTACAAATATGAGAAGGTGGTCTGTTTGTGGAAAGTGGAGCAACAAAGCTACAAGGAGAGCAGCTTTGTTTGCACACTAGACATGCAATAAAAGAATCAAGATAAAGGTACCACTTTTCAGTTATTTTTTGCTGAATTAGACAAAACGTTACTTCAAAGAAATCAGCCCATGTTCTACACAAAGTGAACACCAGAGGAGAGGAGGCTGCAGCGTTAAGGGAAGTGTGAGCACCACCAACAACATTCACGTGCAAAAGCCACAAGTCCCAATGCATCCCTACATGAATCTAAAGATATGCACAGGTAAAGGCTGAAGTTACTTCATAGTTAGGATACTCAATGCTTCTTTCTTTCTCTAACAGAGATAACAGAAGACAAAGTAGAAAGGATTCCTCAGGCCCCTAGGAACTGTACTTACATATTCAGCATTCCTCCTGTTAAATCCATTTGCCATTAAAAGATCAAGTTCTTCCACTTCTAACCTTGTGACAAAGGACACTGAAGAAAGAAGACAGAGAACCTATGCCTCTTCCATCTTGACCCTTGACTGGAAAGACTAGTCTTCAGGAATCCTAGGACCCAGTGAGCAGATGGACAGCTTGGAACAAGGAAGACTGACCCTCAGCGGAGAGGAACTGGATTAGAGAACACTTGAAGAAACAGGACATACAGAAGTCCATGGACCTGATGGGATAAACATGAGTGCTAAGGTGGCCGGCTGATGCCATTGCAATGGCACTCTCTACTATCTCTGAGAGGTCATGGTGATTGGGAGAGGTTCCTGAAAATAGGAAGGGAGCAAATGTCACTCCTGTCCTTGTGGTGGGTAAGAAGGAGAATCCAGAGAAGTACAAACCAGTCAGCCTCACCTCAGTCCCTGGGAAGGCGACGGAGCAAAATCTTCTGCACAACACTTTCAAACGTATTTGGGATAAGAATACAACTGGAAGTAGTCAGCATGGAATTATTAAGGGTAATCCATGCCCGACCAACCTGACAGCCTTCTACAGGGAGGTGACTAGCTCAGTGGGCAAAGGGAGAGCAGTGGATCTTGTTTACCTTGATGTAGTAAGGTTTTTGACACCATCTCTCACAACATCTGTATTAGCAAGCTGACAAAGTACAGGTTAGATAAGTGCACAGGGAGGTGGTCTTAAAACTGGCTGAATGACCAGGTCCAGTCAGTTGTGATCAGCAACAGGAAGTCAGTTTGAAGGCAAGTCACTGTGATGTACCCAGGCGTTGATACTGGGGCCAATTCTGTTCAACATCTGCATTAATGACCCAGCTGATGGCACAAAGAGCACCCTCAGCAAGGTCACAGATGACACAGACAGAGGAGTGGCTCACACACCAGACACGTGTGCTGCAATTTGGAGGGACCTGGACAGGCTGAAGAATTGTGATGACAGGAACCTCATGAAGTTCAACAGTTGGAAATGCAGTTCTGCACCCAGGAGGAGTAACCCCAGGCATCAGTAGTTGCTTTCCAGTTGGTTGGCACCAGCAGCTTGTCTGAAAAGGACCCGGTGGTCCTGGTGGGCACCAAGCAGAACATGAGCCAGCAACACACTTTGGTGACTCAGAAGGCCTCCTGAGTTGCATGATGGAGAATATTGCCAGCAGGTCGAGGGAGGTGATCCTTCCTATCTGCTCAACACTCAGGAAGCCACACCTGGAGTGCTGTGTCCAGTGCTGGGCTCCCCAGTACAAGGAAGTACTTGCAGGAATGAGCCGTGGGATAGGCCACGAAGATGGATCATCTTTTATTGAATGAGAGGCTGAGGGAACTGGGACCGTTCAGCCCGGAGAAGTGAGGGCTCGGGGAGGGGCAGGGGGCAATCTTATTAATGTGTATAAATATCTGCTGGGAGGGAGTAAAGAAGACTCAGCAGTGCCCCACGAAGACATGAGAGGCAGTGGGCACAAACTGAAATTCCGTCTGGAAAAAAAGAAAACAAAAACAAAAAACCCCACCAAAAATACAACTTTTAGTTTTTCCTTTGAGTGTGTTCAAACATGGGAACAAGTTGCCCAGAGAGATTGTAGTGTCTCCATCTTTGGAGGCATTCTGAACCCAACTGGACGTGGCCTTGGACAACCTGCTCCAGTTGACCCTGCCTGAGCAGGGAGATTCAACTAGATGATCTGCTGATGCCCCTTCCAAACCCAAATACTTTGTGATTTTAACATTTACTTTCAATTATCGTAATTTGTTGGATACAAAAAAAAAAAAAATTAAAATGGTGACCAAACCACTTATATTTTCATGCACTTCAGTGGAAATGAGTTATAACAGATGACTCTCCAACAAAGCACATGCTCCTTACAGTGTACTTCTTCTGAGATGCAGTTAAACTTAAAATAGTATCTTAAAATTGACGTCTCTAAAAAAAACAAAACCAAAACAAAACACTGCTTACAAAAGACATTTTAAAGGTACCACGTGTCTGGGAGTTTTCTATAGTCTGTGGTTTAAGAGCTACTTTGTTGCCCAGTAGATCTATAATTATCATTTTCCTTCCCCGATTATCTTATTCTTAATCATAACAAGACTACTCTTGATGAAAATTCTGTTTTTCTAATGATTTAGCGGCAGCCAGAACACCCCACATTCTCAGCAATGCACCACCCCAATGCATACAAACCAATGACTTGCATTTTTTTGTTTTATATTTACATTTTCAGTTTTTGTTTGTTTGGATTTTGGGTTGGGTGTTTTCTTTTTTTTTTTTTGTTGTGTCTTTTTATTTTAAATAGAAAATAAGCCTTCTGGATCATATATGAAATGGCAGTGACCAACTGCGTTAAAAGCATTCCACTTTTCTGGTCTCTGATTAACTAGCAAGGAACACCTGAAGCAGAGGTCAGTACTTTTTGAATGAAATACATACAGAAAATGGCTTAAAAGCTTTACAGGACCCAACAAGCTCTTTTGAGGCTTCCGTTCACCTGTAAGTACTGTCGAGTCCACAGGCAAATTACACTGGATCCATCCTCCTTGCTTTCAGACGTTAGTAATGAGAATGGGTGCAGGGGAGGAATTCACCTTACCTTTTTCAGAAGCACTGTCTGCTGATGTTTTTCAAACGCATTTTATATGGAGTTATTTAAGTTTTCACCATGGAATAATACTGAACAGATACCTACTTTTGGTGCATATGTCCATTCCTTTGTCACTTACCACAGATCAGCTTCAGGAATAAGAGACACCAGGTACAGGACTTCTAACCAAAGTAGAGAAAGTACCGGAAAGCTCATTCAAGAGGAATGGACAGGAACCAGAGTAAAGTGAGATTTTACTGGGAGGCCAGGCCCACAGATATCCACAGCAAACCATCTTTCTCTTGAAGGACACATTCTGTCTCATCAAGATTGTAGTTTCTCCAAGCATACCTTACCAAAACAATCTCAGCTGCTGGGAGCTTTCCTGCTTTTTTATTTATTTTTCTTTTCTTTAAAGAAGTGAAAACAAAAGAAATCCAAGCTACCCAGACATGCAAGACAAATTAATTCACAGCAGCACAAGCTGTATCACTTAGTCAAAGGAATGTTCTAAACACCTGTTTATGAGCAAAACCAGTCATAAAAACAGCTGTAAGCAGCAAACAGGAACTAACAACAACAATTTCCCATCCTTTTCCAGACACATAATGACATTTAAATCACGTAGCATCACAGAAGAATTGTATAGAGCTGATGGTAATTGACGTAATTACTTGTATGCATTTCTCCACTACATAGTGTTGTGCTGTAAACCCAAGCATGTTAAAAGTAAACAGAGCTTTTGAAATCCTGAAGCAATAGTAGGACAATCCCTGCTGGATCCTTTTAACCTGTAGATGGAAAGAAAATAACTACTTCAAAGTGTTAAAACTTCAAATACAGAATTTAAACCTCAGGTAGACACTGAAACAATTAAAGTTTCACAAGTTCCCTTTGGTTAAATGAGTTCAGATCAGAGCAGAGATGAGACAAAAACAGGTAATGACTGCTTATGTGATTAAAGATGAAGACAAAAAAAATATGAAACCACTAGGGAAAATATGCATAGTCATATTTTTCTCTTTCTTTCCAAAAAAGTAAAATCTTTCACCTGTAGACCAGAGCAGGGAAAAAAACACATCAGTGAATCTGAATCACAGAAAACACTTTCCCCTTGAGTATACATTAGCATTGGCAAAAAAATAAGGGAAGCAATGAATAACAACATGCTAAAGGTATTCTCTTAGAGGGGATGGCTGTTTAGGAAGACTGCAAGATTCCTAACTGAAGACAGCTTTTACTAATAAATCTTTGAATGCTATGTATCTGCCACGTACAGGGACCTTGCACTCCTGTTCTAGGGTGGGAAGAGCAAAAAGGCTCTGCAGTCAAATGCGTCTCTAGTTTAATACAGATCTGTGGGTAAACTGTAATACCACATGGAAAAAAACCAGTTCAGTTTGATCATGGTCACTTATAAATAAAGTAAAAAAAAAGTATGATGAAGCACTCATCTCATGTATAAATACTAAATACATAACTCTAGATAACAAAACTCGGGAGGTTAGGTAGTGAGCCAAGTCAAAGGACCATTATCAATGAAGTATCTTATATTAGTCATGGAAGATATGTAGAGAGGGAACAGCATCCCCCATGCACAAAGAAAGAAGGTTCCAAAGCTATTGCTTCTTCCATACACCTAAACTTTCAAACCAACAATGCTCCAAAGATTTCTTTTGACTCTCCATTTGAGAGAATTTTGATTCAAAACAAAATAAGTGGCAGTGGGGAAAATCCTAATGGTGCAGAATGTAATAGAAAACCCCTAAAAAAACCCAACCCACCCCCAACACATTTCAATTTGGCACCACCTTTACCAATACTCTAGACAAGTGTGAAAGATGTAGTGGCTATTTCCAGAGCCATGACTGTTGACAGATGGAAGGTGCCTCATAAGCACTTCTTAAAGGTTAAGACAATTTGGTATTTTATTGCTCTGCATAGCTCAACCTGAGCTGTTTAATGCATCTTATTACCTTTTAGTGATTAATCCTTCATCCTGGTTCTCTGTGTTAGCAATTTATTGGGATGGCACATAGGCTGAGATAAGTTTGGTGTATCAGATGGTATTTCAACAGCTAATCAAATAACATGTTCTCTGTACATTTGTAAAACAGCCTTTCTATTAAGCACAAATGGAGGAAACCCAAGTGATGTTGAAGCTGCAGTAATGGGGCACTAATTTTTTCTCCCCAAGCACAGCACCTGGTCTTCAGAAAGAAGGGAGCCAGGCCACATGCCTCTAAAAACCTTTGCATATGGCTACAGAAATAACTCCAAGAAACGAAAGGCTTTAAATCAGTGAAATATAATGAGACATTAAGGGCAGGGCAACCTATAGAATCCAGGTGCTTAAACACCTTAAGTTGCATCTTAACTTAGTTGTTATACTGTCCCTGGATGAATTCAGCACATATTGCAAGATAAGCTAATTGGAAATGTGGAAGTATTAGGTGTTTACTTAAACTAGGTCTTCTCCCAAAACAAGTCAGAATAGCACATTTTCCTATGCAGGAGGATCCTACAACATGCATGGGTTTCCCCAGATTAAAAAATGTTTGTCTTCCAAGATAACCTCATGACCTACCTCCTAAAGACATTTTTAAAAGTACTTTCAATTCTATAGTGTAAGGATAGGTTATATTTCCCACTTACTATTGAATAGAAGAGGTCTGAAGAATATATTAGAATGTGATGTAACTTAATCAAAATCACATTTCTCTATTCAGCACTCGAACAGGTGAATCCCAAAATTTGAACCCAACATTTCCATCTGCCTCGGTCTTAACTTCTCATGACAGCTATTAGCTAGTGAAATAATCTGATCTCCACACACAGAAACATTTTGGTTGGAAGGGACCTTTAAGATCATCAAGTCCAACCA
>RSEF01000005.1:43398311-43424191 GCA_003993805.1 Himantopus leucocephalus | reverse complement strand
GACCTGGGTGTGTTGGTTGACAGCCGGCTGAATATGAGCCAGCGGTATACCAAGGAGGCCAAGAAGGCCAACAGCATCTTGGCATGTATTAGGAATAGTGTGGCCAGCAGGACCATTGGGTGATTGTCCCAGTGTACTCGGCACTGGTAAGGCGCCACCTTGAGTACTGTGTTCAGGTTTGGGCCCCTCACTACAAGAAAGACATGGAGGTGCTGGAGCGTGTCCAGAGAAGGGCAATGAAGCTGGTGACAGGTCTAGAGCATGTCTTAGGGACTGGGGGTTGTTTAGTCTGGAGCTGAGGGAATCGGGGTTGTTTAGCCTGGAGAAAAGGAGGCTGAGGTGAGACCTTATTGCTCTCTACAACTACCTGAAAGGAGGTTGTGGCGATGTGGGGTTTGGTCTCTTCTCACTGGTAACAAGCCATAGGACAAGATGAAATGATGTCAAGTTGTGCCAAGGGAGGTTTAGATTAGATATTAGGAAAAATTTATTCACAGAATGAGTTGTCAGACATTGGAAGAGGCTGCCCAGGAAGTTGTGGAGTTGTCACTCCTGGAGGTATTTAAAAGATGGGTAGACACAGTGCTTAGGGAAATGGTTTAGTGGTGGATTTTGGCAGTGTTAGGTTGATGTTGGACTCAATGATCTTAAAGATCCCTTCCAACATAGATGATTCTATGATTCTAAATCGTACTAAGTATAGGCTCAGCCTCGCTCCTTACTGCAGAGTGGAGAAGTCATATGTACGTGGGTGATTTTGGCTGCCCCACATATGGAAAAAGGTTATCTTTCTTTTCTGCCTTATTTGCCATCACAGAATCTGCATTACAAAGGAGAACAAGAGACGTGGGTACTCTGTGGTATCTGGTGGGGCATGGTTTGTCTTCTCCTGCCTGAATTCTTCAGTGTCTAACAAGGGTCAAGCTTATATTGTATTTTCCTCTTTAGTGAAGTACTGATAGGATCTCTCTCTTCTGTCTCATTTTTGCCATCTTTTGCCTGCTGTCAAGTGCTGCTGAAAGTGGCTGAGTGCAGAGTTTTTTTCAGGTGCAGAAGGAGGACGTCAGCAGACAAGGAAAATGTGATCACGTATGCTGGATTTTAAGATGTCATTAGAAATGCAGCTGGGTTTAAAAACACAAAATGTTCATTATATTTGCTAGTCTCTCAGGACCTGACAGTCTTTTCAGAGTCACTTTGTACAACATTTCGTTATAAGGAAATGGGGGAAGTATCTTTTATTCAATAAATGTAAGGGGGTTTTGTTGTTTTGCGTTTATTTTAGGTTGGTTTGTTTGTTTTTTTGTTATTAAAAAAAAATAAAAGGAATAGATGATTGCTCTGAGTTTTGCCTTGGCAAATCACAACACTACTTTACTTCCTAAAAACCCAGCTGTCCCCAAAACGCACGTTCTGCACTGTCAACTGGCAACATGACTATTTTCCCATGGTTTAAAGGCCAGGTTGAATATCTTGGCAGTGAGATATTAGAACTGCATTTTGCAGAATGTCATGACAATTAACAACTTTTCTCCCACCAACTAAAAGATTTTTGTACTGAATTTGCATTTTATAGAAATAAGTATGCTTATTAGGAAGCAGCAGATTTTTAGTAATACAAAAGTTATTAAAGGCAGTACATTAAAGCTCTTAAATGAAAAACTTACCACAATGAGAATATGTAACTTGATACTAGAAAATGGAATTTATCTGGAAGACATTCAGGTTTGCAAATCCAAGACCTTCTCTTTCTATACGTAATAGGGGTTTGCAGACAATTGGTGCTACGTACACATCTTGATTTATTGATGTTTAATACTGGCAGTATGTGAGATATGTCCAGGATGTAGTGGTAGGAAATGAAAGATTATTGTTTGTTAGCTTTTTGCAGGGCACTTGTTCCTAACTAAATATTTTCATCTGTGATGTAATACTTGCTCTCCTTTCTCTTTCTTGCTAATGGCCCACCCTTTGCAGAAGCCAAATCCAAAGGATAGAATTCTAAGAACCAACAGAATGCATCTGTGTCCATTTAGGTGTTGGCAAAACCAGATAGACTGAGCAATAGATCAGGCAGCATTCCTGGAGCTACTGAGCAATCATGCAGAAGCTCTTTTCTCATAGGTATAAGACCAATAACCTGCAGGATGTTTTCTCCTTGCTATGTCAAAAGGAATACTGTCAGTCTGAAGTCTTGAAATACACTAATTTAAACTATGCAAGCTGCTGACCCTTCACAGTTGGGTAAAATGTGCTGGATGTAAAAAAAAAACCAATTTAAATGAATTTTATGTTCCTTTATTTCTGTTCACAAGGCCATAAGGAGGACAGGTCTGGTCTTCTCTGTGCTACTATGAGGCAGACTGCTGCACTACCATGGGCCCCCCATCATGGTTAGTATGCACTGGCAGACAGCGCCCTGCTCTTCTGAATGCTCATTAATAACGTAAATCAGTAAAATTCCAGTGGCTGAGGAACGAAATTGGAACTGAATAGGTCTGGCTTTCATTCCTGGCTTTGCTGTAGATTGCCTGTATGACCCTGGATGGAGTATTGTTTCTTTTCTACGGATATGGAAGCCAGATACGTGTTCTTTCTCCTGTTTATTTTGTCTGGAACTTCAGGGCAGGGGCTGACTCTCTCTGTGTTCTGCAAGATAGAGAATGGCAGGACCTCCCCATCCATGAATTCAAGGCTGATGTGCTTTTGCACTGTTGAGAAGGCAGTGGCTCCTAATGCTCACCAGATGTGGTTGCTCACCTGCTTTCTATGTAAGGGTCTGCAGTCACACTAGATAGTGCCAGAGCCCCATGAATGGGTAGGTGTCATTCTTGACAGCAGCCATGCACATGAGAAATGCTAAAGGTAGACTTAGCTGAGAACTGAATTAAAATGGTTGTCTTGTTGCCAGATTACTCATAGGTGTGTCATAGAGGGGAAGTCTGGCAGAAATTTGTTGTACTTATTTGCAGAAGAAAGTGGAAAAGCATGTTCAACAAAAGGAACAGAAGCCAAGCCAAATCCCCAATGACCTATTCTTCTTTCTGCTAAGTGGTTACATGTGTTTTATTGCTGAGCATCCAGCTAAAACTTTCAGGGACATTTTGGTGGGGTGTGCTGGGACTGCTGACTCAGTGCAGCTCTTGCAGCCTATTCAACAAAAAACATCTGGTACAGCTCTGATTTATACTTGTTGGAAGAGAGAAAAGCAGGTGCATCTATTCCTGTAGTGGGAAGCTGTCAAAAGAAGGGACCTTCTCCCACAACACCACTCATCAGGGTGACTCTGCTGTGGCTTGAGAGCCATCACTTCTGCAATTGTTATACTTCAGAAGCCTCATACCCTGCCTCAGCACATAAATGTTAGGCATCCATCAGTCAACTGACAATGAGAAAGCACTATTTCCTTCTTACAGGGGATAATTTATATCACTAATGAAGGATTTGACTGTTCAGTCTAAGTGCCCTGTTTTCAACTGGTGGAGTGAATTTGAACTGATTTAGATTTGCTGGATTGATTTAGCTGCATGGAAAAAGATCTTACAATGAAATAGAGCTAAATGACTGGTAAAAATTGTTGAAACTTTCTCCTACAAAAGAAGCATGACCTAGCAGATCCACTTAATAGAAGAATTAAGTACTGATCACTTTGCCATGGTACCCTGCCACAATCCAGAAAGATGAGAAAGAATTGTGAGGTGAGTCTGCCTCTCTGGTGTTGATGCTGAAGAAGGTTGAGAGCCAGCTCTCCAGTGGATATAAGCATGCATAAGCACCAGTTCAACTGACCTGTTTTACAGCTTTTTGGGCACAAATGCGGGCTAGCATGAAAGGCTTTCATGAGAAAAGTCAGGATATATTCCCATCCGAAATGCTTCTTTTCCAGAGTCTGACACAGGTTTGAAGTGTAGTGACTGTTTGCATTGTAAAGCTAAACTTAATGAAGTAATTTGCCCTTCAGGATTGCCTCTCATTTAGATCAGTCAGCACTGTGCTCTTGTGGCAAAGTAGGTCAACAGCATCCTGGGCTGAATTAGGAACACTCTTGCAAGCAGACTGAGGGAGGTGATCCTTCAACTCAGCTCAGCACTGATGAAATATATCTACAGTGCTACCTTCAACTCTGGGCTCTCTAGTACAAGAGAGATAGGGACAAACTGAAAAGAGTCCAGCAAAGGGACACAAAGAGGATGGAGAATTTGGAGCATCTGACATATGAGGAGAGACTGAGACAGCTGGGACCGCTTAGACTGCAGAAGAGAAGGATCAGGGGAATCTCATCACTGTGTATGAATACCTGCTGGGAAGAAATAAAGAAAATGGAGGCAAAATCTTTCCAGGGGTGCCTGATGAAAGGAAAAGTGGCAATGGGTACAAAGGGGTTTTTGGTTGGTGATTTTTTTTTTTTTGTGGTTGGCTCTCATTTTTAGGTTTTTTTTTTCTGTTATGGTGGTTGAACACTGGCACAGGATGGCCAGAGAGGTTGTGGAGTGTCCACCCTTGGACATACTCAGAACCTCACTCGATGACATCCCGAGCAACTTGCTGTAAGTAACCCTGCTCTGGGCAGGGGGTTTGGACTAGATATCTCCAGAGGTCCCTCCCAACATGAACTATTCTCACATTCTGTCTTTGAATGTCACAGTCAGCTGCGCAATGGGTTCAGAACTGCCATGGTCTTTAACTCACCTTAATTGTGTGCAGATCCAGTTCATGTGCTGCCTAAACTTTGCTCATCAGTGTCTCATTCTTCTATACATGGTTCATACTAATTCAGGTAATAAGGAAACACTGTAACAGATTCTATTAGGGCACAAAGGATTGTCTAAAGTGTAAGTAACCCTGAGAATTACAGAAACATCTGGGGAGAAGGGTGAACAATGCCCTGACTGTTACTCAGTGAGTGTCACAGCCAATGAGCCTAGCTAGCAAACAGAAAGAACTCCCCTGAGCCAGTCAAATGCAAGGTGGGATCTGCAAGTCAGACCATGAATTCAGTTTTGCATGTCATGTTGCTATAAAAGGCCCCATGTGTTAAATTCCATGTACAATTTTCATGTGGTTTTGCAGTTACATCTTCTGGGATTAACCTTGCAACTTTTACTTCATTAACAATGCTTCAGGCGATGGTTGAGCTGAACAGAACATGGATAACTCTTCCACATTTGCTTGAGCTCTGCAGGACTAGGAATTAGTAAGAAACGTGATTAACATTGTGACTAAATTTAGTTGTCACAGGTTTGCTTTCCCAATATGATGGCAATTCTGTTCTCCAAAAGACAAATGTGAGTAGAATAAACTTGGTGCGAATATGAGTCCCAGATCCAGCCTATGACATGTGTAGTGGAAGGCAGTCCAAAGTATCCAGCGAGACACTGCAACCCCAAGCAGTTTGGCCAAAGCCGCTTTCTGGTTTGGGAGCACAAGTTTGCCTGAACCTCAGAGCAGTGTTTGTTACCTGGCCTTGCAGAGAGCTTTTGAAGCCTTCCTGGATGAAACAAGAACACTCCATGCTATTCTAGTATTTTAGATCTATGCAAGTGATCCCTAAACTTCTGAGAAGCCCCAGTGTGAGGGGGCAGTGAGGCTTTACTAAAGCAGCTTCTTTAAAACACTATACTATCAATGCAAAAACACTTCCATTGCAACATACTACCTATGTTGAAAGGAACAAAAAATAGAATCTGAATATTTTGTGGCAATGGAAAAAGGTGCAGGGGATGGACTTGCAGGATTATGATGTTGTGAGAAAACATTTTGGAACTTAGCAGGTCCACCCAGCCAGTGTTCCTTTGTGTTTGCAGGTGCTTGCTGTATTCCTGTTTGTCTCTTGACTGCTATTTTCTCATTTCAGGTGCATTTGCTCTCTCAGAACAGTGAATGTGCCTTGAACCACAGCTATTATTTTAAATCACCTACTCTCACCACAATGAACAAACAGGCTTTAAAAGCAAGGGTGATTTTTTTTTGTTCATGTATGTGATGAGAGCTCTTACCTGGAAATTGACCTTATCACCCATTGTTCTTCTCAGCTTTCAGCTTAGCAACCACAATTTCTGTCAATTACCAGGCAATAGAATTTATGACTGTGGCTTAATTAGGGAATGAAGAAACACAGCACTTTCTTCCTGCATTCAAGAATGTGACTGCAGTGCCCAAAAGGCTTTCACGTGTGTCTTGCTCCCAGGTGCAGCATGGTGCTAATTGTGCTTAGGCTCTCAGGACACAGAGATGGCAGTGGCAAGGCCTTCCCACCCTAAAGGTCCAGTGGTGGGTACCCAACACTGTAATAGGAGAAGAGGTGAAGCCAAGTAAGATCTTGCCTTCGAAGTGCGCCCTCAGCAGCAGATGGGCTCAGACTTCTAGGCCTTTAGCCTCCCTGTAATCAGGCTCAATCTTCTTTGCACACATGATTAAGATCCTCAATAATAATAGGGCTGAAGTATACTTCAGTTTGGACCCAATCCTTGGCCAGTCAGGTCTCGAAAAACTCTAAGGATTGAGACTGCACATCCCCTTTGTTTCCAGCTCCACTGCTGGACTGTCCATGCAGGGAAAAGCTTCTGCGTACACCTGGTCTGAAGTGCTCTTGTTCAGCTTTTGCCCATTGTTCCTCATCCTCTCAAGATAAGAAGCACCTGGCCCCATCTCATTGATCCCTTCCCCATAGGTACTGGGGTGCTGTTAGGCTGTGGTGTATTGACTGCTCCCTGCAATTTGGTGTCAGCTGAAAACTGGACAAAAGTCTGCTCTGTCACCTTCTCCAGCTCACTAATAAAGATGTTTTCCTCTGCCTCCCTCCAATTAAGGTGCATTAATTATGATGAATCAGACTAGCCTAGCTAGCCTGAGAAGTGGTCTTTCACACTGAGTTCCACCCCACAATTGCACAGGTAGTGAACAAATATTTTATCCTATTTAGTTTTGAATTTCAAACTTAATTTCATTGAATGTCCTTTTGATCTTCTGCCCTGAGAGAAGCAGGATGGCATACTGCTGACTTATTTTCCCCTGTTCATTTTTAAAATGCCTTTTTTTTTCTCCCACCTTACTAAAGTAATCTAATCCTGTCAGTGTCTTGAATCTTTGTTTGTATTCTTTCAGAGTCCTCTGGGAGATGGGATGACACCTGATTCACCCCACTGCCCAGTCAAGGACAACTGATAGACGCTCTTTTTCTGTATGATCACTTATTTCTTGTGCATCCTATTAGGTGTTTAACTTCAATCACTGTTTCATGTGAAAGAAAAATTTTTATGGAACTGATCTTGCTGCCTGCCTTTCCTGGCCAAAGTTGGTGAATTTTAAACTCCAGGGAGTAAGCAAGAGTGTTTATGTGAACACACATGTACGCACATGCAAGCATATACACGCACAAGAATTATTTTTTTTTCCTCCTGCAGCATAAAATTTTATATATGAGAATATTTTCTCCAACTGGCATATTATTTCTGCTTATGCTTTTTAGTTTAACAGTTATGTAGTGATCATATTGCCCTTTCGTATGGATTTAAAGACCTCAGTTGACTACAATTTCCTTCCTTCACAGAGGTGTTGAAGAAGGTGGCTGTAAGTGGCTGGGCTGCAGCCCATGAAGGACCGCAAGGACAGCGTGTCTGTTTGGGACTTCTGACCCACTAAGATGAACTCAGGTTAATTGGTATGATCAGCTAATTGTGTGATGATAGCAGTCTGTCAGGGAGGTTGATCCAGGCAGTCGCTGTGGAGTGACAAAGAATGCCTCCGTGAAATGAGTAGCAGAAAATCAGTCTCTCGGCTGCCATAAATCAGCACAACTCTAGTGAAGTTAAAGGACTTCTGTGCTGAACTGCAGCAGATGAAGCCCTGGCCTGTTATTTATTTATTTGTTTGTTTGGCACCACTGAGATCAAAGCCCTGTTCCTGGGACATACTGATAGACTGACACAGATGAAAGAAGTCTAGCAAATGAGGTCCAAGCTGTGTGTAGAAAAGAAAGTACAAATGTGATCCCATAGCAGCAATGCAATGATCTATAAAGCAAGACTTAAAAATATATCGTGCATAATGGAGAGACGGGTGGAAGGAGTGAGAAAGAGGAAGGAAGAGAGGAGAAAAGAAGAAAACGAGGGAATGAGGGAGGAAGGTGGCTTTGGGTTCCCTTAAACAAATGCCATTCTGTTTGATGCTGTATTTACCAACCTGTGGCTCTTGAATGAGCAGTTCGAGTGCACCTATATGTCGGGGCTACCTTGTGTGTTTGACAGGTGATGCTGCTGTCCTTACTCGTGACCTGGAAAGGGAGCACAGCACTTTATGTGGATGATGTTTATGTCTGGTCCAGTGTAGAGCAAGGATGTGAAGAGTGACAAGGACAGGGAAATAGTATCATGTGAATATTGAAAAATCTGGAGGAAAAAAAAGGAGAAAAAATTTGCCAATTGACATTGAAATAGGGGAGATATAAAATAATCTCAAAAGGAGCACACACACATTGTCTGTGGGTGGGAACAATGTGGGAAGCATGGAGCTGGAGGAGTAAGCAAGGCACTGTTGTCAATGCTGAATTAGCAATGACTATTCTGTATTCCCTGCACTGCCTGAGCAAAAGAACCATGTCTTGGAAAGAGGAGAAAGTAGGTGCTGTCTGTACCTACTCCAGGTCAGCTGCTGCATTCAGGGCTTGACAATAAACTTCTAAAAACCCATTAAGAGGCTGGAGGGAATAGCCAAGTGATGAGGGCCTGTGAGGACTGGCTGATGTAGAACCTATGAAATTGTGAAGGCTGAGAGCCTGGCTAAGTACAGGGGTGTGATTGCAGCTTGTCTGTCTTCAAGGCAGAGGTGGAGGAGCCTGTGGCTGAGTTACAGACTTCAGGTTTACCACAGACAGCCCTCAGCTCATGAATTTTCTGCATTTGTTATGGAGAACACTAAAATGTGCATTCACACTTGGTCTGCTAATGACTTGCTGGGCTTTCAGAAGGAAAAACTGATCCATAAATAAAGACAACTACCTAGAGGTTGAGTATAGAATAAAGAGACAGAGATTTAAAACAAAGCAAAGCTGAGCCTTCTGGGACTATTAAAAACATCCTCAAGCCTTGGGTTTTGCAACAGACTGCAGTGGATGATGTGGTATGTCTGTCTTTGCTTAACCTGTACAGCTTATTAGCAAATGCAGGCACAATATAAAATCTCTGCTTGTTGTTTCCATCTGGGAAACAAGGATGGTGGTAAATTTGTCAGAAGATTTTATGAGGAGCTGCCAGCCGCTGGGTCTCAAGGAGACTGGCCTGAGCAGCGTGGATTCTGCGGGAGTCAAGCAGTTGTGCTGACCTGCATATGGGAGTGCATTTGAGAGCTGCCCAGTCATTTCAGAGGGAGTTGAAACCAACTCTGGGTGCCACAGGGCTTGCTTCTGCAACTGCCAGAGATTGTTCCTGATCTGGCATTCTTTTCTACCAAGAAAGAAGTGTGGTAGTTTGGCACTGAGCAGGAATGGTGTTGCTGTGTTCGTACCATTTCTTTCACACCTCTCAAATGTTTCTTGGACTGGATTATGAGACACAAAATTTGTTTGCAGACTGCAGCTTTTGCTGTATCACTGTGCAAAAGATGTTTACCTGATTGTCTCTTTCTGCACAACCTGTTTTAACCACCTTGCATTAGGATTTTGCTGTAAACTGATGTATGCAACATCTCATCTTTGGGCTTGCCTGTCTGTGTTAAGTTATGCTCTCATCCAAGCAAACACTTTACTATGTATTCAAAGATAAGCCTCCTGCCCTTGCTGAAGTCATTAAGACTGCTTGGGTCATTAGTTCTGATGTATGTGTGCATACACATGACTAGCAATGCTGCTCAGTGGCTGTGAAAGAATACTTCCCCCTAGGTAGATTGTTGACGAAACACAAGACAGGGGCCTCTGTGTAAAAATCATGTAGTTACAAAAACTCTTCCCCTTCAGCTTAGCATGGTGAAATCTGTGGCATCTCTCCAGATGAAGACTGGAAATCTTTTCCTTCCTTTTTTAGCTCACTGGGTTTGTGTGTGTGCCACAGGCACTTTATATTGTTCTAGTATATTTATACTTTCAACTTATTGATTGGTAGATGGGATGATAGCCCTTCAGATTTATTTTGCTGCTCATTTATAATTAATTTGGCACAGGCATAAAAAATCAACCTTTATTCATTCACCATCTATTCACCATGATTGTTTTTCAGGAGGCTTAAAAATAGAAGAGCCATGCACTAGGCAACTGGCCAACATGCGCGTGGTTCCAGACATGTTGCCATAAGATCTGGCTGTAAATTTTATCTGCATTTTCCAAAAAGAGGGTGTACTCTTAGGCCATCTATACAGATGTGAGGACCCTTAGACATCCTGGTGAGTGCCTGTGCAGGGCTGCCAAAGTGTTTGTCGGTGTGACTTCCCCCATTATGAGGTATAGCCCTGCTGGATGGAACTGAATGGGGACAGCTGTTGTTTTGAGGGCATCTCTGTGTCCCTTGCGAGCTCTTGAGGTTGATTTGCACTGGGTGAAGCAGGAGGCCATGAGAAAAGGATGGCCAGAGAAGTGAGCTTACGGGTCTTGGAGAGAAGGCAAACCTGCTGTGTTGCTCATTGGCAGTCCTGTTGCTGGAGCTGAGTGATGGACTTCTACAATAACCACACTGCTCCTGAGTCCTGATCACTCATACTTCACTGCGCTGATCACACACAGTTCACAGAGAGTATTCTTTGTATCACTTTCCCCAGTTGCCAGTAACAACTGCCTCTAATTTGCCTTGACAAATACAGTAGGTATGAGCATTTAATTCAAAATGACCATTTAAGGTTTCAAAGCCGTTCACCTGCTCTGCGATGCTTTAAAGATCTCCCAAATGCAATCTTTTGTATGTGCTTAAAATCTGCCTCTGCCACTACTGAAATATATTTATAGGCTACTGGTGGGCTGCCTATGAAAATTCTCATCCCACAGTTTTTCCTTCAGGTTGGTGAATGCTTCTATGTTTCATGAAGGTTAATGCTACAAAGGGAGACAAGCAGCTGCTCAGTATAGCATTGTAAATGCCTGCTAACTCCCTTAATCTGTGATCTCAGTAATGCATTCACTGCACACTGTAGAAGCACAGTTCTGTATCACTTATGCAGAATCAAAGGGTTGTTTCACTTTCCTTGCAGTATATCCACCTATGTCTCCTTTGAATCAGTCCTCCAAATTATCTTTTGCAGTATTCCATTCCTGTCCAAAAAAAGGCTCAGTTCCCCTTATTTTCCTGCCCCCCTCCCTGCATTGTTCACGCATGCCTAAGATGAATCACTGCATAATTATATTCCTATTGCTTGTGTCCTTCTGTTGGCTCTCCATTTCTGCTCATTTCATGCTCACTTTCCAAACAAGGCTAACATTTGGGCCTGGTTCTTTCCTGGGGTTCATTAACCCCAGGGAAGGCCTTCAGCAGCAGTCTAGGGGGGACAGCCCATGTCATAGTCCTAGAGGGCAGGCTCAGCACAGCTTTGCAGGTACACCATCCCATAATTTGCCTTGAAAAATTGAGCCCTGCTTTAGGCTCCTGGCCACACTGTGGCTTTGAACTGGTGTCTGAGGTGAGAGAAGAGTTTGCCTGACTTTCCAACTGTGCACAGGGAGGCATGAGCCAGGGGGCGCACTGGCTCTCAAGGGCAATGGTGGGCAGCAGGGCTGTGATTAAACTGCTGTCTCCTGTAATAGTGGGGATGAGAACAGGGAGGGAGCCAAGGTAGGTCAGCACTTGGTAAATGAGGTGAGGATTTGACAGGGGGATTTTGGGCTTCAGGCTCATGCTGCATTTTCTGCCAACCTGCTGCTGTGGTTGCTGGCGTGGGAGCTAGCTCTTCCCCTCCAGCCCCAAGAGGACAACCATATGTGTAGCATGGGAAGCTGGGCAGAGCTGCAGTCTTTGAAGGCTTGACACAAGCGTGCCCTACGATCTGCTGATCAGGATTAAGTATCAGATTAAAAAACCAGGGCTGGACGCTCATGGAGTTGAAGGCCTGACCAGGTAGACTTGGTCCTCAGCTAACAAGTTACTTGGTCCTCTACTAACGAGTTACTCGGGTTGAAGCTCTCAGAGGGACCCCAAGCATGTCAGGAGCCTAAAGCAGCTGGACACTGTTCCCATGTCTTCCTTTAAACCTCTCAGCTGCAGAGCTGAAACACATAGCTCCATACAGGAAGAGTGAGAAGCCTATGGTGTGCAATTATAATCTGCTTTATGTGGTGTGAAAGTTGCAGGGACACCTTACTGGCAATCTCCCCTCTTTCTCCCCACATTACTGACTCAGCCTGTCTATGAGCGTGTTGTAACCCATCTCTGTTGTTTGAACTCTTCTTTGGATTTCACTTCAAATTGATGGCCTAGGTATCCACACTATAAGCCCATTTGATCAATTAAGAACACAGCCCTGTTTCTATAATAAATACTGTTCACCTGCAAAATTTTGGGACTGTAGGTTATAGACTGTCACACTTGCAGAGTCCGCCTTGCAGCTATCTACACATCAGCACTTGTGTGCCAACATAAACTAGTTCCTACAGCCACAGTGGTACAAAACAGCGACTGGGAGGTACAGTGGCTGCTCTGCATTTCTGCATGCAGTATTTCTCCCGAGATGTTTAAAGGAGCCATGGCTGTGTGCAGTTTTGACATGTGGCTTACATGTGTTGTCCCTCCTGGCTTCTATGTAGGTTCTGATGTGCGGTGCACAGACTACCTCCATTTCCACCCTTTCTCTTTGGTCTCACCACTTTGCTCAGCCTGTAGCGGTAATAAGGGCCTTCTTGCAGTGTTATCAGACACCATGTAGCACAGCCAGGTGCTGCTGCAATGCCACCCCCTGTGGTTTTCAAAGTTTCTTTGTACCCCTAGGTCGCCATCCTTGCAGAGCTCTGTAGAGCTACCAGCTCCAGCCAGCAATCCTGCTTTCAGGAGGGGACTGGTTTCCTGGTGGAGCTGTGGCCTTTTTCTCTCCCTGCTCTGGCTGCACCTCACCTGGCTGTCACTGCTTCCTGCACCTGGTTTCAGTCATCCCTGCTGCATTGCTCTCTCTTTTTGTGGCTGTGGGTTTTGTGGTTGCAGAGCACTGGACTCTACAGGCTGCAATTTGTCCTGGTGCTTTTTCCTGGCCAGTTCTTGCCAGTTTCAGCTACATCTGGGCTGCTTGTTTTTCTGCTTAGTTTTATGTNTTTTTTTTTTTGTTTTGTGCTGCAGAGCTCCTAGTGCTTCAAGACCCTTTTATGGGTTTATTCAGTGCTTTAGCTCCCATTTCATAACTTTAATGTCTTCTAGCTCCAGGCAACCATGCAACACCAGCACCTCAGCCAACACCATACCTGGGCTTTCTGTGGAGCAGGGATCTCTGTTTCCTGGAAGGATGCTGCTCTGCATTTTCTCTTTGGCTCTTTCCAGCAGAGGAAAGCAGGGCATGGGAAGGAAGCAATGCTCAGTTCTTCCTGCCCTGCTGTACCCCCTTGTAGCACCCCGCAGAGCTGGTTATCTGAGAGGAAAGTGTTGTAGTCTCCTTTGCAGCACATATTCCCTCTAGGATGTGCTGGACACAGTCCTCCCCCCTGCCCAGTGTACTGTTTTCCCAAACAGACACAATACAGTTCTTAATGCCTAATTCTTATTCAGAGAATACTTTCCTGCTCCTCACTGGAGAGATGATTAACACAACATTGCCCAGCCAGTCATACTATCCCCAGTAGAGCTATAAATAAATACCACCTAGCAGTTGCATACAGCAAACCCAATTTTATTATTTTCCATTCATAATACAAAACATGAGAAGTGACTGCCGTTTAGAGAAGAGGCTGAGTAACAGCTGTAGCTTAGCTTAGTAGGCATCTCACTCTTTCATCCTCCAACATCCAGGGGACGAAGAAATCTCACACTTATTTTTGCGTAAGTTTTACTGTTCTCTAGTTACGATGGTTGTTTGTCCAGCTGGTTGGCTGGGACACATGATTAAGTGTGCAAAGTGCTTCATATGGCTCTAGGTAGGAAGGCTTTTTTGTTCAAAATGAGGTGAAAACCCTCCACTAGGACTTGCTTTGTTCAGTGGAAAATGGGTTTCTTAGCCAAAATGCAAACAACTGTTATGGTTGCCATGGTATCTTCATTTCTTATGAAACTGAAGTCCCTTCCAATGTTGGGTAAACAGTTTTGGGTGAAAAAAAAGACAAAATATGTTTAAAATATTCCAGTTTTGCATATTAAAAATGTCAAGGAAGGACTGAAGCCCTTCACAGGAATGGTTTCCACTGACATTTTACTAATTTATTTAAGACTTGGAGTTTTCATTTTAAAAAAAACATAAATCATAAGAACTATAAACCCAAGCTTTAGAGATTCCCAGCCAAAAGTAATTTTCAGCTGGATGACCCTGCCTGAGCTCTTCAGCTGTGAATCATTCCAGAGGGCGGGTGGATGGGAGGAGGGGTGGGGGAGAGGGAAGGTGCTGGTGTCTCTCCCATGTGGGATGGGGTGGGTGAGGGTGGTGGTGATGCAGATGTGTCCGTGCAGAGAGAGGGTGGGCCAGGCTCAGGTGTGCTGCCAGGTCCCTGTGGGCACTGGGGACACCAGTCCCTGCCTGCCAGAGAGCCGCTGTATGAAGTCTTGGGTGGCTGTGTGCTGTATACCAGCCTCTTAGGTACCAGCCCTTCAGTGGGACTGTAATGACTTACAGTGGAAATGCAGTTTTTCTTCTCTTACTGTCAGTGTGTGGCTCAGGGACTTGGGAAAAACTTTCACTGCTGTTACATGAACACTTACATGAAATTAGGCAGGTTTTGTTTTCATACAGCTGCTAGCTTTCTGAAACGTACCAGGAAAAAATAGCTGCCATGACAGTATTATTCACCAAAGCCTAGTTTTCATCAAATACAGTGCACAATAAACTTGCAGAAACTACATGATTTGTTGGAAGGCACTTAGTAAGATTTTTCATGGGATTCATTTCTATGTTTGTTATACAAAAACCTACACATCCCTCAAAATGACCTGACCACTTGAACACAAATTGTTTTATGATCTTTTTGGGTGTTAAGTTCTCCAGCTCACCATGGCACTTACTTAATGATTAACTGAAAAGAGTTAACTGGTCCCAGTAAAGACATACTTACTTAGAGACCAGCCTATGGCATGTCCTTGTAGGATTGTAGTCTTTATGGTTTTGCTGTAAGAACTGAAACACAGAACTAACAAAAACATTGTTGAAGTAAATTAGAATCAAGGTAAGGATTTACAAAAAGAAAACAAGAGAAAGTATTAGCCTGATTTTGTGAAAGCCTTTGGATAGTGGTCATATAACTAATTGCTAAGTCCTCATTGCTAGAAGCTGCTTCTTGCTAGCTTTTGGTGAAAGAGGATCATTTTTTCTACAGAATGCCAAGTAAACTGTAGAGCAGTCATGAGCAAAAACTGGAAACTTTAGAAAAACATGAGAAAACAGGCCTATAGAGAAATATCCTAATGACTCAATAATCACTTATTCAGCTCTTTGGCCCCCTGTTCTGAGACTGGGGGAATGAAGCTTATGAGCTACACATCCCTATTGTTCAAAAATCATGGCTATGTCTCTCCAGATTTGTAAGACCTTGTTAAAAGTCATGGGTTTGGGCCTGGAGGGGAAGGGGATTTCTCTCCTAAGCGCTCAAACTTCTCTGTTTTTTCTCCCTTTGCTTTAGTAACATAAAGCACGGAGGTTTCCTCTCCCCTGCACAGACTTCAGGAACTGGTGCTGCTGAGGGCACTGCCAAGCCCTCAGGAGGGTCAGTGCTTTTGTAGGGGTTAGTGCCTCAGATGCATTACTCCATGTCATGCACAGCAGGTAACCTCCTCATGTTATTGCTCACCGTTAGGGTTTATCCTGGTACTGTTACAAGGATTGCCATGCCAATACTTCAGGCTGCAGCTCCAATCATCCAGATGCAAGGTGCAAGTTCATCTCCAGATGGTCCATCTGAAGAATCTGATGCAGCAAACCCTACTGCTTTCAGAACTTTAGCCTCTGCTTTGGCTTGACCTGCTGGCCCTTTTTGTGAGATTTCTGCTGCTTCCTGTTCAGTAAATAGCATCTATCAAAGGAAGAGGCATGATCCTGCATAGGGATTTTCTGCCTTTTCAACAGGGAGAGAGCAGACCCTGTCTAGCTGGACCCTAGAGAGCACCCAGCTCTTCTCTGATCATTGCTAAGGATTTTCATTTTCTTTGTGGCTGCAATGTGAAAAGTCCCCATATCGGTGATGAAACTGGTCAGGTTTAGAGTGAAGATTTTGTCATCCTGACTTTCCTTTTCTTCCCCAGTTGGCAAGTTGTGAAACTGAAGAAAACAAATAAGATAATCCTGGATGAGCACTAAATAATATTTATTTCTGAACAATACAAAGCCAGCAATAGTAACGTGGCCACTTGGAGGCTACTCTCAGAGGATGTCCAGCTGGGCTTGGGACTCCACTTAAACTATCAGGTCAGGCTACCAAAGTGAATTCCCTGAGTGACGGACAAGGTCTCCTGTGCCCACCCTGTTCCCTGTTCACCTGTGACAATTCTGTGGCTTGCTTTCCCATCGAGGGGCTTCTTTCCCTGGAAGGCAGAGTGGGGAGCTCTCCCTTCAGCAGTAAACAAGGAAAGTGTGCAACTGGAAAAACTTGTGAAGTGGGAAAAACTACAGCATAAACCAAGTAGTAACTCTCTTGCCTGAAGTGTTGTGCTGATCAAGCAAGCAAAACCTTAGGAAAACATTCCTAAGTGCAGGCCCAGGTTTTTTTTTTTGTCAGACCGTATTTCAAATTAAAACCACTAAGTCCAGCAAAGGAAAATTTTGAGTGGGTTTGCTCTGTTTTTTCAGAGGCAGAGAGAGTCCTCATCTCAGCTGTGAGCTCAAAAGCCTACCAGTAATCCAGATGACATTTTTTTCCTTTTCTGAGCCCTTTGTATATGCCTGAGGATGTTAGGCTAAATTATTGCCCAAGGCAAGATGCTGGTAGGTATCACTTGCAGAAAGAGGCATCAGCTGGGTGTTTCCCACACTTAAGGCTGGAGGTTGCATGTCCTTCCTTCTTTGAAGGCAGGAGAAAGATGAATGTCCTGTCCTTTCTTAGGATGCTGATTTGATTCAAATAGGAAAATAATCAAGAGCAGGCTGAACTGAGCACGTCTGCAAAAAGCAGCTTTGTGCATAGCAGGTGCATGAGTGACAAGTGCACAGGTAGGCAGATCAAGACTGCAAAATATTATTCCTGGCTCTTTTCCCTTGTACTCCACCCTGGTTCCATACAGGGACACACTTATTTTATTGGTAAAGTTATTTGGTAGATTATGTACAGGTCAGGGTCTTCAGCAACCTAAATGTTTTACTTGACTTTACTGCCTGTCAGCAGATGTTCTTAAATACTTTTTTTCTTCTCACCTTCTGTCTGGTCCATATATTTATTGCAGAAATGTGTGAGTGTGTATTACATCTGTCATGGTAGATGCTATTCCCTAGTCAATCTACTATATAGTATTATAATTACAGTGTTGGCTCCTGCATTTCAGCTATAGAGTACTGCAATATTTGTCCTCAGCTGTAGGAAGTAAAGCACTTCAATTTTTTATTCCTTAAAGACCTGCATATTACAGGTGTGGTACCTATTTTAAAGCATTAGAAATCACTGGACATTTGGCTGCTTAATGCTTAAGAATATGTACTGCACCTGGCCAATTTATTTTTTAAATGAAGATTTGGATCAAATAACACAGTAGATACAAAAGACTCTCTGTATCTTTTTTTAAAAAACTGATTATCTCCCTTGATACTACATTTTAAGAATTTAAAAGCAAAACTGCTCAGTCTGGAGGATCATAGCTTTGTATTTGATCTCAGACCATGCATTATTGATTTCCAGTATGTGAAAAATACCTAAAATGTCTGCAATAAGAATGCAAAGAATAAAAATGCTTTCACTGCTTTTGAAATTAAAATCAATTTTATATGCATTATGTTGCAGGCAGTTGAAATTTGTTAAGTAGGTTAAGTAGTGGGAGGAATATTACAGAAAATGATTGCATTTCATTGTAAAATAAATTAGTAAAAAATATAGTATAAACAGCATAGAGAATAGAGTAAGTTCTGCAATTAAATACCAAAATATACTAATGCAATTTTGTTGCTAAGTGCTGAGAAACAGGTAAAGCAAAGGTTAAGTCTAACCTATAACAAGCACTGCCTGTAAACCCCTGACAGTAACTCTTCCTTTAGTTAAGGGATCACAGGTTGCATCCCAGGTAATAGTGATAATAATCTCAGCCTTTAATTCCCAACTAAAGTGTCTTTTGCAGCCTTAATCCCAGACTGATAGATGACAAGAGAACGTATTTACCTATTTGTTCCGAGCCAGGACCAGGCTGTCATTCTGGGCCCAGGAAGGAAACAGTCACTGTTATTTCTCCTTACTGTCCTTCACTCTGGAGAGGAAGAGTTGTAGCGGGGCAGCAGGGAGATTGCAGGTTTGGGTTTCATCTCACCACATCTTCACTACAGCAGCATGCAGGATCTGAGCTGCCTGTTTAGGCTGTCTTCGCAGCTGGTGGGTAGGTGCAGGCAGTTTGCTGCAACCCTGTCGTGGGGAGAGCCACATCTGCCTGCAAGCTGTTGTTGAAGACCAGGCACAGTCTCGCATGTCTGCCTACACTTGGGCAGCACATCTAACATCAGTGGCCCTCTCAGACCAATGTCCTTGCTCTGAGTTGCTGCTCATGAAGCCTGGCTACCCTGCACCCTGCTGACAAAGCCGTGGGTGCGTGGCCCTGCTTCCTCAGCAAGAGCTGCATAAAGGCACCTCGGGAAGTGTGGTGTTTCCCCAGAGATATGTATTGGCCCTTTTTAATCTGGAAAGGTTTTCAGTTCTGGAAGAACCTGGGATTTTGTGTTTGTGTTTGTTTTCTTGAGAGAAATCCTGTTTGTCTTCTTTTTCTCCTGAGGGCAGTTCTAGTTGGTTTTGCTATTGCACAGTGTAGGATATTACCCCTCCATCCTGGCCCTTTCTGAATGGAGTTCCCAGGGGAACCAATCTTCTACCATCTGAGCAATGCTACAGGCAACTTTCTAACACAAATCAGTGCCTATTTCCCTCCTACTCCTCCTCCCACCCCCTCAAAGTGCCATCTCATGCATGTTCACGTTCGTGTTTCTCCTTATTTTCATTAAGTATTGGAGACAAAACAACTCTTGCCCTCTTTGGCTTGCAAGTTCATATACTGCATATACAGGAGCCGTAATGGCTGGGCAGCTTTGATTCACTCTCAGTTACATGCAGAGTCCTTTCACAGACCCAAAGAAAAGCAGACACTAGCCTGAAGCTTCTCTTACTTGCTGCCTTATTCCTAGGTTCTGCTGCCAGTTCTGCCTGATACAAGAGAAGTTGTGTACTCTGGATTTTCCACCTTCACAATATTTATTGGCAGTCTCTCTCTCTTGTGTGTATAGATAGCAGCCTGTCTAAGGGACAGCTGAGCTTCCTCTGGGGTGTCTCCATACCCCTGCCACTAAAAAAGTCATCCTCATTATTGTGTGGTTTGTAGGGATTTTTAGTGTATATTTTACTGGAAAATACCTAATAGAAAAGATTCAATTAGCAGAGGGTAAACATTTACTCCCTTGCCCTTATGGTGACCATCTCTTATCTCCATTAAATACAGAACTTAATCTGATGCAATTGATTTTTTTTCATTGTTTTCTTTCTGTTATTCTCCTTGGAGAAAGGATAGTAAAAGTATGTACCTGAACTTTTGTGTAGCTGATGCTGTTCTGACTTCTGAGCTTGTTCATTCATTTTTGAGAACCCTTACGATTTTCAAGGACATCCAAGGATGTCCTTGGTTTTCTCAGGGTTGCTGAATGGTTTGATTGGATTTGTATTGTACCAGGTTCCACAAATGCACAATTAGTCCCTCTCCCTTTAATCTTCTTTCATGGGTTTTGTTTTGTTTTGTTTTATTTTTCAAAATAAACTGCAGTTTAGCCTGTCTTGCCTGATTCCACCACTGTGAGGCACTTTTTATTAGATTAGTAGTGGTGGTAGTGTTAGTAGTTGTAGTAGTAATAGTAGCAGATGTTTTGCTTTACTTGGCCAAGGAACAAGGTGGATGTTTTGCATGGAGTAATTTTTGTCGTGGTTGCTCTTTTCAAGGAGAAAGTGAGATCTTCAGCTGTGTATAACTGACTATGTTGCATCTCATTTTCTTGTTTCCCATAAGCAGCTAAGAGAAAGAAGCCATTGTTCTGCAAAGTTAAGATAAAGAAAGAAAATAAAACTATCTATACTAACAGGTAACTGATTTCCCATGATACTGTATTTCCTCGTCTTAATGCAGTTAGCTTTCTCTAGCTTTGGGAGTTTTTGACTATGTAAAATAACAAGATCATACATAGATCAGCATAGTAGCAATTGCAATAATGTTTTTTAAATAGATCATTTAGTAGTGCTTTGATATTTTTTACAATCCCTAATGGTTCAGTGTTAGAAATTATTCTCTAAGTGCTCAGAAATGAGGCCTTAAAGAGAAAAAAAAAAGTTGCTGTCATTATAGAGAAGGCAGCTGTTGATCCCTGTCACAGAACCAGCATACTATCTCACCTTGTAGTTCTTCTGAATAAATAATGGCATTTGACATAATGCAGCACTGGGCACATTAGAAATAGCAGCTAGCTAGTGACAGAGGCTGAGATATAACAGCTTTTCAGCTAAAATGAAGCTGAGAACTGCTAGGGGTGCGATCACTTTTTCACTCAGTTTCTGCTACAGAATCTAACCAAAATTACATTTATTTGAAAAATTACCTGAGAGTACCTTTCCTGCTGAAGACGTTCTTGTAATCAGAGAAGAAGGTATCTGAGACTCTGTGGAAGTCCCCAGACACACTGGATCCTGCAGATGTGCCCAAGGTCCTGGGGCTGGATTTACTGTAGCATGACTCCAGTGACAGAAGGGAGCTTCACTGCTTGTTCTGCAGCACACCCAGAGCCTTTTGGTACTTGCACTTGCCTTCTATAAACATTTAACCAGGATCTTTGCAATTCCTTCCCCCTGTTGCAGACCAGGATGTGCCTTCCTGAGCTGTTACCAAGGTAGTTAGAAACACCATCTGCCAGGAGTCTTTATTGATACAAGACCTGTTATCCTCTAATAGAGGTGCCTGCCCTTCACATCATTTGGTCTCTTCTGAAACCCTCCAGGTGAAACCTGCTGATCAGCACAGGCTGTGCAGTGTTGCCTTGCACAGAGATCTCCAAGGGAGGTCATCTGCAGGCAGCACACTGGTTGTCCCTGTGTATGGTGGGAAGTCCCTTGGCTTCTGGAACTGAAGCAGTCACATTGGGCCAGCACACACCCAAGATAATTAGGATTTGCTGAGAAGCTCTCTTTAGGGCAAGAGGATCACTGGCACAGCAAAATCTATGTCTGCTTCTGCAGCTGGCTCAGTCCAAGCAGGTCAGCTGTCACTGGGTGGTAGTCCAACACAAGGCACTGCCATCACGTAAGCCACAGGCCCTGGAAGTGCCCTGTAAACTCTGGCAAGGTGGCTTTGTGTGGAGACGAATGCTACCTTTTAGAACAAGCTTCAGACATAATGTCAGAGGATTAAATACTGCAGTATGCATTTGCAAGTCACTGCCAGGGTTATTATTTTACTCTCTTCCATATTGCAGCTCTATGTGCTCTGGTGGTCCCAGATGAAAGCCTTTGGGCTCTTGCTACAAGCCATGGTCCTGATTTTTTCCTGACATAGGCCTGTAATGGAGATGTCGCATTGGTCAGTAGTGGTGACCCTGCATGTCTCTGACAGGGCATGACAGTTTATGCTCTTCCCTTTGGAAGCAGAAGTATCACTTTTCCTTAACAGAAGGAGTAAGGCATTGAGACAACAGGCTTTCAAAGTATCCATCAACACAACAGGCCAGTTCCTTGAGGTACTTGAACAGGGTCTGTGTGGTGGTCTGAACCACTTCCCCCCAGGCTTTACTCTGTCTGCATAAACTACCTTTCTACCCCTCTATCATGCAGAGTCTGTAAGAGCTGCATTGAGATATTAAGCACAGTTGGCTCTTACCAGAACAAGGAAAGCTCGTGTCTGCAGGGATGAGTAGGTCCAGAGACAAGAAATTAGTAAAACCCAGTTCCTAGGAATCAAATCTTGGGATTGTGAATTTTAGTGGTGAGCCAAAGCTGCTGGAAGGTTGGTAATTTGCAAGAAAAGCAGAAAGAAATGGTTAAGATTTTTAATTACTTACATGATGTCTCAAAAAAACTGATGTGCCAGTGTCCTTTATTAAGTACTTGAGCATGAACTTTCATGAAAGGCCTCCAGTCCTTACAGAACTGAAAGCCAAGCTCAAAGTCAGCCAAGAGTTCAGATGAGTTACATCAAGCAAGTCATAAGGCTCAATGCAGAATCCTCTGAGAACATGAATTTTCTGTACTAAGAAGTTTAAAATCTAGATCTAAAAAATATACATACATTTTTAATACTGGTTTTACCACCAAAATGTGTCTCCACAACAGCAATCAAAGCCTTGGGAGATATTATCTGTAAGTCAATGTTGGGAATCATTTAAAGAAAAAGCCTCCAAACGTGATATTTACACCTTCACAGACTATCTTTAGGTGCCATTTGTCATGTTATTGCACAGTGTCTCCCAAACCTCCTCTTTCTGAAACAGCAAAATTCCACACCTCATTCTTAAACTTTGGGAAAACACAGAAAGCTCCTAAAATAAATTTCATTCATTTCATAGAACAATAACATCAATGCCAGTAACATTAAATTGAGCCATCTTGTGCTTCATCAAAGGCACTTTTGGAATAGCTCTTTCACATCAGCTGCGAAGTGCTTGGAAAGACACTAGGTTGCCAGCCTTATTGTTTTCTGTGAGATGAGCAGAGGAGCGCACGATGCTTGCAATTTGCTCTATGTAGAAATGATGTCTCCCTGCATCACAGCATCTCTGTGGAGTGGTAGAGAGTGTGAATGAAACAACAGAAAGGGTGAGCAAGAGTCTGAAATAATATGTAGGGCTGATACTGAGTCTGGGAATGAGAGGGAGACACAGCGAGGAAATGCCAGAACAGACGTAAGGGACTTGCTGTGGATCTGTGTGTGTCAGGGGAGAGTGTGGCTTTTTATGCAGTGAGGGGAGAAAAACAGAGAAAAGGACATGCAATGATTCTGCATGGAAAGTATACTCCTGTTAGTGGATGAAAGGGGAAAGAGCAAAGCAAATTTAGGAACCATCCAGGACTGAAGATCAGCACAAGAGTGGGGAGAAAGCTGTTAATGAGTGTGTGGTGATCTCAGTAAAAGGTATTTGCTGGTCCTCAAAGCTGTGAATCCAGGATGGTTTGCATAAGAGTCTTTCTTAATGTCAGTGAGTGAGGGCTGCAGATGAAGGTAAAAAATGGATGTGAGAGGGAGGAAGATAGGCAACACTGTGTAAGTGGGTTATTTTGAAGATAAAAAAGTTTATTAAGAAGGCCAGGGTCATCAGAACAAATTTCATGCTTAGCTGGACCAAGGCAATTTGGGGCATATAAGGCCAGTAAGTTCCTACATGGGAGTGGTAAAGATGTTGATAATGCAGGAGAGGTATAAGTATTCCAGTTATTTCTGTCTTTTGTGCTTAGAAGAAGCAGAATAAAATGCTGCCTACTCTATTGGAAACCAAGGATAAATCAATGGGGATTTTCAATCAGCAGTCTAAGTAATTTGCTCCCATGATCTCAAAAGAAGGAAATAAGCAACTCCCCCTCCCTTATTGAAAAAGAAAATATTTTATCGATAGTATAAAGAAATTCTATTAAAATAGTTGGAACACTGTCAAAATATTTGAAGATTGGAAGCTGTCTATTAGTAGGTAAACAAGATGACCCAGGAAATTATAGACCAGTTGACCTGACATCATTCCTGAACACAATAACGGAAAAATTGATACAGGATTCAATTAGTAGAGAAATAAAGGGCAGGAATATAATAAATGTCAGTCAACATAGTTTTATGCAAAACAGGACTTGTCAAACAGAGTTTACTTCATTCCTGCAGATTAAAAGTTTGGTTGATGACGGCAGCTATGGAGGTATAAGATTCTTTGTAATGATTTTCATCTTATACCATTATCTTTCTGATACACAAACACGTGCTATTTGACACTGAAATTTGACACTAAATTAGTTACTAATTTAGTAACACTAAATGTTAGCTGACACAAGTGGTTTCTAAGGGAAGTTATCGTGTTTCACCGTGTTCTATAAAATTTGCTGTTGAACCTATTCTGTGTCTTTCCAACATCTGAAGGAAAATGCAAACTCACTGAAAAATAGAGTTGACACAATGTCAGGCACAGTAACTGCAAAACCAGGAGCAAAAAACTGCTGTCCAAAAGGAGCAATCAGCATTATTCAGCTAGCCATTTGAAGAGAAAAGGGTGGGTACTGTTCATTATAAGGTTGTGCATGTATGGACAGGGAATAGTGGCCTGACCTGCAGAGGGTGGGATTGCAGCCTGGAAAGTAGTTTGGGGATCAGAGTGGATAAAAGAGCTGAAATATGAACATGTAGTTGATGCCACAGCAGGTGGATCCAATGTTGTCTTTGGAGATATATACAACTGAGAAATGAAGACTAGAAATGTGATGCTGAAAATTCAATACAGGAACACAGCATTTGTCCATGACCACAGGAAATACTGCAGAAAAGAGATAATGGCGTGGGAGTTGGGGTGGGGAGAGAAATGCAGAAATTGGGCCTTTCCTTTGTTGTAGTGTTTGAAAACGTTTGAATTAGCTGCAGATACGAATTTTAGAAAGGCTGAGCTCTGCTGAGTTGCTTTCTACAGGGCCTCATTCAGAAAGTGTAACCTTAGTTCATTATAAAATAGTTCCTTCTCCCAGAAAAGGAAGCAAAACTTAATTGCCTTTCACTCTGACTGGTGATTTCCAAAAGGATTGTCACTTTAAGCATTAATTCAGATCATCTTGCCTGATAGTCTCTGTGCAGGCAAGCCTGAAAAGCATTCAAGAGATCTCATTTGTCTCCTCCACACAAGTGACATTAGAGCACAAGTACCAGAAGGGAGCCTGAGGGAAGAGCTACGGCTGTTGTCTAGCTGGACTTCTGTAAGGTCTTTGACACGGTCCCCCACAACAGAGAAGGTTCCTTCTCTCAAAATTGGAGAGGTATGGATTTGATGGGTGGACTGTTCAGTGGATGAGGAATTGGTTGGATGGTCACATCCAGAGGGTAGTAGTCAACGGCTCAATGTCCAGATGGAGATCGGTGACAGGTGGTGTTCCTCAGGGGTCCATATTGGGAGGAATACTGGTGAAGATCCTCATCAATGACATAGATAGTGGGATCGAGTACACCCTCGGCAAGTTTGTGGACGACACCAAGCTGAGTGGTGCTGTTGACAAGCCTGAGGGACGGATGCCATACAGAGGTACCTGGACAAGCTCAAGAAGTGAGCCCATGTGAACCTCATGAGGTTCAACAAGGCCAAGTGAAGGTCCTGCACCTGGGTTGGGGCAACCCCTATATCAATACAGGCTGTGGGATGAATGGATTGAGAGACGCCCTGTGGAAAAGGATGTGGGGATACTGGTGGATGAAAAGCTGGACTTGAGCCAACAATGTGCACTCACAGCACAGAAGGCTGACTGTATCCTGGGCTGCATCACAAGAAGGGCGGCCAGCAGGTCAAGGGAGGTGGTTCTGACCCTCCACTCTGCTCTGGTGAGACCCCACCTGGAGACTGCATCCAGCTCTGGAGCCCTCAGCACAAGACAGACATGGACCTGTTGGAGTGGGTCCAGAGGA
>RSEF01000005.1:43336535-43353302 GCA_003993805.1 Himantopus leucocephalus | reverse complement strand
ATGAGATGATTTTTAAGGTCCCTTCCAACCCAAACCATTCTGTAATTCTATGAAAACAGAGGGAAGAACTGCTCTGTGCCTGGGTGGGGAGTGTGCAGTGATGGCGTTGACGCTGGCGCGTGGCAGGGCCCTTCCCTCCACCCTGCGTGCGGTGGGTGTCTCTGAATGTCAGGGGCGAAGCTGGCAACACTGGGCTTGTGGCACGGTGGGGGGAAAAGCTCCATATGGCAGCTGGAGTAGATGACAACAGTATGTGATTTTGAGACTTGGGTGGGCTACGCTCTGTTTTGAGAAGTCTGCAGGTGCTGCTTTTGTGATCTACCCAGGAGCTCCTGACCTCCTGGAAGGCCTTGTTGCGCTCTTAAGAGAATGACTTTTAATAAAAACTGTTTGGGAGGCTTTAAGCTCACAGTGTCTGGCTGTATTTGCAACTTGAAATGCAAACCCGCAGTTTATCGGACATGTTCACTGCATCTGTTGATGCTCATCCCTTAGGAAAAAAGGACATTAATTTGTGTATTTTATAACCTCGCTGCTACTGAAGGCGGAATTGTTCTAGTCTTCTCCCTGGTACCAAGAAGGTTTTTGCAACAATGTCTAGCAAACTTGCTGTTTGTGGTGGAATAGCTTTAGCTAATGATGGTGTATAAACTCGCAATGTTATGGAGGGAAAACCTCTAAAAGTTTAAGGCTTAAATTGCTGTGGCCATCGGAATAAGCCCCATACGCTAGCCAGCATTGTTACTGAAAAGGATTTTATTTTCAACTTACAGCTGAAAGCTTTGCTGACTTTCCTGGTAAAATTCTGGTCTAGCAATCTATATTTACATCTGCTCTGTATTTTTAGGAAAGAAAAACACCAGCCTCCTGACGCTGGTAACCGCTGAAAGCGTCTGTGCCAGACGCTCTGAAGGAGGCGTTTGGGCTCCTTGTCGTAGAGGCCAGAAGCTGTAAACTGCATCTTAACATCCACTGAAATCAGTGAGGTTCAGATGCCTGCGTCGGTCGGGGATCTCAGTTAATGATTGGGTTGGGGCAGAACATAGTCCTCTCCTGGTTTGTCAGCTCAGCAACTCAAGGGTTTCTCGCTGAACACCTGGAGGAAGAGCAGAAAGTGAAGTTAAACTTTGTAAAGGATCTGGCGTATTTCTGGTGCGTGAGCAACACCAACGCTCCCGTGTGCCTCTTGGTATCTGTTCCACTGTCAGAGCAGCTGCGAGGTACGGGGTTGTGGATGTCTCTCTGCTTCCCCTTCTTCCAAAAAGCTTTAATTCTTGCTGGAATTAAGCAATCCAACATGTTTATCTTGCTTTACTAGGTGGCACAAGAAAAGATGGAGTCTTGTACCCCAGAAATGCACAAGAAAATAACAAGTAATATCTTATGCTGCGTGCACGTGCTGTCTTTGTGTTCGCAGAGGAATTTCGGAAGTCCACATTCTAGAAGGAGGTTGGTGAGAAAGCAGAGGGAGGAACTGGCCTGTACTTTCTGTGCCGAAGTTATTTAGGTTTTCGTCTGCTGGGAGGAGGAGGTTTGTGTGTTGGTTAATTACCAGGTAATTCAAGCTAGTTAAGATAACAAGGAGCAAGGTAAGCTAGAAATAAAATTAAAAATAAATTCACTCTCTGAATTTGTGTGAATTTGCTCTCAAACATCTGTGAAATGCCTATAGGTGGAGTCACAGTAGGATCAAAAAGCCTGAGAAAGCGGTTAAACAATGTATGGTTTGGTGTTAGCCAAGGCTGATTTAAGGGGTTCCTGTCATCTTAAATTCATGGCTGCTTTTTTCCATCCTTCTCCTTCACTTTTCTACCCCACTGATGTCTCAACAGGTGAAACACACTCCACGCGTTTGGGATGAGACACTTATTTTAGTCTCCCACCCCTGAACTGAGGATATATGGGGTGCTGTCTCACAAATGTTTTCCCCGCGATGGAGGAGCCAGCGAGTAGGGGGAATAAAACTGCTTGTGTATGGGGAGGACTTTTGAAATCCATTCTGCTGCCAGACAAATATTAAAATCAAGGTGTGCCCTCGGTTCATTGCTAACCTTTGCAGATTGATATTTCATGTCCTGCACATTGGAGCCTGTGTGGGTAGAGCTAAACCGGTGCTTGTTTAATCGTGGAGGAGTAGCCAAAAAAAAAAAAAAAGCCACATTTTTTCTGTGTGTTGAAGGTAAGGCTACTTGCTGAAGTAAGGTTGTTCTAAGAAAAAAAATCACGGTGTGTAGGAGGTTTGCATTTTGCTTAGACACTGGATACTTCAGTTTCAGGTAAGCAGGGCGTTCACTTGGTTTGTTTCTGGCGTACTTCATTAAATCATCTGTTTTTTATTGTAACGTGCTAACTAGTGCTTACTTCTACTGGCAGAGAATGGCAGGAAAGGAAGTGGGCGAGCTTCTGAAATTTTCCGCTGTGTAGACGTTGCAAAGTTAATTGTCAGGCATTGTTTTGTGCCCTTTAGTCTGTTAATAAACCTGTTGCAACTTTCTGCATGTTGCACAGGGTAACATAATGCAAAATGACGGCTTCTCCTCTCTGCTGGGTGCGTTAAATGTCTTTAGCACAAATGGGGGTTGGTTTTGTTGGGGTTTTTTTGGACCATATGTGCTTCTTTCCGTTCGGAAGCTTCAAAAAGTGATTTGAGCACCTGAGAGTGAGTTGCAGGTCGGGCTGTTGTGGCTGGGAGCTCTGACACCGTGGGGGGGACGGACAGAAAATTGTTTAGGCTGGTGTATTTGGCAGCTTTGCAGCAGTTCCTCGTTAATATGCCTCTGATTAAGCCGTGGCTTTGCCTGCCAGCCTTCTCTGCGAGTGTGTGTTTGTACATGTTTATCTCGTTTAACTGTCTTTCTGGTTTTCCCATCACCCCCTGTGGGTCTGTCGTTGCCTTTCTGTTGCCTGTGTTGGTGAGATGGATTGCAGCCTGCTGCAGCTTTTGGTGGTGCACCTTTGGTTTGTCAGGGACATGTGTTTTAGGATGTTTATCCATATACTTCCTCTCTGTAAGAAGTTCTACTGATGCCCATCTCATTAGGAATCTGTATCTTTCTCTTTGTAATCAGGTTATTTATCTTCTGCTTATCTTCTAGAGAACCTTTGCTGCTGTGTTTTGCGTTGAAATCTGCCCTCCGCTGCTGCTTGTACAAACTTTCACTTGCTCTGATACATTTCCTATAATTTAAAGTAAAGACTTAGATATTTCTTTACTCCAAGTTCTAATATTAAAGTTCTGTGGAGGGAAAATTGCCACATACTGATGAGTCTGTAACTAGAGCCCTCGGTTACCTCTAGTTATGAAACCAGCAGCATGTAATTCAAGGTGCTGAGCAAACTACCTTTCCAGTCTTTCCGGTTGGCTTTCATAATGCAAAACCCCACAATGTCTAGTAAAATCAACTCGCTAATCCTCAGAATTTTACGTATGCCTCTGGGCATGCATACTTGGGAATTTGGGGATCATCTTAAATCAGATACAGACCTTGTGTATCATATTCTTGTTTTAAGCAGAAACACCCCATCGAGTGCTTCTGATAACCCGAGCGACAGCAACTTAATCGACTGATCACAGGACCCAGAAAGTCATTCCTGAGTTAATACTGGCTGTCTCGGTGGTTTGCCGTTTCATTTTGAGCTAGTCACAGTGGCTTTGATAATTTACTGCTTGTTTGTATGTTTGACCTTCTCCCCTCACTGCCTTAAATTAATATTATTTTTTTTAAGTAGGCCATGAATCTCTGAGCAACTCTTGATGTTTTCATTCTGCCAGAGGCAGTTTAAAAGAGAAGAAAGCAATTAAATGTTTTCAGGATGTATCCAGCCCTTTCCTGAGTGGCTTTTAATGTTCTTGTGTATGTATCTTCTCTCTTTAAAGTTAATAGAAAGAGAGAGCGGGTTTTTTTCCCCTCTCCAAAGAGACTTTATTGGCTGTTTCCAAGCTGCTCAGATATTTCTGGCAAAACATAGAGCTTGTGCTTTGCGAATGTAATGTGGACCAGATATTAAAGCAGCTGCAAGGAAGATGAAACACAAAATGTACTTTTCAGACCCTTGAAACTTTAAAAATATCTGATGAGTGAAAGTAGTAGGAGCTAGTTTATGCTGAACACAGGATATATTGCGTGCGAAAGCAGTGATTTTCTGAAGACTCTGATAACTAATCTAACTTGCATATACTAGATAAATCTATGCAAATGAGCTTGTTCCCTGTCCAGGGCTGGAATAGTACAGCCAAAAAGCATTGCAATTATGGCGCAAAGCATTCTTAAATGTTTGGATTTGCATATAAAATACTACATATTGTTTGATTAAGGTTTGGCTCGTGACTGCTTTAGTCCATTGTCTTAAGAAATGGAGAAAGGGGAGGGAAAGCACACATAAAGAAAACGCGGAAAAGACTGCACGTGGCTTATGCTTAATCATAATTAAATTAAGTTGCGAGGAGAGAACGAGTCCCTCGTAAGTGCTGCTGATGTGCTGGAAAATGTGATGTGGGTTTCATCTGAACTGTGAATGGTAGAGGCGCAGGGCGTCTGAAATCTGTACATCTTGTTCCCTGCTTCTGAAAGGGGCTGAGCAGACCGACTCGGTGTTGAGCAACAAGCTGAAACACCAGGTTTTTCCGCTCACACGTGTGCGGCCCAATCTCCTTTCCTCCGAACCGAAACGCCCTGGAATAGTAAAGCACTCGATCGCACGTGTCCAGAGGGAAATTTTGCCAAGAGAAAAACCAGTTTTCACTAAAATACTCCAAAGACTCCTCTCCTTCGAGAGCTGTTTTCCTAAAATATTTCAGTGTTGATCCCCAGCTATTTTGGCAGAAGAGCTGTTCAAGAAAACCCGTTTTTAACCTCTTCCAAAAACAGCCGAGGCTGAGCTCGCTTGGCTTTAGCTCCCGGAAGAAAACTTTTTACCCTTTCAGGGAATCGGCCAGAACAGGCGAAGTTTGCAGAACTTAGAAATGGCAAAACGAACTTAGGTTGGCAAAGCTCGGGCTCCTTTTAGAGTAGGTGTTTCTAATGCTCCAGCTGCAGTAACAGAGCGTAGAAAAGAAGATTGTGTGGATGGAAAATGACTGAAGGCTTTGTAAGCACTGTGAAAAAAAGTCTTCTAATTGGTCACCGTAGACTTCATATTTTCCAGGCCTATGCAAGTAGTTTTTAATACTGGTTTTCATTTTTATTGTCATTTTGTTTGCCATCATCTCTGTCTGCCATCATCAACAAGCATTTTGAGCTTCAGAAGGCTGGAATAAGAACGGTCATTGCAGAATAGCTTCTGTGTTTATGTGTTTTGCTTGGGTTTTTGGCCTCTGTTGCACATTTGTTGTTTTTTTCCTACAATCTGTAACGCCCATTGGTGGTGTACACGGTGTCCTACCCCGGCGTGCAAACGTGGCCTGACACGTTTGGCCTCTGGCTGCTCTGACCTCAGGGAAGGCAGCTGGGCTCTTACTCCCCGTCAACAATGCGCCTTGTTTTGCTGGGCCCGAAGAATCGCTCAGTGATGAGCAGGGGTCTGAGAAAACCTTTTGTTTGTCGCTGGTTTTGTTTTTGTGTTTGGAGAGAGGGAAAGTTTTGTTTCACTTGAGCTGAAGTGTGCTAAACTTTCAAAAGGGCTTATCATAATATTTAGCTATTAGTGTTTTTCTGTACCAGGTTACAGACTGAGGGCGAACCTGCTTTTGAACTTGCCTTGTAGAATTCATTTAAACTTGTTCCAAGTATGCTCTAAGTTTTTTGTATTTTAAATATGAATTAATCTTGTCAAAATGCTGTTGACTTCTGTTTAAAAAACCCTGCCTCTGTCGCTGTTTTTTCAGATGCACTCGTGGTTGTTTGATGGGCCAGTTTCCTTTTCCTGGAGCTTTGTGTACTTGGGATAATTAGTTTTTGATTTAGAGGTAACTTTCCCGTTGCTCTGTGTCGGAAATCCCTTGATTGTGTCTTATTGAGCAGCTCTTATTTTAGGGTCATTCCAACCATGATGTGTGGGGTAAATTCACCAAGACAAATGTTTCTCTGAAACGAGCGCAGGGCTTTTTGATGTTATTTTAGGTGGGCGATGTAACGGGAGCTGACGGCCACCATTGCCACGCCAGGGCTGTGTCTGCAGGTTCAGGTTTTGCTTCTGTGCAAAGTGCGATTCCACTGGAGAATGTGGCTGCAGTTGTGGAGGAGGAGGGGACTTTGGGGAATCGCTTGAGGTGAAAAAGAAAAACTGGAGGTCCTGCAGTTAATCATTCCAGACTTTAAATGAGACATAACTTTTATTTCCTATTCCAGTAAAACCTGTTTCAGTTGTACAGCTGAATGAGTTAGATGTTCTGCTGTTGCCTACATATAGCTAATGGGTTTGTGTTAAACCTGCAAACCTTTTGCTCTCAAGGTCTACAAAGTGCGAGATTTCACATTAATTAAAAATGCTAGTATGGTTTTAGTTTCTGAGTGCGATAATGAAAGTCATCTCTGTAAATCAATACAACTAATTTGTTCTTCTCGCCACTTAGCTTATGTATATGGGTGAATAGGAAGTGATTTTTCTTTTCCCGAACCCAATTTCAGTTGAATTAAACAAGAATCAAATGCTTCATTCCAGCGTTCACGGACGCTTTTCCTTTGGAGTTAGTTAGAAATAGTGCAGGTTTTTCTCCTGCTGAATGCAGTATGTAGATAGGCAGTTAGCTTAAAGAACGTGTTTTAGCAAAGGTGCGTGTTTTCATGTATTTAAGCATTTTGCTGGTGATAACTGTATTTAGCAATATCCACTGCTTAAATTAGATCCCCTGCAATAATTGTTTGTTTTCCTCATGTATTCAGCTCTGAGTTTGGCTTGCCGTGCCCCTGTTATTACATAGCTTCATCCCACTTGGGATGTCCTTTCTGGTCACAGGCGTTTGTCGACACCGGCTTTGCCCTCTTCTGTGGCTGTTCCCTGGTTCTGAGCTGGACTGGTGGGGTTCAGGGGCCCACCCGAGTGTGATCTCACAAGCTCAGGAAGAGCAAATTAAGCAATTTAAAAAGTGAATCCTGTTCTCGTGTCTCCTACCTGTCCCTGAATGCGTACTGCCAATGCTTTTTATGCCAGCGTTGATGTTTTTCAGCCAGTGTTGTGAGCTAACTTAACTTGTTGGAATGCTTTTCTGCCATTTTAGGAGAAAAAAAGAAAAATCAACTGCTCTGCGAGCTGGATAGCCTCACTGAAGGATCCGAGTGTGGTAGGGGTGTAAGGGAAGGGAGGCATACATGCGGCTGGAGCTGGAGGAGACTCCTTTCCCCTCTATTTCTTGTGGTAACGAACATGATGTTGGCTGAGCTGCCTGTAAAAGGATACCCCGTCTTTAATGACCGTGTGACCAAGCCCAGTCCTTCAGCACGTGGTGAAGTTGTCATGAGGCTTTTTTTGCTTAGTCATGTGTGAGGCAGTTACTCTAGATGTTAAGAATTAACCGAACCCAACGGTTTGCTAGATAGCTTCCTTCGAAGTGCTGTGTCAGGCTTCAGGGTCGGGGTGGGGGTGCAGGGTCAGACCTGACAGTGGGGGGAAGATCAAGTGACAGCTCACGCGCTGCCTCTGCTCTCCCCACAGAGACCTTTCAGAGCATCAGCAGCAGTTTTGGCGTGGAAACATCAGTAACTTGACTCAGCAGTTCAAATAAATTGTGCCAAGTCATCTGAAAGCGCCTGGAGGGTGGGAGGGAAGCAGCTTGTTTTGCTGACTGAAAAACCCAAGTTCCCCATTTTTTTAAAAAGATGTGGGTTGAACTTGCTAGAGCACGAGCTTAAAGGTAATACGAAGTCGAGGAAGTGGTTGTTTAGTGAGCTGAGTGAGAGGCTTTTCCACCAGATCCCGTGGCAGGCTGTTCAAAAAGCATTGCCAACACAATTACTGTCTGCATTTGCAAAGCTCCGGAATATCTTCCACCAGCTTTGTGGTCTCTAGCACGTGGGCGTAGTGGTAGCCAGTGTAGAATCAGTCGTGGAAAAGTAGTATCGGTAGCTGACTTGATGACAGTCTCGGAATTAAAATCCTGGCTGCCTGGAGCCGGAAAACATGCTTAGATGCTGCTTAACTATGGCAGGTCCGACCAGATGAAGTAATGGACTGATTCTGCCTTTCCTGTTCGCTGTGATGAAAAGTCTGTGAGCTCCACCTGTCCTGGATATCAGCACTGTGCCTTTGGGTTTCTAGTTCATCCTGAGTGCTTTTCCTTTCACTTTTATGGGTTTTTTTGTTTGGGGGTTTGGTTTTTTTTTTTTTTAAGTCTGTCCTTTTTCCCCCCTTGCTCTTTTGTGGGACACCATGGAGGGTATTTTACCTCTCTTTGCCTCGTCCAAGACACTGGAGAGGCACAAACCATTGCCAGCATTCTCCCATCTCGCCTGGAACTGACTTTCTCTATGTTCAGCTTCATTTGACGTGCACCTGCAGTGCGGCCGTTGTCCCTGTGGCCGGTGAGGTCAGACAACCTGCTAGGAATGAGCCGAAAGCTGCTGGGGAGCTGAAAAGCAAGTCCGGCGGGTTTGGAGGGTGACTCTCGGCTGTGCTCGTCTATCGGTTTTGACGCAGTTGTTTTCCTCTGTGCTATAATAAGTTCTTTTAAGCCTTGGGAAGCTTTCTGTGTAATGACCGTATCCAGTAACAAATGAGTTCTGGCAAGACCTGTGGCTGTACTTAGTATTAAAATGTTTATCTTGTAGTGGGCAAGGCTGGTTGTTGCTTCCTTTGATGTTGAGAAGCAGCCGCAGAGGGAGGTCTGTGTTATTGCAGGATACCATATAAAGCAGCCTAGTGTTTTAGCAGTGGTGTCATTTTATTTTTTTTTTTAATTATTTTTTTTCCCCTGCTGCCCTTAAAATAAAATCTGGAAAGGGAGGTAGCAGCGAAGGAGAAATACAAGCCAGTTAGTTGCACCAGTGGAGGTTCAAATTTCAGAAGGGCCGCCGAGGTCTTCGCCAGAATGAGTCAAATGTTTTAAGGCTGTAAAGCGGCTCTAACTATAGGTTGAGTTAGCGGCATAAGGAGATTTAGTCGTACTCCTCAGTGCTGCGACTTAACTAGAGGAGCAGCTTGCTATAATTGGAGCCGGTGATGTTGCTGGTAGTTGGGATTGTATAATGGGGGATGACAGCCATGTTCTGGCAGGTTGTAAAAACTTTCATGTGAACGGACAGTTCTTATAATTGAGCGTCTCTTCTAATTTTGTTCTGAGGTGTGGTGAAAAGGTAGCAGTTTTTAGAACAAGATTGGGGAGGATGCATTGTTTTTCCCTATATCAGAAACTGTTTACAGCTGTTACTTGAATGNTTCCTCCCCCCCCCCCCTCCTGTTTCCTCCCTTTTGACAAGGGAGTTGAAATTCGGTTATGGACTAGTCACCTAAGCTTAGGGAACTGCCTTTTGCTGTTCCTATTAAAGCCATAGTGAATTTTATATATATATATATATATAAAAATTTGAATTTGAATATATATATATAAACTGTACGTGCTCAGATATTTGTCTGGTAATGTAATCCAGACGTTTTGGGCCAGACCCAAAAGTACAGAGTTAGATTTAGGCCACCTTAAACACTTTGGAAGCGTGCTTTGCCTTAAGTGGGAATTGTGTGTATGAATCTTCTGGGAGCTGAACTTCTACACCCCTTTACTTGAACCATTTGAAGTGTTTGGAGGGGATTTGCATAAATGCACTCTTTATGAAGTTAACTGGAGATACCTTGGAGCTAAAAGACATGATGTGAAACGCTGAGTACGGAACAGGTCCTGTATATCTTGATTTAGGTGTCTAAAATTGCTGGTTATGTAGCGGCGCTCTTCATCATCGTCTCCGTATGTAAAAGGGGCTGCCTGGCCTTTGAAAAGGTTCATTAATTCTTGCCAAGTGCTTGGCTTGCCACATGTAATGTCATGAAAGCTCTATGGGGAATTAAATAAAACTGCACTCAGCATGAATTAAGTGGGTTTATCCCAAACAGGAAAATGATCAAGTTATTGGGGGGAATCCACTTAATGAATAAAGTCCTTCCTGTGCCAGCCTGTAATCGAGATCTGTGTCTTAAAGCTGGGGGTCTGGGGAGGTCGTGGAGAGTGATGCTGGCACAGGCAGCCATTTATCCTGATATTTCCCCTCTCTCTGGGGGGGCCGTGGCCATGAATCATTAGTGTTCCTTGGCGTTTCGTATGGGGTTTAATGAGATGTGTATTTATTAGACGCCTTTCTGTGTTGCAGTGTGATGCATGGTACTGATTCCCCTTGCTGTCTAATTGAGCAGGTGTTCTGGCGCTCTGGGCCCTAATCACGCATGTGATGTATGTGCAGGATTACTGGAGGACCTGGTTAAAAGGGCTGAGGTTCTTCCTCTTCATCGGGATCCTCTTCTCAGCTCTCTCAGTGGTGGGATTCTGCACATTCCTCGTCCTGGCCATCACCAAGCACCAGTGTAAGTATTTTGTTGCAGCAGGCAACTGGGAGAAATGGCTAGCGACGCTGGGATTACTGGCATTGGGTGTGACGGAACAGAAGAGCCTGCAAAGCAGAGCTGGGGTGTGAGTCTGGGGCTGCTCCTGCCATCTCCTTGGTGTTGAGAGACTTTTGGGGAGGGGCGGCAAGAATGCCATTGCATTCCCCTTCCAGTACCTAAAGGGTCTACAGGAGAGCTGGGGAAGGACTTTTTAGAAGGGCATATAGTGATAGGGTGAGGGGGAATGGCTTCAAACTGGAAGAGGGGAGATTTAGATTAGGTATTAGGAAGAAATTTTTTGAGGGTGGTGAGGCACTGGATCAGGTTGCCCTGAGAAGCCGTGGCTGCCCCATCCGTGGAGGTGTTCAAGGCCAGGTTGGACGGAGCTTGGAGCAAGCTGGGCTGGTGGGAGGTGTCCCTGCCCAGGGCAGGGGGGTTGGAACGAGATGATCTTCAAGGTCCCTTCCAACCTAAACCATTCTATGATTTTGCATTTCGGCTGTGATATCTTGATGACACAAGAGTAATTCTGCTGCCCGATGAGTGCCACTCCCTTAGGGCATCTTCTAATATTTGATAGCTGCCTTGAGAGCCTGGTCTCCAGGACTGCTGGCAGGGAGTCCGCATTTTCCAGCGTTGTTTCCTATAGGAACTGGAATTCACTTATTTCGATGACAAATAAAGGGAGTGCTCTTAAACATTGCCTCTTCAGCACTCATAAAGCAGGTGGGTGAGGATATTGAAATCCAAACACAAGTCAGCAGGGTGAAAATGCCTTCTACACTTAGTCAGCATATAAAGCGGTGTTGCTATAAAATATTTAACATTGTCTAAGGAGGGTTCACGTAATTACTCCCTGTATTTCCTTGGCAGTAGACCAAAGAGAGAAAGTTTGGGGTTTGTTTTTTTAAGGAGTTGTCCGTGTTTGTTGCTTGCTGCATTTGGACCGATAGCCACTAAGGGTCCTGTTGTTGTTGTACTCAGGATGGTGGGCAAGCTGCGTTGGGGTCGTAACCCACCAAAAGCCCTTGGCTTAGCCTAAGGACGCTCCCCGTGGAGATGCGAGTGCTTTAGCCTAGTGAAGGGTATGAAAATACTCATCCGCAATGGTTAGAAATACAAATCTAAAAAGAAAACCAAATATTTTTCATCACCTCCTTTCTTGGATACGTGAGGAAAAACTGATTTTGGGAAAATTTGGGGGCTTTTAGGGAAACGGAAGTACTTTAGGGAAAGCCCTAATGTGGGGGGAATGTAGAACATCCGCACAGGTTATTTATGTATGGAAAGTTTAGGACTGGTACATTTAATGAGTGAGATTTACTGAGTAAGTATCATTTTGCATATTCTTCAAAAAATTATCTATCTTAATTTTTTTAATAACGACCAAGCAGCTTGTACTTAGAGGTGCAGTTGTTTTACACATCAGGTTACGTAAGTGTATTTCAAAATTGTTGACACCTCTAGAACAAAAAAAAATCCTGAAACATTGAAAATAGTTATGAAGACCGCTGACGTGCGCTCAGAAAGCAGCACTGTACCCGCTTGACTTCAAAGTAATCCCTAAGCAGAAGCAGTTTTATAACAGACAAAGAAGAAATGTGTTTATTTGCAAAGATTCTCTAAGAAGAGGCTGTTCACTGCGCTGTACTGAAGACCTGCAGCACAGGTTGAACTGCACCAGTATTATATATTAAATGTTGGTCACAACGGTTGATAAAAGCGTTTTTAGAAGGAGGACATATTTTATTTCCTCTTTTCCCCCTGAGATGTGCAGATTTCCTCTCTCCCTGCCATGGTGAGGGAGAAGGGAGCAGTAGTAACGCAGGGTGAGAGAAATTAAGAACTGCAGGTTGAGGTTGTCTTCTCCAGCGATGTGTTTCTGCCATCCAGGAATTCACACAAACTCCATCCCCTGGGCCCTAAGCAAGGCGAGTTTGGGGGGGCTGACCGCGTGACCTTACAGCTCGTAGGATCTGCCTCTCAAGAGATAATAGTGACCTTCAGACTGTGACTGGAATGCTCTTCTGTGGCAGAGATGAGGAAGTGTTACAGTCAGAGTCAAGAGAGCTGGGAATCAGGCGCTGATTAAGCCTTGCTCGCAGAACAAGATCTTTAGATGCAGGTTGGAAAGTTCCCAGGAGCTGGCGGGCTAAGTTGGGCTCTTCCTGGCTGGACTGTGTGAGAGAGAAATGGGATTTTGAACTGTATCCGTGTCTCTTTCTCTCCTAGCCCTGACTGATCCCAGAAGCTACTACCTGTCATCCGTCTGGAGTTTCATCTCCTTGAAATGGGCTTTCCTGCTCAGTTTGTACGCTTACCGGTACAGGAATGAGTTCGCAGACATCAGTATCCTCAGTGACTTCTAACGCTTGGACTTCTATCCTGTCTGAAGGTGCTGGATGTTTGAATTGCCCCCCAAAGGCATGGTACATGCACAAGACGTATGAGAGGCGGCGAAGGAACCCACCCAGTGCTGCTTGGTTTGTCTGTCCGCAGTAGGGGTTTTTCCTAATTGCTTTTACTCAACCGTTTAAAGTTTGGCTAACAATGTCAATCTAGTCTTTCTGTAACTTCCCTGGGAGTCCCTGTGTCTGGTAGTGAGGTGAAAGACTCCACACGCTTACACACAGCAGGCCTAGATCCACTCTTTGTGTTGCCCCGAAGTCCAGGGGAGCTTTCAAGTGGGGAGGGAGGGGGTCCTGGCCCCTCCAGGAGCTGTGGGTTCGTACCTCATGGCTGCAGCACCCTGACATCTTGAGTGCATCACCAGCTTGCTTCAGGCAGGCGTAGCAAAGAACGCTGCTGTGTGAAAGTCAGCTCCTTTTGTATTGCTCTGCTCCTCAGAGCAATGAGGAGCGATGAGCCTCTCTTTGTGGCGGAAGTCCCTGTGTACCTTCCAGCCAGTACCCCCCATCTACCAGTATTTCCTTTTTCCACATTGGACACAAAGTCAGGTCTCTCCTGTGGTCCGGGCGAGCCCCGAGGGACGGGCCAGCAGCAGAGAAGCACGAGTCATCTCAAGGCTCTGTCAGAGGGGGAGAATGCTGATTCTGGCTGCTATCCAGGATCATTTTAAAAAGGAACTTAATACCATATCTAATGCTTAAATTTGTAGCGTGTAGCTCGGGTGAAAGATGTGCTGGGCAAGGGCTTACCTACCTGAACCTCTGGAGAAACATAAGTATGATTCTTCTCAAAAAAAAAAAACAAACCCCAAATCTTTTTGTAGGCAGTACTGTTTCCTTTTCTTTGCTCAGCTCCCCTGTAACAGTCAGCAGGACGAGAGAGGGAAGGAGACGTGGTACTCAAAAATAAGAAAGGTATCCAGAGTCAGCTTCCAGAAAGCCTCTAACATGTGTCACCGGCGTAATGCAACCATAGGTGAATTGCTGGGCTCTCGTGTGGCGAGTTAAGAGGTGACAGGTCTCTGCCCATGGGCTGGTGTGCTGGGAACGGCTGGGCTTGGCCAGCACGTCTTTTGCCTGATGGCGGTGAAGCCTTCCCTCTGCATGTCGTCTGTGCGTGGCGCTGCTCTGAGAAACCTAGAACCGATGGATTTAGTGACCTCTGTAATCCCTGTGCTTTGCTCCTTGCCAACAGCTACCGTGAGAAGCTTGAAACCTTCGAGTGTTTCCCTCTTTCCTTGTTAACTGTATGTACTTCAGACCAGCTAAAGGCTCCGGGCTGCTGCTCTGGCAGAATCCCGGCTGGTGTTTTGTGGTGTCAGGCAGGTGGTGCTGGCTACTACCAACTAGAAATGGCAACTTCCATGAATAATGCTATAGGTGGGCGAGAAGAGAGGCAGGAGAAGCCCCTTTCCTTGCAGACCGATGGAAGATGAACAAGGCCGGTGTTTTGAAGGAGTCTCCCAGACGCACTGGTCCTGTCACTTCTCTAGGTGCTGCGGAGCCTTCCCTGAAGTGCCTTTTTGGCACTCTGGGGCAGAGGGTGGGGGATGGGACCTGCGCAGGGTTTTGTGACCACTTGAGGTGTGAGTGGAAGGTTGCACGTGCTCTCTTGTCAGCCCAGCTTTTCTCTCATGCCACGCGAAGCTCCTAGTCTGGTTTTGTGCAGCTGTCTGCTGGGGAGCACCTCGGACTGTCCGTTCTGTTACCTTGTCCTGGCGGTGTGCTCTGACTCTGCTGCGTTTGCATCCCTCTCCACGCACAAAGGCTCCATCCACACCCTCCCTGCTCTGTGTTTCGCTTTGGAAGACGAGTGGTTCAAGCACACAGTAATTCATTTGAGCCATTGAGGGAATTTTGGAAGGGTTTGACAATGCCCGTTGGTAGCGTTCCCCACTTTCTTGGGTAGGAAGATCCTCAAGTGACTTCACTAGATCGAGGAACATCTTTGGGTCAGCTTGTAAACCGTGGCTGTAGCCAGCTTTTGCCACGGGACCTGCTGGAGTGACTGAACCCAGACAAAGGCTGCGAATGCGAAATGCGCTTATTTATGAGATTAATACTCAGGCTTTTAAATACTAAAATCTCCCTTACCGCTGAGGCCAGGCTGCCAGCGTGCCTGGCAGGAGATGGCACAGCTCATCTCGCTTCTGCCCAAAGCCGGGGCACCCACTGTGGAGTTTGCAAGTGCTTTTAGCATCGGTCGTTTCAATAAGTCATCTCTTGTCTTACGTTTCCCCAACACAGCACTGCCCACGCGTTTGCTGTGCCGGTGCGAGCCCCAGCTCTGATAACGGGGTTGCGGTGTGCTCAGGACGCAGAAATCCCCACCCCGGCCAGGCTGATGGAGCTCTGCTACTGCCTTACGGCAAAACGTAGTCCCTCTCGGTCACTAAATTACGGAGCCCTCCTGTCTGCGCGCCACTGGCATCACGTGGCAGCACATCAGGGGCTCCTTTCTTGAGCACGTGTCCCAAAGTCCTCTCAGCTTACCCTGGAGATTTTTAAAGTTTATTTTTTGTGACTGTAAAATTTGCCTACAAACAGCTCACTGAATCTAACCCCCCTTTTCTCCCTGACATGTTTTAGCTCTGGAATTTATACTTGCATCTCAGCTTTTTAAAAGATTGTGTATGTAAATATATAATATATTTTTACATTGTTTATGCTTCGTTTGCACGCTTGGTGTAAGATTTGGTCCTGCGGTGGGATGATGTAATTCACAGTGGGGTTCATTTGTGTGTATCCCAGTGTCTCCTTGTACTAAACCACACTATAACTTGTATGTGACACCACAGTAAGAGCAGAAATACAGTCGTCTTTCTCACCAAACCAGTGTCTGGAGTGATTTTCCCTACCAAGCTGTTAAATTCTGTCTCTCCCTCCCTCGATGACACCCCGCAGGAGCAGCACTCTTTGTGGGGAAGGCCAGGGACGAATTGTACAAAACGTTTTGCTTTTTGGGGTGAGGGGGAGCCCCAGCGTTGTTTAACCCTGTCGTGTTCTGTCCGTTGCGGTTTATGAGGCCTCTCGACACCTGGATCCACAGGCAGTGATGCCCAACGTGGGCTTTTTTCCCCAAGAAGTCTCTTTGCCTTTTGGGATTTCGGCACGAAGGAATTTCTGAGCAAGCGCTGCTGTTGCTGTTTGACTACGCTGGGTGTGTCGTCCGCAGCCAGCGGGCGAGGAGAAGAGGTGCCTGGGTGACCTGCCGCGGTGGGAGCGCTCCGGGTGTCCCAGCCCTTGTCATCTCTGGCAGTACTCTCTGCAGGAGGCAAAACTCGGCCACCTTTTCAGCAAACCTGGCTGCAACTTCAAAATAGTCGGAGGAGGGAGGGAATATTTTCTTTTCCTGTGAAAAACCATCTGCTGACTGCCCGGGGACTGGGTGCTGACTTTTTTTTTTTTTTGTTAACCTTTTTGGGACTTTCAGATTTTATTTCTGCTGTTGGAATGAGACAGTCCCCGTTTCTTTTAGCCTTCTCCAACTCCCTCTTACCTTCTCAGCAGCTTGGCCAGAACTCGCTGTCAGCGTGGGCTCATCGGCCCGGTGGGGATCCCGACTGTCTGAGGCAGCTCTTTGTTTTATTTTCCGCTGTTTGCCTCTGATTTCTCTTGCCCTTTCCACAGCGTGAAGAGACGGTGCCGGCACTCGCTTATCTCATCTTGTTGGTGGATCCTTTCATCCAGGCCATGTCCATTGGAATGCGGAGGAGTTTGGATTAAGCCATCAGTTTCCTAAAGGATGGAGAAAAAAGGACGCTGTGGCCTATGAGGACCCTCTTTGTGGCTACTGGGAGGAGTGGGAGCTTGGTGCCCATCTGGGAATGGGCTGACAGAGATGAGTAGGGTTGGGGCCAGAGGAGGCCCCGGAGATGCTGCGAGGGCTGGAGCC
>RSEF01000005.1:43325511-43336525 GCA_003993805.1 Himantopus leucocephalus | reverse complement strand
TGAACAAAATTGGTCCTGTTTTACCTCAAACCAGGACACTAGGAAATGTAACTGGCTTTAACTGTAGGCTGTGCGTGAATTGCTGTTTGAGATTCAAATGGATTTTGGTTTCGTTAGTAACAATTTCAGCAGACAAGACTTGGCTCGTTGTCATCACTTCTCTTTCAAATCCAAGATATTAGCACACTAACTTGGCCTTTAAGGCCCTCTGCTCAGCACTGGTGAGGCCACTCCTGGAGTCACACAGATGATTAATGGAAGGTTAAGTGTGTTGGCACTGTTTAACCTAGAGAAGAGAAGGCTTGGAGGAGGGTGATCTCATCAATGTATATAAATACCTGAATAATCTATTGATGATCTGGATGATGATGACGCTCAACAAGTTTGCAGATGTACTAAACTGGGAGGAGTGGCTGAATTTGACTTCTGAACAAGTCAGATGAATCAAAAACTTATGATATATTCACTTTCACATCTCTTGGTGATCTAACTCAACTCCGTTCCAGGATTATCATCATCACATAACCATTAGTTTGTTTCCAGACTCTCTCATGGGAAGAACCAGCAAAGTTTCTCCAGAACAAAACAGAATAGTGTGGTTCTGGGGGAAGTTTCAAAGCAGAGAAATGGTGCAGGTGAGAGTAAATCAAACCTGGGTCCATCCACTCTACATGTTTTTTCAGTACCATCCTATCAGGGTTTACGTCCTAAGATACTACAAATTCCCTCGTCATGTATCCTGAGCTATACTCTCATTTGCATGCCCAAAATCTTCAGTCTAGTGCAGTCTGGGCTGAGAAGGCCATGATTCACTGTGTGCACTGCACTTGTCCCGCCAAAGATGCCAGGTGAGCCTTTGCTAAAACCTCCTCCTTTCACACCTTGGGACCCAACTTTAGATGGTTCAGCATAATGTCAAAAGCATTGTTAAAGTCAGGATCAGCAACATCTACTGCTCACTGCTTCATCCACTGAGCTAGTCATTTCATCTTAGAAGGCTTTCAAGTGGGCCAAGCATGGACTTGTGCCTGTCCATTATTTTTCAAGTGTTGCTGTACTTGATGCCCCTTGCTCCGGGCTGGAGGTGATGATGGTTTATAGATTTGAAAGATTCATGTTGCCTGAAAGCTTGAAGTTTTAGGATTACACTAGGAGTATTAGAGGTCCCTGGGTTCTGATTTTCTTTTGAAATGTCTGCAGCACTGGAAATAAGAATAACAAACTGACTAGCATATAGAGAAAAAGGCAAGGAACAATATAGTGAAGAGAAAGAGGCATGACATATATTGTTTGCTTAATGTCTTATTAATGTTCTAGTAATGACTTCTTTACTGATATAAAATAAGGTTAATTATACACTTTTAAGTTAAATTTTGGTAGCAAATATGATGTTTCAAATTTCTGTAATCTTAAATAAATGTAAATTTTTTTTTTTTAAATGAAATCTCTTTACGTATGCGAATGCTAGACACAGCATTTCAATGAAGGCTTCTGGAAGCAAAATCAAGCCAAAATAGTATTAAAAAGTCTAACAAAATAATTTAATTTAACAAATTAAAACCAAATAAGCCCAAGTGAAAAAATAAACAAACACTAACTGATATCATGGCATATACAAAATAAAGAACAACTAAATGAATATCCAAGTAGACTGCTTAAAAAGGAGAATCAGACAATAAACCCAGCAAGTTCATAAAATTAGTATATTTTCCAGGTAAAGCCTGACAAAGAAATTGAAAAGATAAGAAGTGTTGTTAAAATGAGAACAAAAAAAAAAAAAATCCCAGGTTATTCTTTTTTAAAATTCTGGTATCATTAACAATCCTACCTGAGCCCTTCTCTATCTCTTTCCTAATCCAATCATTGAATTTAGAACCAATTATCAGAACTCAGGAAAAAACATTTTACTGGACACCATATCACCCCAGAGCATTTGATTCTCTGAGTCCTCAGAGAACCTAAGAAGGTTCAGGTCTCTGTGACAGAAAAAAAGATACGATTCAGCATTTCTTTGGAATTTCATTATTTTCTTTTTCTCAGATTTGTTGCTGACCAAGCATCCTCTGCAGACACCAAAAATTGTTTGGAATTTAGGAGGCAATTTTTGTCCTCATTAGAGAAATATAAGAATCTAATTTTTTTCTCCTTTCTCCTATTGTACATTTATTAAAAAACCTGATGAGTACTTTATCAAGATTTTCATAAAATCTGAAATCTTCATGAGCTGAAGGTTACCACAGGAAGGGATTTCTGATCTATGTGTAATTTATAACAATTCTGATTAGTTCATCTCACATACAAAGGAAGATTATCAGTTTTGAAATCCTGCTTTCTAAACATAGAGAAGTGGGCTAATCCTAAAAGTAAGTATATAATCCTTATCTAGGTAAGACATCTTTCCCAGGGAATTCCCTTGTGTACCCCCGTGGAAGTTCAACAGGACAAGCACCAAGAAAAAGAATTTAAAAATCTTACTCACTTTGTTACTGGATGTTTAGTTCCACGTCTATTGAAAGTGTAAGGGTTTGGAAGGGTGAGACTAACATTTGATTAACGCTGTCCCATTGCAGCATCTACATAAAAAGCTTTCTCAATATCTTATTATGTACAGTTTTAAAGGTGAAAAAACTTCAGTCTGCAGAATAGAAAACATTCTTTCTTGATATGTCTCTAAGTAGAACTTCAGTTATTTGTCTAAGCAATTTCTCAGGAAAAGACAGAGAGAGCTGTCAAGAATTAGTTTCATTGTCAATAATAATTTTTGAATTAGATATCAAACAGAATTGGCTACAGTGCAATCAAAGGACCGGATGACATGAAAAACCTCTAAAGGAAATGACTGAAGACATTAAGTAATCAGTACATTAGCATATACTGATGACCCAAATGAAATGAAAGATAGCTTTGACAGAGATCAGGTATAGATCCTGCAGAAACAGACAAAATCACCCTAATAGAAATGTGTTGGATATATGTACATTGAACTTTTTCATTTGTTTGTTTTTAATTCAGGTAGATCTCTTCATATAACTTGAAATAAATTGGGAAGAGACATGGAAGAACTAGCTGGTGAAACAGTTATTGTTTTCTTTTTAATGGAAATGGCCAGCTAAGTCACACAAAAGCATTTCTAACCGTGTTTGCAATTCCAAAGCCTGGTGTTAAGTTGACCTTTTTTTTTCTTTTAAACTTCATATTTTCACATTTTCTAGTACTATTAGAATTAAAGGTAGAAAAGACAGCAATGGAAAAACACCTACTTGATGACTATAAAGCACTGAGAATGGAACACAAAGTGTTTCTCAGACCAGCCATTTGAAATCTGTTCTGGTCCATTCCATGGATAATCGATGAAATATGTAAAAAAAAATTACAATTATCTCAGCTCTTACTGATTATGTGGCTATAACGCTATAACTATGAACAGCTTTACATTAGTCTACACAATGTGTTTATGAATATTATTATGTATCCATTTGCACCCATGTACAAATGTATGATATACAGACACTCATTCACTGCATAAATGAATATATTTACTGAGTTTCTGGTTTGCAATGACTGCTTCACGGATATGAGAAAATGTGTTAGCTATTAACGATAAAAAATATGACAAATACACATTTATAGAAACCACCATGGAATAGGATATATCTATGTGGGGAGGTTGTAAGTGAATTTCCCATTTTAAGTGTTTGGGTCATTACAAGTGCTCCAATATTTTTCCATACCTGTAAGAAACTAATAGACTATTCTCATCAAAGAAAAATAATGAATTAGAATTTTTAACAACTATGAGCTAGATATTTGTCTTTGCCTCTCAGACCTTTGCAAAGTAACTGAAAACTAAATTTTGTTTTGAAAAAGCAGGGAGTTGCAAAGAAGACTATATATACCATAACCAAAACCTGTCTTCTTCAAAGAGAATTTAACTATGACTTAACTTCTCAGAGTAGAAAAAAGCTAAAAGACTTTTTTTTTTCTCTTTTAAAGTTCTTCCAGTTTCATAAACAGGTAGGATTCCTGTATTGCAAAGTATTCCAATCACTATTTCTTGCAACAGAATAGCAGGTTTTCTTAATCACAAAAATCTTGGTCAAATTACTTGATTCAATAATATGCGTATAATCCAGAATGTTCTCTGTACATTGCTGAAAAGTCACAAAGTGCCATCAAATGATTAATGATAATGCTTCTTTTTTTCTTTTTTCTTTCTTTTTTCTAAAAAAAACTACATAGTATGCACTTTTTTTACTTTTTTCTTTTTTTTCCTACAGATTTATTTTTAGTGATCCTACTCTCCACAATGAGTGAAGAAGGGAAATATAATGTGTATAGGCTAAGCAAGCGTTCCTCATGAAAAATTCTTGCGGCACACCATAAATAACCAAAAACATTAATACTGTCATCTTTAATGAGTCAGACTTTGATTATATCTAGACTTTGTCTTCATCTGAATAAGTACATAGAGAAACTAGCACATGAAGAAAAACTTTTAGTATATTTCTTCAAAATCACCACTGTCTGTCTGCAATAAGTGTTCCAGAGATTTTCTTCCAAAGAATTTAAACATCCTACATAAAATACCTGAACGGGGGTTTTGTTTGGTTTTATCTCTAATGTTCTTGACAGAAAGAAACCCAAACATGCAGCAAGTCCCCCTTTTATCATATTCCTTTTTTGCTTAGTCTTACAAGTGAAATGTCACTATTGCTGCACTTTCCACCTCTTCTCACAGCTGAAAGCAATGGACTGACAGAAAATCCAATTGTGTTCAGAAAAATTATTGGATTGTCATAGCTATATTGTGGGTATGCCCTTCATATGTGTTTGGTTCATAGTGAGAATCACAGTACACTAAATGTCTTTTACTCCAAGAGGTTGCTCAAACTTCTCCAGAATAATAATAACATTATAAATTTATTCATGAAAAAAATGCAGTACAATCATCATTTCATAACACTGTTAAGTTTTTAACATGGAAAACTTGAAAGATTCCATTTTGCATTCTTATCTAATGTAAAGTACAGAAACTGAGTGAATTAGAATTTTCAGTTATATTCCATATCTAGGAAAAAGAGATGTTAATCAGTGCATAAAGGCTATGATTTCCATCCATCTTCAAAACACAGTTAATTCAGCTATAACACAGTTTAACATTTCCAGAAAATCTGATCTTGTACACCTTCACAAATGAAAACTCAACAAAAGCCAAATTTCACTTGAAGAAGATTATACTTAGAACTTCAATAGACCTAATGAAAACTGAAGAACAAAAGTGGCAAACAGGTCTTTGAAGATGATTTATTGTAGCTACTTGACCCAGTATTTGCATTAATGGTTTTGTCATGATTTGCTGTGTCTGCATTGGAACCAGAAAAGAAATACATGATTAACATCTGTGGCATTAAGAAAATCATCCCACAGTACAAAGACATAAGAAAAAAAGTGTAGTTTACAAAGTGCAGAGAGAAAAGAAAACACTGTAATATATTTTTAATTTGATTTCTTATTTAAGACTACAGTCTATCTGCCTGATATTAAAAATACTGTTTCTCTTTTAAGGTTCTATAAGAAAGCTGTGTTTCTGAGGTGAATAGTTATTTTTTGAACCAAGTAAGAAATTAATTTTAAGAATGGTAATTAACCATTTGCATTTGGCTAATCATAAGAAAAGAGGAGGAATGCAGCGAGAATAACCTCACGGTCCACTGTAACACCTCATTAGGAATTACTGTCACCTCTTTTCTTCTCTGATTTTACATATTTCAGCCCAGGCAATATTTCAGTATCACTAACAGGAGGCAACTCCCAAAGAATCCAACAGGTCACACCACTATATGTGATACTGTATTTGGTTTCTGTGGCAAGGTTTTGGTTACAGCAGGGCTGCAGAAGTTGCTTCTGTAAGAAAACATAGGTGGCTGCCCCATGTCAGACAAAGCCAATTCCAGCTGGCTCCGAGACAGATCTGCCGCTGGCCAAGGCTGAGCCAATCAGTGATGTTGTTATCGCCTACATGATAATATATTTAAAAAGGGGGAAAACTGCTGCACAACAGCTGGGAAAGAGGAGCGAGAATATGTGAGACAAACAACTAACAGACACTAAGGTCAGTGAAGAAGGAAGGGAAGAGGTGTTCCAGGCACCAAAGCAGAGGTTCCCCTGCAGCCTGTGGTGAAGACCATGGTGACACAAGTTGTACTCCTGCATCCTGTAGAAGTCCACAGTGGAACAGCTATTCAGCTTCCAGTCCATGGAAAGCCTGCACTGGAGCAGGATCCTAGCAGGACCTGTGACCCCATGGAGAGGAGCCCATGCTGGAGCAGGTGGTTTTCAGGCAGGATCTGTGACCCCATGGGGGAATCCCATACTGGAGCAGAGGAACAGTGTAAGGAGGAAAGAGCAGCAGAGATGAAGCTTTATGAGCTAACCATAACCCATATTCCCCATCCCCCCTAGCTGTGCAGAGGGAGGAAGCAGAAGAATTTAGAGTGAAGTTGAGCCTCGGGGCGGGGGAAGGTGTTTATCATTATGTTCTTATTTCTCATTATCCTCCTTCATTTGATTGATGATAAATTAATTTCCCCAAGTCAAGTCTGTTTTGTCCATGATGGCAATAAGTAATCTCCCTGTCCTTATCGTAATCCATAAGCTTTTTGTTGTATTTTTTCCCCTTGTCCTGTTGATGAAGAGGGAGCAATAGAGCTGCTTGGTGGGCACCTGGCAGCCAGCCAAGCTCAACCTACTGCAGATACTTAGTCATATAATACCAAACATCAAGAGCCAAAGCAGCTAATGCCCTGATTTTAAGACAGAGAGACCTTTTGTTATCTTGATGGCAACAAATGGGAAATAGTATCTCTTTCAAGATCAATTTTGATTAATATCACAATCCACTTCCATCTACCCTTATGATTTGAAGTTTTCAAAATTTTCCTTTCTGAAAGGTTTTGTCGGTTACACAATTACAAAAAAAGGCTGCAGTGTCACACCTGTTGTAATCTCATATTCAGGTAAGTGAATTGGATCACCTCTCAAGAAACAAGAAATTCATTTCCAGAATTGTTAAGACTAGATGTTCGATAATAGTGTAGAATGTTTGCAATAACATGGATTTTCTCCTTGTGTTGATAAACAAACAACTGTGAAATAATAAATTTAACTGCAAAATAGCTCTTGTCAAGAATACACTTCTTACTGCAGGCAAAAACCTGTGTTGGCCTACTATTTCATTGTTATAAAAATAATAATTCTGAAATGTATAGCTGCATTGAAGTTCAACACCTAAGTCAAAATACAGCTGGCAAACACTGACTTGGGATATTATGATCATTTTCTTGTTAATTTTTGCCTGTAAATCAGATTGAATTCTCTTAAACTTGAAATTATTCCCTTAGTCACCATGTAAATATTTTGATTTTTTTTATAATGCATAAGTGAGTTTTAACATTTCTTGTGCTTATGTTCCTGGTCTAATATACCGAAAAAGACTTACTGTTGGAGCAGGCAGGTAGCTCTACCTTTGTTACCCTGAAGGAATAATTTTACACAGGGGTTATTCCCTGCAGGCTAATCTTGGTTAGAACTGTTAATTTTCTCTGCAAAGGTAATGGGAACAGGATAGTACCTGGCCTACTCTCTGAAAACCCATTTAATTTTGAAAAAGCCAGGATGTAAGTTTAAGCTGCTTACTTTAACAAGGGGTGTTTTCCATAGCATAATGGGCCCGCTACTGAAAGAGGTGGGTGCCCTGGTGGTGGAGGATGCAAAGAAGGCGGAGTTACTGAATGGCTTCTTTGCTTCAACCTTTACTGCTAAGGCAGACCCTCAGGAATCCCAGACACTGGAGGTAATAGAAACAGTCTGGAGAAAGGAAGACTTTCCCTTGGTTGAGGAGGATCAGGTTAGAGATCATTTAGGCAAACTCAACACCACAAATCCATGGGCCCCGATGGGATGCACCCACAAGTACTGAGTTGGCAGCACCCTTTCAGTATTTAAAGGGGGTTTATAAGAAAGATGGGGTCAGACTTTTAAGCAGGGCCTGTTGGGATAGGACAAGGGGTAATGGTTTTAAACTAAAAGAGGGAAGATTTAGACTAGGTATAAGGAAGAAGTTTTTTACAACGAGGGTGGTGAAACACTGGAACAGGTTGCCCCGAGAGGTGGGAGATGTGCCATCCCTGGTAACATTCAAGGTCAGGTTGGATGGGGCTCTGAGCAACCTGATCTAGTTGAAGATGTCCCTGGTCATTGCAGGGGAAGTTGGACTAGATGATCTTTAAAGGTCCCTTCCAACCCAAACTATTCTATGATTCCATGATTCTACAATTCTATGATTCTGTGACTCTATGATTCCATGATTCTATGATTCTGTTATTGCTAAGCCTCTCTCCATCATCTTTGAAAGGTCACGGAGAATGGGAGAGGTACCTGAGGACTGGAGGAAAGCCAGTGTCACTCCAGTCTTCAAAAAGGGCAAGAAAGAGGAAGCCACAGGCCAGTCAGCCTCACCTCCATCCTTGGAAAGGTGATGAAACAGCTCATTCTGGATGTCATCTCTAAGCACGCGGAGGAAGGGAAGGTTATCGGGAGTGGTCAACATGGATTCACCAAGGGGAATCATGCTTGACCAATCCGATAGCCTTCTATGATGGCATGACTGGCTGGGTAGATGAGGGGAGAGCAGTGGATGTTGCCTACCTTGACTTTAGCAAGGCTTTTGTCACAGTCTCCCATAACATCCTCATACATAAGCTTAGGAAGTGTGGGTTAGATGAGTGGACAGTGAGGTGCATTGAGAACTGGTTGAATGGCAGAGCTCAGAGGGTAGTGGTCAGTGGCACAGAGTCTAGTTGGAGGCCTGTAACTAGTGATGTTCCCCAGGGGTCACTGCTGGGCCCAATCTCATTCAACATATTCATCAATGACCTAGATGAAGGGACAGAGTGTACCCTCAGCAAGTTTACTGCTGACACAAAACTAGGAGGAGTGGCTGACACACCAGAAGGCTGTGCTACCCTTAAAGGAGACCTGGACAGGCTAGAGAGTTGGGCAGAGAGGAACTTAATGAAGTTCAACAAAGGCATGTATAGGGTCCTGCACCTGGGGATGAATAACCCTATGTACCAGTACAGGTTAGGGGTTGACCTGCTGGAAAGCAGCTCTGCAGAGGACCTGGGATTCCTGGTGACAGCAAGTTGACCATGAGCCAGCAATATGCCCTTGTAGCCAAGAAGGCAAATAGTATCCTGGGGTGCATTTGGGTTGGTTTACGCAACACCAGCCTTGCTGGCAACTGACAGGATACACCTGTCTCAAAGGGGGAGAAAGTTCTTGGTGTAGGAGTTGGCAGGGCTCATTGAAAGGCCTTTAAACCAGATTTGAAGGAGGAAGGGGATGAAATCAGGCTCGTTTGGAGTAAGGCTGGGGGTGTTGTGCCAATGTCCGTGGTACGGGATGCTACTGAGGTTCCTCAGTCTGCTGACTCAATGAAGGTAGGGGATGGAGATTCATGCAACAGTGGAGATGTGAGGGCCATTGATGGGTTAGAAATTTTGTCTGTGCCTGGGAATGGTCAGGCAGAAATTAGTTCTTCTCCCAGTAGAAAGGAGGTGGGATCAACAGCCCAACTGAAGTGCTTGTACACTAATGCACGTAGCATGGGCAACAAGCAGGAGGAGCTGGAAGCCATTGTGCAGCAAGAAAACTATGATGTAGTCACCATCACAGAAATGTTGTGGGATGACTCACATGACTGGAGTGCTATAATGAATGGTTATAGGCTCTTCAGGAAAGATAGGCAAGCAAGGAGAGGCAGTGGGGTGGCCCCGTATGTCAGGGAGTGTTATGAATGTCTAGAACTAAATGATGGTGAAAATAGGGTGGAGTGTCTATGGGTAAGAACCAGGGGGATGGCCAAAAAGGCAGATATCACGGTGGGAATCTGTTAATAGACAGCCTAACAAGGATGAAGAGGCAGATGAAATATTCTATGAACAGCTGGGTGAAGTCTCAAGATCACAAGTCCTTGTCCTCATGGGGGACATCAACTTACCAGATATCTGCTGGGAATACAATACACCAGAGAGGGAACAGTCTAGGAGGTTCCTACAGTGTGTTGAGGATAACCTCCTGACACAGTTGGTGAGGGAGCTGACTAGGGAAGGTGCCCTGCTGGACCTTTTTTTTGTAAACAGAGAAGGGCTTGTGGGGGATGTGATGGTTGGAGGCTGTCTTGGGTATAGTGATCATGAAATCATAGAGTTTTCGATGCATGGAGAAGCAAGGAAGAGGGTCAGCAGAACTGCTGCCTTGGACTTCCAGAGGGTGGACTTTGGTCTTTTCAGGAGCCTGGTTGACAGAGTCCCTTGGGAGGCAGTCCTGAAGGGCAAAGGAGTCCAGGAAGACTGGACATTTTTCAAGAAGAAACTCTTAAAGGTGCAGTAGCAGACTGTCCCCATGTGCTGAAAAATGAGCCCTTAAGGAAAAAGACTGGCCTGGCTGAACAGAGAGCTGTGGTTACAATTCAGGGAAAAAAGAAGAATTTATGGCCTTTGGAAGAAAGGGTAGGCCACTCATGAGAATGACAAAGATGTAGTGAGGCTCTGTAGGGAGAAAATTAGCAGGACGAAAGACCAACTAGAACTTAACCTGGCTAGTGCAGTTAAGGACAACAAAAAAAGTTTCTATAAATACATTAACAGTAAAAGGAGGACTAAGGACAACTCTGTCCTTTAGTAGATGGGGGCAGAAACATAGTGACCAAGGCTGAGGAAAAGGCTGAGGTACCTTCTTTGCCTCAGTCTTCAACAGTAAGACCAGTTGTTCCCTATGTACCCATCCCCCTGTGCTAGTAGACAGGGTTGGGGAGCAGAATGAAGCAACCATAATCCAAGAGGAAAAGGCGAGTGACCTGCTCCAGCACCTAGACCTGTTCAAGTCTATGGGGCCAGATGGGATCCACCTGAGGGTACTGAAGGAGCTGGCAGAAGTGCTCACCAAGCCACTT
>RSEF01000005.1:43275803-43324511 GCA_003993805.1 Himantopus leucocephalus | reverse complement strand
GTGTAATTTAATATACAGATATACAATTACCTTAGTAATGAATTCTGTACAGCATTAGTTAATTCTCCCTCGCCTTGACTCTAAGAAGTGTTGAGGTGGCACAAAGCAGCCAGCCCAAGATATGAATACGCATGCTCAAAATTCATGTGTTCTCACTCACCTCACAGAAATGAGTGAACCCATGTCAATGTGGAGAGTACACAGAGGGAAGGAAATTAACATGTTCTGAAAGTTTGAAAATAAAGAACACAGCTCCTGTGCACTGATTATCAGTGCTGACACAGACCACTAACCCTACAGCAGCTGTGAGCTCTCAGTGCATGATGCATGGGAAAAATTGAGGTCTGAACGCACCAGAATATGAAACTAGGAAAACTTAACCAGTTCCCTGCTGTGCCAGCTAGACCACAGGAAGAAGAGTAAACCTTTTTTTTTTTTTTTTTTTTTTTTTTTTTTTTTTNCAGGCTACCATTTAGCAAAAATTAAAAAAAAAAAAAGGGAGGGGGGAAATATATGACTAGATATAAAAGATTCAATCATTATTATTAAAGCCTTATTTATATTTTCCTCTTCTTTAACGCACACTGTATTCTGCCTCTTTTAAATAATGGCAGTGGCAACATTCAAATCCATCTAATCACAGAACAGATGGTTACATGGCAAATATGTAGCAGTGGATATATATCACTTGCTTTAAAATTCCAGAAATATACTTTAATTTGCCTTGCATACCTTACAAGATTCCAGGTCACTTGGATTTAGGTATCTGAGCTTATGCTTTGGATCTCTGGGAATATATGCAGTCTTGCTGAAGCTCCCAGTCTTAACACAACACACTGGATGAACATAAAATGAAGGTAGGGCTGCTGTCCTGAAAGGCAACATCTCCTATTCATGTTGAATACACATTAAAATTGGTCTTAGAAATTCAGTTAATAAACTTTTGCATTAACTCCTTCTGTCAAGCTGCCTGGCTCAGCCTTAGAAATTACTCCTAATATTACCTCCAGAGGCTTTTTATTGCCACCTTAATTCTCCTTAATCTGCCTATCCCTAGTTTTTCACTGTTTTTTCCATTGCCTGTCTGTTCACAATAGACTCTAAAAATGCAGGGTTATCCACATGCAAAGTCCTTTCTCTGTGGATTGATCCTTCAAGTCTCTGATTACAAGCAGAAACATGTTTCTAAGTCCTGTTATACTGTCATGTAAATCCACTGCAGATCACTGAGGAAACTGAGGGCTTGCTGTTCTCACAAACGCCCTTGACACAAAGTCCTGCTGGGCCAATAATGTACTTTCTGGTATCTTTCACCATCCTTGGTATCAGAGAAGGCATTTAAAGATAAAAATCTATTTCACATAACAGGGGACAGAAGCAAAGATGCATTTTATGTAAATTAAGTTTAAAAGTCCTCAGACTTATTTACTTGAAGCGATTAAGAAAGCTGATGGAGTGTAATATGCATGGAGACATTTCTCCTGCCTCTTGACAATTGAATTTTGATTGGTTAGGCTTACTGTAGTGCTGTGCATGTCAACTAGGAATAAAATGACTGTTAGCACTAGAGAATAATCTGCTAATAAGACAGACTTAATGTGCAATAGCCTGTATGGTATAGATGCAAATTTAGAATGTTTTAAAATGTAAAACGGGCTTAAGGGCTTTGCAGTGTGTCTGCATAGACATACTCCTCCATCCATCAGTAGAGCTTAGCATCAGTAAAGGGGTACATTCAGCAGTTGAATATTTTTACCATTTTCTGTGGATGTTTAGTTACATAGTACTATTAACATTTTATGATACGGCATTCATATAATTTTATTCTGTAACTTGACCTTGGGAATGTTTATAATTTGAATAATGTATTTGAAGGGTACACAATATGTGGAAACCAAATAAATCCAAGGATTTAATGTAGTTCCATTTGGCTATGGCACCCAGAAGCATTTGAAACAATTGTCTTGATTAAAGATAGTATAAAAGGGGAATTCACAAATACAGTCTGCTGTTGGACAGCTGTTTCACAAGATGCTACTTTTCACCTTAGCTTAATAAATTTATAAACCTCCTCTGTGTCCTGGCACTGCTTAAGCACTCTCATTTTTAACAGTAGAAATACAGTTTTCTGTCTCTGTCACTCTGTACTTTCACATAAGCGACCATGACAGTATTTTTCCTTACAAATATCCTAAGAAGGAAATGTCACTGTATTGGGTTTTTTTCTGTGTAAAAGACATACACACATACAAAATCACTTCCATCTCAGGAATAAGATAGGTTTGTGAGGTAGGATTCAGCTGAGATAGGTACAAGGAGAACCAGTCACTAGGAGACCAAAATCTAGGTTTGTTTTACTTGCCCAGTTTAACAGCACTGAAATCAACCATCAATTTACAGAAACGTTAAAGGATTAAAAATGAAAGACTAGGGAAAAATATGTTTATTCTCCCTTACATACTGCTAAATTTTGCTCATTGAAGTTGGATTTATTTTTGCACTGATGAAAGTACTAAAGGTTTTCACTGATTATTACCAGTGTGAGGGATAAGTGTGATCCACAGTCCTTGTCAGACCTCACAGTCTTTATCTCTATTGTCTATACTGTGAATAGATACAATGCAGAAAACCATGTTACCGTGCTGCTACTACACAGGAACAGCCTCATCAGCAAGGTGATGCAGTGATGACTCAACACTTCAGGGATTTTCTTCTCACATTTTTTTTTACTCAAAACTTTCAGGGAAGGGAAGGGAAGACAAAATCACCCAAACTCAAAAGTCTTCATTTGCCTACAAGTAATGACTTCATTTGTTTGACATTTAGTGGCTTCTTTCTTTCTTTCTTAGTTAGAAAAGGTGAAAGGGTCAAGAAAGTAAGGAATCAAACCTCTTTTCTCAAAAATAGCAAAGCCTGAGAGAATTGACTTACATCTTGAATAAGAATGAGACATACTGTTGTAGGAACAGTGACACTTCCTTGCAGTTGGCAGGCTCAGTGAAGAATGACTACAGCTATGAAAACACTGGAAGGACAGGGCAGAAATATATCTGTTAAATCAGTAAAAGTCTGGACTCCCTGTACAGGCAGTCTTGACATCAAAGCATCTTTGGCATTACAGACGCACTATGAGGACTGACTTTTGAATAGATGTGAGATTTTCATTATTTTGGAGGATAAATATCATTAAAAATAGTAAATTTTCTTACTGTCATATATCTATTGGATATCCTAATTTGCAAACATCATGCTTTGCCTCTGCTTTGGCTTGGTTTTAACAAAAATAAGGTAAAAAGGCATATTCTACCTTAGCACAGCCAGGTTTTTATAATGAAATATAAGTATTTGGCTTGTATTTTGTAAATAGTTTCTCTTAAATAATTCAAGGAAGTATTTAGGAGACTATTTTGATCTCCAAGCTTTTTTCTTAATTCCCATTGCTACCGATGAGAGCAATATGTATGCATGAAAAGAAAAATAAAACTTTTCATATTGTTAGACCTTACTGTTGATATTTTTATGGGTAAAAAAAATTATAATCCTGTCATTCTAGAGTTTAATACTCATAGTGCAAAGATGAGTCAGAAACCTAGCTGCCATCACTGAAGGATTAATACTGTATCTTTCCGTTGTATTCATGAATGCACTCCAAGACATCTCTTCAAAATGAGACCAAAATAAAAGTCACTTAATTTCATTTTAGTCACAAAGATGCATTTATTTTCCTGAAGCAAAGATTTGTCATGCATTCAGATGTTCCATCCCTTCCCCGAGAGAACACATATGTCAACTCCATGCTGTCTCAGCCCACTGAGGGAATAATAATTTTTAATAAGACTGTTATAAAAAAAAACAGTTCAATTTGCATGTGAAAGGTTCTGTTATGAGAGCAATTATAAAGAGCAACCATGATTACAGATATCAAAGCAAACAACTCTGAAAACAATTAACATTTTATTGTCTGGACAACATCGTCAGAAGACTACCAAATTGCAAAGGTAAACATGGTATGTCAGTTTTTTACTGATGAGATGGAACACAATCAAAGCCAATGACTACTGTAGTGGAAACTCTATAGAACCAAATGTTGCTGAAAAGAAATAAAACTGATATATTTTGAAAAAAAATAAAATGCACTTGCATTTCTATACCTTCTTTACACTTCAAAATTCTTTCTTTGTTCCAGAAAATACTGTTATGTCAGCTATGGGAGTTTATATCCTCCCACTTGTGAAATCAAATGATGACTGTATAGCATTTTTTTCTGTGTTCAGAACTGGATGGTGTGTATTCATTTCATTATGTCCTCCAGCAAAAGAGAGGGCACAATGAAATGTTCCTGGCAAAATTTTGCTTTTACCAGTGGTGGATGAACATGATTTTATATTTTAGACTATTGGCACTTATCATCACAGAGTTAAATGCAGCGACCTCTGTCTGGAAGGGAACAGTTAGAAATTAAACTAGAATATCATAAATTGTACTTGCGTGTCAAACACATCTAGCAATGCCTGCCAAAGAAGACTGAGAGTCTGTTGAAAGAATGGTATTTTAATTGAAATTTGTGGATTCAGAACAATATGTAATTACTTACATCTCCATAAAAGGTATAAATAGGACTTACTAAGATAGCATTCATTTGGCAAGTCATTCATTAGATACGTTCATACCTACTGGAAAACATTTAGATGGACAAGATTTTGACCAAAACACTTTCAAAGGCACTGACCTTCTCCCACTGAGGAGATAAAAAGCCGACTGAATGCCTATAATCTAGGCTCATTAGAAGTCTTTGGTTTGTATCCTACCAAGTGTTCCTAATATCTTCCAGAACATTTTCTAAAAGAAGTGATACACTGTGTAAATCAAAATTTTGTGTCACCAGGGTACTTGTACAAATCATAACAGATGTTTTTATGAATTCAGTAGCTGAAATACACAGGTAGTTACACCCAAGATAGGTATGCTAAAGAAGTATAGCAACACATAATCTTTTAGATTAAATTGCCTCAATTCTGTAGAATGGCTCTGCAAATACTTCTGAAAGAAGTCAGTTGCTATTTTTCAATTAGATGTGCACTTCACACAGTTCAAAACCCGCACTGGATGTTTGGTGACATGAACTCGTACTTCTCCCTTGATAAGATTTTTCCAGACATGTACTTCTGCTAGTCATTTTGAAAACTATTCATGAAAGACAGCATGAGACACTGTTATTCTACCAGTTCTCATTCTCATGAAGGAAAATCTTTCTTCACCTGGAAGAAAAATAATTTCCACCATATGAAATTATTATTCCTCTGCATTTTGCCTTAGCTAACGAGAGTGACCCTTTCCAAAAGCATTTTGAATACTTTCTCACTTTTTCTACTCAGATAAAATCATTTTCCTAGAAATACTAATACATCCCTTGCGATGGAAAATGTTACCACTTCCCTTTAAATACCTTGCTTACAAACGCTAATCAAATGACAGTTGTCTTACATGATGTGTATGTCCCAGGGAATTATGGAAGTTTGCTCGCTTACTTACCAACTGTAGAAAAATATTTACGGACAACCATCTTTCAAGAAAATCTCCCTTTGTGTACAGTGGGAAATCTTTCCTTATACAAGGCATTTTAGTATTTCAGAACCTATAAAGGTGAAGAGATTTTTTTGTGTATGTGTATGGGTTCTATAAATTTTTATAATGTAATGACAAATTAACATAATGCTTGCCATTGCTACATGTTTTCTTGAGCATCAGGGTTACCTTTTTGTTCCCCAGATTTGGAAATGCATGCATTATGGACCTTTAACCAGTGTTTTTGAATTATTTAATAATGTCTTCAAGTTCTTCAATTCTTACAGCAACTAATACACCTGTTTAGTGAAGCTAATGTCCCATCATATTTTTAACCATCAAATGAGTCTGTTGCAAAAACATAGTTTCATAAATTGTGTATTTTTCTAATTCATTAAAAAGGACATTTCATTCATCTGGTTTTAGTGAGAAAAAGAACTCTGTCAGCCTTGAATTTCATCATGTTATTTCTTCTTGCATGTTTGATTTTCTTTAACGCAGACTCCTAGCCCATTGGCTTGTTCTACTTAAAATTAGTAAATGTTTCCTGTACTTTCAAGCTTATAATTCAGTTCTTTTTGCTCAATCACTATTTATTGCTGCTATAAATACTACATTTGAGCTAAAAATTTGTTGTTGTCTGTGCCGTGCAAATTCTTCTTGCTCTTGCAAATGCTTATAAAAACCTTTGGAATTCTCATGTCTTTTCCAAAACACTGAATATTGTCTCATCTTGTTTTTATATAACACTGCACATTCCCTTTATTTCATCTTGCTATTTGTCTGTGTGTATCCGACTCTGAACTCAGAAAACACCTTTCTGTTTCTCTTTTCCTTTAATAATTTGGAATTACCATCATTATTACAGGGCTGGAACATTGTAGACACTACATGTGCTTCAGTCCAGACTTCATGACTTCTTTGCTTGGCAAATTCAGTTTAAGGGGTTAATTCTGGGTCTCTTATATGACTTTGAGTGTTTTCTTCCGTTATAATCTGATCTTCCATTTAAACTCCCAGATTCAATAAGGCTGATTCTTCAGTCTTATATCTGGGACAAACTCCTTTATGGGTCATTTCTGTATCCTTGTTTAAAAAACATGAATCAATCACAAACATTTCAGTTCTGTAGCACTCAGATTTTAGCAATGTCTCTTGTGCCTGAGTTAACTTAAAATTTTGAAGGAAAAAAACCCAAATATAAATCCATAATAAACTACTGAAAAAATAACATTAACTGATTTGCCTTCTTCCTGGTGCCACTGCTTGAAAATGCAGAATAAAATAGTCTGAACTTCTGCCAGCTGTCCTCTCCATATTTAAAAGTTATTAAAAAGTTATTAACTACTAAAGTTATTGTCACAGAATCATTTTTGGACAGTAATCCCTTGGTGTCAAGGAACATAACAGGAAGTACTTCATTGTCTGGGATTTAACTGATTCATTAACTGAGATTTAACTAAACCCATGTAACTAGAAGTTCCAAGTGGCTCCTTTTAAAAATGTTTTACTCTTGCAGTTCCTCAGTTGCCAACTGGCACTGCTTGCTAATTTCTTACAGGTCTACAGCACACTAACATGTGCAGCTGCTCCCCAACTCCAAGAATTTGGACCTAGTCCCACACTTTCTATTCATCTCCATTTCTTGTCAAACATCTGTAGTCAACCTTTTGGGAGTATCATGAGATAGCACACGAGAGAATTTCCCCACTGTTCTCCTTGTCCTTTGCATCCAGAACAGTATCATACATGCATGTGTTTACAGAGAAAATCAAATACCAATTAAAGGTGAATAAGAAATAAAGCAAAATGTTTCTGGTCAGAAAAAGCATTTTCAGGAAGGGTATCTGTCATTAATTTTAGGCCAGCAGTAGTCAGGATAGTATGAAACCAAAAATGTCATGTGGCTTTTTATTGATCCTGGATATACCTACCATCTCTTCAGAAGAATTTTCTTACTCCTCTAGCAAGCAAAACAGAATGGTCCCTTAAGAAGAATGCCTAGATTTTGAAAGCTGTATATATCTTCTTTCTGTAAGTTTTCAAAACCAAATTTGAACATGCCAGAAAATTTTGCAATACACAAAGTTGGGGTTTTTTTGTAACAAATGTATTATTTGCTAAAGACTATTTATTATCTAGTTTCATGCCTCTGAAACAGATTGGAAAAAGACTGGGAAGCTGAAATTTGAAATCCAGGTTTGGAAGATCAAAGGCATTTGGAATAGATCTGCACAGGCTTTTGCTTTCCATAAATTCCATTGGTTACTAACTGGGTTGAGCAAATAATAAATATAGGCATTTACCTACCAGGTTAATGAACAGCTTGCTGTGGGACTCCGGAGTGTTAATGAACATCTGACTAATTTTCTAGTCAATCATATATATCTGCACATTGTCAGGAAAAGCTGAGTACGGAAAACAGCTAAGCAGACGACCTAGATATTAGAAGTACAAAAACATGTTGGTGTAAATTGGTTAGTTGCTGCTTCGTTTCTATTGCAGTTAGCCTACTCCTATGTCTCTAGCAGAAATCAGGTCAAGCTTGATTATTATGAAATTTCGAATATGTCCAGGTTTTACAGTGCCAAGCAGACAAGTTACTTTAAGGTGCAATTGGCATAGTAACAGAAAACCATACCAGAGGAAAAAAAAATTCCAAGATTGAATGAACACTAATCAGCATATTTGATGTTTGAAAAAGTGTCAGATTAACATATTCTCTTAGGTGAGTAATTTTTTTTACAGTGCTTTCTACTGACCTTAGCATGCAATTACACTGCCATCTAAAGTGCCCTGCATAGGGAAATTATACCTTGCAATGAAGACGCTGGCTGTTCTTATTTCTGAAAGCATTGGAGTATTCTTGACTATTATGCATGGTATTGTTGAGATCTCTTCAGGAATCAAAATTACTGAGGCAGCCTTCAAAACTCTGGATATTGAGAGATGTTGCAGCAAAGGAGTCTATCGGCGTAGTCGTATTTTTGCAGCTCCTACTACTGAGGGCTCTGCTAGATCTGACAAGATGCTGCTGTGAGGAAGTTTGCAGTGCTCCTGAAGCACAGCTGCTATTGAAGAACATAAGTGGATATTGAGAGGATGCATGAGATGAAAACATTTGGCAAAATGAAAAAAAAAAGAAATGGCAGGACACAAAATGAACTGAAAAAAAGCAAAAGTTAGCTTGACATTTAAACTATTCCTCTTTTAAGATACCAGTGATCAAGGAGAAACACATGAGACAAATTAGATAATCATCTGTAAATTGAATCCTAATTTTGGGAAATCTTAAGAATAATAATTAAAAAAAATTTCTAGAATGATGAAGACAATGTAAGAAAGCGTATTTCTCTTTACCACTAAACTAAATGTAATATTCTTTAATTATAATAAATGGGTGTGTGGGGAAGAGAAAAATGAACATTCAGTGAATAAAAAAATTAATCACATCATGTGATTTTTATTCCATAATAAATCTATAGAGTGGATTTGATCCTGCAGAAAGTCTTCAACGAACTCAATCCCTCAAAGATAAAGACAGGCTGTTTTTCCCACTGACCGCATAATATGAAAAGGTGATCTGCTGTGTCATAATACTGTTATTTCTCTATGTTATATCACATCTCTGAGCCTGCATATCTTATGCCAACAAGGTCTGTGATTCTCATCTTTAACAACTTCTTTACTGGTTATCTTGCTGTTAGGGCACAAACCCCCATAATTTACAACCGCAAGAGGAATAATTGAATGCAGTGAGAACTCCCTGCATTAAGTGACTGCTCTCTGGAATTTGCTCGCTTTTTTCACACTAACTGGAAAGGACAGAAAAGGTGTTTTAAAAAGACTTGCAAGTATTGAAATATTGCACAGGCATGTTCTAACAGAAATTTCTGAAAACAGACATTAAGTTTTGAGCCAATCTGATATCAAATTCAGTCTCTGAGGTTCTACACTCTCAGATGGGACTTTAAGCTTGAAAGCTTTCTTCTTTCAACATATTTCTCTGGTCATAGACCTCAAATTAGGCCTACCTTTCCCATGATGTACTACAGTCATGTGACTGTCCAAATCAGCAAATTATCTCAAAGTGAGGAAGTTCAGGCTGCTTTCCCTGGTGCACAGTCAAGCCGTAAAGCTTGGAAAGAAAAAAAGGTGGTAATTTGAAACATTTGAACTAATTATCTGCAAGGCCTAACCAGAAGTTGTAGTTTAACAGTGAATTAGACCAAAACAAAATGGTTTTTTTTGTTTCAACAAACCAAAATATATGTGTGTATCTTAACATGGAAGTGAAGCTGTTCTTGTGGAAGCTGAATTTCCGTCTAATAGTTACTTCAACAGAAACCACTCTAGATTCCACTCTGGATTATCTAAGGTACTAATCATCACCACATGAATGATACCAACCTGACTTATGCTTTCATTTGAGGTATCCTCCCGTCGCACATACCACCATGTATATGGGAAGCAAATCCCATTTTTATAGTCCCAAGCAGAGAAATCAATGGGTAGTCTCTGAGACACAACATATTGTCACAGCTGTATCCCAGAAAGCTGTATCTTATTTTGAAACAATGCAGAGTCTCCTTAGTAGCAAGCAGTGCATAACATGAACATGACTATTTTGTTCACATGTTTTCATAATCCTCTAATAGTACAGTACAGCATAATGCAACAAAAGAGATCCTTTCAGTATCCTGCATGCTATAAGATCAGAAGATATTTACTAGTATCATTTCAGACTTAAGTATTAGGACCGGGGAAAAAATTGCATGTCTTCGGATATGTATATATAAAGGAGAAAAAAAAAATTACATGTTGCTTGAGTCAAATTTTGACTCTTAGACAGACGTATGGAGAAGAACGGTTGTATTGTTTTTGACTCGTCCACTGACATTTCATGAATTTCATAAGTTCATTCTTCAACAACGTATCTTTAATTTAATTGAGCACATTTAATTTAGGACATTTTCTGAAAATAGTGAAGAAAGGAAAAGAAAGGATCCTAATAATAGTAATATGAATAACAGCAGCATTAAAAAATATCTGTTTCTTGGATGATTCACAAAAAGCAGCATTTTCTTTCTAAAAGGTGTTAGGGATGTTTTTAAAATATGGTTATTAAAATAAATTGAGATACTCTAAAGCTAGGCAGGATCACCATGATTAATATTTGACTCTGTACATAATGCAGCTCAAATAGCTTCCTTGAATAAAGTGTTTTGCAAGGAATTCCAAAGAGTTAGAGAACAAACCCCCAAAACCTCACCTCATAAATCTCCTTCTATTTTCTTCAGCATCACTGTCCCCCAGGAGGGAGACATGGATGCTCTAAGTCAGGCTTAGACTTTTAGGACCTAACTCCATGAGCTGTTAGGATATCAAAAGGGCAGAATTTAGGCACTATATGGAAAGCTATGACACTGAAAATATCAATTAACTCTGACAAATCCTGGAAAGTCTTGAATTCCATAAGGAATTTATTTTCTTTGCTTTTTTAGTGTCTAGCCACAACATTGCTTTTTCATAGAACTCCATCAGAATTAATGGATTGGCATAGTACTGGAAAGAAGAATGAAGGAAGGTTGCACAGTACAGATCTTATCATTTCATGTGCCTGAAAGCACATGCAGAACATCTCATAAAGGCTAGCAGGAACACAGAGAGATCACCTCCTTTGCTGGTTCAGGAAATCAAAGTCTGGATTAGCTTACTTCTGCATTTGATCAGAATCCAGAAATGAACCATTAATCCTCCTTTCAACCTCATCACTAGCTGTAGGCTAATCACAATGTACCTGTCTGCTTCTGTAGAGGAGAGAAGCCTGCAGTGGGGATCAAGTGACAAGATGTTCTCAAGGTGTGTTAACACACACTGATAGAATCATGCTCCATATGTAATGTTGCATTAGTTGACTTTTTCTTTCAAAAAAGATGGTGAATGTTAACTCTGTTTTAAGGAATAACTTAGGGCTTAAAGCAATGACCAAGGATACAGACAACAAATGATCAATTTCCTCTCTGTCTTCAGTGATTTAAACCATTTTCCATCTCTTAAGATTCTTCCACTCACTTTCATAAAGAGCTTAAGTTGTCCATGTTCTAGTGTGGTGGTGCTGGGACTGAAAGAATGGGGGAGGTAGCTTGCAATCCTCCCTTCCAATTAAAGTTATCCTGTGGTTTAAGAAAGAACTCAAGGTCTGTAAGGGAATATCTTTTTTTTTTTTTTTTTACCCCACAGTCATTCACTTCTGGAAAGGGAAGGACACGGGTTCTGGTTTTAAGTCTGGAATTTATCTCGAGTAGCATTCAATTGACCATATACAACATCTGTATCTGAGCTAACAACATGTAGGGGCACTTTGATAAACTGATGCTATCCTATATATGCTCAAAATAGGTCAGAGCATTAATATCCTAAACCTGAGCATTTTTCTCTATATACTGTAGAAGTCATTGGGAGCAACTTTTTCAGATACCACCATTTATGTTCAGGGTATCTAAAATCAGGCAAGATGAATCTTACCCTGGTGGCTTCTGTAAAATATGGATACTACTTAGGGAGCAGGGAATGTTTTGCTCTCTCTTTTATCTGGTAAATCTTGAGGTCATTTCTAGACAGTGGGCCTGCTTTAACAGCAGTACCAGAAATTGATCTTGAAACATTCCTAAAATGAGCAGATAACTGTCTCTTGACAGGAGGGCTAGCAGTAGGTGCTGAATTTTGAATTTCCATGGAGGATGAAACCTAAACTCCCTAAAAAGAGTATTTGACAACATTGTAAAAGGGTAAATTTCATGTATTTCTTAAGAAGAAAGGCAGAGGCACTTGGTTTAGGTCTAAGAAGTCGTCTCAGTGTCAAGTTAACTTGGATTCTAAGGCAGCTTATATCTTTTCATGTGTTGTATAAAGACCCTGAGCAGCTAATGCCCCTATTTCATGACAGCTATTTAAAATTATATTTTGATACTGGATAACTGGTTAATCTTTAAAATGTCCAATATCAGTCATGTCAATAGCAATTTTCTTAAAGGGCACATCATGGAGCATGCTGGCAGTGTCACATGAGTGTGCAGGTATTATCCTTCACCACTGAAATCAGTATCATTCAGATTTTAGTTCTCATCAAAAATACATCTTCAATCAGTTTGAAAAGATTTTTTATAAACCTGTGTTACTTAGCACTAATAAAAACTTTGTGAATTATGTCAAACATCATCAGCTGGATTATCTTGCTTAGGACCTGTATCATGATGAGTGGCTTGTAATTATCCAGGTCATCTCACTTGCCTTTTATATAGAATGAACTTGGTCCTTGACAAAGTGTTTAAAAACTTTAGCTGAAACCTATGCAGATATGATAATTTTCAAAAGTCTAATTTTAGTAGTTGATATTTTGTATCTTTCTGGCTGATGTGAGGATGGAACATATGTTGTCATGATAACAAATATATTTTCAAAGGTTTTTCTCCAAATAGCAGAACACCTCTACCCATGCTCGATTATTGCTGTTAGCAGTTCAACAGGTGTCACATTTCTTTAAAAAGAGAAGGCAAGTGATTTAGTTAGAATAAGTACACATTTTGGACAGCTGGAATTTTCCACAGATCCAATGGATGACGAGCCAAATGGAAGAGGAACATGCAGCTAATCTATAGCATTGTATTTTAAAACAAAAATAACTGTCTTAGTTACCACAATTTTATTTTAAAGAAGAAAAAGGGCACTTTTTCTTTATTCTCCTTAGTAATATAATGAATCCTAGAAGGTAAAAAAAAAAAGCCTCTCTATTTGAGAGTAAACACCTCCCCCTTCTGGGACTTTCTGTGAAATGCATGGCTATTAAGATTCTGGACACACTGCATAGTTTAGTTCTCTGTGCACATATCATATAGGAAAGCTGGCCATTAATTCTTTTAAATCTGGTGTGTCATTAGCTTGAGGAAGTATAGAATCATATTTTTTCCTACTTATTCTCCTTGATATTTTTTATCTCCCAAGGACCTAATTTTCTTTGTCACAGAGCTAGTCACAAACTGCAAAAGCAAGGCAAAAGGAACATATGTTTTCAGGATTCTTCAGTTATTAGGGACACATTATTAGCGTACTGCAAAATCCTATCCTTTTTGTCTTTTAAATTATTAAACACTCTAAGGCCAAATGAAAAGGCACTATCTCTTTATCAGACAGCTGCATGTACTGTTTTAAATGGTTGGCCAATTTTTGTGAATTATTAATAAACACAGTAATTTAGCTGGAAGAAAGTTCATTAATGTCTAAAGGATTAATAATTACAGTCTGGCAACCAGTCTCCCCCTCTCTGTGGAGCAAGTATTCCCAAATTGTACCTACTAACAGCAGGTACATTTTTCAAATCTTAGATGCATATTTCTAGTATGGCGCTCATCGGGTATAAACTGGTTCTTAAACTTATCAGCAACTGCCACAGACAATAATGCTATGCTATTATAGATGTTGCTGCCAATCAAATCATCACAGGTGTAATAGTACCACATTATGGGAAACCACTTGTGACTATGTTAATACAAAGTGCTGCCAAAATGACAAGGGGCATAGACTTTATCTAGACTGTTAGTACTGACAATCATAATTTATGGGAGTAATATCGTCTAGCAGCGAAGCTTCCAAGATTTATGAAAAGTCATTGTGAACAGTTCTCAGGTATATATTGTGGTTATTTTCATACGAAATATTGTAGAATCTGTCATGAATTCAAGGACTGCAATTATATCTAACTCTAAATATTCCTATTTATGTGTTTGTGCACAAATATATGTATATATTTACATACAGACACACAAAATGCAGTCTATAAGAAAGTATTTTTTGTATGTATAGATATATGAAAATTATGAGTATTATGGAAAAAGTTTTATTTAGGAAGTTGATGTATGTGAATATATACAGAGTGCATACATAGACTATTTACTGAACATATATGAATACTGGATTAATCTTTTGAAGAAAATAATTTATCATCTATGTACCATGAAAGTGCTTATGTTGTTTTGTTTCATTCCTTTATTAAAAGTAATTAATTTTGTAGAAAAAGCAAGTATAAATTTTATTTAAAGATACTGTAAATCTCTTTTTCTCATTATCTAACTTAAAAGGAATATAATGATCAATACAGTAAAAACTTATAATTTTTGCAAATAATTCTGTTCATAATTATATACTACTATTTACAAAGATTAGAGACAACACTCACTAAAAATCAGAGGTTTGGGGAGGTTCTTTTTGTATTGGGTTTGCATGGCAAGGTTGTTGTAGTGAGGGGGCTACAGGGGTGGCTTCTGTGAGAAGATGCCAGAAGCTTCCCCCATGTCAGATAGAGCCAGTGCCAGCTGGCTCCAAGACAGACCCACTACTAGCCAAAACGGAGCTAATCAGTGACAGTGGTAGCACCTCTGTGATAACATATTTAAGAAGGGGGTGGAAAACCTGCTGCACAACAGCAACCAAAATAGAAGAGTGAGAATTCGTGAAAAAACTCTGCCGACAGTCAGTGAAGAAGGAGCGGAAGAGGTGCTCCGAGAGCCAGAGTGGAGACTCCCCTGCAGCCCATGGTGAAGACCATGTTGACCCAGGTTGTTCCACTGTAGCCCATGGAGGTCCACGGTGGAGCAGATATCCACTTGAAGACCATGGAGGACCCCATGCCGGAGCAGGTGGATGTGCCTGAAGGAGGCTGTGACTCAGTGGGAAGCCCATGCTACAGCAAGTTTTCTGGCAGGACTTGTGACCCCATAGGGGATCCACGCTGGAGCAGTCTGTTCCTAAAGGACTGCACCCCGTGGAAAGAACCCACACTGGAGCAGTTTGTGAATATTTCACAATTCTCTTTGTTGAACTTCATGAGGTTGCTGTCAGGCTATTTCTGCAGCTTGTTGAGGTCTCTCTGGATGGCAGGACAAGCCTCTGGTTTATCAGCCACTCCTCCCAGTTTTTTGTTATCTGCAGACTTGCTGAGGGCACACTCTTCTCCATCATCCAGATTATTAATGAAGACATTGAACAGGACTGGATCTACTATTGATCCCTGGGATACACTACTAGTGGCCTCCAACTAGACTTTGTGCCATTCATCACCACGCTCTGGACCCAGCCATTCAGCCAGTTTTCCATCCACCTCACTATCTGCTCATTCATCCTATACTTCATCAGCTTGGCAGTAGCACTGCCAGTATGTTATGGGCAATATCATTTGTATTGACAGCAGCAATAATAACAGTAATCCCAATAATAATGTTATTTCCTAACTTAAACTGCTAACATTCATCTTTAGGATTTTAAAACATGTTATATTCAAGGGAAACAGGAGTATTAGTTCTTGGGGCATCCTGTATTTCACAGAAGAACCAAATTTACATGATAAGAAATACCAAACGTCATTTCGGCACATCAATGCAGTGTCAGCCATAGTTTTGCTTATATGCCTGGGATTCACTGTAGACTAATAAAAAGAAAAGAAAATTGGGCATGAAGAACCTCCAAATCACTAGTCAGCTTCATGTGTGCCCATCAAGAACTGCTTGGAAATGCAGGAGCAACTGAATTGGGTGAAACTCCCTCGTCCCCGAGAATTACAGTCATAATCTCTTTATGAACAAACAGGAACAAACCTTATGCATTTGAAAAGCCAGGGATTGTCATTGACCTAACTGAAATCTTCAATATCTAACCAAATGCTATTATTCTTGTTGTTATTAAACAGGTATTATTTAAAAAGTAGGGTTATTTAGGCTTAAATTAACACAAATATCCTATCAATATTCTGAAAAGTGATCTTGAAAGACAAGCGACCATCACCAGCCCCTCCTCTCTGGTGTTATACATCCTTGCCCATGTCCCTTGGGCCCCCAGGCCAATGGTGCCAGTTCCCCTCAGACCAGGGATGTGGGCCTTGCAGGGGGGGTCAGCACCCCTTGGACCCTACTGGGAAGAGCGGTGTGCCCATGGTGGGTGTGGCTTCCTTGGCCCAGGGATCCTGCCGGGACTCTGAGGGTGTGTTTCTACCCTCACCTCCCCCCTTGAAATGAGGATAGTCTCATCACTGCTGGCCTGTCATTTCCTCAGTAGAAATTACAGCACCACCACAGGAAGCACCAAAAAAAGAGGTCCTGGTTTGGGCTCGTGTCAAAACCTAAAGCCTTCAGGTCAAAACCTGAAGTGCAAGACTTCATTTTTTTCCAAAGTGGGTCAAAATTTTACAACTAGAAAATTAAAATTAAAATGTTACTTACATTCGCAATAAACAAGCAAACAAACAAAACCAGCAGTGTCTCTTCCCTAGGAGTTTAAATTGTTTTCTCCTCATCATGGATTAAAGCACTGTTTTGGGGGTTGATTGTTTTTTCACTCTCTGATGTGAGTTTTATTCTAGCTTGACAGGTAATATTTACGCAGTCTCTGTGCGGCCCCTAGTGGAGAGACTTATATAAAAAGCATTATTTGAGTGAGAAAACTTAATTAGCGATAATAATACCTGGGTTCTGATCCACTTTTTTTTTTCCTTAATATATATTAAAAGTCAGATTTATCCACATAGTAAAGTTTGCTGTATGAGAAGTAGGGAAAATTGACATATCTGTTGATACCATACATGAATCAAATTCTTCTTATAAGAGTATAAATCTAGTGGAAGTCCAATGAAATCTGTAGAATTAGAGAAGACAACATGCATAAAAGAGCACAAATTGAAGGTGCTAATTTTTCAAACATTAATTTCACTCACAAAAAAGAAAACTGTTGGGAGTTTTTTTCAGGCTGATGGAAAGAACTTGTCCAAGCTCAGCATAGCTGGGAAAGTAAGTAAAGCACGTTAAGACATTTTAGCATCACAAAGACATAAAATCATGAACTGTATTTCATGTATAAATTCTTACATGTTTTCAAAAGGATTAAGCCTTAGATACTCAAAAGTATTTTTGTAGTACAGCCTAGGTCCACAAAGAGAGAGATACGAGGCACACACTTTAAGTTCAAAATGTATCTTCCCAAAATCAGTATTCAGCTTTATAACTTCAGAGTTCTTTAATTCCTCAGTTTATTAGAAGAAAATCCCTTTGTTCCCTACGTTGATACTACAGAGTCAGACAGCTATAGTGAAATGGTCAAATTTGCTATATTCTTTTTTCTTTTTTTGCTCTTCACACAAAACCTTTTCCTTTTTTTAGCTTAAGTATCTCATTCCTCCTTCCCTGCCTTTTTTTTCCCCAAGACAAAGTAAAAAGACTTCACAATACCTCCCAGTTCGTCAGTACCTGAAGCACTTACCTGAACCCTGGGAAAACAGAATAGTCACTGTTCTTGTTCCATGTAGAACAGAGACTTGAACCCAGATGTTCCACTTCCCCCAAATACTCAGTAGAGTGTCTGTACTAGGAATGTAAATGGAGTCAGAAAAAAAATATAAAGAGCTGCTACACGACTGTTAGCATGCTTCTTGGCATAGTTTGGCCAGTGCCAGCTAGTCCTTGTTAACACAGCATTGAAACACGAGTCATGGGATGCCACACGCCAGGAAATATTCTTAAAAGAACTATAGATGGGGCTACCCTATTTTTGGAAAGAAAAAATGTTTTTAGGCAGGAAGATACAAGCAGTACTCTGCTGTTTGTCCTCACAGCCAGGTCTCATTTTTTATATGTACAGAAATATAGTTTATGATATTGTAAAGGTGGGTTTTTCTAAGTGTTTGCTGTTGATGTTATTCCTCTTTGGAATCGTATCGAATCGATACAAGTTATCAATAATGTCATGGAAACTTTCTTGTTATTTCAAAGACATACTGACTATTTAAATGTAACAGACATAACTTCAACTGCATTAATTCAGAATATCCTATATTCTAAAGAAATACCTGTAATAACCCACTTAATGGGTTGGGTGCAGGTATGAATTCAAATATTTGATCCAACTCTAGTAGATTATTGTCTTAATCAGCATCTCCTATATTCCAGTTGTCCAATCTGATTAGTCAAGCAGGTTGAAGAGCACTTTATTCAGTCCAAGAGTAGGCTTCTATGTATTTTTGAATGGCTAGAGTTAGATTTAGCATTTTGTACTGGCTGGTTTCTACAGTTCCCCACCACAACACAGTTTTAGTCTTCTTAGGCTGTAAATGTTTGACTCAACTGGCTTATCATAAATTTCTGAAGTTAAAAATCTTATAATAAAGATCGATTTCCTGTTACTACTGGGATAGTTTTAAAATACTGGCAATGGAGTGATAGCGCCAAGGAAGGAAGGAGTTTTTTATTGATACAGCCAGCCTCTAGGTGAAGAAAGGAGTCTTAAAAATCTCTTTTCACAGGCTTAGGAATAAGTCGCATTAAAAAGAGTTAAAAGAAAAACTGATGAAAATGTATGCAATTTAATATTACTTCTTAATTTTATTCTTCTTTTACAGTTTAAAATTACCAACCTTTTTCCATTCTTTCTGATCTAAGTAGAAATAGATAAATAGAAATAAAACCACAATGGTTCTTGAATTTATGAAACTGAAACATCTTTTAGCCATCAGAAATCGGAAATAAGCATTTGTTGGTAAGCAAACATGTACTTTAAGACTCTCTGCTTTGCTACAGATATTTTTTTTTCCCCTGAGGTGATGTGAAAGGACAAATAATATAAAGTAAACAACCTGAATAGAGTAGCTCAGCTCTGAGTGCTCTATAATAGTAACTAAATACAACATTACTCTCTTCAAGAAAACCCTGGAGCTTTTAAGACCAATAGGTTTCCAATTGCCATGATACAACAAAATATGATTTTTTCTATTAATTGTTTAAAAAAATTCTGTCTTTGCTATTATCTTCATATCTGAGGTCTGAGATGTTTTATAACATTGGATAGCTGCAGTTTTTTTCAGCCCTCCCTGTATATCTTTGAACCAGTATGAGAATTATGATAAATGAAGACTATATGTACCTAAATTTTACATTGTCCCACATTTCTTAATCAGATTTTTTGTCCCCCTCCTAAATTCTGTGCAATAAATGTGTAAGATACTAGTGAATGGGGTTTCAGTGTACTGAAACATGACTCTTTTTACTTCCATGCACTTTTATGTGTAGGACAAAGAAAGGACTTTAAAGCAGTTATGGTTGTCATTTGTAGTAGAGTCTAACCTTTTCTAACACAGTAAGTACCATTATCTGTAGGACAAAACCTGATTTTTCTTAATACAAGGTTGACATTGAAAGTTTTATAAGGAAAATAAAACAAAAGAAAATCAATAACAGAATGGCTTTATTGGAGAGGCATAGGGGAAGAATGATGCATTTTCTTTCAGAAATATAAAAACTGAGAGACGTTCTGTGCTACTGTAAATTGCATTCTGGCCAGCTGTATGCACCTAGGCAATTTCCTTCATCTTCTTTCTAATAGCTTAAGTTTAAAAATTTTATGTGTGTGTGTGTGCATTTTACATATGACTTGTATATACACTCTAAATACATTCCCTTCATTCCCTCATTTTAGCTTTTTAATACTGTTATTGGGGACAATTTCACTGCCTTTGTGCCTCATATGNAGAATCTACCCATGCTCTAAGCTAAATGGAAGCCATGTATCTGCATTAGCATGGTACTAAGCTTGAATCATGAATCAGAAAGATTTATTAGTTTGGACTTAATGCTGCACTATTACTAAAAGCTTAGTCAGCTTTGTCGCAGATGGAATGATGCACTTCACTCGCAGAGAGTAGCGGCATATCTACTGATACAAAACAGAGGTTTAACAAAATTTGGTGGTAAACGTGTCAGTGTTTTAACAAGATTTGAGATGGCAAGGCACACCTGGTTATTTACTACATAGAGGACAGGGTCAGACAGGACTGTCAGAGAGACCCTCCCATTGAGTCATGAGGTTCAGAAAGGATCCCCTTGCTTTCCAAACTCCTACTCANGGCAGTATATCTACTGATATAAAACAGAGGTTTAACAAAATTTGGTGGTAAATGTGTCAGTGTTTTAACAAGATTTGAGATGGCAAGGCTCACCTGGCTATTTACTACATAGAGGACAGGGTCAGACAGGACTGTCAGAGAGACCCTCCCATTGAGTCATGAGGTTCAGAAAGGATCCCCTTGCTTTCCAAACTCCTACTCAGAGGACTCTAGGTGCAGCTGGACCCAAACCTATTGCCAGACTTGGTCAACGGTTTATGTCTAAAGGATTATATATGTGCAATCAATCCTCTATAACACTTAGCTAAGATTTCAAAGTTTAGCATGCTATTAGTCACTTACTGAGGATCTGTTGCAGCAGACAATCTTTGAATCTCAATAAATAACCTTGAGAGGCATCCCTACTCAAGGGGAGATCCTGGCATGCAGCTTGCTGCCATGCAGGAGAGCTCAAAGGGCTCTTGGGCTGTTCACTATTTATGAAGGTAAGATGATTGGCCTGCAGTCATATTTGCTTATTGACCACAGTACCAGTATTGCTCAAGTTAGCCCTTGGCTATTGCATTGTTATCTCTCTCCCCGAAACCACATTGAGCCAGGTGCAGCCATCACAATTACATGCACCCGTTATGACCACCACGGGTCGTTATCGCTTGGACAGGGTTACAGGAGATAAAGGTCAGGTTGGCGCCTTTGGGGGAGCACACTGTCACAAGCTTCAGCATANCCGAAACCACATTGAGCCAGGTGCAGCCATCACAACTACATGCACCCGTTATGACCACCACGGGTCGTTATCACTTGGACAGGGTTACAGGAGATAAAGGTCGGGTTGGCGCCTTTGGGGGAGCACACTGTCACAAGCTTCAGCATAGGCAGAGCTCACTGCAACTTTCTGCAAAAGACTGTGTAGAGATACCCTTTTGTTTTTATACTGCCGCTAAATTACACGTAGTTACATTGCATTTTTTGTACTTTTGAATCATATATTCATAGTTATCCTTTATTCATGTAACCAAAATCTCAGTTGACCGTCTGAGTGATGTTGAAGTTGTATTTAAATTACTATGATCTGTTATTTCTAGGTTTTCTTTTAAGGGAAACTGGGTAATGAAAAATGATAAGAAACTAGTGTGCATCTTGTTTCACCCTGCAATGGAGCTGTGATGCAGGCTGGGACAAGCCCTATGCTTAGGAACTCAGAAACACTTAGGGGTTTATTAACATAAACATAGACATAGTGACTCTATCTGTTTGATGATTAGATAAGGGGTTTTTAGTACCTTGTCCTGGTTTGAGGACACACAGATGAAGTTATGATAATACTTAAATTATTCTGATATTATACCATATGATTCATGTTTTGACTTTCAAATCCTATGGCAGATGAATAAAGTTTTGAAATAACCCTTATTTCTTAGAAGGTTATAATAGATCTATATCCTCATATGTGCAAATGGGATGAATTAACAAATATTTCTGCAACGATACTCTTTATTGTCTCTAAACGTAACTGTATGAAAACTGAAGGCAAATTGTTTAATTTCAGAATGTACATATGAACATATAACTATGTACTTTCACATTTATTACAATTAATAAATCATGAAATTTCTTCTAGTTCATGTAGATTCCTTCTAAGAGAATGAGAAATATGGACTTTCTGTAGAGCAATGTAAGAAGATCATAACTTCAGTTCTAGCTGTTTTACGAGAAAAATAAGTATTGCTAGCACCGGCAATCCTGATAACAGTAACACAAACAGAACTATTCCCAGCTGCTGCCACATACCAATTTTAAAACTTCAGTATGTCTCTTTCTTGGGTGCAGTTCCTATAGGTCTATAGCTTTTGTTTTACAATCTGCATAATTCATGGGCAACAAGTCCAGGTCCTCAGGAGACAGCTACTTTTAAAATCATAGAATCACAGGATAGTTTGGGTTGGAAGAGGCCTTTGAAAGTCATGTAGTCCCAACCTCCCTGCAATGAATAGGGACATCTTCAACTATATCAGGTTGCTCAGACCCCTGTCCAACCCGACCTTGAATGTTTCCAGGCAGGGGGCATCTACCGCTTCTCTGGGAAACCTATTCCCCACCCTGAATGTAAAAAAATTTCTTCCTTATATCTAGTCTGAATCTATCCTCTTTTAGTTTAAAGCCATTACCCCCTGTTCTATTGCAACAGGCCCTGCTAAAACATTTGTCCCTATCTTTGTTATAAGCCCCCTCTAAGTACTGAAAAGCTGCTATAAGGTGTCCCCAGAGCCTTCTCTTCTCCAGGCTTAACAACCGCAACTCTCTCAGCCTGCCATCATAGATGTCCAATCCCTCTGATCATTTTTGTGGCCCTCCTCTGGACCCACTCCAACATGTCTATCTCTTTCCTGTGCTGAGGGATCCAGAGTTGGATGCAGTACTCCAGTCAGGGTCTCATGAGAGTGGAAAAGAGGGGCAGAATCACCCCCTCGACCTGCTGGCCACACTTCTTTTGATGCAGCCCAGGATACAGTTGGCCTTCTGCGCTGTGTGCACTCATTGCTGTCTCCTGCCCAGCTTTTCATCCACCAGTACCCCCAAGTCCTTCTTGGCAGGCCTGCTCTCAAACCCTTCAACCCTTAGCCTGTATTGATATTGGGGGTTGCCCTGACTCAGGTGCAGGACCCTGCACTTGGCTTTGTTGAACTTCATGAGGTTCACATGGGCCCACTTCTTGAGCTTGTCCAGGTCCCTCTGGATGGCATCTCATCCCCTGGGTGTGTCAACCACACCACTCAGCTTGGTGTCATCGGCAAACTTTCTGAGGGTGCACTTGATCCCACTGTCTATGTCATTGATAAAGATATTAAACAATACTGGTCCTAATACAGACCCCTGCAGGACACCAGTTATCACCAACCTCCATCTGGACACTGAGCTATTGATCACTACCCTCTGGATGCGACCATCCGATCAATTCATCATCCATCAAACAGTCCACCCATCAAATCTGTATCTCTGCAATTTAGAGAGATGAATATTGTGGGGAACTGTGTCAAAGGCCTTAGAGAAGTCCAGATAGATGACATCCGTAGATCTTGCCTTGTCCACTGATGTAGGCACTCCATTATAGAAGGCCACTAGGTTGGTCAGGCAGAACTTGCCCTTGGTGACACCATGCTGGCTGTCTCGACTCACCTCGCGGTACTCCATGTGCCTTAGCATAGATTCCAGGAGGATTTTTTCCACGATCTTCCCCGGCACAGAGGTGAAGCTGACAGGTTGGTAGTTCCCAGGGTCCTCCTTTCTACCCTTTTTAAAAATGTGTGCAATGTTTCCCTTTTTCCAGTCACCAGAGACTTCACCTGACTGCCATGACTTTTCAAATATCATGGAGAGTAACTTGGTGACTACATCAGCCAATTCCCTTAGGACTCTGGGATGCATCTTGTCAGGTCCCATATGCTTCTGTATGTTGGGGTTCCTCAGGCAGTCACGAGCCTGATCTTCTCTTACAGTGGGGAGGGACTTGGCTCCCCCAGCCCCTGCCTTGTGGTCCATCCACTCAAGAGGTGTGGGAAGAGAGGTGGCCAGTGAAGACTGAGGCAAAAATGTTGTTGAGCTCTTCAGCTTTCTCCTTGTCTGCAGTTGCCAGTTTGCCAGTCCTGCTCATCAGAGGGATTATGCTTTCTTTGACCTTCCTTTTCTGTCTGATGTACTTGTAGAAGTCCTTCTCGTTATTCTTTGCGTCCCTTGCCACATTCAGCTCCAGCTGTGCCTTGTCCTTCCTGACCCCACACCTGTGCAACAAGGCAGTGTCTCTATACTCTTCCCAGGATACCTGTCCCTGCTTCCACTGCCTGTGCATTTCTTTCTTGCCCTTTAGTTTGGCCAGCAGGTCTCAACTCAGCCATGCTGGTCTCTTGCCCTCTTTTCCTGATTTCTTACACCCGGGGATCGAGAGCTCTTGCTCTCTATGGAAAGTGTCCTTAAAGATCTGCCAGCTCTGTTCTGTTCCCTTGCTCCTGAGGGCAGTTTCCCACGGGGTCCTATTGACTAAATTCTTGAAGAACCGGAATTTTTCTTTCCTAAAATTCAGGGTCCTGACTTTACTCTTCCCCTGACCCATACCCCTCAGGACTGCAAACTTCACCAGTGCATGATCACTGCAGCCGAGGCTGCTTCCAATCTTGACGTCACCAATTAGCTCACTTGCATTGGTGACCATCAGGTCTGGTACTGCATCCCCTCTGGTGGGGCTGTCTATTATCTAGCTTAAGAAGTTATCCTTGATGCACTCCGAGAGTCTCCTGGATTGTCTACAGCTCACCATGCTACTTTTCCGGCAGATGTCGGGGTAGTTGAAGCCCCCCAGGAGGACGAGAGCCAATGAGAGCGATGCCTTCTGTAGCTGGAGTAGGAAGGCTTCATCAATAGGCACCCCTTGTTCAAGTGGCTTGTAGTAAACACCAACCACAAGGTTCCCTTTGTTGCCTCACTCTCTAATTCTTACCCATAAGCTTTCAAGCTGCTCATGGCTGTTCTTCAGAGACAGCTCTTCACACTCTGTCCATTTCTTGATGCAGAGGGCAATGCCTCTGCCCCTCCTTCCTTGCCTGTCCCTTCTGAACAGCCTGTAGCCATAGATAGCTGCATTCCAGTCATGGGATTTGTCCCACCAAGTTTCAATAGTGACAATTATATTGTAACTTTCTAGCAGCACGGTGGCGTCCAGCTCCTCCTGTTTGTTGCCCATGCTGCGTGCATTGCTGTAGAGGCACTTCAGTTGGGCTGTTGTCCATGTCACCTTAGAGGAAGACTCCTTAATTCCTTTGAGGTATTTCACTGATGTTTCCCTCTTGGCATCTATTACCTCAGGAGTCCCTGACTCATCTCCATAAGACTTCGTGTGCTGCAGTATAGCCAGCATGTCTCACAGGAACAGGCTGAGGGCCCTCGCTAGTACCCCATCCCTCTAACCTTGGTTTGTGATCCCACTGCTTGTCAGGGGCAAGCCTGATATTGTCCCCCTCCTGCTTCAAGCCTAGTTTGAAGCTCTGTCAATGAGGCCCACTAGCTTGTGAACAAGGACCATCTGCGACCTTTTAGAAAGGTGAACCCAATCTGATGCCAGCAAGTCTGGCGCTATGTATGCCATCCCTATATCAAAAATCCCAAAATTGTGGTGGTGACAGCAGCCACAGAGCTATGTATTAATGTACTGGGCCCATCTGTTTCTTCCAGCATCACTGCCCACAAATGGAAGGAGAAAGGAAAAAATAACTTGTGCTACAGATTCCCTTGCCAACCATCCCAAATCCCTGAAGTCTCTTTTGATCTCCCTTGGACTACACATTGCAGCTTCAGTGCCACCCACATGGAAAAACAGGAATGGGTAATAGTCCAAGGGCCGTACCAGGCTAGCTATGGTATATCCCTAGAATGCTAAGGGAGTAAGAATTTTCTTCAACACTTTTGTTGTAAGAAAATACCAAGCGTTACAATATATTGAATTTACTTCTACCATGTGTATTTGCTTGTAGCTATCAAATTCTCTTCATCTCTTCTTTTGCTTATGATACAACTAGATACAAATGTTGTGTGTTCATTTCATCCTCAGGAGATCTATTTTAAAAACAAGTAGGAAAATAAAATGCATATAATTTTATATTTTGAGGAATGCATTTTTGACTGTTGAAAATGTGAGTTAAAGCATAATTTGAAACAACAAAAACCTGAGAGTTTAGACATTTTTCTGTCCAGTGGGATATATTTTTCCTTTAAAAAAAATAAGAGTGTCTGTGAACTTACACATAATTTATTTTAAATTCATGGAAATAGGTAAAAAAAAAGCAGCAGTTATATACCTTGTACATATTTTGAATCTCTTCTGTACTACATCAGGTCAGACTAATGAATTAAAATACAAAGCAGTGTATATTTCTCTTCAGAACAGTGCTATGAAGCAATAGCATGGGTCGTGCAATGAGATCAGAGGGCTGAAAAAATGGGTATTTTTTTTTTAATATTTCCAGGTTATTTTTTATGCTTTACTGGGAGATATTAAAGATTTTCAAACTTTTCACTTCTACAATCTTATTAAATTATTGAAATAATGAGGTCCTAAAGGAGAAAATTACTTTAAGCTTTAGTAGGTACAGGTATTGTAGAGGACATGGAAAACACAGTTTGGCATCTCCTGTAACTAAATCAGGGCCCCACGTCCTTGGTGAGTACTCTAAAAAAAGACATCTGTAGAATCTCATGCTAGTTTCTCTTTAGGTCCACATAGAAATGAGATCGGTGGTATAATTTTCCAAATAGAGATTTTCAGGGAAATCTTGTACCTCATTCAAAGTAATTCTCTAAGGAACCTAACTTCTGGGACAAAGGTTGTTACCTCTGACTTTTACTGAAAATTTAATATTCAGACTAAGAAACCTTCCATTTGAAAATTTCAGGGGAATATGTATTTATTCAAAAAGATTGAGTTTGAACAAACTGGCACTTTCTAATGGAACACCCATTCATGGAAATATATTTGATGAATTCTTCTTTAAGTGAATTATGCAAAATGCATCATTTGTGAGATATCTCTGGACCCTATTCTATTAATTCAACTATGATTTAATCTTTCTGGTGTTTATACAAACATGGCCATGCACCCATATATATTTTGAAGACTCTTTCAGAGTGAAGGTTTAATAGCATGTATTGGTTGAGTGCTACATTTCAAATAACTTGAGTTCACAGGGTGAAACAACAGGTCCAGTGTAATTTCTGAAATTCAGATTCAGCCAATTAAAAAAATATAGGTAAGGGAAAAGTTTGATTGTCAAATTAAAGGCTTCATAATTAGTAAGTCAGAGAAGTGGTCATTTAGATCAGTTTTTAATACTGGTTTTCTACTAGCAGAGTGATAAGACATGTTTATAGGACATTTTATTGTACTGTAGTTCCATAAAAAGACTGTATTAAGAGAATGTTAAATGTACACAGTTTGGTGTCAAGAAATGAACAGGCTAAGTTACATGTGCATGAACTGTGCTCTTGTCTGCAAGTACACTATCAAAAGTTTTTCAACGGGGATAAAAGAAAATGTCATGTTTGTTCACATTACAAGGTAAATCACTTTCAGAAATTATACTACCTTTCACAAGAAGCAAAAACCAAAGGCTAATTTGTCAAAATTAAGCTTGCTGGGCATGTTTTTTAGCCAGTCAAAACTATTACTCCCATTCAAAGATACCTTTTCTAAATACGGGTAATACCATGAGTTTCTTTGGCATTAAATGTTTTGAGGTACAAGTTGGTTTTTGTCTGGTTTGCTTTTTTCAAGTAAAGTAATAGAAGATTTATTTCCAAATACTTAAAAGTTTGTCCATTGTTTAAAATAGCAATAAAAATAACCAAGCACAAAATCTGTTTTGGTTAATTTCTTCTTTGAAAACGTAGTGCATACTCGTCATGAATGACTATAAACAAACTAAACCTTCAGAAGCATGTGACAGCAATATTGACCTACTGTCCTGTGAAACCAAGGTGAACAATGTACTTGTACAGCCTTTATGGTACTTACTCTGCATTCTGTCTCCAGTCTCACCTAATGTTTAATGACATAGCTGGAACAGGGGCTGTGATTATCCTTTAATAATATCAACAAAGAACTTCAGAAAATGTTCAACCAATCATGAGATGTGCATGTCCTTGTAGGTTGACAGAAAATTGGTTATAACGGATTTTTTTTCCAGTTCTCTAAGGCATTATGTCCTCAAAATATCCTCTGATGTTAAAGATAACAAGTAGGTCTGGGTAGATTAATGTATGTAGGAAATTTAATTGCTTTAATTGCTAGATTTGTCACTTAGTAACAATAGTGCTTAGTTGCATATTTTGAGAAATGCATTTCTGAACGATGAAAGTATGATTTACAGTGTGATCATCGGGAACAACAAAAACCTGAATGTGTAGGCACCATTCTGACCAATAGGATATATTTTCCATTAAAAAAAAAAAAAAAAAAAAANNAAAAAAAAAAAAAAAGAAAAGAGTGATTACAAACTTGCATGTCCTTTATTTTCGATTTATGGAAATATGTAAGAGAATGAAAAACAACCTAGTGCATATCATGAATCTTTTTGTTGCGTTAGGTCAGACGCATAAAATAGCCACGGATACCAGCAGATCTGGAGAAAAATAAAGGTGCAGCACAAACACATTTACATTTATTGAATGTGATCTTGTTTTACATAAATTAGATAAAGTTAGATTAGCTTATTGCTTTAAAATTCTAGGTAATAGCTAAGTTATTGGAGAAGTATTCTAAAACCCAGAAATAAACACAAGGGTTTTTTTGTTTGTTTGTTTGTTTTTTGACTTTGCAAGGAAGTCTCAGTAGATATCCTTACAAAAAAAAAAGTAGATAATTTTATATCAGCTCAATTCATAGAATCTTTTTTTTCTCAGTTAATATTGCTCAGTTCTATAGCACTGATCATTAGATGCAAGTTCTTTTGAATGTTGATGCCTTAATATCTATGGTCATTAAAGTTTCTGTGATATTTTTCATAAGAACAAGCTCATAAACTTTCATATTTTGGTCAGAAACCACCTCAAGCAATTATATTTAAGAAAGTTAATGTCTCCTATGATTTTAACAATTGAGTATATTGTGCACAGTAAGGTTTTTTTTCCCACAGTGAAAGGGAGTCACAAGAGTTTTCTCCAACAAAATAAAATAATTATCCTGTCCAACTCATCATTCTCCAAAGCAGTCAGATATCATTAAAGAAATACAGAGTTGTGCAACTTCCTATTATTTTCTGTCTGAAAATTTTAATCAGATTCACAACTACCCTGGGTAATTTTGGGCTCTAAAATATAAGGATATAAAAATATTAGAATGTGTCCAAAGGAGGGCAGCAACCATGGTGAAAGGACTAGACAGCATCACTTATGAGGAGCAGCTGAAGATACTAGGTTTGTTCAGCTTCAAGAAGAGAAGACTGAGGCTGACATCATTGCTGTCTACAACTTCCTCTTGAGGAGAAGCGGAGAGCGAGGTTCTGATCTCTTCTCTCTGTATCCGGCGACGTGACACAAGGAAATGACTTAAAGCTGCATCAGGGAAAGTTCAGACAGGATATTACAAAAAAGTTATTCACTGAGAGGGTAGTCAAGCACTGTAACAAGCTTCCCAGGGCAGCAGTCATGGCCCAGGACTGTTGGTATTTAGAAGCATTTGACAATGCTCTTAGATATATGGTTTATCTTTTACATTGCCCTGTGTGGATTCAGGAGTTGGATTCGATGTTTCTTGTGGGTCCCTTCCAACTCAGAATATTCTATGATTCTATGATTCTAAGAGAGAATTGTTCACTTATAGATCTCATACTAAAACCATTAAAAGAAAAAAACAAAATCAAGTAACCTCCCCCCTATACTTCTTGAGTTAGCTTTTTTCTTCATTATTTTGTCAAGATAGATTTTTACTTGAGTGCCAAATGCATGTAAAAACATATTATCTTAATTTACACGCATGGTGCTCAAATATATGCAGCCATTTTGTATGTGTGTTACCAACATGTATAATTTTAGCCACCTTTTTCTTATTTTCCAAAAATACAGCCACAGAAATCTTCTTAAAGAAGAAAATGATACTAGGATTTGGGATTTTTTTTAACGCTTACAATTTCCTTATTAGCTTATTGATTCCTGAACAACTCACATAACCTAAATAATAGAACTTCTATATATGCCAGGGAAAAATGCCTACAATATTTTATTTACATACTGCAGTACACTACTAAGAATTACTCCTATGAGTTGTCTGCTGTTGTTATTCTGTCTGTAAGTGGCTCATATTGTGTTCTGTGAATCTTTAAATGGTTATGTTTGCTCTAATCATAAAATTCCATATTGTGTATAGTGTAATCATAATGACAAGGGCTGGAGTGTGCTATTAAGGTACAATTCAAATAATTGCACAGTCTCTAAGGAGTATTGGAAACCATTCCATTTTCAAGATAATAGATCTTCATGGGATCACGTCATTGCTCAGCATGGCACAAAAGACAGGGTAGATCTTAGAGATTCAGTTTGTGTATATTATTATTATATAGCTTCACTGGCCACTGGGCACATGGATGTCTGCCTGTTACAGCTGACTCAATTCCTTACTGATTCTTTGCTCACAGAATGGCAGTATATTAAAACATTTATAGAAAATGCTTCTGTCTAGATTTTTCAACAAACTGAGAGAGCCTCCAGAATACTCTAGCTGTTAAGACTTCCCTTTCAACAGACATGTAACATATCTCCTGCAGACCTAAAGTCAATCTCCTCTGGAAATGTTTTTCATTTGTTTAGAAAAACTTGTTTTGTGGTTGCATAATTACTGTAGAAGAGATTCAAACAAGATTTGTGTTTCTTCTGCCCTGTTTTCATAGAATCATAGAATGGTTTAGGTTGGAAGGGACCTTAAAGATAATTTAGTTCCAACCCCGCTGCCATGGGCAGAGACACCTTCCACTAGACCAGGTTGTTCAAAGCCCCACCCAACCTGGCCCTGAACACTTCCAGGGATAGGACCTCCATAACTTCCCTGGGTAAGTTGTTCTAGTGCCTCACAACCTTCGTAGTGAAAAATTTCTTCCTAATGTCTTTTCTCTTTATATAAATATGCGAAGGTTCACTGTGCAAAATGGAACTGATCCAATAGGAAGAAATGAATCTACGATTAGAAGGTGAATAAGTTCAGAGAGAAATTCTAGACTCAAGTTTCACATAATTTTTTTTCCATCTGGAACTATTCCACTTTAGGTCAGTCATATACAAGGGACCATAGAAAAATAGGCTGACTTCTGTTGTCTGACAGCAAACGCCCTTCTCTGAGAGGCAGTGGTGACACAGTTTATGCCAGATGACAGTGGGGAGACTAAATGGACTCAGCTACAAAAACACTTTAATCACAGACTTACGCAATTTTATGAATCACACGATTTTGCTGTTCTGTAGGAGACATGACACAGTGCAGATGAAAGTTGAGCAGATCCAGGTAAAGACTCCAACCATGCTGTGTGGAGCTCTGGACCAGGACCTGGGGTCCCTGGAGTTCTCTCCCTGGGTGACCCCAGGCATTGTCAATTACAGAATGGGGTATAGGACCCTGATTTTTGACTGTCCTGTTCATATTTGCTCGACATCTAACAACTGACTGCCACTGGTGCTCATGATCTGCTCCTTTGGAAAGTTATGGACAGATTCATAAGTTTCCCAGTGACTGACAGGTTTCTTACTCTTAAGGTATTCTGTTCTAATAATTTGTCTGCTCCTCTATCCCACAAGGTTAGCGACATTCCACATGCTAACACTATTGTTAACTAGACCTACATGTTAACTGCTTTAAGTGGTTCAAGATTTTCTACTGATTAGAGTATTCATTCTTAATGGCTTAAAGACTTTGATATTGATAGTATGGTTGGTTGAGTTTTTTTGCTACTATCATCTGTTTCTTTGTAAGAAATACACAGGAAAAATTTGAAAGAATGAAGAGATTTAGCATGATAGAAGAAATATAATGGCAATACCATAAAACTGAATTCTGAACATAAATAATAATTTATGTGTAGTGTGTTGAATGTTATTAATCTTTTAGATTCATGACCAGGTATATGTGGATATGAAATATCACAAAGGATTTACCATCTTATTATCTGAGAAGTGCTCTGCAAGCAACAAAAATGTATCTTTAATACAACAGAATTTAAGGAAAGAAAAAAGAAGATCTGAGACCTTTCCATTCCTTTGGAAAGAATAATTGCAAAATATTTTTTTTCTACACAGACCTTGCATTAAATAAAATATTACAACATTACATAGGTTTGCATCCAAGTAAGAGTCCCACAAAATATTAACCACTGAATGTGCTGAAGTCAGAGCAGTTCGGTAAGAAGAAATGAAAGCAACCTGAAAACCCTAATAATAAAATGGTAAGGGATGTATACATCTTTAATCTTTTTTCAGTACTTTAATTTAAACTGACTTTTTGGCATAGTTCTGATGAGCCTGAACACCTTTCCAAATGTAGCAGGTACCTTATGTGAAAGAATGATCCAACTGCTATGATATATAATCATGGGAAGTCTTCAAGGCTGGACTATGTATTCAAATCTTTAACTATGCAAAAGGCATCAGCATCTATTTGAAGATTAGCTTTAGTTATTTTAGATCACTGATAGCTAAGTGTTTTTGAAATTAAATTACTCTGCAACTTGATAATAAGAAGTTATTTATTTCAGGAACAATCACTGTTTTGATGGTCATTTGGACAAACAGAGTAAGTATCATTTCAGAAATACTGTATGAACTTCTTCAACCTTCATTTATTTATGCTGCTAGCACAAATATAATAATTTCAGTGTTTTGGTCTTTGGATTCTGGCAACAAGGACAGAAGCTATTAGAAGAATTTAATGGGGGAAGGTTTTATTCCTCTTGCCACTACACTGGCCATGACAGCAATAGATGTAATTATGGGTAATTATGTTCTGAAGATTCTGAAACACAAACCTAGGAAGATTTTGAAGAAGTCTCTCTTATATGTGTCACGAAAGAGAAAAACAGAAATCATTATGTGAGATTATTATGTGAAAGCATAAGATGTGTTACGAAAATAAAGAGATGGCACAATACAGTCTAAGATAGTGAATTCTACAGAATCTCATAAAATACAGGTTTATTTCTACCCACAGGTAACTAATTAAGAGATTCATATTAAAAAAAAATCCTGTATGAAAAGAGCTCAGGATACGCCTTAATAGAAGTTTCATGTTACAAGTGCACAAGTCAAATAATAGTATAGAAAATCAAATTTACTGCCTTTCGCAAAGATTTCTAATAATAGTAAAAAATAAGCAGAGCAATGGAAAACAGCAAACCAGTGTTAAACCAGATTAACAAGCAAGACACAGCTGTCTACATTACATCCAGAACATTAAACAAGTTTAAAAGTTGTGGGGCTTTTTGAACATTAACTTTTCCACTAACAAGCATTTCAAATCTTTTGCTGTAGCTTTAAAATGTCAGTGGAAAGTTCTACATCCTAGCAAGTCCTTTAGTATCTAGTCTCAAGGTTGGTTGCTCAAAGTGTCATTATGGCCCACTGATCATAATAAGTGACCAGAAACAGAAAAATTGCTAAGCTTTCTTTAAAAAAACCTCACACCTCAAACCAAACCAAGAGTTCTATGAAATAATTTGCTTGGAAAGAAACTGAATGTGTTGTTTCTTAAAACAAGATTTCAAGGAATAGTATATGTTCTCTAAGACCCCAGACCACTGATCAAACATCTGTGTTTGATCCTGCTATTTAAAAGATATTAATAATTTCTAAAAGGAATATGCCTTGCTTCAATTTAAACCTATTCCTTTTTAGCACTGTCCAGCAGATATATGGAAAATAAATTGTTCTTTTACTCTTTGCAGCAGCCCTTTAGAGATCTGAAAATCGTGGGTTTTTTCATCCCAAGGCTTCTTTTCTCTAGGCCGAATGACATGGATTCACTCAACCTCTTTTCATTCACATTTTATAAAATCTTTATTCATTCATAGTGCCCTTCTTTAATCCCTTTCCAGTCACCTGTATCTGTCCAGAAGTGGCAAATTTAGACATGGTAATCCAGATCAGGCCTTCTGAAGGCAGGTTGAGGAGAAGGCTACTTCATGTGCTTTATACATCATACATCAAATATTTGACTTTTTTTTGCAACAAACATCCTTTACTAAAATTCAGCTAATGGTGAAGAATAGCCCCAGACTTTTTCTTTCCTCTGCAGAACATTTACTTTGCATTCACTCCATATTCTGTGCTTATAAAATTGAAATGCAAAGCATCGTTAAGTCATAATGACATGCAACATAAAACAAACAAACAAACAACTTTTGAAGCAATTTGGTAGTTGCAGATTTTCTATGATATTGTTGCATAATATCTGTTAATAAATTTTCTATTTACATTATGACTTATGAATAAAGAAATTAATGATTTTTTTAATTTGTTGTTCTTTTTGTTTGTTTAGTTATTTGAACCTCTCTTCAAAGTTTGATGGCAGCAAAGTAAAATTCCTCTAGACCTTGAAAAACCTGGTAACAAGGATAACACAGCTCAAAGGATTTTTAGTTTCTAAATTGTCATCAGGCTATACTTTTTTTTAAAATCTAATATTGCTAGCTATTTTTAAGTCATTATTTTATTTTTTTTAAATGGGAATGGTGTAGACTCAAGTCTTCATCAGTCTTGTCAAAACTGTTACCCTACACCTGAAGAGATCTTAAAGAAGTTATTTATCAAGATGTGTCACAGTCCCAGGGTATTTTTAAGTTACCTACATATGCCACGTATCATGCCATGAGTAAAAACTTAGTTTGCACTCTAAGGAAGGAAAAGTTAATTAAAATAAAGATGTGTGCTTTCTAGTAGTGACAGCTGAAAACTGCAGTTTATCTTGAACTGAACTACCAGTTGTCATTGACTATAGCTAATATATAAAGTGCTGTCTCATAGCTACTTGCCAAATGTGAAAAAACTTGATTGATAAGTTAATTTATGTTCTGTGGCAACTGGACCTGAGCAATATGATATTTCCAAATAAAAACTTCTCTTTTTGGAAAGACTTCTAGATACTGCATATAGATTTATAGTTACTGTCTTAATTTAGGTATGAAATATCTCGTTCATCAATTATTTTTAAATAACTATATTACTATGTGTGTAAATTTCATTGCCATATGTGCCTTTACACAAGGCTCTTAAGTCAGATATGTTTCACAATGATTGGTCTGTTGTTCCTCTATCACGCTTTTCTCACTGATTTTAGGGATTTTTTTCAACTCCCATTGGAGGCAGCTGATAATAGCTAAAAATCCACAGAAGGGTGACAGATATGATGCAAGATCTTCAGGGGACCCATTTGTAGGTGCAGCAGCAGCTGCGGCCAGGCAGGATATCTTAAAGTATCTCAAATACTGCTAGAAATCTATGTTAAGGCTACTGAATTGAACAGTAGTCCTCTAAATTTTAGTTGTCCAAGTGTAAGCTAGATAATCTAAGTGGGGGGGGGAGTGTTTGGTTTGTTTGTTTTGGTTCTTTTGTGGTTGGGTTTTTTTGGTTGTTTTGTTGTTGTTGTTGTTGTTGTTGTTGTTTGGGTTTTGTTGGTTTTTTGGTGTTTTTTTTTTAATAATGAGGCACCTCAAGATAATTAATTTTATCTTGTGTTAACCGTGAAAGAAAACAGGAATTATTCATTCTCTGGAGATTATTATTTCTTCCCAGATGGATTAAGTCCATCTCCACATATGGTAACTTTCACATAGAAATTATAGAAATTAACTAAAAAGGGTGAGATTCAGTTCTAGACTAAAATATTTCACTTTAAACACCTCTAATAAAGATATATCTAAAGGAATTGCATTTTAGGGCCCTTACTATTTAATGAAGATACAGTTTCTTGTGAACAATCCAGGTGGTCAAATACAGATTTCTACCTTAGTGTGATGGCATCTGCTGTAAAGGCAACTAAAGACAGATGTCTGAATCTGGGGTTCAAACCTTCTTGCTGCAGATGTCAGAAAAATATATAAAGTTAATTCACCATGGAGAATTTTACCAGTTTCATTTGCTTGTTTTGTGTTTTTTTGGTTTTTTTAATGAAAGTAAAATAATAATTTAGATATCAAGACTTTTTGGAGACTTAAAAAAATAAATTTGTAGCACATTACTGTTACATCCAGCAGTTGCGATAAGTTGCAATTTAAAAAGTCTTTTTGTGGGTCACCATATAAAATTTCAGTGTCAGCAGATACTCCACAGAAAATGGACCTGTGGGAACACCATATCTTTGAGATTGCCTGTCTAAGCTTCTCCACAGCGAGAACATTCAAAAGGGTGATAGCTAAAAAGACTTTGGATATACTTAGCCGGAAAACACACTCAGGCAAACAATGAAGAAATTAAGATTATTGCCTCAAACCTGAATAAAGCCATTTTAAGAATTCATGTGACCAGGTGTTATAATACCTGTGAATAAATTTAAAAATCAAACTTACTTCTGTTCCATTTTTTTTTTCTTCATGGTCTGAAATGAAACTGATTTCAGAAGAAATAATGAGTATGTATTTGTGAGGTGGAGATTAGAGAGAGGCTTTGAAAGTAAAGACATAGTTATTCCACTACTGAAGAGAAAGTGATATGAAGGTATGCAAAGAGAAGTCTGACATGGGAAACTGACATGCTAAGAATACTCTTACCACTATTATTCTGGATAGACAGTGGTTAGACAAAATGATATGAATCTAACAATAACTTAAGCAAGTCAGAAAAGAGCAAAAGTTGTAAAGCTTAATATCAGTCTATCTTCACTGTGTACTTAAGTCCAGGATGAGTCAAAGCAACCAGTTTACATGTCCAAGTCTCACATAAGGCTATGGTATTGTCCACATTTATTAAAAATTAAAACCAAAACAAAACAAAAAATTACCGGTGTGTTTTTGTCAGAGGCATGTTAAAAGCTTAGCCTGTTCAAAAGTCTGCTGTTAAATATTCAAAATAAGTTGTCAGAGAAGCTGACACTTAAATTTGAGCAAAAGTATCCCATGCTGAGGAGAAAGAGATTTGCAAGTCATACACATAGTGACTGAATGCAATTTTGTGGATGAAATTAATTACAAATGAGTAAGGAATGACAAGTCCTAAAGACAAAATTTAAAAAAATCCACTAGTAATACTGAGGAAAAAAATTAGAAGAATTATCAAGATATGATCCTGGAAGACCGAATAGAGGGAGATTCAGAATGATGAAACAAAGGCGATTAAATGATGAATGATGGAAATTCAAGGGGAATAGAGTTTCTAGAAATATCTATTCAATTACAAAACTAGTTCATAGTTCAAGTAAGATAAAGATATTGTAACAGTACTGGAATATGACCAAAAGGAGGTAATGAGAGATTTGATGCAATAGCTGAGTAGTAGAAGTCAGAAGGGCCTGTCTAGGATGGTATTAAAAGAGAAACTACACGGAAACTGTGCAAAACATATTCAATTATCTTACAAGTGAAAGGGAAGTGTGACAGCATTGGCACTTTTAAACAGGCTTAAACAAATGTAGTCATCAATCTTTATTTTTTTAGGATGATAAAATCCCTCTGTTGTCAAAGAAAAGACCCTAAAGCAAAACTGTGAATGAGAATAAAAAGGAAAAGACACAGGGCATGAAGATTCACTTGCAAGGAAGAGAAAAGTGACAGAAAGGGAGAAAGTCCAATCATATTATGTCCATTATTTCTTGGAAGGATTCTCTGAGATCATTTAATTAGAGAGAACTAGGTGCAGAAGGAGGTGAAAGCTTAAGAAGTGAAGGATGAGAAAATCCAGCATGCACTGCAAGCATGAAATCTGAGTAACCTGAAGAAGTATACTAGCCAAATGGCAAAACGGAAGGAAGAGAAAAATATTTATGCATTTTCTGCTTGATATTCAAGGATAACTTGCTTAGAACACAAGACTGGTCCATTCCAAAATGTAAAAATTCAGACAAGTGTAGAAGAACATTGGAATGGATGAACAAAGGAAATCATGAGTTAACTCAGACACAGATAGGAAGTACATCAGAGGTGGTAGAGGAGATTAAGTACTCAAGATATATATATAAACATTATTTGTGCATGAAAGGATGGAATTAGAAAAGCCAGAATTCATCTGAAATTGGAACTAGCAATGGATATGATAGGCAAAAGGAGGAGTTTTATGTCTACATCAGCAGTGAGAGGAAGGGTAAGGAAAATGAGTCCCATGGCTCTGTTGGGCAAGGGGACCAAAGATATGGCTGAGGTATGCAGTGCCTTCTTTACCTCAGTTTTGATGAGTAAGGTCTGTCCTAAGGCCTCACAGATCCCAAAGCCTAGTGGACAAGTCTGTGGGAGTGAAGCATTACCCAGAACAGAGGAAAATCAAGTCAGGGATGGCAAAGCAAATCAGAAATGTGCATGGGAACGGACAGAAGGCATCCAAAAGCTACTTGGAGGGATCATTTTGAGGTCATTTTCTATCATGCTTGAATGTCACAGTGTTCAGGGGATTTTCCTGATGACATGATGACTGGAGAAAGGCTCTTCCTGCTCATCTTGCAGTAGAACAAGAAGAGGGATCTGGGAAACTGCAGTTTGGTCAGCCTCAACTCAGTCACCAAACAGGTTTTGGAGTGAATCTTCTGGTAACCATTTCCAAGCATATAACAGAAAAGAAAGTGATTAGCATCAGCCAACATGGATTAACCAAGGGCAATTTATACCCGACTGATCTGATTGCCTCCTATGGTGAAATGAGTGTCTCGGTGAATGGGGAGTCATTGATGGCATTTCACTTGACTTTAGCAAGGCATTTGACACAGTCTTGTAAGATATTCCTTTAGTCATATACGGACTGCATAGGTGGATATTAAGATTGATAGAAAACTAGCTGAATTGTCAGGCTTAAAGGTTTGTGAACAGCAGTATGAAGTTCAGCTAGTGGCAAATTATTAGTCACATTCCTCAGAGCTTGGTATAGAGGCTGATACTGTCAAATCTTTTTATTAATAACATGTATGATGGAAAAGGGTGAACTATCAGCAAGTTTACAAATCATACAAAATCAGTGGAAGTGATTCATAGGCTGATGGGCAGGGCTGCTATTCAGGAGGATTGATAGAGGCTGGAGAAACGGGATGATGATTTGACATAGGATTTATATTTTTTTCACCATGAGGGTGGTCAGACACTAAAACAGGTTGCCCAGGGAGGATGTAGACACTCAGTCCTTGGAGATGCTTAAAAATCCACTGGACTGGGCCCTAAGTTGTCTCTTCCATGTTGGCTGTGCTTTAATATGGGGTTGGACTGCAAGACATCTAGAGGTCCATCCAACCCAGATTATTCTATATTTTTAAGAAGTAAACCAATCTGCCCGTGAGTTTTTTATCAGATATTATAAAAAAGAAGTGAAAGAAGTAGGTACTGCAAATAGTCAGTTATAGGGCATATCTTGCCATAGAAAATAAGTTTTGGTTGCAGTTGAAGATGAAGACAGAGTGGAGAGAATCAATGTATTAAAAGTAAGGACAGATGAAGAAGGATGAAAGTTTAGTTATCCATATTGAAGAACTAAAATCCACAAATTATGAGAATTGGGTAAAAGGGTATTGATTTGCCATTTTGGAAGGGTAAAGTGAAAGAAAAATGGAAGTCAACAGTTGAGACAACAGAAATGTCTAGAAGAATTCTCATCATTTAAAAAACCTTTCGGTGAATGGAAATTGTAATAGAACTGTAGCTGTGATAGTAGCTGTGGTGGGTTTAACTTGGCTGGATGCCCACCAAACCACTCTATCACTCTCCCTCCTCAACTAGACAGGGGAGAGAAAACATGATGAAAGGCTTGTGGGTTGAGATAAGGACAGGGAGATCACTCAGCCATTACCATCATGGGCAAAACAGTCTCAACTTGGAGAAATTAATTTAATGTATTGCAAATCAAATCAGAGTAAGGTAATGAGAAATAAAAACACATTTTAAAACACCTTCCCCAACCCCTCCCTTCTTCCTGAGCTCAGCTTCACTCCTGACTTCTCTACCCCTTCCCCCTGAGCAGTGCAGGGGGACAGGGAATGGGGGTTGCAGTCAGTTTGTCACACATTATCTTTGCCACTCCTTCCTCCTCACACTCTTCCCCTGCTCCAGTGTGGTGTCCCTCCCATGGGAGACAGTCCTCCATGAACCTCTCCAATGTGGATCCTTCCCACAGGTTGAAGTTCTTCACAGACTGCTCTAACGTGTATCCTTTCCATGGAGTGCAGTTCTTCAGGAACAGACTGCTCTGGAGTGGGTGCCCTGTGTAGTCACAGGTCCTGCCAAGAGCCTGCTCCAGTGCGGGCTTCCCACAGGTCACAGCCTCCTTCAGACACATCCACCTGCTCCGGCATGGGATCCTCCATGGGCTTCATGCGGATATGTGTTCCACCATGGACCTCCATGGGCTACAGCTGGACAGCCTGATTCACTACGGTCTTTACCATGAGGCTGAGAGAAAGCGAAGTTTTAAAAACAAAAAGAATGTGCATAGATTTCATGTGGACATACCAGGTATATTGTTATGAAAAATTAAAGTTTCTGAAGATTTTTCAATCATTAATTGCAGATGACTGGCCTCTTTAAATGTTGAATACACAAATTAGAAAATTAGTACATTATATATACTAAGACATTTACTGTAAAAATGTATATTAAAATGGTCCTTGTGGCAAGGAACTGCAACAAGTTTCTTTTGATCATGTTCATGAAATGACATCTCCTTACATATTTTACTGCTGCTATCTGTTTTCCTAACACGTGATTAGGAGTTTCAAGTCCCTCTTTCCTATCCTCTCATTTCTTCACTGTTACTTTGTCTGCCATCATACTTCCTTATTTATAGACTAATTCCATACTCCCTGTCTTCAACAATTCTCAGCTTTCCACTTTACCTTTTTAATAATTTTCTAAAAACAGAAGAAAACACATCAAGGAAACTCTTGCAGAATGATGGCAACAAGGCCACAGTCCCTCTCTCCTACTTTTTTCTGCTATTGGTATTTGAAATCAATTTAAACTCTTAGCTTACTGACCTTTTGCACTTTGGGGCTTTCAGATTTTTAAGTTTTTCTTAAGCTACTTGCTCAATGCTGGCTATTAGTTAACTAATTAATAAGGTATTCTTTTCTATACCAGAAAAATAAAGAAGTCAGTATCAGTCTGCAACATTCTTTAAGAATATTGGTCATACAGAAGTTTGTAATTACAGGTACAGATATGTGTGGTTGTTAATCAAGATTTCAGGACGTTGAAGTATCTGTCATTCAAATATTTAAACATTCTTAATTGATTCTTGATTTCCTTGTTTTTCTTTGACAGGAATAACTTTGATGAAGAGAATGTATGCATTTCTACGAGGTGTTGTCTGTAAGAGCACAAAGGAGAAAAAAAATCCCACAGTGTCAGTAAAATATTTCTTAACTCGACAGATACTTACAAGTTATTCATGGCATAAGGCACTCGGAAATGCTGTAGAGCAAATGAGAGCCTCAGAGTCTTAATTGCATNACACAAAGGAGAAAAAAAAATCCCACAGTGTCAGTAAAATATTTCTTGACTCGACAGATACTTACAAGTTATTCATGGCATAAGGCACTCAGAAATGCTGTAGAGCAAATGAGAGCCTCAGAGTCTTAATTGCATATGCTAAATTGTCTCTGGAAATAAACAAACACTGTTCTAATTAGGATGCATTTTATCTTACACTACCAGATTCTTTCTAAATATTGGTAAGGTTCTGCAAGCAAGATAGCAATGTCTTATACTTGTAAAAAACAAAATCCAATATGTGAAGACTTTAATCTTGTACAATCAAATTTGATGACAGATTAGTAGCTGTACTTTTTTCTCCTTACATTTAGCTGAACTCGTTGACATTGTTTCATAGTGGGTTAATCAATTAGCAATTAGTAAACAAAGATTTAATGATGGAAATGATCATCAGAATAATATGAATCTTTAGAAAATTTTATTTAAATGTTTTGGATTATATTTTCAGCTTATGAAATAAAAATATATACTATAACACTATAATACCTATGTAATTGATTAGTTCATTCAGGGAAGTATGAAACAATGCAATTGTATATTATTAAAATTGCTATTTATAAAATCTATGTTACAGTTTAATAACATGGATGAAGTTTTTTTTTTATTTTTTTTAACTGTTTTTACTAGCATTTTATCACTTACATGAGAAGTTTCATACAGGGATTTTGAAATTTGACTTTGAAATTCTCCTCTTGATAATATTTTGACACAACTGATGTTATGCCTAAACGAGCAGGCATACTTAGCAGATCTGGAACTCAGAAGTCTTACTTGAAGGGGAAAAAAGGGACAGAATATTTTTGGTAACAGGAGTAATTCGCTGCATCCAGATATTCCACCAAAATTTTCCCTAGCAGCATCCTTCTGGACAAGTTGTCCAACTCTAGGACAGCAGGTTCATGGTGCACTGGGTGAAGAGCTGGCTGAAGAGCAGGGCTTAAAGGCTTTCAGTGAATGGGGCTGTATCTGGCTAGCGATCAGTCACCAGCAGTGTTTCTCAGTGATCAACTCGAGGGCCAGTTCTGTTCAATACATTTATCAATGATCTGGTTGCAGGATTTGAATGCACCATTAACAAGTTTGCTGGTGATATCAAACTGGTAAGTGCTGTTGACTCTCTTGAGGGACAAGAGGCCTTGCAGCAGGAGCTAGATAGATTGGAGCATTGAGCTATGATAACGGGATGAAATTTCAAAAGTCCAAACGCCAGATTCTGCACCTGGGATGGAGTAACACCAAGCACTAGTATAAACTGGGAGAGGAGTGGCTAGAAAGCAGCCCTGAAGGAAGGGATCTGAGGGTGCCAGTCGACAGCAGGCTCAATGTGAGTCAGCAGTGTGCCCTGGCAGCCACGAGGGCAAACATCATCCGGGGGTGCATCACGCACAGCATAACCAGCTGGTAAAAAGATGTGATTACCCCACTGTATTCAGTGTTGGTGTGGCCTGACTTTGAGAACTGTGTGCAGTTCCGGGCCTCACAATTTAAGAAGGATGTTCAGGTTCTCAAATGTGTCCAGAGGAGGGCAATAAAGCTGATGAAAAGGATCGAAATAATGTCTTATGAGGAGCAGCTGAGGACTTTGGGTTTCTCTCGTTTGGAGAAAAGGAGGCTTGGGAGCAACATCGTTGCTCTGCATAGGAATGGTTCAAAGCTGTGCCAGGGGGGTTTAGACTGGACATTAGGAAGCATTTCTTTACTAAGATGGCGGTCAAACACTGGAACAGACTTCCTAGAGAGGTGGTTGATGTCCCAAGGCTGTCACTGTTTAAGAGGCATTTGGACAATGCCCTTAACAGCATGCTTTAACTTTTGATTGCCCCTGAATTTGTCAGGCAGTTGACNATTGCTCTGCATAGGAATGGTTCAAAGCTGTGCCAGGGGGATTTAGACTGGACATTAGGAAGCATTTCTTTACTAAGATGGTGGTCAAACACTGGAACAGACTTCCTAGAGAGGTGGTTGATGTCCCAAGGCTGTCACTGTTTAAGAGGCATTTGGACAATGCCCTTAACAGCATGCTTTAACTTTTGATTGCCCCTGAATTTGTCAGGCAGTTGACATCATTCTCAAATAACAACTGCACTTAGAAGAGTCTTGTTAAATTTCATCAGTATTGACTGATTGTTTCTTGCACATAAGTTTCAAATTACATTTTCTTTTCTACTTTGACCTGAGTCTATTGGTGTTTTTGTTATCACAGTTTTCAATGTACTGTTTGCACTCTGCTAAAATTTAATAAAATTAATCAGGAATAAAAGAAATTAAGGATAAATGCCTACTTTGTGGGATCCTGCAGGTTGTGCTTGATATATGGAGATGAAATTTTCATGGTTAGCCTTATAGGGGATACTGACAACACCGTGAAATCATTGTTGTACAGTGCTACTTGCTTTAATATTAAATTCAGCAGCCATTGAAAAATCCCATTAATCCCAGAAGCCTCAAATAAAGTAAACAAAATAACAAAGAAAGAACAACAGTAATGTGCTAGTGGTTGTGGTTTGTAGATATATCTAAGTTAGTTATTTTAATTTATTGCAATAGAATGAAATTTGCAATTTTAATTTTGAGTTAGAACTATGAATCACAATCTACAAAATAATAAAAAAAAAATGTTATGAAATCATCCAATCCTTCCAAAGTAACTTCAGAGAAATGTTTTACAGCATATTTGAAAGTCAAGAACTCAGTAGGGGATATTTGGTGTAGGTTGTAGACATCAACCTTTAGATGTCCACATTTGAGCTTTTCATGTGTTGCACACCAACAGATGTCTGACATCAGTCAGGCTACCTAGAAATACTTTCAGTTCACTTGCTTGCTGATTCCTATAGGAGGTGGTGGCCGTGGAATATCTATAGGCAGAACAAATTTCTGTTCCAGTTTAACATATCACTTCAGAGCACAAATAGGGGGACACAAAATATCACCTGAGGTGTGACTTCATATAGTCCTACAATATTTGAGCAGATCTTTTATAGCACCATAAGAAGGGTTGGTGGTTATTTCCTGGGTGCTAGTGTTGTTTCTAGATGATGTTAGGTCAGCCCACTCTTTTCTGGTGTTTCCTTCATTCTACAATCCTACCCCCATCATTTTTATAAGCACATATGTGCCATGCAGAACCAATTTCTTCTGTTTGGTCAAAGACTTCATCATTTTTGCCACGATCAGCCCTCACTTTATATTCCCTCGGTCTTCTTGACGACTTCAAAACTGAAGCATTTAGCATATCTCATACTAAACTGGGTTCAAGGCAAGGGACACATTGTTTATTACAAGAATAATTATTAGTAAAAAAGAATGCATTCTTTATTTGCATTTTGTCAGTTCCTTACTTGCTCATTTACTTAGACTAGTGTTTTTTGTGGTTTGCAGTAGTATACTCCAATATGAAACCATTAGGTAAACATATCAGAAATAGCATAGATAGGCAGTAGAGCTTCGCTTGGTGAAGTCTTCGAGTCCCTTTTAGCTTTTTCTTTTTCTAGCATTGTTTCATATCAAGTATTGTGTAAAAGACAATGAGAATGCTCTGGGATGCTCAGCCTCACTCTCTGATGCTGTTATTTAGTAGCATAGTCATTGCTTGGTTTTGCTTAGTTACTTTTCTCTCCGCTTACTTGTTTGCTCTTGTTACGCTCTAGATGGAACTTTTAACATGGTGACATCAATCAAACTCCCAAAGCTGTAAAACGTATTGTCTTAGTAATGCAAATTTAGTCTTTAACCAAGTATTCGATATTACATCCTACTATATGCCCATGTATATCAATGGAGTAATTCACTTGTACATCACTAAATGAGACTTCTGATCTGTCTGGGAATAGGTTAAATATAATAATAATCCTATTTAAAGTTGTAATACATAATTTAACTTTTACTCAGCTGTCATGCAATATCAATCGAACAACACATACATATGTCAGAAGTAGATCTATATTCTAGGTTAGCTAGTGTAAGCTAGCATGTTTTATTAAAATCAAAGTCTTTTTTTTCCCCTTGACAATTTTTCATAGACTTATATCGTAGAATATTTAGAGTTGGAAGGGACCTTAAAAATCATCAAGTTCTAACCCCGCTGCCATGGGCACGGACACCTCCCACTAGACCAGGTTGCTCAAAGCCCCATCCAACCTGGCCTTGAACGCTTCCAGGGATGGGACATCCACAACTTCCCTGGGCAACATGTTGCAGTGCTTCACCACCCTCAGAGTAAAGAATTTCTTCCTAACATCTACTCTAAATCTACCTTCTTTCAATTCAAAACCATTTTTAAAAATAACACTTAGCAATTCATTTTCATGCTGAAATAAAAACATTATTCACAGACTTTGGTTACTGCAGGAGGACATCTTATACAAAATACCTGTTCATATTTAAGGGGAAATATTAAATACTTGTTCACATTGGAGATTGCTATCTTATTTAAATGACTAGTCCCACTAAAGGTGATAAGACTAATTATGTAAATCAACATTCACCAATGCAAGCACAATTCCCACAGTCCAGATGTAAATAATCCTAAAAGAAAGCATTGTTGTCAGGTAAGCAGTAAGCTATTATTTTCCACACTTAATAGGAAGGTAGAAAAGAATGCCGTCAATTTAAGGGAATTTCTTGTATTCATTGAGAGTCAGTTTATGAAGCAAAAGCAAAATTAATGTGTTCCTATCCTTATACTCTATATATTAGAATATACCCCCATTACTGACATTCCAACTCGATAGACTAAACTGATTCATCAAAGCATTATTCTTGTAGTCCATTCTAATATAGAGCAGACACCATTATAAAGTCAAAAATACTGAATGGTCTATTCCAAGATATTTCTATAGGGTAAATAAAACAATACAGTTTATCTTCTATTCACAGATTTAATGGGAAAATCAGGGAAAACAGAGTTTGAGACAAACTAGGTACACTTACATTTTCCTAGGAAAACAAGTGAACATACCCTATACAACAGAATGCATGTTGTGTATGTTTTTTAACAGGAAATACGTTGCTCAAAATAAAAATTTACTACTTAGGTTTGGGGATGTTTTTTAATAAAAAAATATTTTAGAAGGAAATACCACAGTGAGTAAGTAATAACTAACCCTGAAGATTTAATTTCTGATTTTTAACATGCTTTTTCAACACTTGGGTTTTTTTTAAATAAAAAATCATAGGAAAACTCAGCCAAAACGAATTTTCTTTTCTTTTAACTGAAAGAAATGTTTCATCCAAACGGATTTCCATAAAGCAATTCTAATAATAATTTTAACTACATGGCTGATGCTCATTGGCCAATTACTTGGAGAGAATCGGTAGACGAAAAAGGTACTAGTTTCATGAAGATTCTCCAAACTAAATGCGTGAAAGACAGTAATACATACACACAATAAATTTAATTTCCTCAAATTGTCTCACACCACAATTGATACATAAAAGTAGTACAGAATAGATATTTTTGTTTCAAATGGTCCATATTGAGACATTTTAAAAAAAAATCAAACAAATAAAAAACAAAAGAAAACCACACACACACACAAAATGCAACCCTGAAAAAACAAAAGCCAAACAAAAACCTGTAACCTTTTCCTTGTCCTGATGTTTGGGAAATGCAGGTGCTGCTCATGAAAAAATAAATTAATCTAAATTTTATTAAAGAAGATTACATGGATGAGAGACCTATGAATTTAACATTTATCCACCACTCTAGAGTCAACTCCAAATTTTGCAAAATTGTAGTTTAGTATTTTTTTCTAGGAATATTCTGAATTACTAGGAATTTCTGAATTTAATATTGCCACCACTGGCTTTACTCACAAAGTTTAAAATGTTCAAGCTACTTTTCTGCTCTTTCTTAATTACTATTACTTTTAAAGAGAATTATTTATGTACTTATTTATATATGTAAATATTTATGTATTTCTATATATATAACTAGAGGTATAGGATCATAGAGTTGTTTGCTTTTGCACAGAAATAACTGCAGAAAATCTTTTGAAAGTATAATAACCTGTGATGCTTCTGTCATTGACAAATTTCATATAACTTTGTGTGCAGAGAAGTAGGGGTTTTTTTCTTCCTGTTTTAATAACTAAATGCTTAATACCACACAAAATGCAAGTTACTCTTGATAATTTAAATATAATATTTCAGGCACTTGTGCACAAACTTGTCTTCAAATCCATTTTCAATGGGAAAGTATTCTTTCATGAATGTTTCTATAACTCATGTTTACAGATGGAAAACTGTTTATATATTATAAAAATATTCTCCAAAGGTTAAATCAATCCTGAAAGTTCTGTGCCACAAAGGAAAGATAAAGGAAAGTTTTATTTTAAAACCTATTGACGTTTCACTAATTAAGATAACTGGAAGGTTAATATTTTCAGGGCTCTTGCACATACTTTGCCCACAAATTGTTATTTCAATCAAATCAATACTTTTGACAATAAATGCATATGTTCACCTGAGTCTGTGTTTACTAGAAATTTCTTAAAACTGCTAGCATTTACTCTTATTCATACAAGAATTCATTGTAAGTGTCAAAAAACACAGTAAGTGTGTAAAAATTTGAAGTGTGAATGTGGATGTTTAAAAAGACAATTAACAGTAAAAAGTCAAAGCAAGCATTCTCATTTATTGAAAGCAGCTAATAAGCAAGTATATATACAGTTTTACACATATTAATAATTCTTTTGTAGTCAGTGGTAATTTTTGAGGGACAACAGAATTCATGACATGATTCTTTCTAGGATAAAGACATCCAATGTTTAAAATGTGTTGAAACATGGAAAGAAACTGTCACAGTGTTCCTCGATTTGAGTTACGTTTAAACAAGTGGAGCTACCAGAAACATTACTCCAGAAATTTTGAGAGCTATTTGACATTTGTTTTCAATTCCTAAATTTAAACTTTCTATATTCCAGTGGACACATATCTGCTTCTTTAGAGGACTGAAAATCATAGGGGGGCCAACGGTGCTGGTAAAGACAGAGGTGAAGAAAGTATTGAGAA
>RSEF01000005.1:43258542-43275793 GCA_003993805.1 Himantopus leucocephalus | reverse complement strand
CTTAAAATAACGGTTCTCAAGCTCAGGGTGACTTTTGCCTACAAAACACGATGCTATATACATTTACTATCAGCTTCCAAATTCAGTCTGTACCATCTTCTGTGGAGAAGCTGATGTAAGAATAAAAGAATCCTTAAAGAGTGAAATGGATGGTTGAAGATTATTTCGGTGTTTTCCTGAGTTTTTACATCTACTGCTTCTTAAAGCAAATATGAACACGTGCAGGATATTACAAGGAAAAAGCTACATTAGAAATTAATCAAATCCTTGTTACACTTGACAATTTAGAATGCTTAATTTATTAACTTACATTTAGTGGAAAGATGTGCTTAGAGATGATCATCAGCAAACAGAGCTTGGGGTGACAGAACAGAGACTCCTGTTCTACTGTACCACATTTCTGTTACTGCTGTCGACTTACATCAATGTCTTATCAGAGATCACACCCTGGGTGTGCCATTACTGAAGGAACAGTTTCAGAGGCCAGCTCTTCCATGGAGCAAAATACCCAGGACACAGTACCACTCGCTCAGCTACTTATAACATGAAAAGTAGTAATTATTGCCATGACTACCAAAATGTATCACGTAAAAAAAAAAAATACTGTCAAAGAGAGCAGAGATCACAAGGAACAAAATTATGGCAAGAGCCTTCTGTGACATGTTTATGAAAATGGCATAGCTGCTGAGCAGTGTCAGGAAGAGAATTAAGTAACTGCTTGAACCATTCAAAGGTTGATAACAGAAGCTGTAATCACTGCCACCTGTAAAAAGTCTCTCTCCTTCCACCCTATTGAAGTCTGTAGCACGGCTGGACCATAGCTTATGTGCTGACAGCAGCCAGGTGTGCACAGATATCAGTGACTGATTGCAGCTCTCATCCTAAATGCTCCTTCTGCCAAGCTGTTGAAGCAATCGTAATTAAATTACTCACTAGAGACCTAGCTGTATTTTGGGCATCACAAAAGGATAAAGTTGGCTAGCTTTCACAATTGAAAAAAAGGAAACACTTTTCAACTTCTCAAGGTGCCCTGACAGAAAGGTACAGAAGAAGCAATTCCAAAAAGCACCTGTCACTCAAATTCCCTCTTTCTCACACAAAACAGGGACACCCAAATTCCTCCCCCGGATACCGACAACACTTTCCATCCCAGATGACTCCCGAAGGGAATATGAGGCAGGCAAGCAAGCTCTCGATCTACAGCCTGACCTGATGTTTTACAGGGAGGGGAAATGCCTTTCAGTACACAGAAAAGCAACAAGCACTCTTAAACCACTCAAGTGCTAAAGCAATTATGTAGTGGGTTATTACTAAGCATCAGGAAAGTACACGGTGCTTTAATAAGAAGTAGCACTAGATCCTTGCCCTAAAGATGTCACAGTTCTTGGAGTTGCAGTGCAAATGAAAGTAAACAATGGTAAGAAGGGCAAAAGCAGAGTTCACAACCCAAATCACAATGGTACAATTTACATCATATACTGAAGTACACAGTTGCACTTCCCTCCCCTTTTATTCCAATTCTCAGAGGATAAGGTCACTCAGAGACAGGAGACACCAAAGGCTTAGGGTAGGAACTGAAAATGAGCCATCAGCCAGAAAACACTAGTTGTAGTAGAGAGTACGTAAAAGAGCACTCAGTAAGCGAGGGCGAAGCATGAGGAGGGAAATAAGAAGTAGGCAGGGTGCCTGACCTGCTGTAATGAAGTATGATTCACTCAAGATAAATCAGAGGTGACTCTTGCTTCAATGTAGGGCGGATGTCTCTGTAGTATCAAAGGCAAATCCCTAAGCGTGCTGATATTTAAACAGCTGACTGGTTTAGCCATGCATGACTAATGAAGTCTATGCAGATTTATTTTCTACACACTAGCAACCTCTTGCTCTCTGACTCAGTAAGTGATAAGCTGGGCACATTAGAAATGAATGGGTGATAATTAAACACGAACAATGAAGAGGGCTTCTGTAAGTAAATCAAGCAAAGCATGCTGGCATTGACATTAAGGGAGGTCACGAAGTCTGGACAAAAATTGGCCCAGATGGTGAAAACCACAAAATACTGAGGGAGAGGGAATAGGGTCCATCTCCCAGCTGGGGGTCTGAATCCTGCCATGGAGATAGTTATAACTGCTCAGTGACACAGACAAAACAAGTATGGCATGCAAATGGCTCATAAGCACATCAGAATAAAGTCATAGCCATAAAGTAATGGTTACTACTGTAGCCATTTGCCCTGCACCTTCTAATAACTATTCTGCCATGCTATTTAAGCAGGGGTGAGGGGAGCTTGTTCCAACACTGCCTTTTTGCAACCTAGTCTACAGACTATGCTCCAGAAGCATCAATCCACTTAGGTACTCATTCACTCATTTGCGCAGAGGGGGGCAAAAAAAGGAAGGGCATTAGTCGAAGAGGGATGGGTATCCTCTGACATCCCTGGCACCTCACCTAGAACACACATGTGGCAGAGAGGCCAGCTTCAGTCTTCCTCATTGAATCCAAACCGCTCTGTGCTTTATTCTAAAGTATTGGTCTTAGACTTGTTCTGCTAATTTTGATACCGCTCCTTTTAAGTCAAGGGAAAAAAAAAAAAGATTTTGGCTTGTGAGTAAGCCTCACTATGATTACGGAGCTGAAGTTATCAAAAGCTCTTCCTGTGACAGTGCTAAATTAATGAATAAAAGAGCAAAGTCACCATGACTCCCTTTCCCTCTAATCTTTCTCTACAAATGTGATTCACAGAAAGACAGTAGAAGCATATGGGTTATGCATCACATGGAAAGGGATCTTGGAAGAAAAATATAACTTATTGCACAAAAATGAACAACAGCGCTGTATATTACCTCTCCTTCAGACAAAAAGCAAGCACCACTTACCCAAACAATCACACTGGAAGGTTAGAGGATTGCTCTTATCGACAAGCTCTTTGAAAAGCATGCAGACTGGGAGCATATGAAGATACACACACAAGAGGACAAACATAGGCTGTCTTTTCCTTTTACCTATCAAATGGAAAACTTGTTTGTAAACCAGGTGGATATTACAAACCAGACTTTATAAATAAATGAATAAATAACCCCCCTAAAAAGCCAATCAACTGTCAGCAGGTGGACTTCACTGTTTCAACAACAACAAAAAAGCTGTTTGAAAAAGTGCTTTATACTCTGCTCCCACTAGTCACTGCTGCAGGTTATTGATCTTTACAGACAAACAGCCTCCATTAATACATACTTGTGTTAGCCTGGCAATTTATCCTGGAAAGCTTGACCCTCATTGTTACTCATCTGCATGAGGCACTGAGTAACAGGCAGTGTTTTCAATGATCTAGTTTGGCATACATATACCATTCCCATTAGCTAGATTGCCGAAGCCTATTTTTTATGCTTTCTGTCTGTGGAGAAAAAAAAAAAAGTCATTGTTTGACCAGATAGACAAGAACTTGAAAGAGTTAAAGAATCTGTAAAGCTGTTCATAGGACAACAGTTTAAATACATGCAGCATCTCAGGTAACTTGGAGTCTTGAACTACCATGTTTTCATCTCTTATCATGGTGAAGAACAGTAACAGGATGGAGTTCACCCTAGATGCAAGATGCTTCACTAACACTGTGGGTTACTTTCTAATTCTGACACTTTATCTGCCCAAAGTTACACATTTGAACAGCCTAAGCAACAGTTTGACATGCCAAGGTTGTTTAATATTCTCAAGTATCAATTGCAGTATATTAATGCTGATTTCATACATCTTAGAGTAACAAACAAATTCTGAAAACAGGTTGAAAGACCAGATTTATTGAATGTGATGCTGGACTGATTAAAATATCTCTAGAGATTAAAGAATGAGTGACCACTTCAAAAAATGAAGAACAGATCTTAAATGGCAAGGAGAATGGAACCAGCATATCCCAAATAGTACCATTGCTTCTGTTTCTGCCTTTCTTTATAGGTATTAATGCTGGCTAGTATGCAAGGCAGACCTTTAAATTCACTTCTGTACAACAGACCTTCTCAAATAAATTTGAACGCAGTGTTTTTTGATGGCTTTGTTTCTTAACATTGGTATAAGAAATGATACAACTCAAAATGAAACATATTAAAACTGAATTTATGCCCCCATAGCTACTATTAATTTCTTATTCTGAGGAATCTTGATTCTTACAGTGTAAAGAATATCTAAAACAGAGCTCTACAAGAACAGCTAAAAATTAAGGTTGTATCATCATTTACACTAGGAATTGAAATCCTTGTCTTGTTTAACAACACTAGTGAAAGTACAAATGTGTCCATAGATGTACAACATGCATCTCTGCCACCCATGCTTCTCCTTCACCTTTCAGAAACAGCAGTTCCAAGCCAACTGCAACTGAATTGGGAAGCTCAATGGCCCAGTCCTGGGACAAAAATTAAAAAGCAAAAACATATTGGCACACCCAGCATTCTTGAGTATTTATAAAACCGAATGACTTTGCAAAGTTTACACCCACAAATAACAAATCACCCCTACCGATAGTTCACTGAGGATAATATAAAGAGATCATCAAGAATAATTGAAGAGAACGCCAGATGTGCCATGTACCTATCTCAGAGGCACTAAAATATACTGCATCAAACACATGGAAATACCAATTTTCCATTGTGGACACTTGAATTAACAGAAACAGAAAGACAAAATCCAATAAGTCCTTCTTTTGCTACTGTTTCCACTGTGTAAATCTAGACCTGTTCTATCGACTTCAATATTTCATACTTACATCAGTGGGAGACCACAATTTGCTCATAAAATAGAAATAGCCATCTACGAAATTAATAGAATTAGACTCCTGTGGCAAAAAAAGGTTCTACCTAAGAGCCTGATGCATTTCTAAATAATAGCAAGGCTTCAGGTTACACAGAAGTTATCTCCCCCTGCCATTACTTGCACTAAAATCCAGTCTAAAGAACATTTACGTCAATTAACATAAGACTGCCTATACTTCCATTAGACTCAGGTATAATAGCAACCATATCTAACAGATAGGAACAGGAAGCCGCCTTCTTCTCCACAACCCACAACACTTCATAACTTCAACAGGCAACAAGGAGTAGAACTATATCTTCAATGTCCTGATACATGGAAAAGACTAAAAAAACCACAAAAAGATGTTATACGCACTTTTTGAAGATCCTGGTTGAAGTCTCGTTGTGTTCCAGGAGAAGTCCACATGACTTACCTTTCCAGACCAATTTGAAAACCACATCCTCCTGTGAGCATTTCTAAATCACCAGCCAGGTCTGACACTGGGAGGCTGACTACTACGTTGCCCACATCACCTCCACTCATATCAAACGCCCATCTCTGCTCTGCATGGTTTCCAGCTGCCAGCATTAAAAAGCAGTGAGGAATCCCCAATTACAGACACAGGAACTTGGCTTCCCAACACTTCAGAGCCTATCCTGAGTCATTAGCAATGGCGTAACAAGGGCACTGCAATATTCTGGAGCTGTGAAGACCAGCACATTAGAAACAAACCTGACAGTATCAATAATCTCTTCAGAGATTTCCTGGACATATACTTAAATACAGCCCAACAGCATTCAAAGTAGCATTTCTTTTACAGAGCAGTTTTATAATGTGCTATGCTTAGCAAGTCTAAACTGAATAACTGAATAAATACTTCAAGAATGGGGAACTGGGTCTCCAATTGACAAAAGCAAACCAAAACACAGAAAATCGGAGCCAAATCTCATGGCTCCAATATGAAATGTTTCTTCTGGACCCAAAGGAGTCATTCTGGATTCCAAAATAACCCAAAATTAGACGTGGCATTACAGCCTATAAATCCGTGTCTGTAGTACCCTCCTTATAAAGCCCTTGTCAAAGTACGAATGCTGATAGGCCTTTCTTTCTTGCGAGAATGGGGAGACCAATGCAGATAACACCACATTTTATGAATGACTTAAAAAACAAGCTTTTTGGCCTTCAGCAGAAACAGACTGTCACCACGTGTTAAACAGCTTGTCATCTGTCCCATCAATTCAGCCACATCTCAAACTTGTAGGGGAAGGGTTGCAGACATGACAGTGCTGTGGCACCAGTATCGCATGGACCTTGCTGGTACCACTAATAAAGCCTACCTCAAATCTCCTTAAAGAAAAGCAGCAGCCTGCGAGACGCAGGTGGTCAGAGCGCACTGTAAGAGTCTTTTCTGGTCTTAAAATTTACAAGCACAAAGAACCATATTATTGAAGCCTACTGTTATGCTTACTACAGCACTCATAATATGCTCCTTTGTTCCCTGCCTTGGAGCAGGGAGGGAGAAGGGGACTAACTGCCACCTTAAATAATAGAAGTGGGGAGAGAGTAGAGCTGAACTGATCCGCTCCCTCCAGGCAGGAGCAAAGGCCATATCAGGATGAGCAGAGGGAATGTCTGAAAGCTGATTATCTGCCCCCTAAAGGAAGACTTCAGGGTTTTGTTCAATTATTTTATCAGCGATCTTAATAGTAATTGGCCAAGAAGAACATGCAATATTTTGAGATCAAGAAAATCAATATGCCAAGAAGCACAAAACTGTTGCTGTATGTTTAATTGACCACCTGGTTTTAACTGAACATTCTAGCAAACAGTACCCAATTTTTCATCTTAGCATTCAGCTAGTAATTCAGTAGAAGACAGTCTAGAACACCGCTCAGCAATTTTACATGGATTCTGTGTCTTTGTCACCAATGTTCGAATGAAAACCTCAAAGCATAATTCAGTACACAACCCAGCCATTTTGTACCTATGTAAATATTACACACAATATATACAAGTCATTTCTGGTTTCTTCAAACCAGGAATTCCATTAACATCAATTGCCATCATTGGTCTGGTTGAGTTAGCTTGTAAAAAGAACAAAAAAACACCAAACCAACCAATACCAAATTGCATATTTTCATTTTAACGAGGAAAAAAAAAATAACCTGCTGTATGCTTTTGAAACTTTCCAGGAAAAAAAAGTTTGTCTTTGAAGTTGTATTTCAATCGAAAGTAAAACTAATCATTTTTTCTCTGTGTTCCCATCTGTCAGAACTCACAGCTCACCAATGCAAAAGCCTACTTACGGTCATTACACTGGCTCCCAGAATATGAAGTCATGGAGCAATCACAGGTGAAGCCTTCCCATTGCTGATTACAGATGCCCTGATTCGCACAGGAATCTTCCTGGCAGGTAGTACTTGGTCCTGGAGAAGGGATGACAAGAAAAGAGTGAAACAAAGCTGAGAGAATAATTTTAGTTAGGCCCACAAAAGCTCCAACTTATCATTACCATTATTATCAGGATCCTCATGCAGAAGAGAAAAAGTACTAACCAAACACTTCTCCATTCTTGGACATGCAAGAAACTCGGGTAAAAAGAGCACAAAGACAACTGTACACTCCACAATAAAACAGCAAACTAACACACAGCAAGGAGGAAGAGCAAACAGCAACATATTCCCTCTTAGGCAGGCACAACTCATATGTTCAGTGCTTGCTCAAAGAAATTTACTGTAAAATATGGTGTGATGCAAGGATAACAAACACCGTCAGGTTGTTGTGCATCCCTGGAAGTTTGATCCCCTTGTAGAAATGTAGGCTAAGAAATAAGCCCATGAACAATGCTTCATCTTACCCAAAGAATCCTGATACGTGGATTCAAACTGAGGTTTTGAAGCCTCAGTTGGCTACAACTTTGCTTTATAGGTTAAGCAAAAAAAACCCAAACAAACAAAAAATCAAAGACTCTGACTAGTGCCATTACATAGGTTTATCTGGAAACATGTCAATAAAGTCCTCAAAACGACAATTCTCTGTTCTGGACTGGTTTCCAAAGCCTTTGAGAGAAGCAGAGAAGGAAGGAGCCACTACTAACAGAACAGCCTTTCATTGTTTTGTACTTTGGACCTAACAGTTGCTATCTTACTCGGATAAACCTTGCAAAGACACAACCGAAGCAACAGGCAAAAAAGTGATCAGAGGAACTCTGAATGACAGCTAGTATGTCATCCACAAGGAGGTAGCTGGATTCTGAATCACCCAAGAGCAGATGTGAAGCTGCAAGCCATAGATTACAAGAACATGAGTTTAGAAGTTACTTCCTGGGAAAGTATTTTATCTTCAGCATTCTAGACAAAGGTATGCTGCTCCTATTGTGCAGTACTTCAAATAAAACGTACAACTATAGTTGTCATATCTACTATTCTATATCCTGAACTTGTTGGAAAGGAAGCAGCAGCAAAAGAAATAGAGTAGATAGCAGAGGATCAACTGGCTAGGCTGCCTGAGATCAGTTTGTTAACCACTTCCAGTATCAGACAATAGCATAAGGATAAAGCAACAACTGTTCTACCCATCCCACAATCTTCCAACACAGTCGTCGTTTGCAACAGGAATTCCATGAGGCTCATCCTACTCTTCATCACATCAGCACCACCTTCTGTACTTTATAGATGAGATAGAACACACCGAAGTGGAGACAGCATTTTCAGATGTTTTAACCGAAAATGAAATCCCTCAATCTCCATCTGACACCACCCACAGTGATTTCACCGAATCCCATAGTTATACAGCATCTTTGATATTTACATTGTGCATCTGGGCACTTTTACATTTATGAGTCTTTGTAGACCCACATCTAACGAGAAGCCCCATGTCATGCCATGATCCTTCCAACAGTTCAAAGACCAAGCCAGGGTCAGACCCTTAGAGCTCTGGTGCAGAGTTCCTGGTCTTCCCACCAGATCATCTTTCCTCACTTCAAGAATAGAATGGGTGAATTTCAGTAGCTTTTTAGCTATCTGTGTTTCTTTACATCTCTCCTGCAAGAGAGGAGAGACACATGAGAAGGAACATGTGACTATCACTAGGCAGAGAATTAAATAAAAAACTTTCTTCCACAATCTATTATATTGTTAACAAAAAACCCGAAAAAAACCAAAACAAAAAAAAAACACCACAAAACCTCTAGGTAGAAGCATAAGTGTGGATAACAAAAGCAGACAACAAAATCCCTGAAAGAAAATTCACCTATTGAAAACAGGCGGCAGCAGCAGCCACAGCAAGAAAACTGTGTGTTACCATACTGAAAGAAAGTTGAGCAGCATTTTTCAACACTTTTCTCCTCCCCTCCACCTCTTCTTCCCACCCACCTGACTCTCATTTGCAGCTGTATGAATCCCAGTGGTCTCACTGGCACAGTGTGAAGTTAACAGATCACTTCTAGGATTGCAACAGTGCTGACAGACTTTACAGTGTGGGCTGGTAGGCGCGTGTATGTACATGCTTCCCTCCTGCCTTTACGCTTATAAAAGACACGCATATAACCATATACGTACACAGGCTTCGGGCTGGGGTCTGACATTTGCTTCAGACTTACTCTGGCCCAGCAAAAGAAGGTATGACATTTAACAATCTGAAATACAGTATTGTCATTTTGCCTAAAATGTCCGAGTTACCCAATGGTAAGGAATAAGGAGCTGATACCTCTCCTGTACCTTACTATCCCATTATCTAACCTCTAACCCTAAATATGAATGCCAATACTCCTAGAGGTATAAACAAGCAAGTTGTATATATTTAAAAATTTAACCAGAAAGCAATTGTGACTCTATGCAACCTTGTTACAGCATCAACTGTAAACACCATTACACAGAAGCAAAGAACAGGATTTTCAATTACAATGTTTCTCCTCTCTTCCTACACTTCTGAGAACACTTTACTCAATAACTGGACTCCACTATGGGCATTATCTAATGGGGATATCCTTTGTCTAGGTGCCACAAGAGAAATGACCAGTACTTTACTCAAGGAATAGGACTGCATGAGGCCTAGTACCTGTGGCTCGAGATGCTCGTAGAGATAAAGTCCAAAGAGCGAAAGGACTGGAATTCATGACCGGTATTGTGTTTTCTGAACTGTATTTTACAGAAACCAACTGTGAAGATGGAAACAGTACTTTCAAAGCAGCCGGCGGGGGGGGGGGGGGGGGGGGGGGNGGCGGAGAAGAAGGAAAAAACCCCACACAGTGATGAGGAATTTTGAAAGCCTGACAATACCACAAGGAAGCTCGAAGCCTGATCTGCCGTCTTTAGAGTCAGTTGTGACGGCACAGCATAGATGCTGGGTATTACACTTTGCCTCACTCCTTAGTACTAAGGGCCATTTGCATGGTAAAAGGATCTTTGTCTCTGAGAGTTCATCTACTCCTGCTGCTTACAGTCCTTGCCTGATGTCATAATCCTCCATCTGTGGCAACAGAATTTTGTTCAGAGCAACTAACAGGGATGTCACAGGGGATTAGGATTTTGGATTAGGGAGCAAAGCGACAGAAGCACAGGAAGGCTTATAAAACAGAAGAATGTGTTACCATGCACATGCCCTTTAGTACTAACAAACAAGGAAAGAGAAGACGACAAACAATTTATATATACAGCAGTAGAACTGGTTCTAAAATACCAATGCTATCAGGGTTCAGGTCTATTTTTAATCTCATTCTCACTTACAGCAGTCAAATTATTTAAAAGAAAAGTTTCAGAAATAGTCTTCACATAATCTGAGATAGATGTGATAAATCACACTATACTTTTAATTAATAAAATAGGCATACTGACTTGAATTTTCTCCTTAAATTTCCAACACTGACAACACTTGCTATTTCCCCTGAGTGCATTTTAGTTCAAAGGCCTTGTTTTTGTTGTGTTTTTAGCTGGGCTTGGTGCATTGTCTTCTTCATGCCACATGCACAGTGGGAAAGGGAGTGAGCAGGCAGTTGATATAGAATAAAAGTGAAGTCCCCAGCGCAGAAAAGTATCCCCACTAGCAGAAGCGTGACTTGCTCTGCCTCCTCCTGTCCAAACTACACCTACCAACAGAGGCGGCTCCTTAGGAATGAGATGGAAAAGGAGAATTCTTCAACAATGTCCATTTGACCTTTATTTCTGCATCTCTAATTTTTACTGGAACAGCTCAGTATCTGAGGACTTGCAGGATCTGAGATCTCGTTGGGTCTCCCTCCCGGGAAAGAAGTCCAGTATTACACTTTTCTTCCAAGTTACCTAGCTAGATGTATGGTTTGTTTATTAGTTTTACCACTAAGTATTTGAAGAAAATCACCTTAGAAGAGTACAGTAGCCAGGTATCTTATCCATATTCTGGCTTGGAAAAATTACTTTGTCTCCCTAACTCTCTCCTGCAATTTCAGCTGTATGGTAGGTTTCTCTTTGCCCTGAAACTAAAAATACTGAATTCTACTGCTGTGCATTGCTAGAACTGCCATGTTTCATCCCACAGGTGGGCGCGTTTCTCTGGCAAGAGAAGTCATTCCTGCTGTGTCAATTGAAAGCTCTTTGCAGAGGAAGGAACTTCAGGAATAAAAGACAGTATTGTATTTCTCATTCTTCCAAGTTACATGGGGAATCAGTTTCTTTATACAACAGCTGCAGGATTATAACACAGTTGTGTTATAAGTCGTGCTTTGATCATGACTAACAATAAGCATTAAGCTAAGCAAACCATTCTTGATCTTGCACATAACACCTTCCTTCACACATCGAAAATTCACTCCTACCAAAAGCAATCTACCATTTGTGTTAATATTATTTTCTCAGTAAGATGAAGATCTGCAACAGGCAAGGTTCATTGGCACCATGGGTCCGTTCTCACTCTCCATTTCCCTAAATGCTCCCACCTTTTCTCCTGGTACCTTCAAAGAGGTTAGGAAGAGATAGGAAAGTAACACATGCAAGACATCTTTACTGTCTTTGCAGAATAAGATGCTTCTTTTGTACTACAGTTCCTAAATTGCAAATGTCATCAAGCACTGAAATATCTCTACCACTACCAATCAGAGCTTATGATGGGCAATTTATACCTATGATAAACCTACAATCTACTTCTGTCAGCACTCCTCTTTCATAACCAGCAATAGTCTGCTTTTTTTAATTCAATATGAAGGCCCAGTACAGCTCAGAGAGGCATCAGATCTTGTAAACTATACGCGCTAGGCAGAATATAAACCTGTTCCATGACTGACTCCTAGTGCAGGTTAAGGAGAAAATGAAGTTAATCCAGCTAAGATACCCAATTTTAGAATAATTTGGAAAAAAATACTTTTTCTGAGTAAAAAGTGAGCAAAATTGAGAATGAATCTTACGGAACCATCATTTCACTAGACAGACCATCTCATATGCTTTACCTGTCAAATACCAATGGTGGCATGTTGACGCATACTTTGCACAAACATAAGAAACTAAAGTATAGTCAAGGTTCAGTGCATGATTCAGAAAGCTAGATCCCGTATTTTCAGTCACAAGTGGTAGAAAGCAGGAATATCACAGAGTAACTTTAACTTAGCAAACCAGAACCAGAAAACCAAAAGGGATTTTCAAGGACTGCCAGGCCAGCTCTTCAAGCTCTCTCAGTTCCAGATTTTGTTAAGAACTCATCATCCTTTTCATCGCCTAAATAAGGTTAGACATCTGGCAGGTTCCACATTTAAAGTTACCCACTGCCAGAAATAACTCAAAAGCCAGCATTCTGCAGTCCTCCAAAAATACAGACATTTATTTTAGTGCCTCAACAGAACCCGAACTCTTCATTCACCTGACATCAGTTATGATGACAAGTCCTTTGATTGCAAATATATGGCTGGTCTAAAAATTACAGGGACTGGAACTAGTTAAAATAACAAATATGCAAAGTCTCCCACGGAAAGCACTTTTACCTCAAGGTGATGGGAGAAGGGAATCAGCAGCAATGGCAATCTACAGAGGATGGATCTACAAGGTGGTGAGGTTTTCTTCCCCTCCATGAAACCTGGCATATGCCTACCTTCTGCCCTCTTGTCACCCTCCATTTCTAAGCAACCTAAAAGGTCTTGAACAAAGTGCTCATACACATGCTGGTGAGGGAAGAACAACAACAACAAAAAACAGCAAAACAAAAAAAACCCCAACCATACAACAAAAAGTCAACTGCATAAAAGGCAGTATGCCTGGACCTGAGATGTCACAAGGGACAGGGAGATGCAAATGAAGTAGAGGAAGTAAACAGTATTCAGACATTCAGTCACAGAAACTAAAAGCAGAAAGGAAAAACTGAAAAGGCTGTATGCGTACAAGAAAAATACAGTCAATTCCCCACAGCAAATCACAGCAGTACAAAAGTACCAGGCCTCATGGACTATTCTGAAATAGCCAAAACTATCTAGCAAAGGTTGGTTTCCTGAAAAGCCTATAATCCACATTATGTACTCAAGACAAATGTTTCTCCTTAGGCTTCAGTGTGATCAGGTGTCTCCATCTGAAGGGAAAATACTCCTACAGGGTTAAGACTTCTGTAACAATATGAGCTTGAGCTGGAATAATGTTCACAGCTGTGACAAGCCTTTAGGTTCTGAGAACTCTGGAAAAATCAAAATAACAAACAAATCTGTTTGTTCCGGGACCTCTTCATGCTGCATCCACTTCAATGGGCATCAAAAAAATCAAGCAGCAACTCCTGGGCATGTATTCTGATGGACACACAAGTGACAAGAGAGAAAAACAGAGGCTGTGGCCAGAGGGACACGATACTGGCTGATGTCTAATGCATGTCCCAAATTCACTGCCGTAGTTTGAATGGATAGCACAGAACACCTTAATCCTAAAGGGATTTACACCCCAGTGTACTTCCAGTATGCTTTTTCTCCTCACATTGGTCGCAGCCCACATATCCTTCCTATTCTTTCAAATCTCATCCTTTACCACTTTCATTTACATAAACTTCAGAAATCCCCTAGAGGCAGCACCTAATACTCTCTAAATCCCTAACCTATGTAAGACTGAAGCTTTTTACAGCTGGGAATAGGCCAGAGATGCCAACAAAATGCGGTCGCAGTCAGATGCTCCACATGTATCAGTATCTGTCAGTATCTTTATCTATTGGGCAAGCAGGTGCCTCCTAATATGCTTCTGTCTATTAACAACTGCTACAGTGATAAACTGCTTACCCGTTAAAATTTCCTTGGAACATGAAAATATATTTTATCCTTTTCTACTGAGCTGTAGAATGCCAAGCCCTACCTAAAAACACAGGTGATATTCTGAAGCAAAGGTAATTGCTACTTGCCTACACCTGGAATATGGAACAGGAATATTTTAATTTGAAAATTGCATCTATTGCATTAGATCAGGTCAGCAATGTCAACAGGTCTTCACAGTAAACACAGTGAAGAGAAAAGAAGTTTATGATTAAAGCCATAAAAACTTAATTCCAGTGATAAGGAAAATGTTGGGAAGTCGTCTCTATCTCAGAGAATGGAACAGGAACACCCTACATGTTATCTCTCACAACAAAACCTTAGACTAAACCCTTATACCTGAGACCATTCTCTCCTTTTCCATTAAAAAGAAGGAGCATATTCTTAAACTTCTACAACATTCAGGAACAAATTAATTTGTACTCTATATTGCAGTCTCTCTAGATGAGTTTGGAAGTATACTTTCACTATCATGTTTAAAGGGACAGACTTTCAACAGCATAGAAAACATCTCTCTGGTTATACTAGTATCAAAGTCCTATTAATGTCTAAGCAGGTTTCCTCACTCATGCCCCAGAGAAATAGGGTATTCATATGTAATTGTACCATTAATCCTTCCTTCATGATATGTGTCCTAAGAATTAGCCTTCATCAAGCTGGTTTTCTGTCAGCACTCTACCCCATCATCTCTTTGTCATTCAAGTGGCATGTTCTCAATTACTATCTGGCCTCTCCTCTTCAAGGAAGATGGCTTAGTTTCTCCCAATTTTTCCCACTTTTCTGCTGAAGCTACCCTCAGTCTCATTAATGGCTTTCCCTTGAGTAGCTTTAGTACTTTAACATATCCACATAGTCCTCAACCTTTTGGCAACGTCAAACACCACTAATGGATCCCTTTTTACTTAGCAGGCAATAGTAATAAATGATGCCAGTAAGAATTTCATGTGAGGATCAACATCATGAAAGAGCCCTATCTGCTTTGCAAAAAATCAGAGACTATCCAATAAAAGGCTCTAAAAAAGACCTACGAGAGGTAGAAAAATTAGTAGGTACAAAAGCATCAGGCATGACCACTCATCTGTTTGATCAATTATGGCTTGTAAAATGCCATCTAACTACTACAGGAATTTGTAGTTAATAGTTTGTGGATTTTTTGTTTGTGGGGGTTTTTTGTTTGCTTTTGTTTGGCTTTGTTTTNCAGAAATTTTTTTCTGTGGTTTTTGTTTGTTTGGGTTGGTGGGTTTTTTTCCAAAGTCTAAGTTAAAAAACTAGCTTTTACATCCCAGTCACACTCCTTAAGATCAGTACTGAAGAATCCAAGTCAGCTTTTTGTTTTGTAAAGCTCTGAGGGTTTTCTATATCTCTATATACAGCAACTATTTGCCTGAAAAACCATTAGGCATTTCAGGAAATCAACCTGTGCTCTTATGCATATTCAGAGATCGATACAGTCAAACCCCCCAGATCAACAAAAACCACCTCCATTGTTTGCCACGTCCTTCTTCAACCCAGATATCCCCTCCAGAGAGGCTGGGGTTTGTCATTCTATTCCTGTCTCAGAGGTGTGACTGCATCCAGTAAAAGGCACCAAATGTTACATAAAAGCATCTTTCAGTTCAAACCAGTTATGGGGAAGAAGAACCTTCTCTACCTTGCAGGTCAGCTTTGGTCAACTCAACTTTGTTAGCAAAAAAATAAAAAACAAAAAACAAAACAAAAAAGCAAAAACAATAAACAACAGGTTAGTATAAAGGCAGATAAACCAGGGTCACATCACTTTAGAGAAATAAAAGCAATTGGTATAACCATCACAGCCAACGCACATAATCGATACATGCAAGGATGATAATGGAAGCAACAAGGACAGAGGGACATGGCTACCTTACCCCAACCAAGCAACAGATAACAAAACCACATACAAGAGAGAGGAAATGCATTTCATTCACACACACACAAGATCACAGAATTTACAGCTAGTAGAAAGAAAAGGAAAAAAAAAAAAAATCACATTCTTAACACCCATCTCCCAGCATTTACCAGTAATTTAAGAGAGATTTTGTCTCATTTAAGAAATACTTAGAATCCATTTAAGTAAAAAAATCTATTTGACTTTCAGCGCATTAGTCAAGAATATTTTTCTTTTGTTTCAACATTCAGGCTCTGGATATGAACTTAAATCTTCCCTCTCTCATAAAAGCACAGATTGCCCTGGCTGTTTGTCCAAAGTAGATTTATTGCCAAGAAACCATAGGGGACTGATAACTCTGGAAGATGACAACCTCTGTTTATCCCAAAAATTGAACTTGACACTAGACAAGTGACAGTAAAACTTTGCCCCTTCACAAGCTGTTGACTGCTCATGGATTTCAACACATCCTTAAGAAAACTTGCATCAACAGGCAAAGAGACAGCTCAGGCTTTAGACCCATATAATTTTTGTCAATCTCAGAGCAATCAACAGAAACAACAGTAGTACAAGCTCACTCTTTCACCTAGGTGGGAATGATCTTGTTATCTGTGGTCAAATCATAGTCCACATGGCAAAAGAGAATCATAAATCTACCAAGTCTGACTGACTGAAGATCCAAGTATGCTTTCTGAAAATTGCAGAGCATTAAAAAAGCAAACCAAAACAATACCACTGATGCTTTTTCATTCAGGCGCAAGATTTTGGTTTGTTTTTTTTTTTTTAATGGAGTCCAGTTCACAAGGAAGCCACATAGATTTTTTGATGTATTACACCTTGATTCTAAGATTTCTCTTTCAGCATGGAAAAAGCAGAGGACAAAGATAGGAGTACAGGCAGCAGCTCCTGAATCCCTTGCCACTGAAGGTTATGTATTTCTATTATACAGCACAATGGGAACAACAAAACACCAAATCACCGACCTCATTGCTCAAAAGATGGGTATTTAAGAAGTGCATACTCACCCTTATGATCTCCTGTTCTTAGAAAGTTCTAATATCACAGCTGATATTGAAGACAGATTGGTAGCTCTCCCTTTCTCCCATTGTCTCCTTTTACATTTACAACCCAATAAATTAGAACTGGCATGTACACATGCCATTTCCTATGGTCCCTATGAATTCTGATTTTGAATCTTAGCTGTTGTTTTACAGCCCACGAATGACTCAAGATGGCAATTACCTTCCCTTTTGAGAGAGTCAAATTTTTCTTCCCTCTTCTGGAATTGCTCTACTACATAGATCCACAAAATCCCCAGAGTTCTTAAAACA
>RSEF01000005.1:43171556-43250238 GCA_003993805.1 Himantopus leucocephalus | reverse complement strand
GCTACAGCTCTGAATGCAGGAAGACTCTGAAGCCCCACTTCCACTCCCTGTTCTGCTACTCCTCTTGGAAAGCCCCTCCCTCCCAAGCACTTGCCTTAAGCCCTGCCTTGCTGGAAGCACACAAAGGACAGCAAGATTTCCATTCTAGAAGGTAAATAAGGGAAAATTTTGGCTAAGGCAACCTATATCCCTGTCTCAACTAGGAAACATCAACATGTCCTCCTCTCAGCCTGACTTACACTACATTTTAAGTTCTCCAGGGGAAAAAAAAAAGGGGGGGGGGGGCAGGAGAAGGGCTGTGCACAACAGGAAAAACACCCCCCCAAGTACCGCACTCCCCACACAGCAGAGCCAAACCCATGAGCCCAGCACCCCTCCTCCAGCACCACTGACCTGCGGCCACCCACAGCTCCTGCCTCTGGGAGAGCAGACCAGGCCACCAAGAGGAAGGTGGCCCCACCTCACACTGCAGTGGAGCAGAGGACCCGGGTGTGGGCAGCAGCACCATCAGCACAACTTTCCTCAGCTGGAGGCCCCCAGCACCTCCCCCAGGTGCCTCAAATGTCCCAGCTCCAGCTGAACTCTTCAGCAGCTGCACCTGTTGCCCCCATCTACCTGTTATTTAACAGGAGAGGAGACCTTTTATACACCGTACTTGCTTAGGCTTTTAAGAGCAGAGGTGCAATGAGCCAACAGACGAGGATGAGAAAGCCTCAGTCTGTAAAAGCCTTGGCAATGGGACATGCTAGACAGAGGTGAGGTATTACTGCTGCTCAAGGCAGGGGGGAAGCCAGAATATCACAAAGCAGGGACTGGTAGAAGCTACTACAAGGCACTGTGTAGCCAGCCACCTTTAAAGAAAGAAATAGCCAGCACCTGAACGGCTGAGGACAAAAGAAGGGTGCCGTGACTCAAGGGGAAGGGCCTTTGGCTGGGCAGTCACAGGTGAGCTGCATCAGGATGACAATCTCATTGCTTTTCCAGCTGTAAGGGTTGCACCTGTGGGTGAAGGAAATGCCTAGGCAGCTTCTGTTCCCTACCAGTATCGAGCAGGGCTGCTCTGTGCATGGCCTGGCCACACAAATGCTACTAGGTCCCATCTGTCCCACCTTGACATGTAGGTGCACCCCCATTCACTCAGAAGGGCTACACCAGGACTGGCTTCCACCTCTCTGAGGAGACTGACTGGAGTCAGAGCTCAAGTAACTTTCTTTGTACCTCACCAATGCCTTGGGTGCAAACCATCTCCCACATTCCTGTAGGAGATGCCATGTTTTATCCAGAACCTGAGGGAGGACTGCAGCTCCCACCAAAGCCTCCATCGGCTGAGGACACATGTGGTGTGGGGCAGGCTGGGCAGAGCAGAGGACTTTACACACCTTTCTGCGAACCCTAGTAAAAAATGGCACTGAGACGGTCTGTAAAAAGGCACGGTCTGATGCCAGGTCACTGAGGTAGCAAACCCCAGCAGTACATTTCAGGACATTGCTATTTCAGTAACACTACCAGAGGATCCAAATAATGCCAGCCAAGATGGAAAGGGGATGAGCCTAATTTTGAGCACTAGGAATGGGGTTCAGTAGCTATTGTTTCTGAAAAAAAGGTATGGATAGAGGATTCAAGAAACTTCAGCTTAATTTATGGCTTTACTGCCCCTATTGCATGTGTAATTGGTAAGTGTCCCTTATGACTTTAAGGGACTTGTAAATCCTTAGCGTAGATACATATTTTAAGATGAATGTGCTGAAGTCAGTGATGCATTCAGATATGATGTGTTTCTAAACAGATATTTCATAGCTCAAAGGGCAGTTAAAAGCAGAAACAACTAAGTCCTGTGTCATACAGGAGGTCAGGATAGATCATAACGGTGTCTTCTGGCCTCAAAACATTTGATGCAAAGCAGATAATAAAGCCTAAAGAGATACCAGTAAAGCTGAACTCTTGCAAGCAGATAATCATAGACAATTCAATGTCTATGTGTTTTGCTCAAGATGGGTGGCTCGGTGGAAAAGTTACATTTCTGTTCCTGAGCTCTCTGGGCTGGTGTGGATTGTACCATTTCTGTGGGTCATTGTCCCAGCACTTCCTCGGGCACCTCACTTGCTCCAATACCTTGTACCACACTGACCCCTGTTACCATGATTTTAAAATGAAACTAAACAAAAGGCTTCAACCTACCATTTAAGACTAGCTCCAAAGCATAACATCTGAATTTAAGTCTTGCTATTAGTCAAACATTTCCATCAAGACAATACTGTTAATAATGCGATCGCCAAACCTGCAAGGCCTCTTTCTAGCAATACTATTCACAGAACCCTATTAGAGAGCAGTGATTCACATCCTTCATAGTCCTTCATAGTTCATGACTAACGCTGAAGTACTGAAGTACAGGCTTTCTGAGCAAAATTGTCTACTCAATCCGTATGCCCTTCTAAAGTAGGGACACAGTCAAATCTCAAGTGTGAGACAGCAGACTGTCCTCGGGGCTTTTTCAGACAGGCTCAGATTATCAAAACTAGTATTTAGCTTTTGACATATATGGTCTTAGGAGTATTGAACACAGTACATCACCTGTCAAAGATGGAAGCTGCATATGCTGGAAAACTAAACCCACATTTCTGAAAATGCTGATTCCCTGTCAGATCCCCTGTCAAAGCGGAATATTGTGGCATTTTATTTTTAATTTATTCAACATCCTCTAGATGCTGTAAACGAAAGATTAGAAGGTTGTAATTTCAATATTCAGTGTCAGTACATAACAAAGACCAAGATTCCTGCTGAGAATAAATATTTTTTAGCAGCAGTAGTTCAGCTTGTGGGTTATTTTTGCAGTGTTCATAGAAAGGGGAAGATGCTAACAGACATCACAGTTTAGTGTTTAGCAAGCAACAGAGTGCCAGGCATTGTCACCAGGTGGACTGTTATGAGTGAAGAAAGCAGCGTTAGATCTGTCAAGTGGGAAGGGGATGCTTGTGGGCTTTTGCTCTGCAGCACATAGCCAATTGGTCCCATTTAGCGCTACCTACGGTGAGACTTTCTGTTCATAAAGCACTTGAGAATTCTTCACTTGAGAGAAACATCAAGACAAAACCAATCAGTAGCAAAATTCTGTTTTCCTGACTGGATCTCCCCTTTTGGAGCAACATGAATCTAATTCAAAGGATTAATCTCTGATGACTCAAAAATTATGGATTTGAGAGTAGGATCAAAATTGTGCCATATTTTGTGGGAATTAATTCTTACCTTTGTGGGGAGATTGGAGTGAGGTGAATAACTACTGGGTGAGAGGATATTTCTGCATTCTTTCTTCTTGACTTTTTTTATCCATATATGTCAAAAGCTAAATACCAGTTTTGAAAATCTAAGCCTGTCTGAAAAAGCACCAAGGACAGCCTGATGTCTCACACTTGAGATTTGACTTTAGAAGGGCATATGGATTAAGCAGACAATTTTGCTCATAAAGCCTGCACCGCACGGAAAATTAACATTTTCCGGAGCAGTTCTGTAACAAAAAAGTAGTGACCAGAAGCATAAGCCAGCAGGCATAGTCTTGATGCTCTTACAAGTCCAGGGTAAAACTGCTTGAAAATTGGAACGGTCTGTAGAGCATGGAGACATTGGTAGCTCTCAATGCACAGGGTTCAGCTGGCAGCCTGAGTTCAGCTCTGAGTGCTGGCCCTCCACAGGGGCGTGCCAGCCATATGACCAGTGAAGAAATAACATTAGCAAGAATAGAAAAATTAAATGATGGCTCAGAAAGCCAGGAGCCAGAGTCTTCAGTCCCTTCTATTAAGAAGCAAGTGAAATCCTTGCTTGTTACTACTAAAGAGGGAAGTCTCCTTTGAATGACTTAAAAGCAAAGACTTGGGGAAAGGGCGCTGGATACCAACAGTCATTGCACTGCTGGTCCCATTTCAGATGATGTTGCATCTGACCGAGTATGCAGGACGGTAATGATCCTGTATAACCTAGCTAGGGGAATCACATCTGTACTTATGTTCACCAGGACTCCACACCACTTGTCTCTTCATGTGATTTGACATACCTCCTGTGCCTGCATTGAGTTCCCTGCATCAGCACCCCAAGTTTTGTCTCAAGCTCCGCAAGAGCAGTGGAGCTTGAATTTCACTGAGACTTCCAGCCTCATTTGTACCTCTCCTTAAGGAAAGAGCTGCTGAAGACATGGAAAGTGCAGAGTGCCTGGGAGAAAGCAAATTTCAAAGAGCAGTGCTAGGCAGAAATTATTAAACCTGGTGTTTATTTTGATCTAGGCCAAAAAAATATTTGCTGCTGATGAAAATTTCTACTCATTACTACTGTATTATTACTGCAGAATCAACCTGCTAGTTAACACCTCCCTCCCACAGCCTTCTCCAGGGAAAGCAATAATCCAAAATTTAAAGCATTTAGAACAGCATCTGTGAAAAAAAAAGTCAATGTATAATGGCACTGTAAATTGAAGATGCTAGCACTCGTGCATCCCTGTGAAACATTTTGCAGCATTGAGTCAAGGTGAGCAGACAAGAGAAAGCAAAGCCGACCTCAGTGTGCCAGAGTTGGAAACAACACTATCTGCACAGCCTCTTCCCCAAAAAGAATTAAGACTGTAAAAGAGTTACTGGTGATTTAGTAAATTTGAAGGGGCTCACTTCATGGTAAAAAGCTCTCATTCATCAACTAGTTTCTGTCGAACATCCTTCCTGACAGTTCCTGAGATATGCAAGGCCCCATGAAGATATCACAAAAAACCCACCTAGTCTTTTTGGTAGTAGTTTCAGTGGGTGTAGAAACATATTCTTAGACCTGCCTTGAAAAGACAGGGCATGTAAACTCAGTTGGCTTGTTCTAGCTATTTACAGAGCAGTTAAAATGGCTTCTTTCTTCTGTACCCTTGGCACGAACAAATCAATAAAATCATAAAAAGATTAGACAGACTGAAAGACCAAATGAATGACTGAGTCACAAGATAGATAGATTTTGAAAAGACACAAAAACATGCAGAACCATTAAGGCCAATACGCCAATTGATAGATGCACTCAGTGTACATGCACATACTGCACAAAAGAGTGTTCAGCAATTGCAGCAGAGCAATTCTAAAGACTGAATCTCTCCCCAGAGTCAGGAGGTAAAGAAAAATGACTCCAATCTATACCAAAAATTACATGCACACACACATGCTGTGTTTCTGAGTATGATTTCCTCTTTTATATTCCAAAGCTGCCGCCTTACCGACGTGGCTTTGTATGTTCAGATCAAAGCAGCAGCTGCCAGAGCTCTGCTATTGTTTGGGGTTATTTACAGAAGGGCAGAGAACATTTATTCTGAAGGTACATGAGGGCTCCAAAACAAACAGGTTGAGACCGAGCTGAGTGAATTTGGAAGCCAATTTGCCATGTGTTACATATTATACACCCAGATCAGAAGTGCAAGTCCCCATTCTCTCTTTTTTCTGACTTGAGAAGATTTGCTCACTTTTAAAAAAAAAAATATTAGTGTTCTATTCTCACAACCAGATCACCTGCCTCTTTCATATACCTCTGATGATTCCTGAGTCTTTTCAAGATCCAGTGAAAAAATGATTGCTCTCTACTTTTACACATTTAAAATCGACCTTGTCAAAAATACAGTTTCTTTCTTTATTTTTAGATCTTTCACCTTCACTTGTTATTTAAAACTGGCCTCTTTTCAATCTCTGTCTTCTCACACATAATTTATTCTCTTCTGATACAAGATATTTTTCCTCTGCGCTTCCTCCATGCCTCTTTTACCTAGCTAAGATACCATGTCTTTTCAAATCTCATCCAAGAACACATTTCATTCTTTTATACAGGAGGCGCTTTACAATTCTTTTCCTGATCATACTTGTCTTTGTGCTCCTGATTCAAATTCAAAAGGAATATTGCCTTTTTGCTCCAGTAAGAAGCTGAATCAGATTCCCATTACATATCTCTATATGGAATGAAATGCCAGGAATGAGATGCAGTTAAAAACAGTAAAATTCTGATTGTACCTATAGAATTGATAATCACGTGAACATTCATGTATAATATGAAGATGTGTATGCCTTAATTACATAATTTAAAAAAAAAAAGTCAGGAAGAATCCACTTCAGTGTCACGTCAAATTCCAAGACAAGAAATTCACCAAAGCTGTGAAGTTTAATGTCAGTGGTGCTTCACTGGCCTCCTGCCACTTGCCAGGAAAACAACAGAAGCCACAACTCTAGACATTTCACTGAGTGCGAAGAAGAAAGCCATCTGAACAGGCGTTCAGTCACAGCTGAAATGACATTTCCCAGCAAGCAGGCCAAAGGGAAACGACACTGAGGTAAAACTCAGCGGGCCATTTCACAGGGTAAACAGACCCTACTGCTACGGCACAGGGCCAGCATCACCACTTAGCTTTTCTTTACAGAATTAATTATTTTTTAGGACACAAGCAGATTTTAGCTTTAGTATTTCTTCTTAGAGCAACAAAGCCCACTGAAACTCTCACAAGCATAATTCAGTTTCCCTTTTGCTATTCTGATGTAATTTTTCGAACTTGGGTCAGAACACAACAAACATGAGAAAATCCCCATGCCTGTTTAAACGTATTTTGCTCTATCACATAGAGCCTACTTTATCAAAGGTAGGATCAGCATTATATAAAGGGAGCACAGTAAAATGAGTATGACCACCATCAAAAGACACTTTAAGTTNCTTTAAGTGTTATAGAGAAACCCAAGTAAGCAAACCGCAGCTTTTGCAGACTCAAACAGCTTAAGTGAAATATTACTCCAGCAGCAGCAAAATGCTAAGTTGAATGCAGTGTTGAAAAGATGCATTAAAAAGTTCAGAGCGGGATCAGAGTTTGCCACATATGTAAGGTAGCTATCTAGTTCTGACGCGTAGTAATGAAAAAAGTAATATATCGTCTATGAAGAATATCATAAACCAGGTAATCTGTTACCCAGTCTGCAGATATTTCAGCCGTCCAGGAGAGTGAGTGCAAGAATAATGTCATTTATTAATGATAACCTCATTATTCTGTCCTAATTATTCTGTCATTTTTATGGAAATCATGACTGAATCTGAAGTATAGTGCATAAATCCCAAGACTATAAAACCGTACATACTAACCACTTTTACAGCAATCCAGTTATTGTTGGTGTAGGAAACTGAGCATTTGTTTCATTTTTATTTAAGGAGCAGGTCCATCATTTCTCACTGTTTCTGAAGACACAGGCAGTGGTATAAGAAACACAGTTATCTCTTTCAGTGTGCTGTTATGGAAACTATCTACAAATGCAGGCAATTCAAAGGAGAAGAGAGAGAAAACTGGTAATAACACTTTCAAATATCATGGTAAGATTTGATCATCTATGGATAGAACATTGCACACTTATTCTTGTAAATATGTCTGTCTTCCTGCTCATTTAAGTTCATTTTCTTTATTTCAGTTTAAGCTATCTTTTTTTTTTACTGTTTGTAAGTGCGGCATTTTTTATTGAATTGATGGTATCTGTATCTAAATAACTACATCTAAAATTACCCATATCCCATGGATGTAGATTTCTTTCAAGAAATTACTTGCCACATGTAAAAGGGAAAAACTGGCTTGCTGTGATTCCACCAAATTGCACCAGCAGGACAATCTGGCCTTTAATATTTCAGAAAACATTGCATCTTACAGCAGTTTATTACTGTAATGTTGTGGGTAATAAACAGGAATTCATTATTCTTTCATATACACTAAATATGTTCACACAATACCTTTGTACTGATGACATTAAAGCCATTACAGACATTCATGACTTCAGATCTTAATGCCTTCTGGCAAGCAGGTGACTATTATTAGCTACACATTACTAGAAAGCTGAAATGCAGGTAAATAAATGACTTGCCCAAAGTCTTGCTACTGCAGAGTTATGTAGAGATTATTATTATCCGGAGACTGTTGTGGTGATGTCAATTTGAGAAGTCTATCCAAAGCCTCAATGTCACAGCAATGCTCCTGACAATCAGCCAGGAGGTGCAGGCGGCTCTGAATTGCCCACCGGAGGAGGCTGACTTAGCTTGCAGCTCCAAACCATTCTCTAGAAAACCTTAGTCCTCTCCACTGACTAAAGAGAGACTAGTCTCAACAGACAAAATGCTGACTAAATATAAACATTAGACTAAATGTGAATGCCCATACACTCCCTCTATCTATGCCTTTTATACTTGTACTCATTTGGATAATAAAATCTTCAGAGCAGATTTTGTCTCCAAGCTGTCCTGTAAAAATATATGGCTGCTTGTACATGGACACAATACTTATCAGCAAGAACTGAAACTAGGGTCTTCTGTTTCCAGAATAGAGGCACTTAATATCAAAACAAAAGAATACCCTTTGCTCTGAGGGCACCAAGATGTTTTTATCAAAGCCGGGCTAGATTACCTGTCTACTATGTCAACATATCAGTACATCTCTGATGTTAGAATGGATGCCAGGTAGCAAGCGTGTTCTGGATGTGAATTGGTTCACCTACCCACGCTGCCTATGCAAATATTCTGGTCTCTCTTGCCTGTGAACATATAAGAGCTGGTCACAGTAGAATGCTGTGGAAGCAAGGTAGGACTGGGGAGCTCTATCTGGGATGCTAGACTCCATCTCTAGCCACTGTGAAGATCCTAGAAGCTATAGACAGAATTCTCAGTGCTTGAATAAAATAAGTTTGAAGCGTGGGCCAACCAAACAGGAACAGAATTGAGGCAGTGGACTGGTGACTAAAGTGATTTATAAACAAGTGTCTCTATAGAGAAGCAGTTCCCACTGAGCTGTACTGCCACAGCACAATGGCTCCTTGTGGCCTTTTTATTTACAGTATTCTTAAAATGACAGCAAGCAGAACAACGTACAACACTGCAATTACCACCTGATTTTCCGTTGTGAGATTTTCTTCACTCAGCGACAGTAAGAACCAACTCAAACTTCCCTACAGTTTTTGATGCTTATGAAATAGGGTTTGGGTTTGTTTCACCTCTGTATTTGTAGCTGTAGAAATTGTATGCTATTGAGTTTGTTGGTACTTCTGATCATTTTCCTCAGAAAAAGCTGATCTTGAGATGTGCTTTCAATGCCCTTGGGAAATCTCTTCCTAGATTTTCTTCTCCTCTGCCCCTGCAAAATCTGTCCAGGTTTTACATTGGACCTACTGCAGTTTCAGAAGACCTACTGTTACCCAGAAGCAAAAGATCTGGAACTATCGTCACCTGAGGCAGAATGCGAGGAGGTTTTTTCAGTACTGATACAATTAACAGTGTTCAGTTCATGGATATTGTTTTATTCCTAACAGACCAATTTCCAGTATACTTGTAGTCTGAAAAGCAGCTAGGCACCTTTCTTTCAATCAGCGTGCAGCCTGCAAACTTCCAAAAAGTGCACTGGCAATAAATTCACACGCAGACCTTTCCCTCCATATACTAGTCATGCAGTATGGTAACACAGTGAGTAAGAACATTAAATCTTTCTCTTTGCTCATACTTCCCTCTCTGCTGAAAATTGTAGAGCGGCACCAGGGCTGAATAGCTGCAACAAAGCTTTCCCTCACCGTCAGAAGTGCTCAGATAATGGTGCTGTGGTAGGGCAGGGCTGAAAGCCCGTAACGTCACTCCTACTGCTTCCGCATAAAATAACTTCACGCTCTGTCCTTCAGTAATTCCATGGGGATAGTAACGCCACAACTATGGCAGTCTTGTAAGGATTAAATCATCAGCATAAGAAGAATACTCCAAAGATAAAAACATGCTTAAGAATTCCTAAGAAAGGATTTTTAATTTTAGGCTCAAATCTCATCCCACGATGAAACAGAATCAAATACCCTTTCAGTGCTGTGACCAAAAAAGAGATGCCAAAACAAAGCAATGCATTCATTACCTTGCCCAACTGCAGATGAAGCTACTGTTTCCCCCTAAAAAAGGGAACTGGGTTAAAACATTTTACTATATATCCCTCTTTTAGTTTATCATATCTGCGGTTCTGTACGTATCTATAGTTCTATAAGTATCTCTAAGTTCTTCTGTACTACCAAAACTCCCAGGAAAGTGATGTTTCTGTTACATTTCTGGCCCAATCAGAAAAAGTGAAAGCAGAAATGTTCATGTCTGGCCACTGAGTCTAAACATGATGCAGATCCCCAGAGATAAATCTGTGACAAGTTAAAACACACTTTTTTGCATTCAAATCAAAGTAACTGAGAGCCTCAGTCTTCTCAGACTAATAAATCAGATCACAGCAATTAAATCCCATGGGAAAACCTGATCCATTAGGTACACTGCATGACTCGGAAGTGATCACCAAGGCTGGCAATAACCCTGCCCACCTGAAGACATACCTATCCCAAAAACTTGCATTTACTTCATTTACCTCACAACAGGAAAAAATTATACAGTACCTCCTAACTGTCATATTTTCAGTTCTGAAAATTTCCTCTTCGTATTTGGCAGTGGATCTCTTAAGGACAAGGGCCTTAAGATTTGATTCTTCACAACTGTTGAGCATCTAAAATCCTGTGAAAGTCAACAGGGACTGACTAGGCTCAGTACCTCTGCAAATTAGAGCTAAAATAGAAAAAACATCTTAATAACCTCATAATGGACTGCTGAAAACCATAGCTTCAGCAATCGAGAAGACAGAAAGTTGGGCTCTTTTCCACTTATAACACCGAAATAATTGACAACATTTGAAAGCTATAAAAAGAGGTTCCAGGAAGAGGAATGGATTTGTATTTCAACTCCATTTGAGTGAACTGGACAAAAGGAGCTCCCTGGAAGGGCAAAGCAGAAAAACACCTTTCTCAAAATACGGAAGAAATATTTTCTTACAATGCATCAAAGTTTACCTCAAACAGGGAAGCATCTTTTCTGTTTCCCATAGCAAGGGAGGTGGCTGGCACCCGTTCAGAGAAACGCCTTCCCACAACCCACCCTCCGCACTCACACGTTGCAATTTGGTAGGAAACATTCTCCAGCCCTTTGGCTCCCTAAACAAATCTCGGAGCCCAAGTTCCTCTGTCCTGTTTTCAAACACCTCCCTTGCCAGAATCATTCTTTGTGCAGTTGTGAAACAAACTGATTTCTCAAGTTTACCTTGACTCAGCTCAAAAAATATGAGATTGGATTCATGGTAAAGCAAAGCACGAGGTCTTTTAGAGATTTAATGTCATTTTTTGGTTATAAAACGAACATCAGATGCAATTCCAATATTAGTTTTAAATGGACTGCATCTCTATTTGCTTAATTAACTCCTATTTAGAATCTCTTAGACAGGTTCCAGCTGCTCCAGTGGAGGGTTTGGCTTTAAAGTAACATCATGTCTTACAAGTGCTGCCCTCAGTTTTTACAACCTCTGTATTCACATATGGCTGCTACAGTTTGTTATAATCAAGTCTGAGCAAATGTGCTTTTAAGGATTTTACCTGCCCTATCAAGGCATTTCAGTACTTAACCATGGAAAGACCTTTCTGAATCCATGCCTAACTAGTTCCGAGTGACTGAATGTCAGCTATGCAAATATCACTGATGTTTTTTCCAATAACTGGGTTTAATTTTCCCTACCTTCTTAGCCTACCTACCTGTCAGCTGCCCCACATCCACTCTAGGCTGTTCCTATTGAGGCATTATCCATATATTCATATGAATTATTAGAAAATACATCAGTTCTATATATATTCTGTGAGACTTCTGATCTCCGCAGGTGTTAAACATTTCTATAGGTATTCCATATGATATATTTTTATAAGGATGTTTTGGACATGCTTATATGAGCACGCTTTTGTTATTACTTCAAGCCTGATCTTTATCACTGGGTTTCCTGAACCATACTTTTGGAACCAGATGCAGGTGACAGAAACAAGTGTTTTAAATGTAATACATTATGTGGATTTCAGCCCTGGAAAGGAATTACTGAAGTTAGGATGGTCTGATTTGCTGCAGCTGTCAGAGACACAGAACAGTAGTGTCTGCTACAGCCTGGCAGAGGCTGAGTCGTCCCCTCAGTCTCCATTCTTTGGTTGTTCATAGCATCTAAGCCACAAAGCTTCAGCTCCAGAGCATCAGCTGTTTTCATTTGAGACAAAAAGGAGTAACTTCAAGGAAGTAGAGCACGTGGTTATTTTCTGTGCTGATTAGCACTGGCCTGTGCTACAGCCCACACTTTGCAAAAGTTACTTGTTTCCAAAAGAGCATGCTCTATAGCTCAGCACTACTGTCAAGAACCTGTTTGTATTCCAGTGCTTTTTCACACAGCTCTGCCGATGAACATAATCTTCCTCTTTACTACTTTCAACAAAGAACGCTGAACATACCTCCAATCCTTTCACAGGTGGGAAAACAACACAAACACCAAATGATGATATTGCTTTGGAGATGTATTTCGGCTGCTCAGCGCGTGAACTGAGAGNTGCAAAAGTTACTTGTTTCCAAAAGAGCATGCTCTATAGCTCAGTGCTACTGTCAAGAACCTGTTTGCATTCCAGTGCTTTTTCACACAGCTCTGCCAATGAACACAATCTTCCTCTTTACTACTTTCAACAAAGAACCCTGAACATACCTCCAATCCTTTCACAGGTGGGAAAACAACAACACGAACACCAAATGATGATATTGCTTTGGAGATGTATTTCAGCTGCTCAGCGCATGAACTGAGAAAAGAAACTAGAAAATCTCCAACTGTACCACGAGATGGTGCTCAGCCCCCTCTGTAACAGGCACATGGAATACCACCAGAGACAGGAAAGGTTGCTTGAACTGGGTACTGACACCCCCAACCTCAGCGCACACAAGACAGTTGGGCTCATGAATGATTCTCTCTATGCAGCCCTGCTGGATACAGCATTCCCTGTAAAATACCGCTGTGCTGCTGAAGGAGTCACCTGGCCAGTGAGAAATTGCAAAAAAAAAATACCACTGAGTGAGTCTGCCGAGCTGGAAACTTGAAATCTACTACACTCGCAGCAAAAATCTTGAAGTTTGGATAACCTTGTCAGTTCATTCAGGAAAGTTAGCTCCATGAGAACTATGANGAAAAAAAAAAAAAAAGAGTCCTGCCTCTTCATATAGTTTTCATGCTGCTCCATCTGCTCTGTTGCATTTTAAGATGCTTGCAATAAATCAAAGTGTGACCAGTGAGAGAAATATTATGAACTTTGATTACAATGAGAACTGGTCAATTTTATTGGCACTGCTTTCAATGGCAATGATGATTTAGGAAGAAAGTTTCCCTTAATCTAAAATTATCCTAAGCAGCGTAACATCATAATATAATAAATTGGAAGCAACTAACTTTCATTCTTTCTAGTATAACAAAACACGGAACTAAATGAGGCTAAGTTTCTGTCCATCACCAAAAAAAAGGCAGTGATATTACCCACACTTGTAGCATCAATATTTTGGCAATTCTAGGACTGTGATCAGTATTTTCATGAGAGAGACTAAGTTGTGGCAGAACAGGCTATGTAATTGGGGTGTAAACAATTACTGTTACACTATAACAGTAACTACCAGTATGCGATTTGGCCAACTGTGTACTGACCTCCAAAAATCCCAGCGGTCATCTACAGATATGCTTCTTTCCTTCCTTTCTTGTATTAAAGTTGAATGGGAGTTGTTACATGATATTTGATGCCGTCTTTCACAGTAGAACTGGCTACATTTTAGCCTCAATGAATATTTAGTTTTTAACAGCCCTTATAAACTCCTGCCTTCATTCACTATCCTACTGAGCAAACTCACCTTTGTTGCAATCGAAACATTTTATATTATTTCTGCCTTTAAAAACGAATGATGAAATTCCAGCTGCATTTGCACCTGGCATTTTTTTCCTGTCACACTGAACATTGAAACCCACTTTATTCAAATCAGACCCTGTGCTATTATAAACTCTGCAAGATGCACAGATCTTCAACGGTACATGCCAACCAGAATGGAGGGAATCCATTCAAATATAGAACCCCTCACATGCATGCAAAAGGACTTGGGTTCTGGGACAATGAAATATCAAACATATGACAACTTCCCCAGCTCACCTAAAAAAGGTTTGTTGTTTTGGATGCAGCACAACAATTTGGCAAATACTGTCTCTTCTCTCCAGGCTAAGAGCTAAACTCCAAGAATTCAAGAGGAGCACTGTGCTAGATGGAAGACCCCAGCTTTGTTTAAATGCTTGAATGCTGTAAGAACATTTTTCACTAGGCCGTTCCAAAGACATTAACACCTTGGTGAAGGTGGCAACAGCTTGCAACCTGAAAGACGCTGATGTGAGTCAAAAGCAATGCCGGCTACATTTCTTCTTTTCCCTACCAGTTCAAAACCGTGGGCTGAATAATTTCAAATAAATTTCCCCTGCACAAAATGGGAACAGAAAACACCCTAATCCAAATGATGTCAGCATGCTAACTGTTTCTTAATACAAAATTAAACCCTTACCCGAACCCACTCTTGCATTAACAGTTAATTAGCATAATAACTTCCCTGTTTTGTTTCAAGCTTGTTGGTGATTCTCTACTTCAAATTCATGAGAAAACAAAAATAATAAGATATCCTTGGATGATTAAAACTGTACCTGGTGATTTGACCTCCAATTCATGATCAGGCCTGGATACCGTGAAATCCACCAAGAGGAAAAAGCTATTTTTCCATAATGAAGTGTGTACACATGACTGTTTAATATAGCAACCACTGAAGTGACACGAATCAAAAAGATATTTAAATGGGAAAATGACTTGAGAAATTCTCTCAGGCTTTCTAACTTTTCACATTCAGACTGAAAATGTGCAGCATATTGCATTTTCCACTAGCTAGAAAATAGGTTATGGTGATATAAAAAAAATCTTCACAACTGATCAAACGTATCTGTGGCATATCGGCCAGGTTCCTTGTGATATCAAGTCTTCCCATGCATTGTATTCCCTTTGCACAAGAGAATCAACAAGTCAACAACTGTTTCCTTGGCCCTGAAACCTCAAGAATCAGCTTTGCTTGGGAGGAGTAGAAGATAAGCAATTAGAAAAGACGACATCACTGCTGAAAGTTTTGCTAAGGGCAAGTTTCCAGAGATGCAGCAGCAACACAGGCTTGCTATATGCATCATACACCAGTGTGCACCAGCTCGACCAAGCGAGACTCTCTCTGGGAGAAGGGTTCTTGTTCTCTCTGACTCATTCTGTCCCTGCACAAACAGTAAATACCTCTAAGGTGCTTCCTTTCAGAGGAAGACTGTACACCTGCAGCTCACCTTTCCTCAGCTCATTTCAGAGAGGCCAAAGTTCAAGCATAGACACACCGAAGGATGTTTTTAAAGTAAAATTCTATCTTACCCCTCAAGCATCTGCGTGCAATGGCAGTTCTTTGCTCCCTGAAAGAAATTTTCGAGCAGCAGTGCCTTTTGCCAGACAAACCAGCCTTGCAGTGCGAAATACAGGCAGTGTCATGGGTCATGGTGGCAGAAGGACTGTAGCAGTCACTGCTGAAATGGATGGGTGGTGTGAGGACTGTTAAGCATGGAAAAAATCTCCCAGCTGTGGAGAGGCAACTTTTCTCTGTCATTACCAACCCTCTCACTATTCATTCATGGAAACAGTATCCAGTATTTAAGTTCTAATGCAGTCATTGTTTGATTTTAAGATAGTTGACAGCCTGACATGTCTTAATCCTAGAAACACCACATTTAGTACTGCCACACAGCTCCTTGATATTACCACTCACACAGCAAGTTTCCTCAAACTCAGTATCTTGTGTAGAAAAAGAAAAATCAATGAAATGGAAAAAGAAATGACCAAACACTCGATGCCTGGACACCATAGGTGACANTGCCTGGACACCATAGGTGACGCTGTTTCCATTTACTTTTGGCCCTCTATTTCACTGTAAGGCAGCAAAAGCATTGCCTTTTTAAACCCTATAGCATGATGTCCACAATCTTTGAAGGCTACAGTTGCTTCCTGAATGTACTGGGTATGGCTGGGAGGGAGTTAATTTTCTTCACAGCAGCCTGCATGGTGCTATGTTTTGGATTTGTGAACAAAACAGTGTTGATAACACACAGGCTGAGGGAGAGTGAGTGTGCTGCTTAGCCACCTACAGGGGTTAAACCAAAACACTGAGTACAAGTGATGACAGCTGATCTGAAAGGAACACAAATCAATTTATACAAAGAAAGTGGCCTAAATAACAAACTAAGAAACATACAAGTTTTTCTATCATAGCTTTTTTTTTCCCCCCCCAGGCATCCTGGCTGAGGTCCTGCAAACATTGCAACAGGAAAGGAAGCCAGACATCCTGTTTTCCCCAAACAGACGTGAGAAAGGAAGCTTGTATTATAACAACTGGTGGGTAAGAGAAAAAGATTGCTGACCAGCAACTAGTTAATTCAATGTATCATTAAAACAAAACACAGCAGCACATGACCTCAAAAGTTATCCTACCCACAAACTTCTTCCTAGGTTACTCCAAGGTTCACCCACAGCATCCTTCTCCTCTGACCAAAAGAAATAAATAACTAAATAAATTAAAGAACACACCAACCTTTTACTATTCCATAATTGCTATAGCATCCAAAATCCCAATATTTAATTGGAATTTCTAATATAAAGAAAGGGGTATCTAGCTTAGTGACTGACAGGGTGACTGATATGACGGTTTTGAATCTGCCCCCTTCACAACAGTTCTCATTTTTAGTTATAATTCCGTGGAAGGGGTCAGAGGCTACAGGAATTGAAAATTCTCTATATAAAAACTTACAGTATAAAGACAACCTTTCAAGAAGTGGTGAGGAGTCAAGAAAGGCTGCTGGGAACGATAGCCAGTAAACTGGCATAGCTGTTTTACAAAAGCGGGTCATTGATTCCTGACAGATGATTGCTGAGTTTCCGAGGTTAGTTTTCTTTCCTATTAGGTCCCACTGCAGCAATTTAGTTAAAAATAACGCAGAATGCGTTCTGCCAAGCTCTGCTCTCAACAGCGCCATCTCTTCAAACTGATGACCTTGGAAGACCTGCTGAAGTCTCTCCCTGAGCACTAGAAGCGAAGAGTCAGACTAGAGACTTTCAAAGGATGTGACAGTATTAGCTGGAAGATGAAGGCTAACTGCTGCTAAGTAAGACCTGGGGCTAGCTGAAGTCTCATAAACACGGACTTGCATTTGTAGCCCAGGTTTACAGCCCCTGAAATATTCTGGGATGCAGGGACCTTGTGATATCACAAACTGCAGTTTAGGATTGCAGAAATTAATTAATTATGCCACAGCAAAACCTTAATCTTCATGGCCCTGTCTGGATGAGGAGGATTAAAGACACTGTGAAAAGCTTTTGCTCATTACACCCAGTGTTCTGTACCCAATAATGCAAATCACTAGAGCCTCTTTACCAGTCCCTTCTTATCCAGTATCTGCTGAGCCTTGAGGCTCACTGATTTGGCCTTAAATTTACTGATAAGGTAACACCCAACATAGCAAGCAGTGCCTGTGCTGATTAGTCTTTGCTTTTCTTTTTCTTTTTAACTATTCAAAGTCTCATTAGAGATGCTCTCTCTGGGTCGTTCTCAGACAAAATTAATCACATATAAAATGCTCACTTCCTCCCAGACCCTAAAGCATGAGTTTCCAGGTTTGTGCCAATTTTCTTTGAATAAAAGAAAAAAGTGGATGTTCTAGCAACCAATTAAAGAATCTAATCTACAGAAGACATATTGTCTAGACAGCAATGAAGCAGAGCAGCTTCTCTTATGCGCTTCACCTTTTGTCTGTCCCCAAGTTGGAAGAAGTCCTTGTGGAACCCAGCCCCAAAGGGTCTTGTCCTGTCCACTGCAACTGGTAACTGCAGGGACTCTGTTGCTACCTTTTTAAAACAAGCTCAGGATCACTATTTCACTTTGTTGGGGTGCCAACTCTCCAAGTTGAGAGCTTAAATCAAGAGGTTTGTTCGCACTGGGGACTTGGAGCGGACTTGAATCAAGCAAGTCTGAGACAAAATACCTCACTTTGTAGTAACTGCCACAGGGAAGAGGAATTTGTTGGGTTATATGATAAAGCTCATCTGCACACCCACAAAGGAGCTCAGAGAGACAACAGCAGGAGGGGCAGCCCAAATAATATCTTCCTGGATTATATCCAGGCCCTTTACAGGGGCCATCAGCCCATCAGAGGCCCATCTGCACAAGCCCAGAGGAGCACAGGGGCACAATGGCAGGTGGGACCACAAATCAAGGACTCCTGAGGAATGAATGAACACCTTGTCTGGGCCTCTCCCAGGGCTGTCCCAGCAGAGCCATGAGCCCCAGCGTCCAGGCATGAAACTCATCACCTGGAGCAGCTCTTGAGATCACCTTTTGGACTAAGAGGGTTGCTGCCTGGAGTGGGACACGTGATACAGGGGAAAAGCAGTTTGGGATCAGACAGACTTAGCATGGGATGTTTAGGGGAGAAATCAAAGGCAGGAAAAGGGAGGAATTTAGGTGATTTAGGGAGGAGCAAGAGTGGGAAAATAGAGGGGTAAGGGGATAGAAAGGGCAGGTCATGTGTAAATAGCATCTGGCCAGTATACTTGTCTGGCTGTGCTCTGCGCCTGATCAGTGCAGTCTGTCCTGTCTTCTCATTAAACTCCTTTCTAACTCCTTTCTGGGTGAGGGCTCTCTATTCTGCATGCATGAGGGCGTATTGGGGTGTGAGGGCAGCAGCTGGAGTCAGATGATGGGTCAGAGGGCCCGTATGTTCTTGCTGCCAGAGACCGGAATGAGCGCGGGTCTGGGAGTAAGTGTGTGATCACTAGCAAAGTGCCTGCCAGGAATGCACCTTCAACCTCGCTACTGGTTGAACCTGGGAACACAGAGTGGCAGTAGCCTCCCCTGTCTCAGGCTGTTGGATCCAGCATAGTATGTTTTCCTCTGACAGAATTCTTAGTTTACCATCTGACAAAATACCCAGAAGGACTGCTGTTTCATCACCTGACAGGAGGAAAAGTCCTCCAAAGACAGTCTCGCTCCGTTCCCTTTTGCATTGCAGTGCAGCAGCAGCACGAGGCCAGACCAGTGCCCTGAGTCTGAGACTGCTCAAAGGTAAGACCACTCTCAACTAGGCTGTACAGATGCTACAGACACCAGCTTTGCTTTCACCACTACAATATGACATACTAATGACTCGTCACTTTTCAGGCTGCATAAGCATTCATTTCTTCCTGATTATGTTTAAATGGAGTTAGGAGATACTAGAGTCACAAATATGATGTGTATGTTTAATCACACCTCTTCACTTTCCAAATAATGTTTTCATGTTAGAGTACTATTAAGCTTTTATTAAAATGACAGCAACATCACTGGAATCAGATAAGTGCACTTGGTTTTACAACATTTTGATTAGATTAGCACAGCTTCCTATTTACTGATGATGATATGGAAAAAAGAAACCTTAAACCTCTCCCAGAGAGTTACACATCATAGGTTTGTATTTTATGTTGTTACAGTGGCACTTACAAAAACAAAACACTAATGTTGCATTGAATTAAGGCAATGGAGTAAGCACTGCAACTGAGAAGGGAGAACCAATCTCATATTCTAGATGTCTTCTATTGTCAAATACCAGTCCAAAATTAATTGCATCTGAAACAACATGCTAACCATGGGGCCTCATAGAGACACAGGATCAACTAGTAGTGATTGGACTGTGATATTTCATCCTCTTCCATTTGTGCTTTTAGCAACAGGTAAGAGAAGAGGATCAGGGTTTGCTGAGGCTTCACAAGTCACATGAAAATAGGTAACGGCTTGTCTGGCATGTTTAGTGAGAAGAAAAGCCCTCATTATGAAACAACAAGTGGTAAGACAGAAGTATTTGCTGTCCCAAAGATGGCTACATTTGGAAGATCAAACCTCTCATAAAGGTAGTATCAAATCACGTGACTGACTACCAACACACCACATAAATGGTTTGGGAGAAGAGAGAGAACTAGGCCCAGATAAATAATACAAGCAGTATCCCAGAAAGAACACAAAGTGAAGACACTTCCAAAAGCTCGTAAATCTGTAGCACACGCAGCCCTGTCCTCTACACTTAATATTGGGTAGAATACTGAAAACTGTCCCAATCTGCACTGATATGAAGTGGGGTCACTGAAAAGGGAATAAGGAAATTAAAGACTAGATACCTTTGAAAAAATGAAGAAAAATCAGAGCACTAGATATTATGACACAAACTATAAAACTACCGCAACTTTAACTTCCTTTAAAGTGAACCATGTATTTCAAGAAACAGTTTACAGGAGATGGACCAAAGAGCTACTCTTCTTTAGGAAATGCCATTTAAAACTCCAAAATATATATATGCAAAAACACAAGGGTACTTAAACTATACCTATCTTCCCCATAAACCCAGCCAACAAAATTGTGCTATCTGTTAGGTGGAGGAATCATTCAATGCACCTTCACACAGTGTATTTTGGGATCCTGAGCCTGCTTTTGGTTGTGCTGATTTTACACTCAGAGGAAAAGAGAGTTAGCACCCAGTTACATCTGTGTAAGCAACAGCACTATCGGGTCCTTCTAAATTCAAACTCTATCAGTGTGCAGAAACAGATAAGATCAGTTTAGGTATCCTTAAGAGTGAAAGGTGAGGATAAGATGAGTATTAAAATAAATACAGAGAAAGTAAAAAAATGTTCCTATTCTAGGAAATTATGTTCGTCTTCCTTTTCAGAACTGTGAGATATGACAGTGACGATGAACGTAGAGAGGATAAGAAGAAATGAAGTGATGGAAAACAGTATTTTGCATCAGATATATGACAATCCAAAGATACACAAGCCAAAAACTCTCAATTCTTTCAATGAAAATTAAAAGCAAGTATATTGAAAGTTAAATGCTTACCTGGGACAATATACTAGACACGTCTCAAATAGCATGAGCTGTAGTAGGCTTTTTAACCTATGCATTCCACAAGACCCCAAAAGTACAGCTCTGTTTACCTTTAAAACCATGCACCAGGTTCCTTCTATTCAGTTAGCAATGGTGACTGCTTGATCTGAAACTCTTCAACTACTTGGGAATCCCGTTTTCAAGTTACTCTAAAACACTTCTGCTCATTTCAACAGACCCTGGCAGACCCATCTGTATGTGGATAACTCCCTCTGCACAAGTAAATGTCAGTGTGCCTGCAAGAGTGGTTACAGTGATATTTGGTCTGCTCCTGCCTAAACATATTTTATTCGTGCAAGACTATACAGTTTTTCATCAATCAGTTCCCAGCAAGTTCCCTTCTAGAAAGCAGGACAGATGACCTGAGACACTGCAACATGCAGCAACAAAAACATGCTGTTGGAGGGACTAGGAGTGGGGTTGTTCATTTTCAGCAAAGTATCATAAAAAATAAATTAGGAAAATCCAAAGTGTTTTAAAATAAATAAATACAAACCTTCAGAGGAAGGCTGTATTTAAAAATGCAACAGGCTCAACTATTAAAAAATGCACGGAAGCAAAATGATTCAAGATGTTTTGATGCTTATGGGCAAACTAACAAAAGCACTGGATTCAGGCTGTCTTCCCACTGCTCTGATTATAGGATTCTCTTTTCCCTTTTTTCTTTTTTGAATGTTTCTCCCAATTACTGCTAGATTTTGATTTGCATGAAAACCAGACCATTACTCCTTGCTACTAACGCTGATTTCCCACCCGATGATAGTCTTCCATAGCTCAGCCTGTAACAGCCAGCTGTCATGAAAGTTGAAGATGATGACAACAACATCAGATTGTTCTCTAGTACCAGAGGAACTGATACGGATACTCAGACGACATGCATCAAGAAGAACTATGGTGCGAGTGTTTAGATAGAGTTACAGGTGGCTAAGCAGCAAGAGCATATGAACTCTTAGGAAGCAAAAGATCCTATTTTTATGCAAATGTCCTCAGCACTGCTGGGTAAAAACTGGCAATCTCAGCAGAGATTCAAGATACTTTTTACTGTTAGCCACTCTATCTTGACATACAGTGAATACAGCGTTAAAACTTTGAAGAGCAAAAGGAATTCAACAAGAGCTGTCAAGCTTTGAGTCATACAGGACTAATCCCACACAGCCCTGCAAATAGGGCTGAAGAAGGCTGCTCTTCTCAATGTTGTGAACTCATGATCAAGCTCCTACAGCATATCAGGGCTCACAGCTGGAATAATCACACATCAGACAATGCTTTGGCTTGTCCCTGGCTACAGGCTCCCAGGGACCGCTTCCCAAGACCAAGAAACTAATTGCTTCCACTTCCCTGCAAAGTAGGATCTCAACCACCTGGCAGTGACCAGGAGAGAAAGTTGATCTATTATCTGCTTATGTGTGTATTTGTTTTTTCTACTTGCAACCACAGAGAACCTTTTAAATTTTGCAGATAGTGTACATGGGGGAAAAAAACCAAACAACTGCTGTCTGCTCTCTAACACTACAAACCTACTCTTAGTCTGTGGCAAAGCTGTTAAGAAACTGCATCGCAATAAGATTCTCTGCGTGCTGTTACTATTGGCTCTGCTACCTGAAAGCTCTATGTTTGCTTTTGGGGCTCCAACACGCTTCTTTCCACCTTCCTGCTACCTTGTACGGGGGCTCACTGGTGAGCAAAAGGACCACAGCCTCTAGAAAACACATGGTCCATCTTTGCCTTTTAATCCCTTATAGTATTTCTAAAATGATGTTTAGCCTTTCATAAATCTTTCCACATAAAATCTAACACAGAGGATCTGCCAGTTAAGGAATCTGGTTTCAAGCAACATAAGCCTCAAAGCACACTTGAGAGCTAAACAGCTCCATTCTTTGGAAAGTGCTTTTTCCTTTGAGGCCTACATCAACTTCGACCAGCTCTTTGAAGTAGAACAGAAAAGATTTTGTTTGTTCAATCAGTCTAAAATTGGATATGATCTTTCACTATTATTTTTCATAAAGATTTTATAAGCCTTCTTCCCTACTTTCACAGACTGAAAGGGATCTTCAGCGACCCAAAGATTCAGCTGGAATTTATTATAGAAACCTAAGAGTGGTAAATGCTATATAAAAGATTATCACATAACTCTGATAATATACTCAAAATCTAAGATCTAACTTTTCCTTCTCCTATACCCAAATAAAAATGACTGAATAAACATCAGGTTAAATTGTCACCATTCTGAAATAAAGTGAGAGTTTGAGGTGGGTTTTTGTTTTGTTTGTTTTTTTTTTTTTTTTAAACGTGCATACCTTTTTTGTAGTGGAGAAGTGCATACAGTACCTGTTGTTACTCTTATGTGGTTCTTTAAAAGTTTTCATAAAGACAACAGGTTACCAGTGAAATATAATATCAGCTCATCAGGTTCCTCAGGTGCTCTTCTGCAAAGCTATGAAATAACAGTTCATCTCCTCCTTGGAGAAACCTAACACAAAATTTTCACATACAATCACCATAAGTTCTTCCCGCCTCCCCCCAGCTTCATATCCCACCCAACCCTTCAATTTCAGAAGATTTTTTTTTTTAAAAAGAAAAGAAAAGAAAATAAAAGAAAAGAAAAACAGCTTATAAAACAGCAAAGAAAATAAAGTTATTTTAATATATATAGAAAGAGAACAAAATGAAACTTGAGGGAAAACTTACTGGCGTTACAGTTTATCCTGATACAGTCTAGATGGGGAAAAATAAATGAAAGATGAAATTGCATCCTTCAAGGTAACAGCTGCAGACATCCAAAAACAATCAGTCCACCCTTCCGGGGACAGACACACGCAAAGAGATGTGGCCATTTTATACTTATATACAGTCTGAACAAGTTCAGGAGTGGGTGTATATGTACAGTATATTCTACGTAAATCTGTTACATAAATATATATATATACACATATATATACACGTATGTATAGAGAGATATACCAATATACATATAAATCCACGTGTTGACACAGAAAGCTATTCTCTTTTTATAGAAACCTATGCATCTAAGAGTATCTTCTACTCCAGACCATGAACTGATGTGAATTACAATACAAAAAATTGACAATTAAGGCACAAAAAAATCTTCCTCAAAATGCAAGTCATACTCCACTGTCATTTCGCTTTTTAAAGGCCTTTAGCAATTTCTCTGAGAAGCTTGAAGCTCAAAGTCAACCTTTACACTTGGTTTCTTTTGAATTAATTCGTATTGTTATTGCATAAATACACCATCTGTCCAACACAGAATACCTGTAAAATCAGCCTATGAGATTTGTTGGTGCAATATTTAACCCTTTCCAGCTCTCCCAAAGACAGACCCTCTTCTCATTCCCCCAATGCCAGCCCAGAACATTTAAAATGTGCACAGACACATTTGACACTGTCCGTTCAGGTGAGAAAAGGGTTAACATACTGCCCAGTTGTGTCCTGTCATAAAATGGCCACTTGCAAACAGCTAACCGCACGAACGCCCAGCCCAGATTTCAGCNTTTTTTTTTTTTTTTTTTTTTTTTTTTTTGCTTGGCAGGAGGAATGGGGATTTTTCTTTCAAAGGTCCCCAGCCCTGCCAGTTCCTCAGAGCCCAGTCTCGTCTTGCTGTCTGAACGCTAAGACTGAATGGGACGCTTGTAACGTTCAGGGAGAAGATGAAATGGGCAGTGAAGTGGCAGATCTGGGAACCTTTGCTGGCCCTGCTTCATTCAGAGGTTACAGGCAAGGGAGGGACAAAGAGGGATACACGGAAAGAAAAAAAGAGTTATGCTTGTGGAATCTAATAAATGGTAACTGAGGAGTCTGCACAAAGAAAACAAGTTGAGGTAGGGGAGCCTAAGCTAGAGGGCTTCTGAGCATTACTTCTCTCATTTAACACACTAATGCTCAGCATATCTCAGGATACGACCCATAAGAGGATCTTCTGTTTATAAATGCCTACTTACAGCCTTGCGAACACCCATTACTGTGGTGTCTGACGTGGGTGAGAGTTATCGTATCAGTGCTATTATGTATCTTGGGCCACGGTGACCTCCTCTCAGGAAATCAAGGCCATGAATAATAGCACCATGCTACCAGACACAACTAAAGCTTTGACCAGCAGGGACGGTCGTATTTATTACGGAGATATGGCCCAGCAAGAGAGATTGTGCAGAATGGCAAAGAAATATAATGTCGTTTGCTGCTTAACTGGACCAATTTTATGTTTACTCAGACAAATGTAGGAAAATTATTTCAGCAGCTGAAACTAAATGCAGTTCTTAAAAAATGAAAGAGGGGGAAGAATAAGAGTCTATAAATAAAGAGCCGTAATGAGCAGGGGCACACCAATCGGGAGCAGCATAGCCAGAGAGAGTCTGTTTTCAAGCAGAACTTCTCTTGAGAAAATCTGGGTTTGGTTTTGTGCGATTAGGTTTGTCATGTGTCGTCAACCGCAACAGAAAAGTGGGAGCAAACAGCCCTGGAGCAATTGGTACGATCACCGTACAGTGGTGGCTATATCCCTTCTAGGAGTTGGGTGGGGTAAGGGGAGCTCTGAAGTACATGCTGGGGAACCTCCCTCTATGACCTGCTGGAGAGTGAGAGCAAGAGTGAGAGAGACTCCCAAGTCACACTGCAAGCAAGTGAGATCAAGAGAGTTGTTACAGCTGGAACAACAAGGGAATATCTTACAGGCTAAACAGTAAGGCTGCTGGAAAGGGAAACATGGCTGGTCCTCAGCAATATTCATAAAATTTAGAAACTAAAACCATTGTTGTGTTATTGATGTCTGCGGAGAAGTTTTGCATATTACACTTTTTTGCAGCAATACTGAAATAACTACATATTCCAGGTCTTGCCCCAAGACTGAGTCACTGACTGCTCCAAGTGAAGGGATCGATGCTTCAAACTGAAAACCAGTGTAGCCCTTATCCTGGCTGCTAGAATTCTATTTCAAAGGACAGTGACAGCCCAGGCCACAGAGGGGGTTGCCCTGACAACTACCATGGCATTATTACATCTCCAGACTCTGCGAGTGCAAAGGCTCTCCAATGCCACGCAATGGGATGCCAGGCAGAAGCACACTCCAGAAGGACCAGCTCCTCAACAACTCTTGGTCTAGCTGGGTCAGTGGGGCAGCTAAGTGAGCGCATCTGCCTGTGCTGCTACACCAGCATCACCACACTCTCCACGCTATTGTCAAAGAACAAGCACAGGTGGTTTTTTCATTTGCTTAATTCTGAGCCTTGCCCAAAGCAACCAAAAAAAAATTTCCAATCATTAATACGTGAAGCTGTTTTCTCCCTCTTACATCAGTTTAGAAAGGAAGAAAATACGTATTTTCCTCTAAATTAGTACAATACTACAAATCCAGAGCAGAGGATGCTTCCCATGGCAGTAAGGTGCAGGTTCAGTTTGGTCTTTGTGCTCAAAACAGCAGCAGCTGGAGGATCCAGGAATAATTTAAAAAACTGCTTGGGATCCCTCCTGCACAGTATCAGGGCAATAAGACTTCTGGTAATCATCATCTGGGGCTGTCAGCACTGTATTCGACTTCTACTGACAGGATTTGCTTTATTTAGGTATGGCCGTATTCCTGACTCAAAGGTTTCCCTTTGCTTTAGGTTTTGAAGATAAGTATACCTGAACAGCTGTAAATCCAGTCACGTGCCAGTTCAGCAACTGGATGAGGAATCTGAGGACAGCAGTAAAGTGAAAACACAGTCTGTAACTGCATGGGGAGCAGGATGAACTTCCCATCCCAGCAGGATGAGCTGTGAAGACTTTCTACAGTTACTTTCTTACATTATGATTCCCAATGTAAACCCGAAGCTGCTTCCTTAGTGCTCAGATGGGAGGTTTTCCAGAGCACATCACCTGGAAAATAGGCCAAAGACCCACTCCTTGGAAGAGGTTAAACAGCTCCGCTGCAATTAGCTAACACTAGGGATTCATTGCTTGAATGGAGATCTCTTTAGTAGCAGACAAAACTCTCTGCAAATTAGGCCTGTATTTCTTATCATTTGTATCTTTGTGCCCCAAAATAGTGATATTTATTTGACTTGCTAAGGCAACAGGCTGTTTTTTTTTCCCTGAATCAGGAAAGCAAGCCACCTTTGTTGCATGAGGACAAAGTGTTTGCTCCTTTTGATGAGCATCCACATGTGGTTATGGAAGAGCACTTTAAGGCAAGACTAGGACAAGAAAGATAATGGGGGCCTGACTGTTTCTAAGCTCCCTCTAGGTTATTTCCTATGGGGAAACCAGATGAGGTCCTGTGCACGCTCTTACCTCATGTTATAGTGTGGCTCCTTGCCTCTCTCCTACTTGCATGCAGTCAGACTGTGCACCCACCTGTAACTGGCAACTGACAAATATTTTTGCCTGTCTATGACAATTAAAAAAAAAAATCAGGAGCACTTGTGTGTACTGATTATAGAAAAGAAATTTATTAATGAGAAACTGTGAATGAGCATACACTTGCAGGTATGAGTGTATGATTTGCATAAAAGGAAATTTGGCATAAAAGTTCACATACATTTTAAAAAAGAAAAATAGAAAAATATGCCTGCCCTGTTTTTACATTGGAATGACAAAAGAAACTTTGCATTTTGGAGAGGCAAAGATGTTTTTGACACCCCTGAGGAGATATCTTAGGAAAAGATAGGCAAGAGGGATGATTACGCTTCCTTACAAGAGGACTGACTCAGGTTAACAGGAGGTAGGCAGTATTTATTCTAGTCACCAGTGACCTCAAGATAAGCCAGGCCAGGAAAAAAATATCCTGAAATATTACTTAATAAAAGTTAGTGAAACTATAACCCTCCCACTCACTAATGGGAGGGAAAAAAGTGAAAGTGTATCTCCCTATCGGACCAGCCATTTTTTTTTTCTGTTTCTCCACATCTTCTCAGCATCATAAATTATTCCCAAGCATGTTCCAAGCCATGATTTGCTTCATTTTTCTCTCTCTGTCTCTCCTTCCACTCTAGACCTATTTCTTTAGAGTCCTTCTCAACAGAAGTGAGATCTGTACCACATTTGGACTTCTAATCTTCACACAACAAACACCCAAACTACGGTGAGCCATGCTGTCAACATGCAGACTGCAGTGCCGCGGGCACCCACACGGGAAAGGCCTCAAACAACTTCCTCGCCCCTCTTTCTCCGAGAATTATTCATCACTGCTCCTCCTTTCCCTTCCACAGCAAGCACCCAGCCCCCCCGGGGCCCACCCACGCCCGCTGTACGATGCGTCTATGCCCCTGTTTGGTTTGGACACTGAGTGCTGAGGGGGTGAGTGGGATATGCCAGCCCCTGCAGGCTGCTCTGTACGCTCTGTTCTCAGGGCTGTTTGCTGTGCGGGCCGCAGGCTTCAGGCCTTTGAAGGGTTGAATACCATCTTTTGATTTACCATGGCTGATGGGGTATGGGAAAGCTTTACAACTGAAATANAAAAAAAAAAAAAAAAGAAAAAAAAACAGAGGAAAGACCTTAATAACCACAAAAATGATAATAACTGATCAAATGGAATAGACCAAAGACGAGAAGAAAAAGACAGCTCTTAGTAATAGTTTTAAATGACTTATAAGAAAAGCACAATTAAATAATTCACCACTCAAAACAGTCATTGTTTGCACACATCTGTCATGCATTAGACCCTCTGGGGGATGCTGACACGAAGTTAGTCAGCACCGAGCATACTCAGGTCTTCAGAGGTGGTGCTGATGACTGTTTCCCACTGGTAAGGGGATTTTGGCAGGGTCGGATAATGACGATTTGGTTATCGTTTGTGACATTTTGGCTATGAAGAGTCTCCTTAAAGAGTTAGATGTGACTTAGAGTAAACAACTGAAAATGAATGGCTCTGGTAAGGTCATTCCTCCTCAAATTCTGTTTCTTCAACAGCAAGGTAACTTTGCCATTTTGATAGAAGGAAAGTCCTGTTTCAAGGAATGTATCTGACAGCTTTATAAATCTGAAGAGAGGAGGGATGAAGCTTAATCCAGTTTCCAACAGTCTAAACTACCCTTCTGTTGAGTCGCGCATAGATGGAGAGTGCTGACAGGTTTCCACTGATGCAGCCTGTAGTAACTTCTGGGGGAAGATTCAACCTCACAAAAGTTTCCAGCTGAAAAGCTGGCAAATCTGGCATACGCACTGCTTCAGTCCCTGCAACTACACAAAAACAGCCTTCAGCTAACACCGGGTTTGGTTTACAGATTTTGTCCCCGTATTAAACCATCGATGACACATCTCTTTCCAAACATGCGTAGACCATATGTCAATTCTTTATCCATGTCTTGCAGCTGCCAGATAGAAGAGTTGAACAGTCCACCTCTAGGCTAGGTGATGGTGTAACAGACCCCAGTGAGTGTTAAAAGTGACCAATGCCAATCAGGCACACAATGTTGACAGGCCCTGAGGGAAAATATTGTCTGCCAGCATGATATAAGGAAAACTGGAAAGGAGAGAGTAAGCTGTAAAAAGCTAAGTATATTCAGGGTTATCTAAATATGCTCTCTTCCTATTTACATAGGGACTAAGTCTGGGAGGCCCTGAATACCCAAAAGGAGCAGTTCCTCCTATTCTTATTGATCTTAGAGGAAGATGAAGATGTAACAAAATCGAACAAGTGGTACCTTTCTCCGAAGAAAAAGTGAGAATTTTTATGAAGTCTGGCAGTTTTCATGCTGTAGTACTTTTCATGTGGGAGTATCAAAGGCGACAGAAGCAGCACTTACTAAAATACTACCACATCCCTGACAGGTTGCAAAGTATTCTCTCTTCAACAAAGAGACAAACTAAGGCATGCAAGGAAAAAGAATTGGCTCTGGGTTACAAGGGGGTAGTGTAGAGCTAAGCAGATGCTCAGCTGCCCCATCACTTGTCTGACAGAAGCGTGCCACTGCCAGTCTTCCAGTGATTAAGTTTATTCTCTGAGAAGAAAATGGCTAGAAATAGTTGCCAAGAAAGGAAACAGTTGGGAAAAAAAACAATCTCATTTTACCACATTATTAGCACCAACTGTATTAGATCAGAAGAAAAAGCAGACACAGATATATATATATATATAAACACACACAGTGGAGTTTTGTGAAAGATTCTCTTTGCACATGTAAGAATCCTCAACAGCAATTCTTTTGAGCTGTTCTCCAGAGAAACCCTGCAAATCTATGAAATTTTCCTTCACTTAAAGTTAATATAGGCAGAGATGGCTACCATCAGAGTGCTGTTTCTCTTTATTTGAGAACTTACTGTCATAGCTAAAGTTGATCTGTCCCTCTGTCATCTAGGCCAGTCTGGAGAGCGCAGCAACTGCTCCTATGCTAGCTAGACACTCAATAGTGCTTTACACTTCTCCAGTCAAGCTAAGCAGAGCATATATATATTCTAAACAGGAACTCTATAACACTATATTTTATATTTTTTTATTTTTTCTTAATAAAAAGCAAGGGTTTCTATAGCCCTTTAGATGGAGACTTTTTGCTTTTAAGAGATATGAACTTGTTTAAAGGCATCTTCTTCTCTTCACTTTCCTATTCCAAAAGCAGATATTAGGGTCTGACTTGCACTTTCAAAACCAAAAAGACACTAGAAGCAATTTTAAAAAACAAGCTAGTTCCAGATGACAACTGCTGGACAACATATTGCTCAGGTGAGGATGAGGAACCCTAAAATCACCACTCAAACTGACCTATGGTGCAGGAAGACCTTGCTAAACTTACCATAACAGGAGTTAAAAAAACAAGAACCACTACTACAGGTATGGGTGTATAATACTTTTTTTGCCCTCTACAAACAAAGCCACTACATGGTTTGCTCCTGATATCACCACAGCAGGGCTTTGAAGATGCTGATACCATTAGCTCAGAAAATACGAAAGCTTGTTCCATGGGGCTTAGTATTTTGAAAGCTTTCACAGATCATGCACACATCTTCATATAGAGTACCCTACATATTAGAAGAGGTTTAACATTTTGCCCTATTGTGATAGTTCTGCCTCTCTGACTCAGAATCTCTTTTTAGTTATATTCCTGGAGTCACATGAAGCAACAAGTTGCATCACTGAAAAGGGAAAGAAAGCTTCAACTTGTCTATTTACATTCTTTAAAAAGGCTATTTGTCAATCAGTACAATACTTAAAGACTGACAAGAAAATGGAGCCAGGCTAATCTAACAGCACATTCACTCCCAATTTTTTTTTTCCATTGTTCTTATTGTTGGACTTCTTTCTAATTGTCTTTTTTTTATTATTTTCTGGGAAAGCGTAACTCTAAGGAGACAGAACACAACCGTTTGGGATGGGAGGGGATGCACTTTTATTATTGCCTTCATTTTAATAAAGACACAATCAAAAAATCCCAGGCTTTTTAACTACATATGAAAAGCCCTAAAGGCTGAAAGATACACCAATTAGAAAAAAAGAAATAATTAGCAAATTAGTAAAATAGACCAAGTTGTATCAAACGCTGCCAAATTCCGTAAAGGGCATGGGATTCACAGGACTTGTGCTTGTCACCATACTCACTTTGCTTCCCTCCCATGTTTGGCTTTGACTGTTTTGAGTGATGCTGGATGAATGAGGGATGTAACTGATCAAAAGATGGACCAAGCAGCATGTCTCACACAGAGCTCACCAGTCCCAGACCAAGAAAGGAAACTTAAAAACTCAAAGACTTAAAAACCAACACTGTCCATAACGAAGAACTGACAGCAAATCTTCATGCAGCAATGCAGAAGAGAATTTCTCTCCGCAAGAGAATATCATTATGAAGGCCTCAGCAGTTATTTTAGAAATCAGTCCAATCCAATCAAACCAACAGAAATTAAACAAGATGACTAAAAAAACCACTAATCACAAGCCCAAAGTAATAGTGAAGGGGCAGCGGAAGGTTTTTATACGATACCTAAATTGACCATAAGTTTGACACGGCCTCCATCCAGCTCCAGGCGCAGAGTGTCAGCAGAGTCTCGTGAGGTGGTTGCCATCAACAGCCCATAAGCGCGCTGGGACATGAAACGGAAGGACACATCTTCTGCTTCTGTATGCATGACCATAGGCATGATGATCTTCATGTACATGCTGCCATCATAGCTCAAGATAGAGGCCTCTGCAAGGAATCAGCAAACAATTGCAAAAAATTAAAAGAAATTACACTTTTGTGCAACCTTCACTCCTGAAGAACCCTGACGTGTCATAGAGCACTGTGTTTACAGAAACCATACCACTCGCCGTAGTAAGGTATGTAACTATGGAAAAAACACAGCAACTGTTTAACTGCATCCCGCAACCGTATGTGGCAAGTATGAGCAGCAAACAAAGATAACGGCATTCACCACAACTGGATGCAGCAGTACCCATCGAGACACAATCCCCAAGGACAAGGGTGTTAGCTCAGGATCCTTTTGTGATAATGAGCTGGCAAAGCCTCCATTTTTCACATCTTCCAGAAAATGCAATCTCCTCCGTTAGTCCAGCCTTCCCTGGCACTGGCTGTAATGACTACTTTAAATAATGTCTACAACACTTCTACTAGATCATTTAGTCTTGCCTTTGAAGGCTCAGAGTTCCTATTGTTGGTACTCTTAAGAGCTGTTGCTTTTTTAGAGAGGAATTTCATTCCATTGCTAGCACTTTAAAGAAAAACAACTGTATGAAGCAAGTTTCCTAGCAGGTCTATTCTACATCAGATTTGTGCTCGTTTGTGGTTTTATATTTCTCCTATTTTTACCAATAACTAATGTTAGTAGAGCTCTGCTGACACAACATATGGCACTGCAATGCAAATGAAGAAAGGAACAAACCAAACTCCATTGCAAGTTTAAGTGTCATTCAAACACAGGAAAAGTCAGGAGATGGAGGCACAATGAAAGCCAGGAGGAGGAAAAAGAAAAAAGACAGCAAGGAAAGAAATTATAGTTTTCTACCTTCTCTGAGGATGTCAAAGAAAATAGGAAGTTCAGCTGAAGAAAGGAGTTATGGTACTTAACATTCTCTATTTGTTCAGGGTCTTGCCTGCAGAAACAGATATTCTTCTCTAAGGGGGTAGAATTAAAGTCTTGTGATAGAACTGCAGCAACCGCTACAGCATGGCAACCATAGTTTCAGTTTGGGAATATGTTCCAAAGCATTTTTATCTGCAAAATTTACAAATCTACATAAATATATTAATGTATGAATCAGAGTCCCTTCTCCCCACAGCCAACCCCTACCAAAGGCAGAGCTGTAGAGATTGCTCCATGTAGGACTTCTACCAGAAAACTACATATAAAAATCCCAGAGGTTAAAAAAAGGCCAGTTCAGCTCCCTAGGCATGTGGAAGGATTGCTTTGTAAAGCACTCTTACCAGTGCCTCTTCCAGTTTAACTACAATTTTGTCAAATGGTTGAGATTCACACCAGGCATCACACACACACACCGAATAAAGCTAACACCCCGCTGAATTTACCCAGCTGCAACAACATGTATTTGGAATCTAGATGTTCTCCTTATGCTTCACCCCTTTGTCCCATATTTCCCAGCCAGGCCACTCATGCTGACAGAAGCAGAACTTCTAGAGGGAAACAGCAAGCTTGGTGGAGGCAATCCTGACATCCTCTCAATGTTTAAATGTTAGATGCTAGAGTAGGGTAGACGGATGGGAAACTGAGGACCAGCCATATGTCCGTGCTGGAAAGGACCCATGGCTGGCTCCACAATGGCCAGTAACAGAACTGCAGTGTGTAATAAATATGCAAATGAGGTGATAAATAAGGATATAAGTATCAAGCTGATAAAGTGACAAAGGAGACACGTATATGGTCACAAAACGTTTGCTGGTGATCACTGCGGTTGTGCTGGTGCAGCAACCCGCTGCACTAATAGCTGCAGCACCTCTCTGGTCCTGGGACGTGCAAACCCTCTTATTTTAATGAGCACCATTAAAATAAGATGGCTGTGAACAGCATCCCTACTCATCATTGCTTAGCTGTGCTCCCCACACACTGTCATGGTCTGTACACACAAAGCTTTCTACACGCACTACCCACCCAGCCATATATACACCTTCTGGGTACCAGCTGTCAGCACTGCCCTGAGGAGTCACATCTTCACTTGGCCAAGAAACAGAGAAGGAAAGAAACCTTCTTTCTCAAGGTGGGGGAATGGTTTCTTCTTTTCAAAGCACAATTCTCTTTCCCCTCACGTCTGCACCTCTTCCTTGCCACCCACAGCTGCAAGCTGGAACTAAATGTACTGTATATTATACATACACTCAAAGGCAATGCGTATGTACACACAAACCCTCCGTGCTCTCTTTCCTCTCTCTCTCTGCGGATTGTATTAGAAAATGCAGTCAAGCGTGAAATGGCTCTTTTGACGCCTTCAGCTCAGATGTGCCTTGCATGAAACAGTTGCTTGCCCTACCGCCTGAATAGCTGCGAGAAAGGGGTTGGAGGATATCAGGACTACGAGTGGGAGTAGCTGACAGAAGTTCCCCAGCTCTGCTGCTTCCTTCTCCGCAGAACCATGCGTTGGATGCTTTGGAACCATGAGTCTTTTTGCAGACACTAGAAGACAACAGACTGGAAGTGTGGTAATAACGAGTCTCCTTCCCTTCAAAAAGAATTCATGTCCTTCAGCTCCAGTGGTCCCATTGCCAGAAAATTACTGTCCTTAGACAAGAAATACCAACCAATATTATACTTATGTAAGAAGGACCCGACGAACACCCAGAATTGCTGAAGACGGCACAAAAGTCTAGCAAGTGTTTCAACTGACACCCCGCAGTAGCCTAAATCGGGTATTACTGTCCCTTCTCTGTCCAGTGTGCTGCAAACAGGGAGCAATAAATCCTTGTAACAATTAAGCAGATAAAACTAAATAGCCTGAAACAGTTGAAACAGCCTCTGCACAATCATAGGAGATGATGAGTTTCTGTTCTTGTGTGTGCCCTATGCTGACCTAAGTCTGGCCCGGCTCAGACCACCTATGCACTTGACATCTTTTAAAAATAAAGAGATTTCATTCTCACCTTGCAAGTCTTCACCATGTGGAGCATCTGGGAGCTTTTTCAGCACATCTCCTTGCAAGCAGTCCAGCTACAGAAATACCCCTTCAGAGGAGGGTATTGCCTAGTAGCAGTCATTCAAATAAAACCTACCTCCTTGTCCTGACAGTCAGTGCCCAAAACTCGAGGAAGGCATGCTATAGCTGCGCAACATATACAGCAAAATCTGCTCAGGGTTGAATGTAACCTGACAACAACTAGGTGACCTCAGCCTCCTACAGGCACCCATTCAATTGTCCTCAGCCATCTGCAGCAATGGGACTGTAATGCTTTTGTTCAGCACCATAAATAAAGGCAGCAGCACAGTTATCCAAGTTTAAAATACATGCATATTCCTTCCACCCTTCTACTTTTTGGGTAGCTATTATACTTGGATGTCTCACAGAGACATGCATAGGAGCAATGGGGGAAACCATGTTTCAGAGACCCACAGATTCGTACAGGCAAAAAGATCCAGAGTGGCATTTATTTACAATCCCAAAGCCAGAAGCTTCATTGCCATTAGCTTGGAGATGGGAAGAGGAAGAAACCAGGTGCTGATTCAAAACCGCCCTGACATAATGCCAGAGATCTGTGAAAATCAATATGTTATTAGGAGCGATTAGCTTCCCAGTCTTGTGCTCTGAGACCCTGCCAGCTTTAATTTTACACTTAGCATCCAAAGGAGCAATTCACTGCTGCTTCCCCACAAAGCTCTGCATAAACCTCCTGGGGAGACGGCAACGGGCGTATTCTTAGAATACAGACAGAAAAATATTCAAGACCTCTTCACATTCTTTCTCCTGCTTTCTAACCTTTTTCTTGTATTAATCTCCATTCTTTGCCTCCTCCCTTTCTTCTCCCTTTTACAGTTTTTCTGTAGTCTCCTGTTCTTCCCTGTGGTCTCTGTCCCCTGGCCCCCAGACTACAATGTAATTTCTTCCTGAAATTTCCAGAAAGATGACGGTGCAAAAAGAAGGAAAAAATATCCTCCCTTCACAAAAAGTTTAGCTGAACTCACCAACAACAGCAGTTTACACAATGTATGTCCCCTAGCTACACGCGCGAGAGTCAGCTATCGCCACCCACTCCCACCGAACAGAGCTTCCAGGGACAACTGTCACCAACTGGAGAGGCACGAGACACCCGGCAAGGAGCAAGTGTGGAAAACAGGTATGCTGGTTCAAACCTATGGAGGAATATAGATGAAATGTTTCCACCTTCTCACAAAAATTCAAATATGCTTAAAGAAAAAGTGCCAAAGCTTTGTATCCACAAACCAGACAAAACTGTAGGCATTACACAGCACACCTCTTTCCCTCCCATATCCACTTGAAGATATATGGCCACAAATAAAAACAGCCTTGATTTTCTGAAAACCAAAATTACACTTAAAACAAACCAAAAAAAAAGAAACAAAAAAACAACCTAAAAAAACAAAACCAACAACAACAATACTGGAAAAGAGGCCTAAAAAAAGAAATAGAAATCCTCATTCCTAACCAAGTGGATTCCATACAGATGAGTTTCACCAACAGAGGTCTGTCAAGTAATTAGCAGAGCCCGAATGTAATCACTCAGACTGAAATCTGACTAGGACACAGGAGATAATGCTCCTTTTTTTGGTGGAAAAAAAAGGTCACAGGAACTTTAAGTGCTCACAAGTGGTTATGACCTTGCGCGTCTGTCTTCTGGCAGGACAGGAGCCAGGAGCTGTGGGGCTCCCTGCTGCCCAGGGCTGTCCCACACACCCAAGGAGGTGATCACGACAGACCTGCAGATCATGGCCAGGTCCAACCAAGAGCCCAGGCAACATCATGGCGATAAGGAAGGTCCGGGGTCAGCCCGGGAAGTCAATCTGCAGGCGAGGGCTAAGATCAGGTGCCACAATCACCAGGCAGGGCCACAGTGACAGGGATGGGACATGGGCCCGGCTCAGCAAGGGCCCGTGGGCAGGTAGAGCTGCAGGGAGCTGGAGACCAGCCCTGCTGTAGCATCACTGGGGCAGGGGCTGATGGCCACGGGGTCCTGGGCCATGGGCAGGCTGGGGGAGCCCTGGGGGCTGGGCACAGCCTGTCAGTGCCCTATGGGCCCTCGCGGCGTGGAGCCAGTGGTATCATGCTCCTGCACTGTCCTCGCTGACCCAGAAGAAAAGTCCATGTTTACTAAATGCACTACGACACCTTTTGCAGCAAACTGGATTTTCCCTGGATGTCTCCCATGGAGCCTCCCTGGACCTCACCTTACTTAGCCTGCCAAATAGGAAAGAGCATCTTGAAGGGATGTAAATGTAATTCATTACCACTGAGAGCAACGACAACAAGGAACACTAAACCATCTTTAAATACCTGCCTAAGAGAACCATTACATTAGAAATAAGAATGGGTTTTATTAGTCTCGCAAAATACCCTGCAAATAATATCACTAATCAGCCACTGGTAGGTTTATTCTGCTAGTAAGAACAAAGCTATTCTGCTTTAAAGATTCCAGCCTGACAAGATGTCAATAGCATTAACATCAGTTGTTATGCACTGCAAACTCATGAAGATAAAACAGCCAAAATCTTGGACACATACAACCACAGAAATGTAAAGAACCTAGACTGGTTTTGCCGGTGCTTCATTTCCCTCACAGACCAAAGAACATCAATCCCAATTTTTCTTTGCTTCAAATTAGGATGACACTTTCCTTCCCTACTCCCAGTGGGTATACAGCTGCTTTACAAAAGGACCTTCATATCCTGAAGCTCAGCATACCATTAGCCCAGCATACCATTAGCCCAGCTCCCTCGCTCTGTTCTAGACTAAGTAAACCTCTTTTGTTCAACTTCTAGCTTTTATTTTGTAAAAATTGCCTTTTCTGCTTCTCACTTCTGGCTTCTCTCTGATTTGTATACCACTTTCTTAAATTCAAATGCTCCAATTTGAATAGTGTATGTCAGTTAAGACTAAACAGGCACTAAAAGTGGAATAATTACATAAGACACCCCTATCACTACAATGCGTACAAAATATTTCCAAATGAGCAGCAAACGAGAAAGATAATAGAGCTAGCTTCAAGGCATTCATCACATTTTCAGCGATGCAAGAACACTGGTGGAGCAGTAATAATAATTGTCACTTATAAGGCCGCTGCTATAGACAAAAAACACTAGCAGATGTTTACATAGGCCAGATGACATCCAAATGAATATTTTTCAAACATATTTTTTCAAAACATTGCAAAATTTATTTCCTAACATTATTTAAAACTTTTCATTACTTTCAACATACATTTAAGTTTGAAAATAGCCCAGAAGTGCAGGTCGGTTCATATAAAATAAGAAATTCCTGAAGAACACCCGAAGTGCAAACCACACTTACCTATTTATCTAGAAAGTCACAACAGAATAAATACCCTATTCACCATTTCCCTTTCCATACCACTGCCTCCTCCGTGTTCCAGTACCTTATATATTTTCTATCTCTTTCCTTTGTGGTTTTTCCAAACACAAACAGAAACATCAAATTACTGCAGAAAAAAATTATCGCCCAAGTATCCACAAAATGGAAGACATACAAAAATCTAGGCAAAGAAGGCAAACTAAGAGCCCCACGGAACACATCTGTTTGAAAGTGCAATGACCGTGGTCATGAACTGAAGCAATTCTGATTTTTTTTTCAGAACTAAACAAATTTTTTTTCTGAATCAAAAATTAACACCTTGATTTTTCTAGTTCTATATTATAAGGAGGTTATATAATACCAAAATCGTGTAAACCCGTCCTGAGAATTTTCACATCAAAGTGGGCAAAATCTCAAGGAACTAGTTAAAAGTATGACGCTTCCACCATTGTAAGGGAAAATCGCAGCAGATTTTTGACTGTCTACAACAAAAGCTTCAATGGGGACCACCTAAATTTCAAACTGACCTACAGAAGGCATATTAAGGTCCAGGATCCCAAATCTCCCTCCATTAACAAACCTCACAAGCCTTTGCACTCTGGATTCTAGCCTTGTTTAACTTCTGTAACGAACCAACTCTGCAGCTCCCGAGGCTAATCTGTGGCTACCCTACAAAGAAGTTATGTACCAGTTTCCATCAGCATCAGGCTTGGTACGTGCTTCCTCTCCTCCTGTTGTCACCACACACAAAAGAGGATAAGTTAATTAAGCGGTGTTGTCAGGTAGGGAGTTACCAGGAAAAAAAAACAACCTTTAATCCACAATGAAAGGTAAATGTTATCTAATAAACTCTGCATCTCCCTTCTTAGGGCTGAAATCATAAAGAACTGGGGCTAGGGAGGAGCTGTAAGAGCACTGAGTAGCACAGTGAAAATATTTGCAGACAGAGGAAACTGTAGCTTGTAAATGTTATTGCTAGCCCTGGGAGGTGATGAGCACGGCTATATTGCTGTAGTGAAGCTTGGCAGAGACGCAGGGGAACCAAGACGGAGCACACGGGCTCTTCAAACTTACTCCAAATGTCACTCTAACATTTACAGAGCTGTATACAACTATTTGGGAAGAAATCTCTGGCAAGAAGGCTAAGGGTAGAAGAAAAATTGCTCCTCAAAGCCAAGGAGGGTAATAAGAAAGGCATNGGGCTCTTCAAACTTACTCCAAATGTCACTCTAACATTTACAGAGCTGTATACAACTATTTGGGAAGAAATCTCTGGCAAGAAGGCTAAGGGTAGAAGAAAAATTGCTCCTCAAAGCCAAGGAGGGTAATGAGAAAGGCATGGGGAAACCTGCTACTAAAATGATAGTCTGCAAGTTTGCGTTATGTGGGCAATACAGTTTAGAAAGTGATGTGACTTCTGTGTAGTTCGAAAATCTCTGAGTCTTCCTCAAGGCACTGTCAAGCTGCATGAAGCATCTGATCACTTTCTTCTCAGTAGTGTTTACTAAGAAAGAGGGATTACAGCAAAGATGGAGTTTGGCTCATCTCAGAGGTGTACAGTGAAAAAAAAAGGCAGCAAACACAATTTACAGCAAGGGAAATTCCAGAAAATTATACGGAAATATTACACAACGATTGTAGCCACACACTGCCACAGTTGTAGTCTGGGCCGGACTGGCCACCGAGGCGAACAACAGATGTTCTCCCAGGCCTGGAAATGTTCAAAACTCAACCAGATAATGCCTTTAACAAGTGATTCTGCTCTTGAAGTTGGCCCCACTTGGAGCAGGCAGTTGGGACAGAGACTTCCAGAGATCCCTTTCAACCATGATTATTCTGTGCCAGGATGCACCGATTTCACTGGATATTGTACCATTTCAAAGACATCACCTTACACCGGCAAGTTGCTACTGATCTGAGATGGAAAAGATTTTGTCTTCTGAGTTACTGCATTAATGGGAATGCTGCTTACAGCACATTGTCAAGACTGAAGAAACAGAAGATTCAAAACTTTGCTCTCCTACAGGCATTGTATGTCCTTGGGCAAATTCTTTACCTCTGCTGAATCATCTCAGAACAATTACAGTTTAGAACCAAACATATTATGATACTACTAAACACATATGACTGTTGTGCTTTCAGTCCTTTTCTCCCACAAACCAGTATGCTCTCACTGAACTGGCACGTCACACACTGCCAACATCTCCCAGTGGCTGCTGACTCCAAGGTGAAAATTGAAGGGTTCTAAGGGTGGCTCTCAGCAGTAAAATTTGCATTACTTCCCCAAATTTCCAGGAGATGAAGGCTCTGCTATAAAATCTACAGAGGTGGGAAAGCTACTAAAAAGGCAGTTATCACCAGCCTACCATCTTTGAAAAGCAAGGCTGTAACAGGAACTACATTCATAACCTTGTGTAAAAGCACAAACAACCTCCCCTCAGTTCTGTTTTTTGAATACTGGAAAGAAAACCAGTAAGTCATATTGTCTCTTGCTGTTGGTTTAAGGAAGGTGCACAGCATGGACCAAATAACCCTCAATTTCCTTTTCTTCCTTTTTCTCATCCAACAGCCCCAAAACCCTGAACTTCGTAAAGTCCTGGAAGAGGTGCTTTAATAGGACAGGGAGCAGAGGGAAAACATGGGTCTACAAACTGTAGGGTAAACTTGTCCACAAAAATCACAGGCACACCGTAGTGTTTTTGAAAAAGCAACAATTCTTCAACCCAGGAAATCTCTGATTTAGGAGGGGCCAGACGTGAGAGACTGCCATGCTGAAAATAAGTAGGCAGAGGAGCTGGGTAACTATTTATAACTAATGTAAGACAAGCAGCTTCATGGAAATGGCACTATCACAACACTCACAAAGGCTGGCAAATAGGTCATCTTTGGTGATAGAGCAGGTAGCAATTAGGAGGGGAACAACAGCATATATGCAGTGGAAAAACACAGGATAACATATCATTTAGGGTTTCAGACTACAACTTCCAAACTTAAAATATAAGATAAACTAGGCTGAGTTTGTAATACTAGGACCAGGGGGGGAGGTCCTTTCAGAGCCTTTTCTTCTCCTATCACAGAGCTGCTGCTTTCCCTAAAAAGATTTGCGAAGCCACTAATCCCAGGGTGGTGCCTGCCCAAGAGCAATGCTCAGTCAGTGCAGTACAGACAGTGCAGAAATGATTTCCAGGCATCCCACAGGCTCTTTCCACTCCTAATGAAGTCATCAGCAGAGATGCAATGGCCAGGACTGCTCACCCAGCTAATTGCAACCACTGTCCAATTATTGTAACCACGATAAAAAGCAAAAAAGAGAAGCAGAAACTAATAGTTGGCATAGGATGGCAGTTGTTATTGCCAAGATCATGAAGGCTGAAGCAAGAGATACATGTTCAAGCCTGTACATTTCACTAGCAGATAAAAGAAATTAAGTCCTACTTTCAAGTAATAGGCACTGCCTTTTGAAAACATGATTGTCCTGCAGACCAAATTCCACTGTACGACTCTGGTACCTGTAAAGAAATATGTTTATAAAAAAAGAAATTTTGGACAAAAAAGGGAGAAAAAAAGAATTAATGTTGGCATGTATGGTGCTTCTGTACCAAAGATGACCCAAATTTCCCAGAATTTCCTTGTTTAGACAATTAAAGAATGTCCATGAGCTGTCCCCCTCTGGCTCCAAACATGACCAAGTGCAGTTTCTCTCTTTCAAAATCACTATCTCTTGGTAAGGACAGAGTTCGCAATTCGTAGTCCAAAACACTGTTATAATTATGCAAAATCATACAGTTATTAAACTCCTACAAGCCTATCTCAAATACTGAAGGCTGTGGTGCAGGATCTTCTAAGTGCATAAACTAGCATCCAGTGGATGGGTTTACATACAACAGCAGCCAGCCCAAACCCTCCGTCCAAAACACAAAGTTTTATATTCACGGAGAAGAGTTCCATTAATCTTTTTCTTCTTCTCTGAGCTTCAAGAGCCTCCAATGATCTTGATGGGAACTGTAAAAGATAATAAAACCTACTTCCTGTGGAAGCTGTGAAGCTTTAGTGTTGGCAAATGTTGTGAGATCCTCCAGTAAAAAGAACTGTAGATGTATAAATTGTGACAGCGACAGCAGCTGTGACACCCTAAAACTTTCACATTCACCACTGTGCCACCCATTTTATTCACTTTGAAGTTATGGGCAGCAGTCAGAATACAATGAAGAGTGTCACACTCCAAAAGCACCATCCTGATGCCACAGTTAAGTAAAGCTGAATCTTCCTCAGCTGCTTCTATCAGTAGACTTACTGAGATAGTTCCTGAGGCCTGAGTCTATTCCAATTCAAAACAAGACCAAATCTTGAAATCATCAGGTTTCTAGACTGAAAATGTCGTTTCAGTGAAGAAGATTTTTGAATCGCTTTCTATGGTATCTATGACTTCTGCTGAAATGCTTGGATGTCTTCTGCTCCTAACTGAAATTGGAAAGCAGTCACATTGTCACACCATATCAAGACATTTGCATCCACTTACAGATAAGATGTGAGAATGTACCCACGTCCTGTATTGTTCTCTTTATACTAGACATAATGGAAAACTTGAGTTAAGAGAGATTTGATGGTGAATAACCTGCTATTTATCCTGTCTAAAGCACTTCTGTCCACTGTAATAAAGTCCAGAGGGACATTTACTCTCCAGATTGCTAGCAGCAAACCAGATGTGATGTATTTTGTTACAACATTTCTGATCCATTACATCAAATTATGCCAGATTAAATGCAGCCCATCAGGGAAAAGGGTTTCCTCAGTCCCGTAAATTGCCTCAAACATAAAATTCAGTGTTTGCTTATCAGTGACTGCACCTCTGGCATGACATCACTTTCCATACAACTTCTTCACTTGATGCTAGGCAGCATTCCTGCAGAATTAACTGCCTGGGAAGGAACTTTGCAATGAGTGGGCAGGTAATAAAAAGCTTCATTTCACCATGGTGTTCTCACGTTCTCTAGGTTCCTCTTTATGCGCTAAACCTGAAAGTCACACAGACTAATCACAGAATGGTTAGGGTTGGAAGGGACCTCTGGAGATCATCTAGTCCAACCCCCCCTTGCCAGAGCAGGGTCATCTACAGCAGGCTGCACAGGACGGCATCCAGGTGGAGGAAAGATAGCAAGGAAGAATTGATTCCCCCACCGCATCAGTGTTAGCCCTCGCACTGTTCAGAACAGCAACAAGGATGATACAGTCGATATCCCTGCTCCAAGGGTGGGGTGAAGAATTCAAACAAAAACCACTCATACCTAAAGACCAGAGTTCAGAAATACATGAGACAGAGAAAAAATGGGTGTTTTGTAGTCTTAACCTAAAGATAGGTTTTTCCACATCCTAAAATCAGTGTTTAGAATGACCTGCAGGGCTGCCTGTGCTCTGAGGAAGTCCATGACAGGGGGAGGAATAAAGCTACATATCACACGTACGACATGTTTACTAACCGGCGTGGCAGACAGAAAGTTCAGTCTCTAAGAATAGATTCTGAATTCTAATAAAAATTTAGGTATTTGATAAAAAAAGTTCACAGCCACAGCCTTAATGCTCTGTACAGTGGAAAGAATGGTTTGCTTTCCCCTAAAATGTCTCCCAGACTCTTAAGTGCAGGAGAGGTGGAGCTGGGAGAGTAAATTGCAAAAGCCATCCCATTTAGCTGAGTGGGATCACAGGGAAGGTCAGGACAGTTAATCACCATCCATTTGCTGAAAATTACCCATAAAGGTAATTAGATGCACAATTCTCTTACAGCAATTAGCTCTTGTTGATATGAATATGAAATAGGTACCTAGTAAGAGTTAAATCTGTAACGAAAGAAAAGGAATGAATCAGAACAAAGAGAATATTCAAAGATAGAAGCCAAGGTAAGTTTGGGGGATGTCCAGGTGTTCAAATGTATGTTTGGAGGACTGGAGAATGTTTTCACATGTATTATTTGGCCAAACCTCTAAAGTATATCAGAGAAAGTGAGATTATTAGAACGGAGCCCAACACAATTTAACAAAGCATGGTAAAAGCAGATGGGAGCGTGGCTATCAGATTAACTTTGTATAAAGGCTGTGGCAAATCCATCATGAGGTTTTCCAGGCTCTGAGACAGCCCGACTAGAACTGGCCCTACCAGCAAATTGTGTTTACTTCAGAGATGAAAATTTATCTCTTCTCTCATTATACAAGACCAGAAAAGGGGTGGAGGGGGAGAGAGTCTGACATTTTCTACTCTTTCAAATGGTATTTCTCTATAGTGATAAAAGGCAATTAATCATTATCAGTTGGGGGGGAAGTAATTACAATATCTGAAGGCATTCTTTCAGTTTTTCAACAACTCATTGCTCCAGTGATATCTAACTCCTTCTCTTGGGCTTTCTGCAGTCTACACCCCTACTGTTTCTGCACCCGTAGGAAAGGGATGAGAAAGCCGGGCTGCAACTCTGGAAAGGTGCCTTCAGCTGCAGGGAGCAGGGTTCAGGTGTTGCTCAGGAAAGCAGGGGCAGACAGGAGCAGCCCCACTTATGTGCTTTTCACAGCTGCCCACATTTCAAAGGAGTCACACAGTCAAGCAGAGGAGATAACAAGCAGCGAGGACAGAGTAGTGGGGTAAGCCCACAGCTGTTATTTGGGGCTGAAGCATGCTAGTGGAACCGCATGTGAAACTGGTATCATGCCTTCGTGTCCCAGATGGCCCCCAATTTGGAAAATATTCATGACCCCATCTGGAAGCCTTCCCACAAGAGAAGTAAAGCTAAATCAAAGCCAATATAAGGAAACAGAAGAACTTATAGTCCAGAGGTTTCTACATTCTAGAGGATCCTGTACAATTTCAGAAGTGATTCAGACAAAAATTACTTCATAACGACAAGACCTGTTTGAGCCTGAAGGTAACAGCTGCCTATTGGGACACCTTCAGTTTGAAATAAAGTACATTGCAAAAAATAATCTAAAACCAGCTAGCTGTATGTACTTCAACTGTCAGATTTCCCCCTCCTACTGTTTGTGGCATCAGAATGTGGCATTTCTTTTTTCCGCCCCATCTTTCATATTTTTCTTTCTCCTGTTACTGTGGCAAAAGGCCCATAACAAAGAACAGCAAAACCAGCCAGCTACCTGCACAAGGCAATAAACAGAGCACATCAGATAATTCCTACCTGTAAAACAAAAATCAAATTTTGTGATATTTTTCAAACCTGTTTTTCTTACAATTTCCAACCAACTTTGGAAAACAACAGAATATGCACAGTGCTGCCAAACACATAATATCATTATCTTCAATGGGACTTAAGGGGCTGACTTTGCCTTAACAGCAATTTTATCATGTCAGAACAATATTCTGCACGATATTAAAGCTACAAGGGTTGTATCTAGTCAAATTTCACCCTTTCTCCTGGGAAACACACGATTACACCTGCAGCCACTTGGTCTTCCAGAGCATATTGTTTCTTCTTTACACTGAATAAACCCTCCTCCTGTGTCAGCCAGGCTGAATACCACCTCCACAAAGGGAAGAACATAACAGCAAAATATAACCAAAGGAGGACAGGCAAAGATCTCGCTTTCCCAAACAGAAAGCCAAGCTCTGAGCAACTCAGGATATGACAGCTATGCGGTTTGATCAACAGTACCAGTAACCAGGCAAAGTGAAATCTGTGTGCTAGGCACCAGGCAGGTGCCATTTTACTATAAAAACCCTACAAAATGCAAACCTTTTCCACAATTTCTCAGTCATTGTGGCTCAGCTTTGGCTGCGAGGTACTGTACTTTGAGAGGAAGAAAAGCCTTTGAAGCATGTTCAGTCCTTAGCCCCAGCTTTTCATGAAACTCAGTCATTTAATAAGATTGTGATAAGAACATGGGCTTCTTGGCTGAGAACGTACTTAAACCAAGAAAGGAGAACTGGTTTCCCTCAGTCTGGAACCTGGGAGCGTGTACATTTTCTCTGAAAAAAAATAATAGAAAGTTATAAAAGGGTGAAGGTAAGTATTCAAATACTGAAGACAGTTCCCATTAAATGATGAAACTCATGGATTCACATAGTTCTAACCTTCCACAGCATCACAGTTAATTTCTTTAATTACTAGATTACATTATTTATTTAAGAAGAAATACTGGTTTCTCGGGTCCTGAAAAAGCAAAAAGCTTGCTCTTACTTATACAGTATAACTCTGCTATGGCACTGAATTTCACAGAGGTGCCTGCGGTGTGGAAAAGCAGAGTTAAGATTTCCTCGGTTTGGAAGAAGTAGCATCTTTGCAGACTTAAAACGTAGATTGAGAAGTTACAAGAGTAAGTGAAACTGCCACCTAATGGTGAACGCGTAACTTTGAAGCAGGTTTAGCAGCCAGTACACAAGGACACAAATGCTGCTTTGACCTGCACGTCTTGAATTCAGATTGACAATCACCTTCATCAGCAACATTTAATTATATGCTGCTTCCTACAGCCCTGGCTGCTGGTGAAGCAAAAGTGTATGTTTTAAGTGACAAAACACATCTTCATCAGGGGTTTGATTACTTTCTCAAACTGCCAGATTTGATTCCCAGTTTTATGCCACAGATAAGAGACTGCACCACAAAGAATATAATAAAGCCAAAGTTCAGTCTTGGATTTTTTGAGGAATGATAGTGTCATCTTAACTTCTGATGAAAACTACCTCCATTGGAGGAGTGTAGAAATGCTACTGAGTTCAACCAGCTGAATTACTCCACAGATAGTGATTTACTGGACATCTCAGCCATTCCAGAACCAAAGCGCTTTCCTTTCAGTCACCTATCATTTGCGTCACGACCTGGTGGTAGAGCTCCCAAATCACTTTCCTTCATGACTCAAGTATGGGCAGAATTTGTGGCATTGCTATGCACCAAAACAAAAGGAATCTAGTCCAAATGGGTCAGCATTTCCTTCTCCACTTTGCTGAAAGAATATTTAATAGCACCTCTTTATTAAGTTTCCACTGAACCCCTCGTAATGTTGGCCTATTATCTAAAGCCGAAGGACACAAGTTAGTACTCTTGAGATCTATTCTACAAGTCACTTTGTGATTTTCCATTATTTAGGCTGAAAGTAGGAAAGAATGTCATTTACCTCTCTTCAACAACATATTTTTAGATCTTCACTTACGAAATCATTACAAAACTAAACCCAGTATATTAAAAGGAGGTTGCAAACAGAAAAATAAAACATAATCGACTCTTGTACCAAGGATATTATGCATCAGGCACAGACACATTTAGAATCCACTTCTGACAGGTCACTGGAATCTAACTCTACGCTATCAGCAAAGACAGCTCTATTTACTCCCCTTTTTAATGTGAAAGTGAGGGCCAGCGAAAGCTGTCAGACTGATGTGATGGAAGACGAATACCTGGGATGCATATAGAAAGAAACCTTCCTTCATCTAACTCTGTCTTCAACTTGTTGTTATCTGAAATTAACAGAGTCATTTCAAGAGTTTAAAAACTCACAGCTTAAGACACGAGCATCAATCCCCGTATCTCTGGAGAAAAGGGATGTTAAGCTCTTCACCCACAGAAGCAGACATGCAGTCTCTCCTGCACAAAGAGCGAGCCACTTCTCTCTGTTTTCAATATAAAGTGACTCGTAGGCTCTTACACCGGGGAGTTGCAATACAACATCTGTACAGTACAGCATGCTCTGCTTTCTCCTAAGCATTCCTGGAGGGGCTGCGAGGGTACAGGGGGAGCCCGGGGGCTGGAAAAGCTGTGTGTATTCAGGTGTATTAAAGAAATGATACCCTTCAGTATATATTTTAAGTCTATTTGAAGACAAAAAGAGTGTAAAGCTTTTCCCCAAAGGGTGTGCCGTGTAGGAATTTAGCAAATCAAGCGGGCCAGCAGCTGCTGGGTGAGCAGAGCAGGCGATGGGGATCCAGAGGCCGTGGGCCCCAGGGGCTGGCACGCTTGCTCAGACACTTTGGGGCACGGTGAGGGGCAGGTGGCAGTGCTGCCTGAGGCCATTAGATGGCGAAGGAGGCTGCAGTTGACTCACTTACGCCACTAAAGCTGAAAAGTACTTGTTAGGTGTTTTTTCAGCAGTGTGGCTCCTCGTGGGGTGGAAGAGAAAGCAGAGACACGCAGCAAATCCCGGTCGTTTTCCTGTACAGTGTCACTGCCACCAGCTCTCACCGCTGCTGGGCAAGGTCCCAAGTTTCCACTCGTGTCTGCGTGAGTTCTGGATCAGCAAATGCTGTTTTAAAAAAAAAGCTTTTCCTAACTTACACCTGGAAAGAATTAGACACAGCTCTACACCACACTGCAAAGAACATCCTGTTTTCTAAAATAAGCAGCTGACATAGNGTGTCTGCGTGAGTTCTGGATCAGCAAATGCTGTTTTAAAAAAAGCTTTTCCTAACTTACACCTGGAAAGGATTAGACACAGCTCTTACACCACACTGCAAAGAACATCCCGTTTTCTAAAATAAGCAGCTGACATAGTCTGACCAAACATGTAAGAAGGGTAGGTCTCCTAATAGGATGGCGTTCCTGTCCTTGATCCCATTATTTGAAGTCCTCAGCACAATTTGAAAGCACTAAGATGCCCTCAGGAGTGCCTTTTGAACTGGCCTACTTTCACAGCAGAAACTGAGACAGAAATAGGAGCCAGTTCATGCAGTGTCACACTGCAAAGCCACGGCAGTGCAGGGACACAACCCAATGCCCTGAACTACTGTTCCACCACCACTGGGCTGCTGTTCCCCCCTTTTTGGATGATCCAACAGCTACCTGCCACCTCCTTGTTGTCCTCTTCATCAGAGAGGCCCTGAAAAATTCTCACAATATCAAACAAATCAAAATAATGAAGAGGCCAATAATTCCTTTGGAAACTGCAAAAAATAACCTAAATCTGTAAGGGAAAGGGGACAGTTCTTGACATCACTTGAAACATAGATGATAAGACTCTATAGATATAACACCTGTTTCTCTTCCAAATTCTGCAGATAAGGATAGACTCAAAAAGGGAGGCATTGAGGCACAAGACAGTTTTTTAAGATTTCAATTAGCCTTTTATTTGGATTAGGATTTATTTACTGCAGAGCTCAGCATCTCTCATAGTTACAGATTCTCTATTTATATCTGCTAACTGTGCAAATTTCTTGATTCCCTGATTCCAGACCAGCTGCTGGGCACAGCTGTGCTCCAACAAAGGCACCAAAACCAGCAGGATTGCTGAGGGACTGTCATACGTCCCTAATTTCATCCGCATCTGGAAGAGGAAATCACAGTGCTTTTCTCACTCACTCCTGACACAGCTCAACAGAACGACACCAATCTAATTAAAAAAAACCCCACAATAATTGATGGCCAGTCTGAGAAACTCCCAAGCTTCCACACCTTTTAAACATGGCATTAGCACTTGCTCCACAAGGTACAAAGTTGCCAACACAAAGAATGCAGGAATCTAGGTCTACAATCAATTGCAAAACTCTTGGACAGAGCATCCTGTGAACAATTAGACATGCGGTGAGATCAAGGCACAGAATTGCAAGCAATGTAGAGTCTGGCAACAAAAAAGTTTCTGTTTAATGGGAAGAAGGGGATGTAAAAGCAGATCAATTAGGCAGAACACCGAAGTGTCTCATCGACACGCTGCAGCTGTATGACCACATACAATGCTATTCGGCATCTAAATCTTGAAGCAGGCTTTAGAATGTGAATTTCATACCCATGTGGGCATCGAGCTCAAAGTTGCAGCAAGATCGAGGCTGCACCTAGGAGAGGGGACCAGCACAACCTCTACGTGGCATGCACCACTGGCTACCTGAACCCTGTCCCTAGGAGAGAGGACCAGCACAATCTCTACGTGGCATGCACTACTGGCTACCTGAACCCTGTCCCTAGGAGAGGGGACCAGCACAATCTCTACGTGGCATGCACTACTGGCTACCTGAACCCTGTCCCTGCTTCCCACCAGTCACCAGCAGCGCGCGGGCTGCCGTGAATACCATCCTTACTTAATGGCCTCTTCACACTGTAGGCACATAACTTATGTTACGGGATTTTACTCTAAAAGCTGATGGGCCCCTAAGCACTACACACGGCAGCCCTGAGGTTTGCCAGGATTTACTGCTTTTGTGCATCAGAGCCTAATTGATTTGCCAAAGATCAAGCAAAGTCCATGACAGAGCAGGACTAAATGCAAGTGAACTAAATGGCAGACTACATTTTTGTTGGTGGTGGTTTTGGTTTTTATGCTGATGAGCAATATTTGGCTGTCAGAAAAGTCTCTGTCCTCCACCTGCCACAAAGGTGAACAGTTAGCATTACGCTTACTTGCTTCCGCTCATACACCGGCTAGGGAGAATGAGCCTTACGCTAAGCTCTCCTTTACCAGCAACCTGGAAAGATCTTGGACACATGTTACACTCCCCCAGGCTTCTCTTTCTCATACAAGTCTGTGAATACCTCTTCTAATTCAGATTTGAGTTGGGATTTGAACTTTTCAGGCAACAGCTTTTTCCTACAGTGTATTTGACAATACCTTCCTTAATGACATTCTTTTCTTATCTGATACTGTAACATATGCTACATAATATTGTTTCTAATTTGCCTAAACATGGAGTTTGTTCCACAATTCTTTAAGATCCAGCAAAGCAGCTGAGGTACAAAAATGTTATTTTTACACAATAAACTATTCTACACTTCCTAATTAAGTATGAGTTACTATAATAAGTAATTACATTAAGAATCAAACAAAATATACTTTAGGAATCACTGTCTTGCATATCTTATAAATTTATTCATGTTCTCACTAATTGGGATAACATATCCAGTCATTAGCAGGGTTTAAAAAGAAAAATAGGTCTTTTGAAGTTGCAAGACATTCCCAGGTTTTCATTATTCTGAGGCATACATTTCACAGATCCGTACAAGCTAGAAGCAGAAGAGCTGGCTGCATCGTGCAGCTCCCTTCCCTTCCTTCTTTCTTAGAATGCACATTTCATTACAGCATATAGCAGCCTGGCCATACTCTCCCGTTTTAGCCATCCTAATTTCCAGTGTCTAACTGATGGAATTTCCATCCCTTCTCTAGGGTTTCTGCTATCGCAAATCAAAGCAAGAAGAAATACAGCTCATTATCGGGATGCTGTCTATGATAATCACCATTTTCCTTTCTTAATTTAACCCAATATTCCGTAGTTAGGGTCCTGCAAACTTGCTTAAATCATTCCCCTTCCTTGGGATGGCAGTCCTCCCATCAGAGCTGATTCATCATCCTCCCCTCAGGTTATCATTTTACCAAGCAATACATACTCAACTCTTCTAATCTTTCTCCATAATTCCTCCCCTTCAGCCTCCTGATTATATTTCAGCTTGTTGGCCAGTTTCCTTCATATTGTTGTATTTCAGCCTAAGCTGCTCGCCAGCACTCTCTTTACACTTTTTCCACTTTTTTCTTTTTTTTTTTAAATAAGAAATAGCCATGGAAGCTTGTTAAGGGAATACGCTTTTTATACTCACATTTCTTCAATATACATTTCTACTCTTGTGACTAGGAATACTTCTCAATAGAACACCTGTAGCTGAGTATCCAATGTCACTTCATTAGTATACCATTTAACTGGCGAGGAGTTGATATTCAGGCTTATTATCTTGGCAAAGGTCAATGGGTAAAACTATTTAAGGCTCCCTTCTTGTGTATTCTGTAAATCTCATATCACTATCAAGTTAAATACATTCAGCCAATCGCTGACACACCATACAAAATCTCATCATTTGTTTAGTGCTTCATAAAGGGCAATGAATAATTTTACCATTTCAATGTCAAAGAAACTAGAAAGTTTTTTCCCCTTGAGTTATTCAAGTATTATGGCATTTGATCTACAAAAGGTTGCTTGTATACCTCAAAAAAATCCAGCACTGTCTCTCAACAACCACACAAGGATTGCATTAGTATTGCAGGTCTAGAAAAGTAGCACAAGACAAAGTCACTGCTATTTTAAAAGAAAATCCCTGACCTTTAAGGATTGTTAATAAACATTGCGGGTCTGGGCAATGTTGTTCTTTTGGGGATATAAACTCAAATTATTAATACACAAAACCAAAAGCTGCCTACATTTCTGTACTGACAAAAAATAAAATACTATGTGTCAACTAGCAATAATAAGAAAATGAGTTACATAACACAAAACTAAATATCAATCACTAGGTCAGGTTTTCTACCAGTTCTCAGGGCAGGATGTCCATTAAGATCAAGAAAAACTATGAAACTGAAGGTCAAAGATTAACAAAAATAAACATTTTTCTGGTCTTCAACTTTTCTCATCCTATAATCTGAAGTTCTTAATGATTTATTAATTTTGCACCTTGCAATCCTTCTATGACTTAGGAAAGTCTCAAGTATCTGGCTTTTTTTGCAGCTGGGGAAGATGAGGCACAGAAAAATGAACTTGTCTGTAGCGATACAAGTCAGAAAGAGAATCTGAAGGCATGTCTATATTGTATGCTTTTGTGAAGCACTGAATTAGTGATGTCCCATATATGTCAAGGCTTGTTTTGTGAGAAGCCCCGATCAAATTTACTCATTAGCCCAGCAGTGATGCTGAATTTACATGACAAAACTGCCCGTGCTCACACAATTCACCTGCAGGTACTGCCATTGGAGCAGTAAGCAGATGGTCTTGCAGAGCAAACAGGACTGCACACATAGTGGCACAGGGTGCTTGGTACCCGATGTGCTGCAACACACCTTCTGAACAGCACCTGTGAGGCAGCTTTGCAAAAAATTTCCAAGTAATAGCATTTGTTGTGCTTTTACGTGTGGTCCAGGGGAAATCATTGCATTTTTTAGCTCTCACTGTCAGATAACATTTCCTTAATGTTCATTTGTTCCTTAAGTTAAGGCTTGTACAACTTCACTTTTGTCTTATAAGCACATCTTCACTAACTTCCTCCATGTATTAGTTAGTTGGAGTCCCCTGGATTCTGGCCAGGCACACAGGGAATGATAGTTGAGCGAGTGCAATGCTGGATAAGAGAGAGGCTGACCCGTGGGGAGCTGTACGGTAATCAGCTTTTCATTACTGCATGGCTGAAAGGCCAAAGTGATTCATCAGTGTTCTTCTGAGTGGGAAAACAGGAGACGAGGAGAAGATGAAGGAACTCAGGTTCTGATATGAATTATCTCTATCCTATCACAGTATATAAGTATTTATCTCTAGGAACTGCTAATCAAATATCCCAGGACTATATCACCATGTCCGTAGAGATCTGTGAATGTTATTTTGGAGACATCAGATAGCTTTTTCAAGGTGGAAAAAGTAGCTTAGTGACCTAAGAGTCTAATGACTAAACTATCTGATATCTTAGATTCAGACATTTAAATCCCAGTAAAGTAAACGCAACCCCCTCAGCCTGGGTCTCTGGCTAATTAGTTTTGTAATCTTGAATCTTACTGTAGGTACCTTAATTGCTCTGTATCACATTTTCCCAAAACGTAAAATGATAATGATATCTATCTCTTTTTAAAAATACTCTGCATATATGCAAAAATGGCACTTGTTTGCATAGGATTATCATTTCGTACCCTTATAAACAGTTTAACGGGGGTTTGTTTAGCTTATTCTGATAGCCCAAATACAAGTGGAGAGCTCAGCAACTTACTGGCTTTCTCCCAGCTATGACCTTGCCTGTTCCTTGTAAGTTTGAAGGCTCCCCTGTGTCATCTGTATGCAAGGGTACAAAAATTCCCCCAAGCTCCCATCTCTGGCTTCTACAGAGAGAGGGGTAATACTGCGAGATTTGGCAGGCCCCCCATCACTATGGCAGAGAATAGCCTAAAATTCATTGCCAATGTGCAAAGACGGTCTCAAAAACAATGTCAGATGGGTTATAGTTCATTGTTGGAACACTTCCGTCATACCTCCCCTCCCAGTTGTATCTAGGTGGTCCTCCTTCCTGCCCTGAAGCCCTCCTAGGTAGCCTTCACCAAGGAGCTGCTCAAGCGTGTAACTCGGGAGCAATGCCGAAGCAGGAAAAAACACAATACACAGCCACCTACAGGCACCCAAACAGATGGAGAGTTACAGCTCTTTGTGCATGCACAATCTCTTCAGCGCCTAACAGGATACTTCCTTTTCAAGGGATCCACATGGAAGAAGAAAGCTATGGGTGCCACACAGTTTTAATAGGATTTTTGTTGATCAATGCTTTGATGGAGCACATTGATCAAGTGGATACAGGCCAGTATCTCTCCCTTATCTGAGCGACGGAGTGTCTAGGAAAAAACAACTCTCAGCAGGAGGGACATGGCAGCTGTTTCAAAGCTGCTTCTCCTGGAAGACTTACTGACTGAGGCTTGGCTGGTGGCGTAGACTAGGGCATGAACATTAGGCAACACACACAAACTTTTATGGTTTCTCTCAGAGAAAAAAAAACAGTGGAAAAGAGAATAGATGGGCTCAGCAAGTTGTCACCAGCCAGTGGGAAAAGACAAAAGGAAAGAGAAATCACAGCAGTGTAAATCAACCTGGGGAGAAGTGGCTAAATGAGGATGCTGATTGCTAATCTACATCCTGTCACTCTGACTTTATAAGCAGGTTAGCTCAAGAGGCCATGTGTGCAAAAGCAGCCCCATAAAAGCACTGTCTTTCCCACTCTCATCTGTATTCACAGCAGACCAGGTTTTCACTTTATGGCTGCAATGTTCTTGTTTCTTCTTCAGGTCCATTAGCACTGTGCACGTTGCACAGTCAATACCAATTCCAGCCTACACTTTTCTGCCTTTTTTATTTGGACACAAGTCCTTCTGTCTGCTGGATTCATTACTCTTCGACATGGCTATTTGTGGCGTTCCTTTATGTTTCGATTTTTTTTAAAGCAGCCCAAGTGCCTCTGACTTTAAATAAAAAAATTAAGAGATAAAGCAAAACCAAAGTGAGCCACTTAAAAAATAGCATGATAAATCATTTTGGTTTCTCTTTACTCTAATCCTTTCTGTTTTGCCTAATTGCTTTAGCCGAAAAGGTTGCAGGCTATAAAATGACACAAGAAAAAGATACCAGCCTTTTGTTTGACAAAGCTCTATTCATTCCTTCCCTTGTCCCTTTTACCCACATCCTAAGAAATCTTCCAGGACATTCGTTGCTCTTCTGCACCAGACAGAAAAGTGAAATTTGATTGGACTGTTGAGGTGGCAGAAGGAACCTGACAGGCTTGGGGGAATGGCAATACAAGCATTTGAACAGGATACAGAACTATGATGATGCCTCAGAAAAAAAGGAGGGTGACAGAGAGCGAATTTCCATTCCGCTGAACTCTGGACAATCTCCACTCCCCTTCACCAAGATGGTTAATGGCAGTTCCTTCCCACCACAGCGGTGCTCCCAGCATCAGACTGGGACTGGTGAAAAGTGAACTGCCAACTATTACCTGTGCCTCACTTTATCGACATCCTCAGCTGACCATCCCTGTGTTCAACAAGGAGAAAAGCTTGAATTATTAAAAACACAGCTTTGAGGCAAAGCACCTTGGCTGCAGTCCTAAATCATCCTCCAGTAACACTTGACAGGGAGGGAAAGGCTACAATTCAGCACTGGTCAGTCCTCCATGAGGACAGAACAACCAAGTGCACATGCAGAATAAAGGTGATTTGCACAAATTGGACATGAAAGCTGATCATTGGAAATGGAGTCGCAGTGACTTTTGTGGTTTACATCAAAAAGCCGGACTGCAACAGAAGAGAGCTTCACTGGGAAGATGGTAACAAAATGGTGAAAACGTGGATGTTTCCATGACTAGGCACTGAATTGTTAGGCTTCCACATCTAGGAACCAGACTGCACACTGAGATTAGTGTAAGGACTCTGGATCTTTTGAGAGTTCTTAATATGTCTAGAGTCTTTCCTTGGACCTCATTTTTCTCTTCAGTCACAAACATTCATGACAGATTTAAAAAAAAATAAAATATCTGAGATTTTTTTTTTATTCTTGCTTCCTTCTCACTATTAAACAAGCATACGCCTTTTGCCAATCACTTGTTCAGGGGCAAATCTTGTCCTAAGGTGGCAGATGATACATGCAGCACAAACTCTATTTTGTTCTCTTCAGCTCAAAATCCCTTGCTCTGTTCCCCAGCTTGGGTGTGCTGAGCTGCCTCATGGCTCTTTCTGTCTTCAGCAGTCACACAAGCAATGGGGAGGAAAATCAGAAGAGTTCCTCCTTTCACCACTCTACTTTGCAGCTCTACCAAAGAGCAGGCAGGTCAGGGAAGACTGACCTACCTTCTAATCTCTAATGCAAATGCTCCTCCAAGAGATGAATAAGGTATATAAAGGATAGCTACTCTCTATATATTTCTCATTCTGAGCACAAGCCTAGGACTCCCACAGCTGTCAGTCTAACATGCTTTTCGGCTGAGGGCTGAATTGTCATTTTCCATTTTTACTCGTTTAATGAAAGGTAGTGGATAAAAATTCACTATTTAAAATACCGTATTTTTCTTTTCTCAGCAGTTTGAAATGGGGCCTGTGGGTATTGGGGTAGTCAGACTTAAAAGTCTGATTCCACATGACTCCATTTGAATCCTAAACTCTAGTGCTTTGATACAACTTCCAACAGTAATCCCCTCCAACCTGCCCTGTCCTTCTGCTCCCTTTAGCAGTATTGCAACGTGAAGGATCACAATTCTTCCATGTTCATAAATGGAAAAATGCTAACTTTCTCATAAGAACACAAGATTAGGATGGTAGGAAACCCCTACCCAAAGGGCCCAGGCTGATCACAAGAGGACCTTACCTTAACAGGCAGAAGTTCAGAAGTCAACAGTGGCAGGCCATAAAAAATGGAAGCATCATGAGACCAACAGCACTTATTATGAGGTTCGTGTACATTCTCCCTGCTGCTGTGTCTCTTCAGTGCGATAACTTTTGCATTAATGTGATGGATATCTCCTGAGTTTTGCATTTTACCTGTCCACCTACTCACCACCTATAATCATCACAAAGCAGGAAGTTGCTTTGAAACTTGTATTAAGATTTGATTTATCAGGATACAGTTTCCTTCTTCTGCACCTTATCTCCCAATTTTAATCTCCTTGTTCTCGATTACCCAGAAAAAAAATGAGGATGCTGGTAATGAAGCAAATAAAGATGATGAAAATTATCTTTCCTTTACACATTCTCAGGCCCTTTAGCAGAGTGAGTGATTTCCCTCTGGAGAGCCATACCTTGGAGTCTGGCACCTAGTGGCTGCGGATTCACCAGGACCCCCCTTGTGAGCTATTTTGTGGATTAAATGCATATGAAAGAAGGCAGACAAACCAAACAGATCCTGGTGAGCCAATACACACCACCAAGTAGGACCTTTCCATGCTTGTGGTGATGGCTGTGCTTTTGCATATCCTTTCCATATCACATAATAGCCTCATCCAATCAATCAGTGTCCAAGGGCTGACTGCCTATCTACACATGGAGAGAGAGAGTCAATTAAGGGAGCATCATGAATGCCAAGTCTTTCCTCTCCCCCGAGATGAATAGAAAAGAAGAAATGAGACAGAAAATGCACTGTGCCAATGCTTGCCTTTCAGCTTGATGGCTTCAACTGGGCAAAGTGGAGAGATAGAGAAAGCTAATTTCACAGATAACATCTCCAAGGTCTATATCGTAATTTTAAATATTGGAAATAATTTTTCATGACAAATGAATCTACTTCATCCTGGCCACTTCCATCAAGATATTCCCATTAATTGTAGGGACAATTGGCAGTCCAGCAGAAAAACAAACTGGTCTGATTCAAGGGTGTGGAAAGGAACAGGGGTATGAAGCCACAGGGAACGAGATCAGCCACTAAGCAACAAAAGACTCAAAGATACCATGTAGTCTGAAGCGACTCTTCCACCCAGTGTCATCAGTTCATCTCTAGCCACCTGACAGATCACAACAGACATGGTGCATACTCAAAATAAGCAAGCCCATTCTGGATCATGCATGTGACATGCCATTGTATGTCTTCCTGGGAGTTACCTGGGAAATCCAGGATGAGAAAGTGAAAAAGTATTTCTTTTCCTCATGGTGACTTACCACTTCAGATGATCCAAGTTTTAGTAAATTCTACCTTCCTCTGATACAGTGTGATCCAGGCAAGATTGACATGCTATGACAAGCTGCCCTTTAATCTGAGAGTTATCTGAGCGGCATTGTGCCCTGACATATAGATAGGGTGTATTTTGTGGTTTGCATTAGGGAGAAGCCATTGTTCTGAGCTGCCATTTATAAACTGGCAGATAAACAAATACGACAGTACAATATTAGTCCTGTAGAAGAGGCCTATACTAACAAACGTATAAGATGCTAAAAAGCATTAACCAAATATTCTTACTCATCTACCCGTCAACATCTTTTTTTGTTGTTCAAGTGCTCTTTACAGGAGCTGACAGTAGCACAAAATCTAATGCAGCTTTGGATAATCATATTTCTTGAACCGGGAGGACCTTGTGAAAGCTACACTCAGCAATAAACAGCCACAAACACAGAAGTTTAGAGAAAAACAGCAGAAATTATCTACTTCTGTGCCATCAATTACCATATTCAGATGAGATAAAGACCACCTGGAGTACTAACAAATTCACATGCAGCATGGAAGGCAGGAGTGGCCTTAAATATGAAGAGCATATGATGATGGAGACAGGATGAAGAAACAGCAAAGAACACACGGATAAAAAAATCGTGCCCATGGTATTATAAAACATAGGAGAGACAATCAGTTGATTTTTATACAGTCTCAGAATTTCCAGCTGCTCAGCAGATGCTGTTGGAGATTGTCACATCAATGACACTCTTCAAAGTTAAAGTTCAACAGCCTAAAGACCATGAAATGATCTTTTCCCAAAAAGATGTAATCACCCTGACTGCAGAATTAACTGCACAGTCTTCTGTACTGAGGATATCACAAAGGCGTTACAAGGCAATAAATGCCATCGCTTGTCCTGGAAACAACATATATTCAGAGTGGCTTTTGACTGAATGTATATATCTATGGACAATAAAGTTATGATGAGTGAAAAGGATCACAATATAAATCCACAGAAGTGAGAGACTCTGAAATTGTTCCTTCATATTTTTTCTCTTCCCTTACAAGCCCCACCTTGGCTACACTGTCCTTACCGGAGCTAGCACAACATCTCATGAGCATCTTGGGAATTGTTTGGACGTTAGAAGAGAAGTTACCCCATGGAAGGCAAGGAAAGGACGCAGAGATGGAGGATACATAAAAGCCTAATCCAGTAGAATAATCCAGCATTTACACAGNTCATTAGGGAGAGACACAAGGGAGGTAAGCCCAGGCCTGTGTTTCTTGAGCAGAATTGTGTACAGCGTATACCACCGCAGTAGCTGCTTGGGCCAGCCATAGAGGGAACAGCCACAGGTGTTACAAATGGATTGATGGCAAGTGAGAAAATGAACTTCTCGCACAAATGCCCTTCGCAAAAGCTAACATGCTTCAGATCGTGTTCAATGGAGGCTTTACTATATGATTAGTGATGAACAAATTAAAATGGGTGTGAAGAGATTAGGTGAACTCTTTTTCTAAATTCAGGTGGAATCTTTTTTTCTGCAGTTTGGAAACATGTTGGGAAATTGTACAATAGGGACCTATCTGGTAATAGTAAGTCAATGAACAGATGAGCTCTAGAACAGACCTTCTGATTTCTAACATCTTTCACTTTATCTCATGAGATCATAAAAATCATTCTGATGTTTTGACTTTCCTGAAGTCTTTGAATATTCAACATCCAGCAGGGATTAAAAGCATTAAAACACTGCAGCAAAGGCTTTTCTCCTAATGTGTCCAGCACCCCTGGGAGCTGTAAGAAAATCTATTCTCAGCAGCTATCTACTGCAGACTCAGAAGGTCTGGACAGTCCAAAAAGCATAAATGCATTTAGGGTTTTTTTAAACAAACCTTCAAATACGTAATCACCAAACATCTTCACTAAAATAAAAAAATCTATGCTGCTACCTGTGCTTGAGACAGCAAAGCATGCAGCACTTAAACCATGTAGTAAATGATTTTGTAGCATTTCTTATTACCAGTAATTTTACAACATCTCCGTTTATTGCATACATAATGGGCAGATGTGTGTTGTCATTAAACTGTTCTTAGCAAACATTGCTATAAAGGTACTTGGCAGGTAATAAAATGTGTAGCCCTATGCTCAACATCAGCATTGCCAACAGCAGGTACATTGCTGTTCACAAACAGTTTGCCACAAAACAGAAAAAGCCTGGTTTGCTCAGGGTGTTAAGCAACCATCTGTAAGCAAACCCAAACAGGAAGGGACACTGGTTCCAGCCCTTGGGAGGAGAACTGGACTGGGATATCTCTGTCTTGCTGCAATGAACACTGAGTGCAGCTCAGCCAAAGGAAAGGGCTTTAACAGGACTTTTTTTTTCTTAACTGGAAAGGACTCAGGCTATGTCCAGTTCTGAGCAATTAGCTTCAAAGGTTTAAAATCTAAACCTCAGTGTCTTTTATTTCAGTCTTAAATGGCCAACAGTCTCACACCAACCTGCCTTTTCTAATCTTATCAGTATATACCTCTCAATAAAAAAAAAAAAACAAACCTCCAATCAAGGCAATTAATTAGGAGAAGGCATTAAAACGTGAGTGATGAANTGCCTTTTCTAATCTTATCAGTATATACCTCTCAATAAAAAAAACCCCAAACCTCCAATCAAGGCAATTAAGTAGGAGAAGGCATTAAAACGTGAGTGATGATCAACATTTCATTTTCAGTGGCCTAAACTGATCTGATTTTCAGTTGTCTTTTGCTTTGTGTCCCTCCTGGGCTTTTGCCCTCTGCAGTTCCTCTTACAGTGTTTCAGTAGAAGGAAGGTACACAGAGAGCTTTTAGGATGTGCAGAAGAACAGACCTCATGCAACTTTTTGAGCTCTCATGGTATTTTCACTGCAGCTACAGAAAACAGCTAGTGTTTTCTAACAACATACATTCGCTTCCTCCTGCTTGTTTAATGCCAGGGCTTTGGGGTCCTTTTCAGAAAAGTCAACGGGTTGTGAGGAGGTACTTGGTTATCACAGCAAAGTACATCATCCTCCATGAGCCAGATCCCAACTCCTACCTCTAACACTTTAAGTGCAATTAACAGGGGACTACAGCGAGCTGATGCTGCAACTGATGTCAAATACTAACAATTAGAAGCCAAGGAGTACAGAAGACATTAGTACTTAAAAACCACTAAACATCCTTCACAGTAGCTGCACCAGCCCATCCTTCCCACTCTCCTGCATGTCTGTAACAGCTCTCCAGCCCTTCTTGCTGACAAGACTTGGAACTCACCCTAATTTCTACTGGGTCCAGTATGAGAAGGTAGTTTGCATGCAACAGGAGGAAGCGTGCTACCCATTGCATTGGAGGATCCTTTTTGTCAAGTCTTCCAAAGCCTGGCCTACGTCTGATGACTGGAAAGCATTTGGGAAGCATTCCCATGGAATTCAGGTACTTTATGTCCTTTATTTTAAACTAACTAGCAAAATGGCAGATCTGTTGGAACAAGGTACTTCAGAACAGATAGGCTGCACTGCAGACACTGTTCTCTCATACTCCTATCCTTTCTAAAACCCTAGGGTGCAAGAATGACTAAACACTACCCAAGAGTAAAAGCTCCAAGGTATTTTTTTCCCTAATGCCCAACACACCACAACCCAAGACCTAGCAACCTCAGTACAGAGCCTCAATATGTCCTTGCAATCATAACTTCCATCACAAATCCACTTTGCTGTTCCTGCCATCCATTTCAGACACCCCAAAACTGCCTTTCAGTTTAGGAGTCTTTCTGGCACCATTAAATCTTGCTCTCCACCACACATACTCTAATCAGATGTAACAAGAGTGCAGGAGAGCTCAGGGAGCACGGGGAGGCGAGATCGTTACCAGATTACAAGGCAGTCGGAGCATCACTTGCAGGAGGGATTGTGTCCTGTCTACTAGCTTCTTCTCTATTATTTTGCTTTATGCCCACCCCAAACAAGACATCCTCTTTTTTGTCAGCCTGGTAGCCTTGGCAGTTTGGCACTGTCAATTCCTCTGCAGCACAGACAGTTACCTTCTGGAGTGCAGAAATACTGAATTATCAGACCAGAATCTCCACATAATCAATAAAAGGAGACAGGCAAATCAACAAAAGGAAACAAGAAGATCGTGTTATTGCTTTAAATTTCTCCTGAGAAGCAACTACCTCCCTCCACTGACTGCACAGGGAACTTAGACATATAGCACAGGTCCTCATTGCCAGGCTTCTACATATTTAATCTTAGAGTACTTATCCGAGGCATCTAAAGGAGGTCACAATACTACTTTAATTGAGTTAATGCCACTTGCAAAGCCAGCAGTCTTATTTCCTAGCTCTGTGGACAGCCACACCACTGCTCCCTTTCAACAGCTACTGTGGAATCTCTGGAGTTTCAGAAACTCATCCAAATGCTGCTATGTTTATAGCAGCTCCTTAATTTTAACAGTGGCTCAAAAAGGCTCTTCTCACATATGATTTCCAACATTGTCACACTGAGCTAGACGGGGCAGTAGAGAACCATTATGGAAAGATGACAGAGAATGGGAACCTCAAGGATTTAAGAAAATAAATAACTAATGGTTGCATTACCTGGTCAGCACAGACTCTGCTGGAAGGTGTGAAATGGGGACCACATCTAGGTAATTGTCAGCGTTTGCTGCTGCCTTTGCTTAGCGTCGCAGCGTGGCATTGAGCACTTCAGGCCCCTGAATCCCATTGCACTTTCACCTCCTCACCCTTCTGTGTCACCCGCCACTAGCTACAGAGCTGGAGAGAAACACCATCTCACAAGCATACCAAGTGAAATTTATGAAGGCTGAGGAGAGTCTTGTTTAGGTAAAGTACTTTGTCTCAGCCTTTCTGAGGATCAAACACTGACATCCATTCATTCCAGTTTCTACGGCAAGGACTTGAATGTGAGTGTACCTGATAGAAGCCTTCATGATTTGTCTCCCAAGAATATTCTTTCCTAGTTAGCACAAGAAAAACATACGAAAGAACCAGAGTGGTCCTACCAGCACTTTTGACTCCCCGACATTACTCCCCCCTTGGGTGGGAGGCATGTCAGACATGAACTGGTCTTTGCCATGTCTCACTCCATCTCTTCTATGCAATTTCAGTTACTCCAAAGAGGGACTACATTACCCTTAGAAGCTATGACACTTTAAGACTGAAAACATCTTTGTCTGCTTACATCACTGCCAGTACTGAATGGCCAATTAGATACTGGAATTGTACGAATCAATTTGAGGCCTTGGCAACTGTTCTCTGTTCTGTGCCCTATCAAACTGCAGGCACAGCAAGGCTTCTCCACCTGCACAGAAGTACTGCCTGAGCAGATCACTGCACTGATGCATCCAGTGTAACTTGCTGAATATACAGAGGTGTTACTTCACTAACAGGACAAACTCCCACAAGCTTTAGATATAGGTGACATACTGAATACTGTGTATTTGTATTGTTTCACCATGAATAAAAAGAACCCAAACCTTGTTTCCAGCTATGACACAATCGATTTCCTTTTCGAGGCCTTTTTAGACATATAACAGTCCTTTATATGGCAAAGTATAAAATGTATGAGAAATACAGCATTATAAACATAGAAATGCTATACCTGGAAATAGGAGATAGACTTTACCCTCAACAACAAATGAATCATCTACTTCTCTCCCCAGAGTTGTACGTATGTCTTGTATTTTTAGTACCTTAACTAACTGTTAAGTATGTGCTTTGCTTTGTGATAAAGAGTGATTTTCCTGGTAACCAACAGGCATAGAAGATTCTTTATTCTACACTCCCCTGCCCCTTAACCCTTTACCCTACATCTTGGGCTGCTGACCCCTTCCAAGACTTACACTCCTCTCTTTTAGCAGGACAGAAGGCTAAGGACTGAGTAAAGTGAGCAAGACTGGCCTTCTCAGGTAACAGATAGCAGACTGGAAAAGTGGATCAATAGCTGTCTCTTATTAAAAGAGCTAGCCTGCTCCTTCTTCATTCCTCCCCTTACGCACCAGCCCGGCTCCCCCGGTCCTGTAGCAGCTCTTTAGTCACTAAGCAGAGGTGCCACTGTGGCATGGCAGCATCTCTCACTTTGATTCCCTTCCCAGTCTCCATCTCAACTTTTCTCCTTCCAACAGGACTTGGATCACAGGCCAGCTGAAGTCAGGACTTGCAATAATCCTTAGGTGTCAGACCACGAGAATGAAAAATATCATTGGTAGCCTGCAATACTTTTGTTCATGGAGGCAAAACCACTGTGCCCTAATGCAGTTGCCTGATATCACGTAGTTGTATCAGAGCAGCATGAGGCTGCTATGTAACACCACAATAAATGTTGTGGAGTCAAATACACTTCAATCTGCACAACTTTTTTGATCTATCCAGTCTACAAATATTTATGTGAGCTGCTTCTCACGTTGCCAAGGAACCTCAGGGATGAAAGTCATGTTTTGCCTGACGCTGGGCCAAAACCAGTCCGGGGTTTGTGGTTTCTAGTTATACACAAAATGAGTTTCTCAGGATTAGGACCTCTGCATACATCTTTTATGTTGTCCTGAACTACAGCATCATTGTTTTGATAACCTTAAATATGTATTAGAATCAGGGCATATTTATTAGGACCTCAAGTTCCTATTCTGGTACACATGCATTCATACGTGTCTCTTTCTTACTCATACTGATGCTGGCCAGACCATGGCCAAGTTATGGATCTCAGGACAGACCTGAGATTCATTTATCCTAAATCAAAATGCTTACATGCTCTTAACCTACTAGTTTCTTTTCACTGATGATAAAAGGAGTAAAAGCCAACACCATAGATATCTAAAGGTACGTGAGGTGAATCCTATTCTTTATGTAATGTCAGGAGATGGACATGAGACAAAGTCCAGAAAGTCCTGAATCACAGAGCTGGTCACTCCTAATACTAAATAAAGACGAAGGGCAAGTATAACTGCAATTTCGTGGGGGAACAATGCGTTTATAGTAGCTTTCATCATGTGTGTCCAAACCCTAATCACACAACAATCGGCGAAAACAATTCCCAAGGCTGTGGTTGAGAAAACCTCCGATATTTTTCAGAATCTTGTAATCCAATGTAGTCTATAAGAGAGAACTGCTGAGCTGACATTGGCATAGCCAATGCCCATGAATCTTTCATTTTCACCCATGTCCTCACAGCACGGATGGCAGTGTTGATGCTTCAGCTGTTTTAAGGACCACTGGCAATTAACTACTATTGCTGCTTAGGGCAGCATGCTACAAATGGCTGGCTGCGAGAGGCTTTATGAACGATCATAGATCTTGTGCTGTAAAACCTAAAAACCCCATCCAGTCTATAGAAAGAGTTTTGGTCATTAACAAAAACTTCCTGCGAAGAAGAAAATCCTCTGGAGAGTGAATGAATTACAAATCTCAATTCTGCCTAATATTTTATGCACTGTACCTAAGTTTCATTTTCTTTCTCATAAGTGGTATGGTACTATGATCAATAGTAAACAATACATAGGGGGGACACTGAGTAGGAAAGGAGCTTTTCAAATATTTATGGCAGAAGCTCAAAACTATCCAAATTTCCAATTCTAAGACACATGCTATAACCATTAGGCCATGGTGCCAAGTAAGGTAATAGAAAGAAGGGGCTGAAAGCCCTAAGGCTCTGCTAACAGTTTACAGGTAATTCTTGGGTGTACTGTGAGTGCAGTTCAGCCAGAATGCAATGCTAATGGCCAAATATTAACAGAAAGATTAGTTGCAATATAAGAAAACACCCTTTAGGGACTATTTTCTTTTCTAAGTGATCTTAGCCCCATCGTTTTTTTTAAAACCACTCACATACCTCATTATGACGGTGGCACCAGCACAATAAGGATAACAACAATTAATGGAACCACCTGATATTTGAGAAATATATAGCTCAGATATCTTACATTAGTAAATTCCTTTCCATGTGGCCTAGAACACAAGTGTTTTTCTTGCCTGTTACCAGCATTACTTGTCCATCCTATCTCCAATCATGTCTTTAAATCACCAGTTGGAATGAGTGAGGATAAGATGCAGAGAATCTCCCACCATCTCCTACAGATTTGCCTCATCAGAGGTGAACTCTGAGACATGTTGCTGTTAACAGCATTTTATTATCTGGCTTTACCCATAAACAGACATCAAGGCAATCCTACCATGCAAAAAAGAGGAAGACTAGACAGACTTGGGATACATCATCTGTCCTATGCAAGAAAAATGCCCATAACTCAAGTTCACACTTGGAACTGTTTCCAGTAATTAGCCTGAGAGTTCTCACATGAAGCAGCATTTTCTGCCTTAGGAGACAAACTCAAAGAAACTCTGGAACCTCAAGACAAGGTCTTCCAATGGCTTAGGGAGCGAAGTGGCAGATGAAGAAGGTAAGCTCATGAAATGAAGGTGGAAAAGACTAGAAGGAAACGATCAGAGAGGAAACCTTTCCTAGTGTGGGGACTGGAACTTAGCATTGGGAAGACAAACAAGGGCAGGGGATGGTCTCATGGAAACACTAGATTTTGTTCCGGTTCTCCTGCACACCTTGAGCTCCGTGTAACTGAGGTCAGAAAACTCAGCTTACCTCGCTCACATGTTCTACCCCAATAGCCGGTGCCAGTGCAGTCACAAATGAAGCGGTTCCAGCCATCCTTGCAGACTGCATTATTCTTACATGGGTAGCTGTCGCACTGCTTGGTGCTGAGGCGGGAGCAGGAGGACTTGACTCCTGCAGCATTCTGCGCCTCTGCCAGCTGCCGAATGTTCTTGCTTCGTCCATCGATGAACAAGTCTCGGATACAGCCGACGTAGCCATAGTTCAACATTGCTGTCCAGAGCTCTGTGGGAAGGATGAGACTTGCCCTGTTCTCAGGCAGCCCACCGAGGTACATGTCGCCTTCCAGATCTAGAATCTCACTCTCCCCACTAGCGGTGAACGGGGTGCGTCTGCTGTTCACTGATATAGTACCTAAATGGGGAGAATAAGGAGACATCAACACTTTCACTAACAGCCTCAGTCCAGTTCATTTTTTTCCAATAACTGAGTGAGGTTCAGGATTCAGCGCAGGAGAGCGAAGACAGTGTCTCCCACACAGCTCCCTCTCCTCTTGAACCACAGGCCATAAGTACTTCCATGCAGTGACTGAGCATCACATGACTATATCCCAAGTTGCATTATAAGGTCACAAGCATAACGATGCAATGGCTAAATAACAACATGCAAAAACTGAGCATTATTCAGTGGTATTCATCCAGCAAAGCACAGACTTACTGAGAACATACAGGAATTTGATGGTATCAGGACTGGAGAGAAAAAAGATAAGTAAAAGCATATCAATTCACACTACATAGCTCTTCCAGAAAACACTTCACCAGTACCTCCAAGCTGGACCTGGATGATGGAACTAATAGGCACTCATCAAGTTTGTAGATGACATCAAATTGGGGACGTGCATTGGAGGAAGCACAGGGCTACCACTTAGAGAAACCTTTACAGGGTGGAGCAAAGGACTGATAGAAAGGTTTGATGTAAACCAAAACCAATAAATACAAAGTCTACACGTGGGGCAGAATAACCTCACACATAAGCACAGGCTGGAGACCAGCTGGCTAAGGAGCAACTCTGCAGAAAAGGACCTGGGGATATGGTGGACAACAATTTGAACATGAGTCAGCAGTGTGTACTTGCAGTGACAAGAGACAGCGATCACAGGTTGCAGCAGGGGAAAGTCCAACTCCATAAGGAGGATCATTTTTCACTATGAGGGTGGTCAAACATGGGAAGAGAAACCTCAGAGAGGTTGCGGAATCACCATCCTGAAGGCATTCAAAACACAACTGGACATTACCCTGAAGAAAGCCTAGGTTTGGCAGAGTTCGGACTAGAAATCTCCAGAAGTTTGTTCCAAAATAAATTATTCTGTGGTTTTACAAAGAAAGTTAAGTATTCTAACTTCCATACTATACACAGGAAAATTGAGGTAGAGAAAGATAAAGGTTATCTCTGAAGAACAGTTATGATTAAAACTGTAGTAGCTTCCATAAGCTCCAAGCAAGATGTGGGCATATTGCACTGAGGCCATTCCTATATATTTCAAGAAATTGTCCCAGCTCATAAAATAATCAGAACATACAATAAAGAAATATAATCAGAACGCATCAAATAGGTGCAAAGAAGTGAAGTGACTTGTTTAAGAACAAACAGTGCATCCAAAGAGAAACAGGGAACATAATGCAGGTGTCTTACACCCCAGAGCAGCAGACTCTTCAGAAAAGCATTCAGCAGCTTTTGTGATAGGGACATCTGCCCCCCCAGACACTCAGCTGAAAATCAGCAATTCACTCTCCCTAGCTATAAATCATTGCATCCAATTGCCTTGTCATTAAGATAGTCTGTCCTCAGAGACAACTATCCAAGCTTTAAGATTAATTCCACATCATTGCATTTTTATCATACACCCCTACGATAAGGTGGGAGAGTTTAGTTAATAGAGTTAGCTCTATTTTGTGTCTCTGTGAGAAAGCGCAGTCATGTACACATGCTTTTTCTTCAGTTGTAATAGGTGTCTTCTTAGAGAACAGCACGTATGACACAGACAAGGTATTTCATGTGTGTGATGTTCAGTAATAATTTAGGAATAATGTCAGAGGCAGCAGAGTGCCAGAAGCAACAGAGGCGTTACAAATTAAAGGCTCAAAGAGAACCAAGGTTATTTGATGAATCATTTTGTGAAAACAAGCTGCAGCACCACAGACATTTTCCCTTTTACAAAGTAAGAAAAGAGAAGATGTGACAATACACCTACAGTCGTAAAGGCAGCATGTCACAGAGCCCCAGGATCACAGCCTCCCTTCCAGCATCTCCACTGTTGCTCCTCAAAAGCGGCATGTGGAGTATATATTACTCAAAAGACTAGAACAAACCAAAATACTGGAAGGCTGAGCTCCAGACAGCTGCTACTATGGANTCCAGCATCTCCACTGTTGCTCCTCAAAAGCGGCATGTGGAGTACATATTACTCAAAAGACTAGAACAAACCAAAATACTGGAGGGCTGAGCTCCAGACAGCTGCTACTATGAAAAAAACAAACACCACCAGCAAAAGCCACAAAGATAAAGAAACTCTCCAAGAGAGAAGACATACAGGATATACCAAAGAAAAGGGTAAAACCTGGAGAAAGAGCATGAGATCATGAAAGGGAATAGGCTAGACAGCAGCCTACACTTTCTGCCAGTGTTTTGTACCCTGCAACTATTCCTGTAAGGAAATGGTATTAGCTTGGATGCACAGCACTTTAAGACCAAGCTGCTGAAACGGAGAAATTCTGAATTGACCCCAAGAAGAAGCAGTCAAATGAGCCGACATCCTTTCTTTTTTTTTCTTTTTTTTTTTTTTCAAATCCCATCTTTGCAAATCTGTTTAGGTAGATCAAACCCCATCTTGAGAAATCAGAAGCATCTAAGCATCTCTTTTCCAGTCCCTTAAGCACTTCATGCAGAGCTAAAAAAACAAACAGACCAAAAGACCCCAGCTACTGAGGGAAGAGCTGGCATACAAAGCAGTGCACTGATGCAACTGTAGACCAAACCTTCCAGTAAGATTTTTAGTGTCTGAGTGGGTGGGACAACGTGTGTTTTGTAGCTGATGACCAGCCGAAAGCATTGCCTTGTGTAATGTGCTCAGTCTTCCCCAGCTAGAAACTGTGGCAGGTTTTGTGGACGCTTTGTAGGAGCTTTCCCCAAGGACAGAAAGGTTACAGGACACTTGGTGTCCATGTCCATGCTGTCAGCTTCTGTCAGAGTAGAGAGAAAAAACAGCTTTTGTTGCTCTGGCAGCCAACACAGACCAAAGCATACACAAAACCTAAGGGGACTAGAGGTGCCACAGGTTATTCCAGCATGACTGCCATGCTTCCCCAGTATTTGAGCTCCTGCCTTAGTACATTGCAGTAGTGAATATTTGGATTTTTAGGCTACTTTACTAAGCTCAGCAGAGCATGAAGTTTTGACTGTTACAGAAATGGGAAGATGAAGGGGAGAGATGACACCTAATAAAGGCCTGGTAGCTTCAGTAAAAAAAAATATAAAAAAATCTCCAAGGTGTAACCATCCTCTGGTCCGCACGTGGGAGAAAAGCCAAGGTCTAAACAAGAAGAGATCCTGAACTTCTTTCTCACATTGACAAAAAGCACTACTGGATAAGAGTGGTTGATGCTTCCTAAAGGTATGGTGTGAAGAAATCAATGCCAGTATCCTAGTCTTCTGGGGAGACATCAGTCACTAGGACCATTAATCCAGTACTTATCGTCAGCAGAAAATGCAATTAAAAAACAAAAAAAAAAAAGAGAGGAGACAAGAACATACAAATGTGTTCATTCTTGCTGAGTAAAGCACTTTTAATTCAAAATCTGTTATCTCTAATCGGTGTCCAGAACACCACAAACCTCCTTGCCAAGCAACCAACAAGTCAGTCCTACAGTCTCTATTGACCAAGTAGCAATGCCATCTGTCACACCCTCCTCGTCCAAATGAACACGCGTCCCTCTTCCTAGGCTTTTACAAAGATTCTTGGCAAAGAGGTTAGTGTCATTTCTGTTTCTTCTATTTCTGCAGCTGCCTCTCCAGGGACCAGACAGTCGCCCAGTGAGCAAGCAAAACTGAAGGCAGTACTGAATGCAACTAATTGAGTTTATCCTTGGAAGTTAATTAAATTTTAGCAACTCTAAAGAAATCAAAGCTCCATTTATTTATTTATGGCTTCCTTTACAAAATGTTCCTATCGATGTCTTTAGTAGATAGCAACATATAACCACACATATTAAGTCCTAGTAGAGCACCATGCCCAATACAAAGAAACTCCTCACATCAAAGAAAAGACTAGCTTCAGGCAAAGACCTGTTCCAACAGCTAGGCTTTGCATGGTATCTAAAAAGTCAGCTCTTTTGAAAACTCAAGGGAAGCAAATTCTAGCACTGTGTTCTCTCTACTGATGGCATTCAGCAACTGGAAATACAAAATCATAAAATTAGGGACCTAAAGCTATCATCTGCAGATCACCAGACAAATCCCAAATCCACTTGCAAATGTAAGCAAAATTCCCTTTGAAGGGATACATGGCCAGGCTTTGAGATCCCAACGGTTCAGGAAGAATTCAAGTACAACTGTTCGCATATTCTCAAGGTGAAGTTACAGTATTTGATCATTTTGTTTCCTTAGACAATTTCAGAGTACAGCATGAGTATGCTAGCTAGATATCCTGCACTAGTAACAAAAACAAAAATACCTCTTGGAAATTGCATGATAGGTATATCATTAGAAATAAACTAAAACATATTTTTAAAAAGTAGAAGCTGTGAGGGAAGAAGAGGACCTGACTCAGATATTAAGACTAGAATTTGGCATCCAAGAGAGTAACAAAACCTAACCAAAAACTACAAGATACTAAAGGAAACAGAATAGGTTGAAAATGTTGATTTGTCGCCATAATTTTGTGACTGGTTGTGCCCATTACTTTTATTTTCCTCATGACTAGATCCCAAACCCCTGCTTTTTAAAGGCATAAGATCCAGGAGGAGATGGTAATACTAGGTCAGAGCAATAAGTTTTCATTTGGTTTCTACTAAGTTCCTTTTTGAACAGAAACCCAAAGTAGNCTAAAGGAAACAGAATAGGTTGAAAATGTTGATTTGTCGCCATAGTTTTGTGACTGGTTGTGCCCATTACTTTTATTTTCCTCATGACAAGATCCCAAACCCCTGCTCTTTAAAGGCATAAGATCCAGGAGGAGATGGTAATATTAGGTCAGAGCAATATGTTTTCGTTTGGTTTCTACTAAGTTCCTTTTTGAACAGAAACCCAAAGTAGATCAGTGAGAATTTCTCAAACCAAGAACTAAATAATAATGGTTCTGAAGGACCTTAAAACTTACCATGGCCTACAAAGAAGTCTTCACTGTAATTATGTACATCACTGCAAAGATAGGTCCAGAATATCTGAAGATTGTGAATAAAATATGAATAGACTGCCTCTGATGTGCTATCCAAAGTTCACATTAAACATTTAATGAAAACCTAGCCATTCACATCATTGCTTTGCTGGATAAACAACACTGGAGTAACACTAAGTTTTTGTAAGAAGGTGACTCACATCTAACAGGTCTTGAAGGTTCTGAGAATTAATACACAGCCCTAGGTCTGGATCCGAAAGATTAATCTACTTAATAAAAAGACATCACTCTACCTGATCTTCCATCTCGTTGAATATCCACATGATACCACTCTCCATCATTGGCTTTCTTCTGGGTGGCCTTGACTTTAATGGTCCCAGAGCCCATGTCCAGCAGCAAGTAGAGGTTCCCATCTAGAAGCTCAACTGCAAAGAAGTCTACCTTTGTATTTTTCTGGCTCCTGGCATCTTTCCTTTCCTGAGGTTTGCCATGGGTGAAAAGGATCAGTCCGTTGGGTTCAGTGGTTCGGAAATCAAATGAGATAGAGCCCATCCTTTTGGTATTCCATTTGGGCAGACTAATATAGGCCTCGGGTGTCTCAAAGCTGATGGGATCCAGTGTAGCCACATTCTCACATACGAATTTCACTTCCCCGTAGATCTTCATCTTAGTATCACCAATCCGTGCCAAGCGAGACAGCTCCAGACGAATGTCGTTATTCTTATAAACAACCTGCCAGACACAAGGAAAAATATCATACATCAATCCTGCATACAGTACAAATACCCCAATTACTTTCAGCCACGGGAGATAAACTTCTCCCAAAAGGTGGTGGGGAGCAGAAAGGAGACCATGCAAGAGTCTTGACATGATGAGAGAGGGAGAGAGCACAACCAGGAGCGTGTATAGAAATGACAGCAATGGGTACTTTGTAACGACTATAGATCAGATAAGCAGGCAGAAGAGAACACTTAACTGAAGGACAGCGAGAACAATTAACTCTACCACAGTCCCACTCTGCTGTAAAAGCTTTTATACATAAAATACAGTGTGTGTCTGGTATCATGCTGTTACATATTTGCATAAATCCCATACAAAATACATAACAAAGTGTAACCTCCATGTCCATCTCTGCTAGCCACAGCAGGGAACCCTGTACCACCACTGTCATTTCTCTATTATTCCTATAAGCCCATTTAACTACTAGGAGAGAGGTGCAAAAAAATTTAAGCGAGTTACTGTGAACTGTTGGTGAGTGCCCTGTGGCTCCTAAAGAGCAACAAGAAAAAATAAACAAAGACTTAACATTTCTCTGACCGAGAAATCTTAGATCACTACAGGCACAAACTTGCTATGGAGATATCTGCATAGGTTACCCTTGCTTCAAGAAACCTATGGTCTCTGTCCTAACACATGAAAGCTTGTACACATTCAGTGCCTGAACTCTTACTCTCTTTGGGTTAAGGACCAGAACTCTGGACTCTGTTGCTACATGGATGGAAATTAGCTAAGAGAAGAGTCCCAAACAGACAAGTCCTCCTGAGCATGCGTGGCTTGCTCAGGAGTCCAGACGTCCTGTCCTTCTCTTTCTCACAGGTATGGAATTAATTCCTTGCAAAGAGGACTCCTCTCTGCCCCGTGCCATTCTCACTGAGGCAGCGACTGAAGAAGAAACAAAGTTGAAATATTTGTAAACTGTACTCCCTCTCAACCACCTTCCGTGCTTCCTAAACCCAGAGCTGGCACATACATGAAGCAAAAGCGTTTCTGCAACTAGCACAATTTTGATTGAATTCATGTTCTGCAACACTACTAAAGACTCCGATTTCTTCTAAGGAGTTATTATTTTAAACTACTTTGTATCTATTACATATAGCATATACATACACACACACACTTGATTTGTGCTTTCAGAATGCTAGCAGGATGAGTTGTCAGCAATTTGCTATAAAAAAAAAGAAGGGAAAGGAGATACGTATTGTTAATTCTACAAATAGGAAAGGAAAGTCAGAGAAATGAGTGTGCAGTAACTATTAAAAGGCAAACGAGGGAGAGAATGAGGGATAAGCTTCTAAAGCAGGTAACCTCAGGATGAAAAATAAATTAAATCACAATTCAACTCATTCATAGCAAGCGAAGAATTGCCAGCTTTTGCTAAGCATTAAAGGAGAATTTCCCCAGTGCAGCCAGCACAGCATCAGATTTTCCTGTTGCAAAGGCAAAATACGCTATACCAGAGCAAAAGGAGAAGCCAGTTGTTAATTCCCATTTAAGTCATGGCACAAAGCTGTAGTTCCTCCCAGCAGAGGACAGTATTGACCCACAATAGCTTGTTTTGCTCCAATTCCCAATAAAGCACTCTGCCCTCGCACAGACTTCAAAAACATCAAGTCTATTAATACCTGCAACAGGAATAAAATATATTTTCCATTTGTGGGATGGTAGTAGTTTCATTCTACGGATTAACCATGTCAAATGCTCTTGCTAGACCGACCATACACCTCCTTCCAGTGACTCAGCAAGGCTGTGCACTACAGCCTCCTCCTCTTGCCAGACAATGAGGTGCACCTCAGCACAACAGCAGAGAGGAGCTGCAGGAAAGGCACACGTAAGAAGCATGAGATGTACTCCGTGTACACGCAGCTATCTGGACGGCCCAGGACTTGTGCACATACTTTGTGTGTGCAGCAAGCCCAGTGCTTTGCATAAACACTAGTTCTGAGCACTGCATGCAGTCCTGTCTCTGCATCTCAAGGTACAGTGGAAAATAAATAGAACAATCAAGAGGATGGAGCAGGATGCTTTATGAGGATAGCCTGAAAAGGCCAGGGCTCTGAGAAAAAAACATGATTGAAGATGGAGACGGTTAACGTAGAACTGCTCTTTGCCAAATTCAGCAATAATAGAACTAGAGGCATACGCTGGAACCCACTAGGGCTTTTCGCATGTGCTTAACAAATATACATGTATAGCAGGTTGCGCGCGGTCTACTTCCTTGTCCCACTGCAGGGACAGTCTGGAAAAGAGGGCAATTGGACATGGGTTCCTGTGGACAGAGTCCTTCTGCCAGCACATACATATGTGACTCCCTGACTGGTACGACTTTGGCACAGCGCTGCGTTTTTGGCTTCACCCCATTATGGAGTTGCTTTGGTGAGCAAGAGAATACCAGGCCTGAATGAACTGTGACTTTAATAATCCTAACATAGGAGAACTGCCCTTATAGGATACTACTAACAGTTGCTTAAACCAACACTCCTCTAAAGTGTATCTTGCACCAGCCTTTCCCAATATGAGAGGAGCAGAGAGGTAGTACAATGCCCTACATATGATTGATGGCTGGTGCTGGCTTGTATCTAGCTATGACTCGGTGATCTGCTTTCAGCAACCTCTACAGGTTGCTGGTAGAAGGAATATGATCACATACACATAAGCAGCTTCCGGCTCTCAGCTGAACGACATACAGGTTACATCTCCCCCTTTCACATATTTGATACTTGAATAACAATTCCCGTGTCTTCCAAGGAAACCCACAGGGTCTGCCTCTGGGTTTATTTGGGGTTTGCTGCAGTCTGTCTTGTATTTTATTCACTATACCAGTACTATAGCTGGAGAATCCTTGAGATGGAAGACTTTCAAAGGATCTAGAGAAAATTACATGGAGTTAATTGTAACCCAGAAAGTCACTAACAATGGAGGATCTGAGAGCAAGTTTGAAAGAAAGGACCAAGAAAGCAGGCACAAAGGAAGACTTGGGGAAGAAAGGAGAAAGGGTGTTGAATAGAAACAAGAGTTCTGAATTCAATATTTTCAAAGAAACAGATCCACCCAATCTGAATATCTATTATTCAAGTGTTTCTTGTTCTACATTATTTTCTTTACAAAAACCCAAAGCCACAACTTAGCTTAAGAAATTTAAAAGGCACCTGTGTTTAAGGAAAAAGTACCAGTGTTCACATAGCTGACTTGAGGTATCATTGACAGCCACATTTGGACATCAAGATCTTGATGTATAATCAGGTACATCTCAGCACTATAAACAAAAGGATAAAAATAATCCTTGGGTGTAAAACCAAGGTGAATCCTGAGCAGGAATAGAGAGACAACAGCATCTCTGGCTTGGGCAATGAAATGCAAAGGCAGATTCTGATATATCCACAGTTCGATTGTTAAACCAAAGGTTCAAGAATGAGAAAAGGGAATATAATTAAATGAGTGGAATGTATGTCCCATAGTGAAGAACATTCAAATTCAGTCTGTTTAATAGGTAGAGGTTAAAGGGTGATTCGATTACAATCTACAAGTACCTGTGCAGAAAATGGAATTTGGCAATAGAGAGCTCTTCAATCCATGTGACAAAGGAATAATGGGATTTGGGGGCTAGAAATTGAAGTTAGAGAAATTCACATTTTAAAATATTATGACTTATTTTTACATGAGGGTAATTTGCTATTCAAATAATTTACTACAGGTTATGGTGTGTTCTCTGCTACTGGCAAACTTTAAATTAAAATAATGTCTTGTTTTCTCTAAAAGACATAGTGAGACAGGAATTAATTATATATCAAATCAGCCTAGATTATCGTAATGGCTCTTTCTGGCCTCATAACCTATGAATCTTTGTGTTTTAATGAAATCAACAGATGCTTCAGTGCACTTTTCCAGGATAGATGAAACACACCCTTCTCAAATGTTGGAACTGCCTGGTAAAGAAGATGCCTGTGTCAATTCTGGTCTGGCTTGCCACCAGTGCTTTCAGTGAGGCTTTTTTATATGTTTGTGAGCCTACCTTGCCACCACCCATTAAAAAGGAAGGCAAGTAAAAAGTCTAGGACAAAAAACTTGATTCTATAGTTCTAAATATATGAGTTTCAAGAAAAGTTTCTTAGAGAGTCACATGCTGCAAGCCAGAGAAGAAATGTTTTCACGTTTCACTGAGGAAGCTGTCTTCCAGCAGTAGAACCTATCATCTGCACAATACTTCCTACCTCATAGTCTCATTTTACCAGCAATCTCTGAACTAACTTGAGGGCTCTTCAGGATATACCAAAATACTGACTGAAACCCACACCTCTAACTCCAAATGAGGCCATGACTGACTCTGAGAGCTGTCCCTCACTAGGACATCATCTTCTAGTGTCACTCTGGGACGTGGCTTTCGTAACAACTTAGAAATAAGCAAAGCAATGAAAGCAGGGCCCATAGATTTGCCCACTTTTATCAGATGGCTTTCTGAACAAAGCTGATCTTGCCTGTTTAAACAGAGACAAGCTTGAGTTCATCTCGTGTCTGATATGTGTATCAGAGAAGGTCAAGAGGCCTAAGGGAGTCAAGGAGATGATTCTTGGTACAAACATACATGCCTACTTTACAGTTATTCCGAGAAGGAAGGTAGAAAAGAGAAACAGGAATAAAATGAGTAGTTAAAGCTATGCACAGAGCATTTGAAAACTAACCTTCATGCTTCCAATCTTAAAATAGCTTTGTATTCCAAAAATGAAATTGGGACAATGAAAAAAGTGGGTTTTTTCCCCTTTTTCATGAGGACTGCTTCTAAATACACTTTAAGAGAGGAATATTTTGACTGTTCAATGCCTTTGTTTAATGAATTGGACCAGTACAGATGGATGGTCAGGGACGGGATAGTCCCGATATGCACAGTCTCTGATAATAAGCAGTAGAATTCCATGACATCTGAGACATTTTGAGGGATAAAAAGATATACAGTAAATTAGGTATCCTTTAAATCTGCTGAGAAAGTAGAGTTTGTTTTAAGCTGAGCTAAAACAAATTGGCAATCTAGTTTTGAGGTTTCTTAAAAATAGCAACTTTGCAACTCTGAAGCATTCAAGGAATTTCTCCAACCAAACTTATAAGAAGCTTCACTCATGGGTTAATGAGAGCTCTAATCAGATGGCTTTTCACAATGATGAAAAGCGTCTCTCTGCAATCAAGTGAAGTTGCAGATAGAGAGGGAGCAACAAAAGTGAGGAAAAATGATGTGCTAGACTTGGCCAGTAGCCAATATAAAAATTCCTCTTCAAGTTGGTGCTATTAAGCCAGAAATATGGTTTTCAGTGCAGACTGCTCCAAAGGGGAACGGTCATTGATAGCCTAGTGAATTAGAAGATGACCATCATGAACCATCATAAAAAATGGCACTAACCTGACGGCTGCAGAAGTTTAGCTAGCTAGGCGTATTGGTTTTGCGTGGCAAGGTTTTGATAGCAGGGAGACTACAGGGGGGGCTTCTGTGAGAAGCTGCTAGAAGCTTCCCCGATGTCCAACAGAGCCAATGCCAGCCTGCTCCAAGGACTGACTCACTGCTG
>RSEF01000005.1:43156120-43169455 GCA_003993805.1 Himantopus leucocephalus | reverse complement strand
CAACAAACAACAACCCCCTCCCCCCAAAACCCCAAACCAACCAGAAGAAAGAAACACTTAATAGCTACACATAGAAAAACATTCATTGGGTGGATTGAATGAAGCATCCTGGAATGTATGGAGACATAGGAGGAGACAATGCTGTACTCTGCTGGAGATCATGTCCAGTTTGGAGAACTGCACTTCAAGAAAGGAGTGGGACTATTGGAAAGAGTCTCAAAGAGAGCAATGAGAATAACCAGAGGTCTAGAAAATAGAAGAAAGATTGAAAGTATTGCTTCTTTTTAACATAAAGAAAACTGCAAGGAGACATTATAACAGTGTTCAAATATAAAAAGGCTGCTACAAAGCAGGAAGGAACAATCTGTTCTTTGTATCTATGCTGAAAAGGATGAGAAATAATGGGCAAAAATTACAGCAAGGAAGTGTTAAAATTGATGTTAGTAAAAGCTTTTTTAATTTAAGAACAGTGAAGCACTGGAAGAGATTGCCTGAGGAGTAGCCATCACTGCAGGCCTTTAATTACAGGTTAAACAAATTGCTGTCAAGACTCACATATGTCATTGATGTTGTCTTGGGACAGCAGAAGTGGAAAGGATTAAATAACCTCTCATGGTCCATTCCAGTTTTATTTTATATGATTCTTTGTTGGGGGGGCAGGTGGGACATGAGAAGGGGGAAATTACTATGTAGCTAAAGACTTTCCTCGTGTTTGATTCACAGAAAGGAAGAATAAAGCTTATATTAACACAATTCTGATATCTCACAAATTTGAAGAGCTTAAATTTACGAATGAACTTCCTAGCTAATGAAGGTTTGACAGCTTTTTTAGAGTTAAAAAAAAAAGGAAAAAAAGAAATCATCATCACAGAAGCTTATTTACCAGCATGCAGTAGTTGACTTCAATTACATTCCGTTCTGTATTGAGCTTATATATACATTCACCAGTTACAGAATGCTCTACTCCTCCCAAACGCATCCTGAAATCTCAGATTTGTCTAGCTAGCACAAGCTAAATCTGTCTAGCTTGGTTCACTGATGAGTATGTGAGGAAATGATTACTGTCAAGTGTCTTAAGGATTTCATCTGAAAGGCAGAGAGAAATTATTTTAGGATGGCCCCATTGATCATTTAAGGCTTGAACCTTATTACACAAGACACTGAAAACTGTATCAGACAATGACTTCGCAAATAACACTCCACTTAGCGATTTCATTGTATTTCAAATCTACCTAAGGTTGTGCAAGTACAAAAGACCTATCTCAAGAAATAGATCTGTTTAGTATGGCTGGGTGAATGTTTCCATCACGATGGCTTTCTAAGACAGAATTCCATTTTGCTAACAGAGAATTAGCAATGAAAGGCTTCACTTCAAGCCATTGCAACCCAAAATGGCGTGTTTAGTTTAATCAAACTTAACAGAAAAGCTTTTGTATGAACTTACCATAACATAAAACATTATTTTTCAGGCATTACACTTACTTTCAATAGTGGTCCCCATTTTTACCTCTGGTCTGCACTCTCTAGGGAAATACTTCCATGTGATGCAATGTCAGTGTCCCACCTGACATCAGAAGAGGCTCATGACTAGTTTTGCCACAAAACATCTTGACCAAATACTCTGTCCCCTATGGGAGAATGGGACACAAGGGTCCCACAGGACAACTACCACATGGAACTGCACTGGATAGGAAAATACAGTTCTTGTTAAACTGGCTCCAGAGTGTTTGGGGTCAGCTCAATACTTAATATGAAATAATTTGATTTAGGGAATATCAGAATGTTACATATGAATTCAATTCTGAAGTTTTGAGGGATTTCCATTTTAAAAAAAAAATTCTTAACCAGCAGCAATGAAAACAAATGTGGGCTGGAGGAACCTCCTTTGGGACAGCAGCTCTTCCTTTCACTCAGCTTTTCATTTCAGTGATAAAATGTGTTTTAATGAGAACACCAATGTTTAAAGTCTTCTGTGAAAACACTGAACAGATATTGCTCACTTACAGGTAGGCAGTTTTTCCCCACTACCTATCTTCCCTAGCCAATATGCCTTGAGCCTGCTTCACAAGAATATCCCTGGCAGGTACAAGAAGGTAGTTCAGTCTCCATATGCCAGTCAAGCATCTGTCTCACAGCCTAGGCTTCCGATGTGCTAGGCAAATTGTGCCAACAGCAGTGGCATTTTTTATGTTTTTGTCAATTGTCCAGAAAAAAAAAAACCACAAAACACCAAATCGAAAACATTTACCTTTACATATGGGAAAGTACATGCTTAAAAGTGAGTACTGCTGCAATAATGATGTCATTAGAGCATCAGAGGAAGTATTTAGTGGATTTAGTATTCTGTAGACTTAGTCCACAAACTTAACAGTGGTGTGGCTGTTTGTAGTTGGATGCTAGCAGATGGGGGTGCTGCATCCCATCATGTGTCTCCCTCCCTCAGCCTCAGCACAAAGGTCACAGAGGTACTGGCATCTCCTTCCATCTGCAATGGCAGCCAAAAGCAAGAGGCATGCCTTCAGCGAGGCTCTCCTCCTGCGAGGGAGCAAAGACACTCCAGATCTGCTGAAGTGCCATTGGCAGGATGGCACTATTCCATGGCTGACACCATCTGTCATAGTGCACTACACAGGTCTAGATGGACTGGGGAGGAGGAGGTGAACTTGTCTCCATCTAGACTGAAATACTATCGGTTTCTAAGCTTTTTTTTTTTAACACCTCTCTTGTTGCCCTGTCCAAAAACCTGCCAACATGGGCACCTCTCCAGCATTTCTGTGCTCACCTTTGTTCAAATTCCAAGGCACGGAGCAAACGTCAAACCCTCCACAGGTAGGATTCCCCCAACATTTATTTGCACTGGGACTTATGTTGTGTGAAAACAGGGAGGTGATGAGCTAAATATTTGCTTGAATATTTGCTGGAGGGGTCAGGGAATGTAATTAATTCCCTGCCTACAAGAGAAAAATACTGTCACCTTATAACCCCATCCTGATCCTAGAAAAAGAACCTGAAGCTCTTTTACATCTTTCTCCTACATGTATCTAAAAAACTCTCAGCTGTGATCTCCAGCTTTACGGCTTCCAGCACTAACGAAAGGAACAGGGGAAAAATAAAATTTAAAAAAAAATAAATCTATCTTCTGTTTGGGAATGAGTCCAGTTACCATGATGCCAAAAAGTCAAACCCATCTATTCATTCAGAAGCCACCCAGTTGCACCAGTAACAACTTTAGTGCACAGTGCAACACTGAGACCAATAAAGGGAGGCTGGGAATGTGGCAGCTCCCCCTCACCTGCTCATATGGTCTTACGTGCCCTCCAGAGAAACCCTCACTGACAAAACTGTTCTCCTAGCCCCTGCCACCCTTACAGGTTTCTTGGGGAACAGTATTAAAACCGTGCAAAGAAGCCAGTGGCACTGCCAGAGCCCACCTGGGCTGTTGCTAAAACTTCACCATTATCCCTTGCTTTCATCCTGAAGCTGTGCGCATGGAGTGCAAGTCCGGCTGCTCCTGGAGGAGAAGCAGGGAGGGGGAAGCAGTTAGCACAGCCAGAATGGTGCCACTGTAGTGAGAAAGCATTAAGGAAAGCACATGAAAGGGGAGAGAAACAAAAGCAAAAAAAAAAAAAAAAAAGGGTGACATTTTCAGTGGAAGCACTGAAATGAGAAGCAGAAATGGGAGACAGATGAGGGCCTAAGCACCCCATTCGGCACCAGATTACGCTTGCTTCTCAAAGTAGGTGGGATGCTGCAGTCAGGAGCAGCAAGAGCTCTTCCGTAAGGAGAGAGGTCAGGGCTGGAGTCAGCACTGAGCACCAGACAAAAGAGGCAGCTGATTAGCTGGTTCCAGGCACTCTGGGCCTGATTCTGCAAAATGCAGACAGCTTTCAATACTGTTTTGTCTCTGGAGTGGGCCTGTCACTATGTATTTTTTCCTTTCTTAAAAAAANATTTTTTCCTTTCTAAAAAAAAAAAAGGGGGGGGGGGCAGGCTTTTCCCCAAAGGGAGCTGCAAAAATACATCTCCTCATTGTAAAAACACTTTCCATAAGAAATTCTTAATTCCTACAGAGCATTTTAAGTTACTCTGTGAATATTAATGTCTTGATATTAACCCACTGTATTATCTCCCACTCCCCCATTAAGGGCCACTATCCCCCATTTACAGAAAGAGAAAAAGAAACAGAGGGAATGGAATACTCTTGGCCAATTCATACAGCAAGTCAGTGGATGGTCAGAATGTCTCTTCTTCCTAATTGTTACCCTGGGCCTAAAGAATAGCTGGAGGAGATGTTTTGGTGACACAGATCAGTGTAAATAATCTACTAACCTTTTGCAGATTTGAAATTCAATAATGTAAATATGAAATGGCAATAAACTTTTCCCTCAGTTTGTTAACTTTTCCTACAATGCCATTTTAATGCATCCAGGCACAGGGTTACCATCTCCTCTGTGTGGAGCTTGGTTTTACATATAAGGGATACTGACATCACATCCAAGAAAACTTATCTGATATTTGATACAAGCCTAATTTACAGTATCATCTTACATTTTCTGTTTTGCTCAGTACTTACTGCTTAAGAAAGATCTATAGCAGATCTTAAGCTATAGAGCTTACATTGCTCAAACACTAACAGGCAGAAAACAAAATCTGGCCATTGTTTGGCCAAAATTCTCCATTTACATTTTTACTCCTTTCTGGTTAACTGGTCCCCCCATCCACGTTTGCCATTCAAGTCCCAACAACCTTCCCATACCTTTACTGAGCACGGAGACACTACTATGGCAGCAGCAAACAGTCTCAGAACATGGTGAACTTCCATTTCTGGAGTAACCTTCTTTGGAGAAGATGGTTGAGAAAGGGGCTCTGTTCTTGTTATTACCAAGACCGCATTGAGCAGAATGATAGAAATGATTGTTTCATCTACGTGGCACTCTTAAAGAACCAAGTATTTCTCCTCTATGGCAGTTTTTTCCTCCTTGCATAGAGCAGGCGTTGTCAAAAATCACAAAATACACAGAAATCAGCCAGCCATTCTTTTTCTAATATACCAAGAAAGCTCGACTCTGTTATATTGGCCGCTGAANGGGGGGGGGGGGGGGGGGGGGGGGCGTGGGAGGGAGGTAAGGAGAATAATAGGAAGTGGCTGACATACTCACAAAACTTTAAAAAAACCCTGGGAGCAAGGGCACATATATATTCCTCAGTGCAGGACTGGTTGCTGATATCTGGACATGTAATCAAATTACATGCCATATTTGTTTGCCAATATGTACCTATCTATATTTGCATTTATATGAACATATCCATACACTATGCATACACGCATATGGCAGCATACATATTTACATACTCACATATAGATCTGAACAGTGGATCTCTGCATTGGTACCTACTAAGGGCATATGTATGGATTTATACACATCTGTAAACAGTACCTGTATGCACGCTACTATATGTGCATACATGTGTACTCATCTCTCTACCTGTGATTCTTATGCAATGCACACGTTTTTCCAGGACAGAAAACTTAAATGTGCTTATGATTAGCATTAGAAGAATGCACATTGTCTGCATGTGGATCCCCACATGCATATGTTCTTATGCAGGTGTGCTGCCAACAAACTGCTTGTCATTCTGGTAACCGCTATCCTTCTCTTATCCTGAAGGTAGCTCAGAAAGCAAGAGTGTATCTTTTTTCATGAAACACGCTATACACAAGGATGAAGTAATGATTTCCTAGGGAAAAGACTAGTGGAGGTGAGATTACACCAGAATCCTTGTAACTGCAAATTCAGCCTTTGCATATCCACGCCCTCCAGTACATCTAGGAGTGAGATTTCAGTTCAGAAGACACAATAACTTTGCTGTACACGACATTGGACTGTGTGCTGAATGGGACTTTGCAGGAGCTAAGCACGCTCCTTCATGCATTTCTTTTTTTGTCACCTCAGCATAGTCAAACCTGAAAGGAGCGCAGACAAGGGAGGAAGCAAAGAAAATGACAACAGGGGCTTTTAAGTGGACTATTTCTAGTATAAGCTATCCCAGCTTGGGCATGTTCTCGCCTGCAGTCCTGTTCGAAGCCCAAATAACTCAATATCAGCTCTGATTGTTCTACTACTTTAAAGAGGCAAACAAGGGGAAAAAACCCACAACCATCACATACAAAGCACAGTGTGCAGAATATAAAGAGGTAGATGCTGAAAAGTACATTGCTAGAGAATGTACGTTCAGCCGACGATGCATCCCAGCATCACTGTGTCTTGCCATTCCCAGGCAGAAATTGTTCTGCTTGGCTTGGGACCTTCATACATAAGGCAGTCAAAAGGAGAGGATTAGTGANGCTGAAAAGTACATTGCTAGAGAATGTACGTTCAGCCGACGATGTGTCCCAGCATCACTGTGTCTTGCCATTCCCAGGCAGGAATTGTTCTGCTTGGCTTGGGACCTTCGTACATAAGGCAGTCAAAAGGAGAGGATTAGTGATGATGATTACAGCACACTGAAAGTGCTGCTGTTTTCTATACTGTACTCTTTTCTTCCTCTTTCTTCCCCTAGAGCACTACACTTTGAAAGGGCTGTGTTTTTCAGCCACCCCGCACTCCCCCATTTTGCTTCAAAACAGTTAAGTTTTTTCCCTAACTCCTCAGTTACTCTGTCAATAGGGTCTGTATAGTTTTATAATACAACTCCTTTGCCCTTGAAAGTGCAAATATCTCATACTGTTCTGGCACCCAAAAGCTTGACATCTCTCACTGCAAACCCATCATTTGCATGCGGGTCCATCAACAGGTATTACTAAGGGTAAGAATTATTTCCCAGGAGTTTGCAAAAGGAAAGATGCCTTGCAGATATCTGTCCAAGATCCTGTTAGCCCCTCACAAAGCCACAGAGAAGCCAAAAGTCCTGAACTGCTGTTTCTGCACTGTGCTACCAAATAGTTTTTGCCCTACCGAGGCTAACGTGGCTCTTAAAGACAGATCATCAGCTTCTTGCCATGTTCTTCCTTGCTTGTACAGAAGTATTACACCCCAGAAAGTTACACACTTAAATTAGCTTGAAGCAAGAGAATAAACCCCCGTGTGTTAATTGCACCCTGCAAAGTTTGCCGGCATGTTCCTGTGAGAGGTAAAAGAGGCATCATCACTGCCTTCTAAAAACAAGTTTCCTTTTCCCAGGCTGAACAGAAAATCTATGCCAGTAATGGAACATTACTATTACATTATTATTACTCTTACTAGGATTACTATTGATTATTACACATTGAAGACACTGGTGTGGTCAGGGAAGCGAGGAGGTAGCAAGTAGCAGTTGAAGGGATTTCTCTGATGCAGAGAAGCATAAGGATCATCTTGCACCACTATCCAAAAGCTTAGGACTGAAGGTTCATTCCAGTGTCCTAGAATCCCTTGCATGGAAAAAATTAAGGGCACTAAGAGGAAATATGCAAACAGGCGTGTTTTGCTTTAAGCCTTGCTTCTGATTTTATGGAAGAAGTGTTACTAATAACGCTTTCCAGAGAGAGACAGACTGAGGCAGCACACTGGGAAAAGGGCCACTGCCCGAGCTACAACCACTGAGTGACCTCCAGATACTGGAAAGCAGCCTTGACACCTGAGGTGGATTCTGGAAAAGGACAAGAAGATATCTAAAATTCAGTTTACTTATCACTTTGACATGCATATAATAATACATACTCAGACACATTCTCATTTCAGTTCAGCCCAGTGCTAGATTATAGATTTAGGATCAAAGACTGTAAGTAACTCTCACACAATGGGAACCGTATCTAAGCCTTGCAAATAGTGACTACGAAGAGAGTGCGTGTGTCTTGGTGCATAACCAATTGAACATGAAATGCCTTTGTAAAGCAGTTGCTAAGAGGGCTAATGTGATTCTTCAGTATCTAAGTAGGAAACTATCAAGAAAGTACAGAGAAAAGACACTGACTGTATATTAGTGAAACCATTTAATAATACTGTGGCCTGTTATCTTGCCTATGCTTTTAAAAAGATGTTAAAAACTTCAAAGAGCACAGAGAAGTACTACAGTGATTTCGAGTCTCAGTCTTATACTATGCTAGGTGAGCTATCCAGTGAATTCCATCTATTTCAAAGGTAGATTACAAACTGATCCAAATCTACACGCTACAGGAATCTGCATGGAGAGAAGTTCTCTGACAGAGGGGGTCTGCTTTAATTAGGAGACAAAAGTATAATCATATATTGTGGCTCGCCGAATTACAACTATTCAGTCTGGAAGTAACGTGCAGTGTTTCCTAGTGATCTAATTAACCAATGAAGTCTTTAAATCATGACAGGATGCATTAGTAGTTAAAAAAAGGTTATATATTGATACAGAAATCCATCAAAATCCCAAGAAGGCAATGGTTTATTTAAATGGTCCGGCTTATAGAATTTATGGAGTATGCAACATTTTTTCTCTGTCAGATATAAATACATGAAGAACGTAAGTGCTTATATCACAAGAGGACGATAAAGTATTTTGCAATCCACGAGAACAAAAGAGGATGTTGATCAGCTACCAGGAATAAGTATGCTTTATTTTTAATTTCACAGACCTGGGTCACTTGCTCCAAAGTCTTAAAAGAGCTGAATGAGGAGATTTCTGTTCCACTGAGGTTTATTTTTAATCTTGCAATAACAGAAAGATAACAGAAGAATGAAAGAATGATAATGTTGTGTGAACGTTTTAAAAAGCCAAACAGGACAAGATGTGTAACTGTGGAAGGGTTTAGCCTGCCAGAAACATCAACCCTGGAGGAAATAGCACAACAGCTTCTATCCGAAGTGCTTAATAAAAACATTAAAGGGTAGGAATACAATACTTAATGTCATTAGACCTTCCTGTGTAAAAGGAGTTTCTGTCTAATAAACCTAATATCATTTGAATGACAATGGTAAAGGCAAGATGAAACATTTTTGAAGGCATGTGACTGAACACCCAGAAGACAGCTCTGTTTAAATTAAGAGAACACAAGAACAAAACAGGACATAATATTAGATAGATAGACTTCAGCTGACAAATCTCAAAAAGTAATTGCCAGTGGGATATCATTACTGAAAAGAGGCATTTCTAATGCACCATAAGGATCCATATTTGATGGAAAAGTACTAAATATTTTATCATTTACCTTGAAGTAAATATAAAAAAAGCTGAAGCTAATACTTGAAGGTAACCCCAAGTTTGGCAGAGCGCTACAAAGCTTTAAAGACAGAACAGTCATACAGAGTGATTGATAAAGTGTGGAATTCCAGGCCCTTTCAATCCATGCAAGTTTTGAAACAGTTGAATACTACAGCATATGAGCTTACGAACATGGAAGACAGGTCATGAACTACAGAGCCAGGAAGGGGAAGCCGCGGGGGAGCTGCACTCCGCAAAGCTGTGACTGTTAAAACAACTTAGGAAACACCAGAGGAGAAATTGCGAACTTCCAGTAAAACGCCATGGCCAAAAGGGCCAGTTCAGCCTCAGGATATATGACTAGAAGCAGCAGTATGTATCACCAGTATGATACGCTCTTAAACCCTAGGTCTAATTCTAATGTCTACATTTTCTTAAAGAAAGGACTCTAAAAAATTGCAAAGAATAAATGAAGCAGCTTAAACGTGACTTGAGAACTAGAATAAATGCCTTACAGTAGAAGACAAGGAACTCCATCTGTTTACTTTTTCAAAAGACAGATAAAGAAGGGACTTGATTACAGCCAGCAAGGGAAAAACACTGTATTTCTGAAACATCTTTGTTTCAGTAGAAAACTGCATCACAAGAATCAACATTTGGGAGCTATTGTTAGACAAATTCCAAACAGCTACAAGGCTCAATGTCTTTTTAAAGTAGAGGGCAATTAAACATCACAACAATTTACCAAGGAAAGTAATAGATTGTCTTTTAATGCCATCACACCAAGGCTGGTTAAAACACAACTTCCCCAAAGAGGCCCAAAATTATTAGATTTAACGTGGGGGAAATAGGAGAAATTGAGGCTTGATGTTTCTTGCTCATGAACACTCAAACTATGCGTACGCGGGGATAATTAGATAATTGACAGAAGGCTGAGCTAGCTGGGTATGGTGGTTCTTTTTGGTCTTAAAAGTCTCTGGCATTTTGAAACCCTTACATGCCACAAATCACTCAATTAGCAACAGGAGAGATGACTGCAGATTCACTTTGAGTAGCAGGCATTTGTTTTCTGCTGATTTGAGCAACACATCAGGAGTTACGGTTCCTGGTTTCTGTTCCTTATACTGCCACTTACCTGTCAGATAACCTTTGACAGTTTTTCCTCACAGTCTTAGTTGAGGAAGTCAGTAATTAATTAACTAAGTAGCACTAATACATCTCTTTCTCCAAATCATAATTCTTCGTGGTTTAGTTGCTTTTTATTTTTATTTATTTTCACTGTTGAGTCTCCAATACCCAAAATGCAAAGAATTCCCAGGTACAAGGAAAAGCCTTACTTGTCATTAGGACATCTTTAGCAGCAGCAAACTGAACACAGAAAATGACAAGCACAGTCCCATGGCAAACGGCTCTTTGTAGAAACGCTGTCGAGTTAATATATTGAAGAGAACAATGGCATTCCTGGCAGGAGAAGACAGACAAGGCGACCTGATAGGTGTTTACTATTTCAAATATCTATGATTCTCTGGAGTTTGTCCCAGTAGGGTAGTCTTTTTTCATCCCTTTTTTACACAGCACCAGTCCACCTTTTTGAGGCAGTAAAAAAAAAATGTTCCTTGTTTTTTAAGTCTCCTGTAAAAGACAGCCCCACGTAGATTCAGCACTCAGAAAAAGGGCCCAGTTGGGCAGTAATAAACCTTCTTAACAGTTACTTCCACAGTTACAGCCACAGGGAAAGAAATGCACATAATCACAATGTGAACATTAGTCCTGGATGGAAAGATTCCCAAGCCCAAGTTAAAGCCTGGGAACTGTCTGCTGCTACTGCAGCCCATACTGATCTGGAGAGATTTCCCTACTGGAAATGCTCCCTCCAAGCCTTTAAAGAATTCCCAGTTCCATACATGGGAAGATCACTCAGTACTGAAAGGCAGATGCCTTTGGAACACAGCTCAGAGGCAGTTTTACAGCTCTGCTTGTTAATATCCTCATTTTGGATCAATTGTTTTGGGGCCCTTAATAATTACAAATGGTGAAAGAAGCCAACCTATCTTGCATTTCTCTGCAAACATCCAGGATTCATCCAGCCATCCTTATTGCTCTTTTTACTTAAAGCAAATTCTTCAAACATCGGCTGCCCGACACACACGTGAACACTTGCCTTCATTCAAATGGGCATCGTTACACCCCTGATGAACACATGGTGCTCCAGCCTTCTCTGAACCCTTCCCTCTGTTCCTCCAGCTCCTCCTACACACATATCTCACTTCCACGTCTACACATTACTGCCTAATTTTGCACAAACCTGTATGTCAGACCTTACACCAAATTGACTCTCTGCTGCTCTGACATCCCGCTGCTCAGCTGCCTTCCCCCTCAGCAGCGTGCAAGCCTTCAGGAACATTACCTTGCTATGCAATACTTTCAATGAAGGGATTATGCATATCATGGCCTCTGATGGGTTACGGCACACTGTAGTTAACATAAGGCAAAGCAAATGGAATATCTACTTGAAAATACCACAGGGAGCCTAGAAACGGTGTAGCCACACCAGGAAATACTTAAACATCAAATCCTCCATATTACATTGGATCAGTGTTCTATATCTGTAAACCTCCTCCTCAAATACCCAGGCAAGTCTAATAGATCAGATGTGTAGCAATACTCCCCTAAAATCATTTCACAGACTCCACTTATTTGGGGCTGGGAAAGCCTGCATGCAGAAGCTGATGTCTTTGTATTTTACATACCATCAAGGATTTTTCTTCTGTGAGTTTTTCCAGTCACAATAACATCCCATGGCAAGGATTTCCATGACTTTAATTGCTGTCCTATTTTTTGTTGTTTGTTCTGAAGCGTGCCCTGCCCTTATCTTTTGATGCCAGTTACTCCCTCTATTTGAAAAGAAACTGAATGACAGTTCCCTTTGATTCCTCTTCTATATCACACATGAATTTATGTCCCACTACCGTATCCTTTCTCCATGAATTCTGTTATGAAGAGCCATAGTCTGTTTGGCCATTCCTTGTATAGAAGTCTCTCTCATGCCCTTTGATGATCTTTGTTGCCCTTCTCCCCTTTCTGAGGTTAAAAGGACAGAATGACAGCGTCCAGTGCAGTTTTATTTAATGACATCATTATATTTTCTGTATTGTTCTCTATTCCCTTCCTAAAAATTTCTAACATTAGATGCATTTATTTGACCAATACTGACCACCGAGCAAATATTTTCAAAGAATTCTTTACTAAAACACCAGAATAAACTCAAAGCCCATCATTGCATATGGAAAATTGGGATTATTTTCCCTCCCTCCCAATATGTATACCTCAATTTGTATTTAAATACATTTAATGTGCTCTTTCTTTGTCCAGTCATTCAGCATTACTACGTCATCCTCTGCAGTTCTGCAGACAGTCCTCACCTAAATACTGTCATATTCTCAACTAAATGTATGCCTTCTCCATCCACATCCCTTTCCATTTATAATTCCACCAATGAATCTTCAGACCTCAGCATGGGTCCCAGAGGTCTTCTCCACTGGGGCCTTCCCATGGGAAAACTGCCTCTTCAGTCCTACATTCTGCTTTTTACCTTTCAGCCAGTTTTTCCTCTGTGTAGGGATGTTCTTTCTTTGCCTGTTTTTTGGGGTTTTTTTTAATTCTTGAAGAGCCTTTTGGTGAGATACCTCACTGAAAGACTTTTGAAAGGTAGGCTACATTTACCAAAATTCTTGGCCACACACTGACTCAGACCTCAATAAATCCAAGGAAGCTCCTGGTTGCCACAATTAAAACACAATGCCAATACTATTCGTAAGTCCTTTGCACCACCACCAAAGTTCATCTGCTGCAACTGCAAAGTTCATCCAAACAAGTGGAGCCTGTGAAATGGTTTTAGGGGATTATTGCTACACATCTGTTCCTTTAGACTTGCCTGAGTATTTGAGGAGGCAGTTTTCAGATACAGGCCTTTGACACAGTATCCCACAACATCCTTCTCTCTAAATTGGAGAGATATGGATTTCACAGCTGGACTGTTCGGTGGATGAGGAATTGGTTGGATGGTCACATTCAGAGCATAGTGGTCAACAGCTCAACATCCAGATGGAGATCAGTGACAAGCAGTGTCCCTCAGGGGTCTATATTGGGACCAGGACTGTTCAATATCTTCATCAATGACATAGA
>RSEF01000005.1:43143032-43156020 GCA_003993805.1 Himantopus leucocephalus | reverse complement strand
TTTTTTTTTACGATGAGGGTGGTGGAACACCAGCACAGGTTGCGCAGAGGGGTGGTAGATGCGCCAGCCCTGAAAATACTCAAGGTCATGTTGGACAATGCTCTGAGCAACCTGATCTTGTTGAAGATGTCCCTGATCATTGCCAGGAGTTGGATTAGATGACCTTTAAAGGTCCCTTCCAACCCAAAGTACTCTGTGATTCTTACCAAAAAGTGTCCTCGTACAAACCAAGTCCCATAAGCTCCAGTTACAAAACCAAAGGGGACACCAATACTTATTTGCCCTCCTCTGCTGGATGCACTGGCAAATCCAGCCTCCAGGAGGAATGGGGAAATCAAGCTGGAATGAAGTTTTTAAAAACCAGTTGTGGTTTCCACACAGACCTAAAACTCTTTGGAAGGAATAGAAGAAGTGATTTAGAAAACGCACTGAACATCAAAGCTGTCATTTGAATTATTAATGTGTAATGTATAGACTTTATATGAAGCTCACGAGATGAAAGTTATTAACCTAATAAGTTACATGCATAATTAATTTCTCCTGTGATATATGATTTGTGAAGTTCTAACAAAATGTGTCATAGAGGTTGTAAACAGGAAAACTAGCCTGAAGCCAGGAGAGCTAAGAGTATGCTAATTAAGAGAACATACTAGAAATACATATTAAGAAAAAAAATGGAGAAGAAGAGAGAGGAAGTGACAATGCTGCATTTCTATGTGATGTCCTAGTGTGCAGTCATGAATAATAGGAAGCAAGCTCAGACGAGGAGAGAGAAGCAGGCGCACCAAGCTCGGGCAAAGGAGAATGGAGGCATTCAGTGTTCTTGTTTTCTCAGACGAAGGCAACTTCAGGACTAATCAGCCCTGGAATATAAACCAGGGAAACGGAGGAAAGTGCTCAACTGACAGTTTGCCTGGTTAGCTGAACACTGAAGCTGCAGAGGAAGAACCCATTCTTAAATATGAGAACAGCATACACTTTTCTTGAGCTTTGCTTTGTAACCAATTTTAATATTGCAACTGACTGTTTAACCATTACCTGAATAGAATAAATGAACTGGACATCCCCAGTAACAGCTTCTGCTTGAGAGAAATGACAAACACAGCAGTCTTGTCCTCCAGGAGTAACAAGTCACGTGGATCACGGTTTGTCAAACTCTTGAGAAAGTTCTGCTGTGCTGCAGGCGGTTTTCTTTACAGTTCTTTACACCTTCAAGATGGGTGCTGTGACAGCCCCTCCTCTGGGTAGGAACCTCCTTTGGGAGGCTACAACCAACATCCCATTTAGTCAGTGGCCATAAAGGGTTATAGGGCAGCTGTAGAAACCCAACTGTGGTCACATCACCAGTATCAGGAGGACAGATTTCACCCTAACATCTCACTGGTTTTCTCAGGAAAAATGGCAGTTTTGAAGACAGCCATAAAACAACAGTGTGAGCAGATCTTCTGAGATCTTCTGAAAGTTGAAGCGTAGACTGAACCCCACGTCAGAGGTCTGAGAGAGAATTGGCACCTACATAAACCACAACAGCCACCTCTTCTCCCACCCACTTAGATAATAGCCATATTGAGCTCATATTAGCTAAAAGCCTCCAAGCACTAAGCCTTTCAGGATCTGCTGCACTTCTAAGTCAGCAGTTAATAATGCAAGTGAAACCCTTTTCTTCCCACAACAGCAAAAGACTGGGAAATGTTTGCCATCAGAGCCTGGTCCAGATTGTTCCAGTGGTTTGTCCAATCCAGCAGCCAACATGAAAACAACCGTGCTGCCCTCCTAGCATTTCACAGCAATGTTTTAGTCACCTCAGATGTTCTGAATTCCACTCTCAGATCTTTTCTCTGACAAAAGTTCAGAAAGCATCAGCATACTTATCTTCACATCTGTTCAGGGCTTGAAACACACTGGAGCACTTCACAACCAAACCAAACCGGAAAACAAACACTGGAAGACAGCTGAGAAGCAGGATCAGAATGGTATGGACCTGATCAGCCTTCTAAAAATCACCAGCTTCATTCCCTGTTGCTGCTCTTGCCTGATGGTGGCAAGTGCATGCAAAAGCAGACTGTCTGCCTACCTCCTGCCCCAATCAAGGGAACATCTTGCCTCTGGCTGGCATCTCACTGCATTCAGCTGCAGTAGAAGAGGAAAATCTCAAGGACAACCAATCCAGCTAGGACGTTCTGCCAAGGTTGCTGTTCCTAGCTGAGGAAATGGTCCTCTCCATTTTTTTCCCAGCTAGAAAGAGGGAGAGAATGTACCCCCCCACACACATTATCCTAAAGCCCGCAGGTGCCAGCAATCCAAATAAACGTAGAGCAATTAACAGAATTAACACAGCTTTAAATAGCTTGGCTCACCAGATGCGGACTCCTAGCAGGATTCTATAAAATGTAAAGTTATTACAGATAAAACCATTAATCATCTGTTCAGAGACTTGTTCTAGATGCAAAACCCATTCCACTTAAAAAGGCTAATAATCAGGAAGAAAGGCACAGATTTAACAGGAATGATTATGCCATTCTCAAGCCCTATTTCTAAATGCCATTTTTCATCTCTGCCACCACTCCCAAACCTCTGTGTTTCCTCTGCTTGCTAACACTGATACAGTAAGAAAGCTTTGCCAGCGTCACTCACAATTACCTCTTGGGGTGCTAGAACTAAGTCACCATCTCAGTCACTTCCACTCTGGCCAGAGGAGCTTAGTGACTTGCACACTATGCATCACTGCTTTCCTGGATGCTGTTGTTACTGTTCAGTTGTGTGTCATCAGCCCCACACAGCTCACAGATAACTGATGCTCTCCCTGAAGCATTAAGTGCTCAAGTGCTAAGATTTGTGCTTAGGAAGTAGGAGCATTTGAGTTTTCCCCCTTCTGGCAATGTGAAGTCACCAGTAGCCACAGTATGCAATAGAGCAATCCTCCTGATGTTCCCCTAAGACCTGTTAAAATAAACACTATCCATCTCATTGTGCTACTACATCTATGTCTCGACAGCTACAAGAAGCAGGGGCGGGGGGCAGACCCTAACTCATCTTGGAGCTCAGATATTACCATTTCTACCATCTCCACTTAAGGCACTGTAGCTCCAAGAGTATAAAACCTTGTGATAAGCAATTCAGAGTTTAAGTTGCATCTTTCCATATACCTGTATTATTCCCATTGAATTGCTTAGGAATCTAGATACGTCCACTGTTAATTCTCAACTAAATGAATTCTGCCTGTGCAGTCTGAAGGAAGGAGGGAGAGAAAAAAGTCCCAAAGCACAGATATTCAGTGCAACAGACATCATCAAAAGAAGTAGACCAAAGCCAGACGGTAGCAACGATAAAGAATTAGAACAGAAAGAAAATGAGAGACATACAAAATTTGGTTGTATCCTATCGAGCCCACTGCCTTTTCCAAGCAGTTCAAGTAACAAATGCTGCCCATTAGTTGCCTGCCTCCTCCTGTCCTACTCACACTTGACAGCTAGTTGGCTCGCTGATACGGAGGAGTGGTGGACCTGGGAGGAGTCGTCCAGCCCACCCACTCAACATTCAAACCTCATCATCCTTTCCTGCCTCCCTTGTTGGCAGCTGCAGCAGTCTGGCTTTTTGTAGCGGGTAGTAGCAGCTCAGTCTTTCCCCATTGCTCACAACACAATGCACACACATGCGCATTTCATAGCAATAGTCTAGCCTTCACGGTCAGGCAAAAAGATTTATAGAGTGACTGCTGCTCCCAAAGAGATGACACTTGTCAAGTGGGAAATAAGCTACTACAGCCAAAAAAACCCATTCTAATTAAAGCTCTAAAAATCTAGGTCCAGTCCTTGCACACCATGATTGTATGACCACAACCTATCTGAAAGCACAGCCAGAGTATAATATTCGCTGCTGGGCACCTCCATGTTCGAAGGCTGCAATAAAATTAAAAGATTAACAGGAGAGAAAATAACTACCAAGAAGGCTGAGGACTCACTAACGGTCCCAAAGTCAGACTGAAAGGGGGTTAAGTTAGAAGTTCTAGCCTCAAACCCAGTGGTGCCTGCTCCTGCTGGTAAAGGTAGCAGGTATTTTTAAAAGAAGCACAACTGGTTTCATTAAAAGAAAGTGTGTTGGCGGGCACAGTTACATAGGGAGCAGAGCCCTTTTAATTCTTGAGCTTGGACCAGGTACTAAAATACAGAAGGAAAGGTGCTTTTCTCATCATTATTACAGTTACGTCAAGAGTCAGAGGGCATATTATAGCACTGGAGAATACATTAAACTCTGCATGCTCCATGTTATTAGCTCTCTGCCTATCAAGCTTTCAAACCCTACATGCCAAAAAGTGAGTACGTTCTCTCTCTTTACCTTCCTTGGTGATCAGCATCCCACTCACTCCTTGGCTGAAAGTGCCTGTTTTATACACACGCACATAAACAGCACAGTTTTGCGACTCCTGTCCCCCCTATAATTTTATTAATATTAGCATATAGCAGATCCTGACTCTCCAAAACTACTCTTGTCTGCATTTGTCTGACAGTATAAGATTGATCCTCAGCAATCTCTTTAATGCAACATAAGGAGTGACAAATAAAAGTATATGTCCTATTTATTGTCAGTATTCACCCAAACCAAGAGTTTGCTAAGCTTAGTGAACTACAAAGCCAAGCAAAGCAAAAGCAGCTCATTTACTTTCATCGTAAGCTGAGAACATCAGGCTTTGGACAGCTGAAGTTACGATGACAGCATCCATTAGGATGGGACCACATTTGACTAACAGAATAAGAAAAAGACAGCCAGAAATCTTTGCCACAGTAACCTCTGTATCACCACTGCTCTGCTGATGACTTTGGACTCAGCTATGTTTGTCCATCAATACTCTGTATCCTGTCTTAGTTTGCTCATTCTTGAATAGAGATGGATTAGATCACATATGTGTGCAAGGATTGTTGCTTTAATATTTCCATTCTTTAGGGCCTGGGTTACCAATTACCTTTATTATATGCCCAAAGCACAGGTTATATTGCTCCAATACCCACTACATTTTCTGAATTTGCTTATATGAATACAGTTCTACACTTCTAAACACTCTAATTTCCCAAACACCACCACATGGCACATCCCTTGCAGGTACAGAAGCTCAGCAGGAGTCAGGTTCATTACGCAGGAAAGAAAAGCCCGCTCTTGATGGTCCTGCTGCAAAGCGAGCACAGATGGCTGTAGCACCAGCACTGAGGGTCGCATGCAGATGGCGCAGTCGGGATGCAGTGTAGTACTCTACTTCTGGTGCAACACATCAGCCTGCTGCTGGCTACGCTGCCCAGTGGTGACACCAACCACTGCTGCTGGTTTCCTCTCTAGGTGCCTGTTCCAGTGGCAGCTGGACAGTGGGACTGGGTTAGACAACACTTTGTTCTAGCTCTCTTGATTCTCTTTAGCTTATGAGCATAGGTGGCAGTACATAGTTCAAACAGCCCGGCAAAAAGATGCCTCTTACACCTTCTGCATAAAAAGTTTCAGTATCTATGTTTGCTCATGAATGCTTGCTTTAAAATATATGCTTAATCTACATATATACTTTATTAATCAGACTTTGGCCATTAATTGCTTTTGTAAACTTTCTAAGAGTGCAGTAACTTTAGGAGTTCAGTGGCACTGAACTGCTGATATGTGAATTATCCTTTAAATTAATCCCCCAACAAAATTTGTGCACTAGGGCTGACCTGGAATGCCTGCAAGCTGCTGTCTGCCTACTGATAAGAGTTCCAGAGAACAAGATAGTATATCATAATAAACATGATCTTAACTAGAACCTGTATTTGTTTAATTTGTGGACAGACCTATGAAAAAAAAAAAAGACCAAATAATTTATACTTCTAGGTTCATTATGGCTGTAGGATTCTAGAGCCTTTGCTATATGAATTCCATGAAAGAAAAAATTTTAGGAGCCTAGTGATTCTTTCAGTACACAGATAAAAATAACATCTCCTCCACCTCTGGTACCAAAGTCAGATGAAACTTCATCTCCTATCTTTGGATCTCCCACGTTTTACCAATTGAAAAGTAATTCTAGGATTTCATTTTCATACTCAAATTCCTTCACTAAAGACTAATTTCATAAAGCAATTTCAAATTGTTTTCCAGCTTAACAGGAATACTTTCCATGGGTATATGGGCAGGTCATAAGTAAACTTTCTATGGAGATGTCACGGGTACATTACTCTTCCACTTTCTGTGTGGTCAGAAACATTTGATGGAAGAGACTGATCAATAAGTGAGGTTAGCTTATGTTATTTTGCAATAAAACCTCATCCAATATTATTATGCCAGCAAAACTCTTGCTATGGATGCAAATAAGCCAAGCTGAAAAAGTTCTTTTCTGTGTCATGGATGAGGTGATAATGCTAGCAGAAACCTTTCTTCTATAGGGTACGCAAGGGCTAAGCTATGTAAGGAAAAGAGGCTTTGAACAACTCCCTAGCTAAAGCAAAGCTGTAGCACTGGCAGCGCATGTACACCTGACAAGACTACTGATTTTAGTTCCTGTGGGGAGGCCGTTAAACCTTACTGAAAATGTGAGAACAAGAGAAAGTAAAATATTAACCTCAGGAATGTGCAGAGCGACATGTAATTCATTAAAGAGTCTCCCCAAATCCAGTAGAAGTTTAAGTTTGTCCTGGTTTGAGGCAAGACAGGACCAATTTTGTTCAGTAACTTTGCTTCTTAGCTGGGCCTCTTCTAACTACTGAAATTAACAGCATATTGTGCAGACAATGTTCACTCTCTCAGAGTGATAAGACCAATGTTTATAGTTGCTGCCCAGGCGTGGTATGCAGAGAGGCTCTTGCTCATACTTATTGCTCTAACACCCAAGGCCAACCAACTTTGTTATTTGCCACGTTGGAGGGTCAGAAGTGGAAAAGGACAGTGGGGTCCCACCTACGGGGAGGAGAGGACAGGACAGATGACCCAAAACTGACCAACAGGGTATTCCATCCCATCTGCCTCATGCTCAGTATAAAAGCTGAGGGATCAAAGGGTCAGTTGGGGCTCTTTCTTCAATGGCCAATGTCCGAGGAGGACTCTCTCTGTTCATTTGCCTTTGATCCTGATCCTGAATGCAGATGCAGAATCGGGTTCCCGTCCATCACCGAGTCCAGCCTGGGACTGCCCCAGTACCAGCTGGTGTCGTGACTGTCACCCTGGGAGCTTGATACGGATTTGTACATATTTCATTATTTCCTTTTTATTTTATTATTAAAGTAGTTTAGTTCCTTCTAAACTCATAAGTATCTTTTTCCCTCCTCTGCCTCTCTCTTTGAAGAGGGGTAGAGGGGAGCATCTCTCGGTCCCATCTGGGGTCCCCCACATCCCCAGTAGCCAATTTGGCCCAAACTATGACAAAGTTTTAACTGGATCCGTAAATGGAAGATCATTTCCCATTCTGGTCAGACATGGAAGCAATCACCTAAGATACACTGCACTTACGATGCAATTCCTAATATCTTCGACTCAAATGCAACAGAAACAGCACAAAGCAGAGAAACACCCATGAGACCCGCTCACTTTCAAAAATGAGCTGCAACACCAACTGTTTATTCAGGACTGATCTTCATTTGAACAGTCCCCAGCCTCAACCTCAGCTACTTAGATTGCTTGGGAGCAGGGTCTGTTCTGGATTTTTCATTTCCTCACCTGAGCTGACTCAAGAGAAAGTAGGGGTGGCATTTCACACCCATCAGCAACAGTTCAGCTGGCAAATTAAGATACATTTTTGACGTAACCTATACAGGCCCTGTGCAATCTTCTGAAGTTTGTTTTTCACACTTATCCCCTTGTCAGCTTGACAAGAAAGCAAGGATAAACCAAGAAGAATATTACTGGTAAAGAAAATTGCCCAGAGAAACAAAGTTGCAGTAATTCCAGGAACATCTAGTATTCTCCAGTAAGAACATCAGTCAGTTCTGACTCTTACACCATGCTGAAGACATAGGCTCTCCCTGCCAGGAGGAAAAGCAACAGAAAGAGGTGGATTAATAGGTGGAATGCCCCTCTTATCTATTGCCCTAGCAGTGGCAGGCTGTATAATGTTGACCAAGTGACATCACATCTGTGCCTCAGTTGCAGCATTTGAAGGAAGAAGATAATGACATTTTACTCCCTTTGGTACTGCATTTTAGCTGACAGTTTGAAAGAATCCAAAATCTCTGAGGCTGCTTTGAAAAAGCCACCCACTGAACTCTTCAGGTGAAGGGTCCTATGAGCTAATACTATTCATCATTATGAATTAGACTTTTAGTACACGTATTTACTAAGCATAGGGTCACAGTGCATGAAACTCCGTACCATTGGATTTTCTGTGCAAGATCCTCGTCATTCACAAGAATCACAATTTCAAAAAAAACCATGAGACATTACATAAACATACTCCAAAACCAGAGATACTCATTTGTCCTGTTAAACTGACTAGGGCATTCTGATCTGAGTTTCTCCTGGGACCTCCCAGTCTGAGATATTCTACTTGGTGTTTAGGATGTGGGGAAAGTAGAGGGAATTCACTCAAAAGAGTGTTAAATAGGAACAAGCTCAGACTACAGGGATCACTAGGTAGTTTGTTCCTCTACGCTCAAGCTCCTTCAGATGAATTAAGTGTAAAATGTTAACACTGCATTACTGTACCACAGGATACTTTCCTCTCTGCATGCTCCATCTGCATCACAAAAGCTCACCTCTGACCTTTCGTCTCCCATGACTCATAGACACTGCATAGAAATCTGCATCCTCTCTCTTCTTTTCCACCTGGCTCACTTTCTGTGTTGGAAGGACTGCCTTGCCTTTGGTTCACAGAACAAATATTTTTCTTTTCTCCCATTCCTGCTAAGTGATTCCCTAAAAAAAAAACACTAGCAAAATCAACTGAATCAAGTGCTTTCTCCAGAGAGGCTGGCATTCATCACTTTGCTAAACATTAGTATTGGGACCATGAACCACAGAAGACTTGCTTTACTTATGCCTGGTTCAACATAAGTGGAATTATAGATTTTCTCCTATACTTGTGTGTAGGGTAAATTTCACTCTAGTAGTTATTCCTGAGAAAAGAGGATGGGGTGATCTAATCTTTTACGGTTATAGGATGGTGTGAGCATGTAAAGATAAAGGCAAGCAAAACAAGGGGGGCACAATGCCACTCCTTCTGGCAGCACAGCAGAGGTCTCACAGGGCAACAAGTTCCTCTGCTAAGGTAAAAACATTTGTTTAAAAACAATCCTCCTCAAAACATTGCTTCTTTTCCAGTGCTGTCAAAAAGCCCAGATGGGAAAGGTGCTTCAGCTTTCAGATGCTCAGTTAAGACAGCCTTTTGCTCACCTTGGCTTCATATCGTGTCACACAGTCATACCAGAAAGCACAAGGTATTCTTCCCTGTGTACTACAAAGTCTTGCAGGATTCATGCCCAAGCATCCAACACATGTTGGCAGCCAGCAGGCAGCCTGGGAAATGTTCCATTGCTCAACCATATATCCATTCTGACTCTGAGCTCATATATAAACACCAAATGCAAACCAGCCCAGGAACTAAGCTTGTAAGCATTACTTGATGAAAAAAAACACTACCATCTTCCCCTCCCTGTCTACTGGTCTATTCAGGATTCTTTCAGCATCTTGCCTTGTATCCCATTTCTCTCAGTTTCCAAGTGCCTCCATTCCCACCTTCAAATCAAATCTTTCCAGAAATATGTTTTTTTTCTTATTACCTTCATGAATTTCAGCAGGACCTGCTCAAAACGTTGGCCCTGTTGTGCCTCCCAAGCCACTGTGTTATGTTCCTACAACACGGGCACTCAAAAACATGATGAAGGCCTTGTGCTGAATGCTCTGCAGATGCACAGAGAAAATGCACACATATTCTTGACTCCCAGTACACACAGCCTAGAGCTGCAGCAGGAGGTTGATCCACCACAGCAGCAGTAATGCAATTGGAAATTTAAGAGCGAGGGGCAACCAAAAACTTTACAGGCCTCTGGATCTGGAATTTTAGGAATCAGGGTTGTCATCATCATCAGGGCTATTTAGGATGCTCTGGCAGAGAGCAGTAATGGGAGACGAAGATTAAGAACAAGACACATTTTGAGGAGAGGAATCATATTCAGCCTTTGGGCATGTTTTGTCTGCTAGTCCCTCCCTTTCTTTTTCAAACATTAAATTCACTGGAGTAATATAGATAGGAAACAGACTGGTCCAAATACAATAGAGCAGCTGGAGCAGCAGTGTCAGACTAACATGTGTGGGCAATTAATGCCATTCATGTGGTAAGTTCCTTCACAGCGTATCAGTGAAATTCCCCACACTGTTGATTCCTGACTCTCCTCTTATGCATTCCTGGGGCTCTGTTAAATCACTGCTATGGAAGAGGATCTTGGGCACCCAAAGGACTTTTGGGCTATCTGGTCTCACTGCCAGGGAGGGGATCGTATAACTGCAGCTTCCTCCATCTGCCCTCTTCACGCTCGGGCTGTTTTTCTCTGCCTCCGTGTTTGAGCCCTTCTTCTATCTGCACCTTCAGCCTCCTCCCCAATGTGACACTCCAACCAGAAGAACTCATCCCCAAACAGAAATCACATCATCATTACACATGCAAATAGGCCTGAAAAAGACCTGGCTTGCAGACAGCATCTGAGATGTACATACAGCAACTGGGCACACTCATGAACCATTTGGAAATCTGGCTCCTAGCAATTAAATTGCAGACAGAAATGATCTAAGCTTTCACAGCTTTCTCCCATCACGGCCAGATGGTGCCTGACCCCTGCAATAATTTCTGCCATATTCTGCCCATATGCAAACCTCACTGCTTCCATCAAGCTGTTAGTACCAATCAACATTTTTTGGAATTGAGATTTTAATAAAGCACTGATAGAAAAATATGAAGATTTCATAAATTCTCTCATGCACATCCATTCTCTAGGGACCACCTTAGGCTCTTCTAAAGCACCTCCATCTGTACCATCTAAGTACTGCTCCAAGTAAATTGAATCTGAATGACTGGCTCCCCCTAATAGACCCTAGGAAATATCCTGATTCTCTCCCTTCCCTTGCAATTGGAGACTGAAATCCAGTTTTCCTCTTTGCCGACACAGCTAAATTTCCCACCCAGCCACCCTCCATCTCCATCCCTGACTACTGGAACCTCATCCCTGAGACTCTCCAGTACCTGTAAAACATAACTGTTTGTCACTACCTTTCTTGTCCTACCCTCCTTCTGGCCATATGGGTGTCCCTAAAAGACTATTAACAGATCCTTTTCTCTTTCCACTTTCAGGCAGTGCTTCTCCCTGTTTATCCATTCACTGACTCTTAAAGCACTGTCACTCTTCCCCTGGCACCCATTACAAAAACATTTCTCCTCACCTGCCTCAGATGTGCTTCTGTACCTCATCCTATCCCATCGCTCTATCTGGTTTCCTCCACAATAGGAAATACACCAGCTTCTCCTCAGAGTTCCTCTAGAACAATTTATCTTAAGACTGAAGGTCCAGAAACCCTTAGATTTTATGCAATTACATTGCAATGTCCATGTCTGATGTCTGTGTACTGCCCTATTTGCATATTCTGTCTTTTAAAATTTTCATGGAAAAAGTTACCTCTATTTTCCAGTCTTGCTCCCTCATTACAGTGTCAGGTATACTGCAACACTGCCAGGATGGCTACAGAGAAATCTAAAACAAACAGTGCTACCAGACATTGGGACGTCTTTAATTCTGATGAAAATGGAGGAAAACACCCAACCTGAAACTACACATTCAGCACTTGGATTTATGATTTAGGTATATTACTGCTAGCAACTTAGTGGAATCTCTTTAATCAGAACCTGTAGCCACAAGGAAAAGAAGAGGCAGGAGGATCTATTTTGTGGTGAAAGGAAGAAACATTAGCTCAGACAATTCAAAGAAAACATGGTTACCTTCACCATGGCTTATTTAGATACTGCAGCAGAAGAGCCCCGAGACCCTCAATTCCTTGCCAGGAACACACTCTTACACACTCCAATTCCTCCTAATCAAGGCTTCGACTCTGACCACATGAAGTGTCTCCCCTGCCAGAGCTGGCCCTCCTCCTACCACCAACCCCAGCTGAGCGAAGTCCTTCCCAGCTGCAAAGGGGCAAAGAGGGTCACTGGGCACTCTGCCTCATTGCACTTCAGCACCTGCATGTAATCTCAGAGGAAGAGGGAAGGCAACACTCCACTCAAGGAGCCCTGTAGCTCCCTGTGTGTTTGTTTGCTGTCCTGTGAGGCGGATGCAGTCCAGATGAAATAAGAGAGATTACAGGGGGAAGGCCGAAAGTTTCATCCCTTTTCCTTCCCAGTAAAGTGAGACATCCCTAGGGGAAGTCTTCAGCAAATGCAGAGGAGTAGGAATAGACCATTCTACTTTAACATCTTCAAAAGATCAGTACAGAGCTTGGCAGGATGTTCTTCACCATTCCAAACAGTGGTGCAATCCACTTGGGTTGTGCTATGTCTCTGGGAAGAAATGATTCCATAGCTAGGACTTTGGTAGGAAAAAAGAGCATTGCTCTACCAGAAAGCATACACTGAAAGGAACAGTATTTGCTATTATGGTCTCTCCTACCCCTTTGTCTAGCTTCCTTAGCTTAGAATATTTTCATTAAAAGCTCAAGCTCCTCCAGTACTGCCTGATGAGAGACTAAGCATCCTTCTTGGCCACAGAGAAAAAAAAAATAAAACACAACCTATAGGGATTGATTTATGAAGTACACTGCCACGCTATGCAGAGAGCCAAGTTCCCTGTAGCCAGTTCTGGAACCAGAAACATTATAGGCACACAAGTCCTGCACTAACCTAGTTCTGCATCTTCAAGGATCAAACTGGCTGCCCAAGGGGGTGAGGCTGATCCCCACAGGCATTCTAGCTCTCTCGAGCCAGCTCAGGTTTCTATCATAGAATCGTGTGGGCTGGAAGGGACCTTTAAAGGTCATCTAATCCAACCCCCTGCAATGAGCA
>RSEF01000005.1:43126826-43142932 GCA_003993805.1 Himantopus leucocephalus | reverse complement strand
AACCCGAACTCTCTCAGCCTGTCCTCATAGGAGAGGTGCTCCATAGCATGCGTTGCATTGCATAGATATACCCTGGCATTTCAGAAGTAAACATAAAGAACACACTGAAAAGAACCATCATCCAATTCCAGGTGGATCTCAGGTTGATTTTTGCAGCCTTTGTCATCAGTGTTTTCATCCCCTAGCAAAAGAAAGAAGAGGAAACTGACCCTGGGAGGGATTTCACAAGGCAAACTAATTTCTGCTCAACTCATCCAAAGCTCCACTTAATGAAAGCATTGCCTGCTTTGATGTCTGAGAATAACTCACTACATATGCAATAAGAAGCCTTCTCAGCCTATACAGGCTATCTATTCTGGTCAGACCCTGCTCCATGCAGGTATCACTGTTAAGGCGGCACTTCTGGATTTTGTCAGGATTCTGACAGTCATCTAGGGCTGCTCCTTCTCCATTAATCACAGTTCCCCATCACCTCCACTTGCCAAAACCAGAAGTGAGGAAAAGCACAACGGTCAGCTTCCTTACACTTCCTAGTGATACCTTCGGTAACTCACCCTGTGCCCTCCGGGGTCTGGAGGAATGACAGAACGGACACACAAAGTGCTAATTAGTAACACGCCTTTCCTTTTGAAATATTGCATTTCTCCATTCATCCCATTTCCAGGTGCCGCCTCTGACAACCCTGCACTACACTCGTGTTTAGTGAATAGTGTATACTGGATTCATCCTCAGAGACCAGGCAAGGTACATTTTGGGCACATTTTCACAGCATCCGAAAGCATTACTGGACCACGACTCAGGGCAGGTTGTTATTAAGCAGACTATAGCTCAAACCCAGGCAGCACCAGTCTGCCTTTAAAGTCAAGACAGCTGCTCATACACATCTCCTGTCACTGCCTAGTCAAGTGAAGATTACAAAGCACATTATGATTATCTGTTTTCTTCCTCTTCCTCTCATTCTTAAGTGGTTGCTTGGGTTTTCCTTCTCACAGAGCATTATGAGCCTGGGACGGCTATGTAAGCAGCTCTTAGCACATTGTGCAAGCTAATAGAATACAAATGATTATATAAATAATAAAGCTGCTGAAGATTTTCTTGTCACCGCTTTCTCTGCTCCATTGGCTTGACTTAAAGCACACATAAAAATGGCCTCTGCTAAGTGTTATGTTCATAGCATCCATAAATAAAATTAAGATCCTGATTTAAAGAGACACTAAGAAGCTGTTCTCCTCTTGATTTCAATCAAACTGGGATGCTCAGTGCCTATGAAAAATCAGGCCCAAGGCTCTATAGATGAAAACAGAAGGATTTGAGCTCTGCATGACAGTTTGTATTCAGCAGGGCAGTTTCATTTCCTATGTAAGATGCTCACATGCTCTTTTCCAGCATATGTGCACCCCCTTAACTAATCCAGAGGTCAGGCAGGAGAGCAGCTCCAGACTCTGACAGCCATTGCTCACATCAAAGGACTGCCACAGACCACACAACCCCTGACACCACAAGTCGTGTATCAGTAGGATGGTAACTTGTCAGGCAGTTACAGCCACAGAACATCATCTAGCTCAGCATCGCGGTTTCCATGAGTCCTGTATGAAAACTCTGCTCTGCTTTCCCTCTGATATTAAATGTTCACACAAAATGACAACCCTCCAGGCTGCAAATAAAATCAGACCCACCCAGCCACACCCTGTGAAAAATAGTATTAGTACAGAATCACAACATAAGGGAGAAAAATCTTGCAAGAAACTCTTATTCCAGGCTAGTTAGGAAGCTGACTGACAGAAAACTTAAGCTTGTTTTTCAGTAAGCTTTCTATAACACATTTTGGGGGTGTGAATATCTGTATCACCATTAATCACAGTGATCATCACAAATTCTATTAGAAGAGATAGGAAAGATGACAGAAGTTGACTGCAGGGCAGAACACCCGAACAACAACTGCACTGAGTTCCAGCTTTGGGCTGAGGCTTCATCTTTTTTCTCTCCTTCCCCCCGCCTCTGGAACACTCCCCTGGTTCCTGCTGTTAGCCAGGCAGTCCTACCTCTATTACCCACATGTGGATTTTTCTCAAAATTGTGGATTAAAGATGTGACAAGGACAGCCAGCCAGCGTGAAACAACATGGTTTTGGAAGCCAGCTAACTATTCCTGACCAATGCAGCAACTCTGCTGCACAGAATTACCAACACAGTATGCTTCAAGTCCACATGCCACATTATTGCCACGTCTCCAGTATACCCTCATGCTGCATTCTCCTCACCTAATTTATACATATATTTTATGCTACCTTCAACTTTCGCTTTTCCAGTTTATACTACCTCTGTATCTTCCTGGAAAACTGACAACTAATATATTCCCAGGTGGAATCCAGGACCTTAAAGATACATCCTAAATATGCTTCTGATTGTGATTTTTTTTTTGCTCAAAAAATGCTGCTTAGTAATCAAAGGCTTTTTTTTTTTTTAATAGCTATTGCCTCAGTGCCTAGAAGATTGTAATGCTTCCCTCTGAATGGTTAACAGCCTACGGAAAACACATCTCCCACTGTTATGGGTATTTTTTCTGTAATCCAAGCACTAGAAGTCTGATTCTGACCATAAACTCATGAGTTTTGCAGTTGACGCCTTCTGTCCAGCCGAATGACAAGTTTATCCTTACAGAGCTGTTGCGCTATCAGTGTAAAACTCACCATTGGGGTACAACATTGAGTATGTAATGAAAGGCAGGAAAGAGCAATGAATTTGAGATACCAAAAGCACAGAAACAAGAATTAATTTGAAATAGTTACCTCTTTGAGGCAGCCCATGAAGTTGTTGCTTACTGGAGAGCCAGGTAAATCTGCAGTACTGGGGCTCCCTCCCACGTAAAAGAAGTCATCTGAGCCCAGCATGGTGTAGTCCTCTTGTGTGTAGCCCGTGGTAGTAAGGATGCCATCCACAGAGATTGTCACCTGTTCAAAGGACACAACGGACAAAGAAAATCCCAGCAATGACCTTACAATCCTGAACAGAACAAGTTACCTCCCCTATATTTTTATGTCAGTTTTATTAAGGATTTTGTTGAGATTTGGTATGTATTTTTTTAGTTCAGCCAAGCTCCATTTTCTGGTCTGCTTCACCCACAATGGAAATGCTCCAGCATCCGCTTCTCCCCTTTCTGGTGTATGAGCACTATCAGGCTGACCCAGCAGTCTACCCATTGAGATGCCTTCCATCTATTCAGGCCAGAAAATGGAACTGTCCTTGAAAGATATTTCTCATATTAGCTGATTTTATGATTAATTAGTATTTATTTTAATGATTACAGTTAGTTATGGTTGTTAGTAAAAAAAAAACACTAATGAAGACGAGGTTGGTATTTTTTATTTTTTATGTTTCTTTTGCTCACGGCACACTGACAATCATGCATTCGGGGAGGGAGGAGAGGGATCTCACTTTCAATATATTATGGATGTGCATGCCATGTACCTAGAGAGACACACACCCACCACCAAAAAAATAAGTAAATAAAAGAAAATTATATCTGACAAACTCATAACCAAAATATAAATAGGAAATAAATCAAAATCCAACAAATCAAAATAAATCAACCACACACCAACAAGTGTGAGAGAAGCAGAGATGAGAAAGAAAGAAAACACAAAGCATGCACACACTGCACTTTAACATGTCATGCCAATATATCTGGAGCCCAGAAAGATGACAGGAAAAAAAGATATAAAAGAGAGGAGGAGGAGAGAGAAAGAAAACTATTTCACACTGGCATGCAATCAAAAATAAAAATACCAAACAAACCCCATAATAATCAGAAAACTGAAAACCAAACAGAAATGACCCCAAAACCTCTAACCCCAAACACATGGAGCGTGAAGGGGGACAGAAGGAGAGAGAGAGGGAGAGGAGCAAGTGATTTTGATGTGTTTTGCTTAGATGTTGGTTAGTGGCTTAAAGGGAAGATGGAGGAAAATAGATCGAGGCCAGGAGGAGACGGGCGAGTCACCAGACGTGGACATGCCATGCAGAGTGTGTACTGAAACAAACAACCGGCTGAGCTCCTGTCGGCCACGGCAGGTAGAGGTCAGAGAGAGAGAAAGTGAGAGAGAGAACAAGAGGGAGGAGGAGGAGAGAAAGAGGAGGGAGGGAAGTGGGGGAAAATCAGGAGAAAGAGGACAACTCTGGCCAGTTTGCCTGTAAGAGCCGTTGCCACAACAAAAGGATGATAGAAAAAGAGAGCCTTCACCACCACGGACTAGAGGCCCTGCAATGGTTCTGATCTAGAAACCTTCAGAGTAAAAAACAAAAAACATAAGGGGGAAAAAAGGCAAAATGAAAACCAAAGCAAAAGAGAGAAAAGCTAAACTCAAAAGCAAGGGACAAAAACCCAACAATTTATCACTGGAATGGAAAAGAAGAACTAAAGAGGGAAGTGAAGAAACCAATGAAAGAAATGTTCCAACCCCATTTCCAGAAGAGCTGTGTTAGTTGCTTTTGTTGCTCATTTTTTCATTAAAAAAGAGAAAAAAAGGAGAAAAAAGTGTTTTCAATGAAATTAAAATGAAATTAAAGTAAAATTAAAGGAAGAAGTATAAAGGAGGGGGGAAAAAGAGGGGGTAAGGGGAGGAAAAGGCAGGTAACACACGGCAAACCCAAAAAAAGAGACAATAAGAATGATATCTACCAGACAATGTAGTTTGTTTACCATAGCGTGTCCAATGCCTGAGTGCTTTGCGGAAAAGGGGGAAGAAAGGAAATTAAAAAATTGTGAACAGAACGATTGTTAATTAAAATAACTAAAAGCAAAGATGAGTCGTTAGGGTGTTAGTACATTAGTTGGTTAGTAAAAATGACACATTGCATGAATGGTCTAGTGTTAGTCTTTCAAAAAAAGGCGTGGGGCACCTGAGACACACAAAGTGAGAAAGAGGACAATATGACCAGGACTCTATGGGGAACCATGCCACCTAGGCTGTAAAGAAGAAGGGTGCTGCCTAGTCTTCCCACCCTGGTATTAATCATTAACTTCAACCCTCATGTACATTATCCAGGACTGAAGCAAAGTTAAAACAGTGCAATACTTACTCTTCAAATGCCCATCAAGGTGCTTCCCTCTAACAAGAGCCTTACCCTCAGAGATGTATACGCACAGCACACAGTTTGCCCCTTCAGCACAAACCCAACCATGACTCCCTTCTGCTGCCCACCATCACCCACCTACATTCCTGCTCCTCTTCCAAGCCTCACTACCCTCAAGTGTTGCAGACTATCACAAGCAGGCCAATATTTCCTTTGGCTGGAGGATACAAATGAAGATGAACCCAAGACTCTGAGTCTTCCTTCCAAGTTTCCCAATCTGCAGGTTTCTTTACAGCAGGTGAGTTTGTGACTTTCAGGAGAAGCACACAAAAATGTCTGTGCTTGGCTGTTTGCCTGTAGCTCACTTCTGTCATCCCAGAGTACAGGAGTTGAACCTCTCCTACTGTAGGAGGAAATGTGTCGAAGAATTGTATAGGAAGAATTGTGTAGCTTGTATCAAGGTTGAAGCCAGAAGATAGACAAGATTTAGCATCTCTCCTGTTATACTGCATCTATATTACAGAGGAGCTAGAAGTCCCGAGTCAGTTCACTTAGTTGGGTTTAGCAGAACTTTGCAGATGTTTTGTTAATCCCTCCCAAGGCATGCAGATGCCAACTGTTTGAACCTACACAGTTTCTTCTTTGATTTTTAGCAGCTAAGGAACTCAAGATCTGTTATAGCAGATTTTGCATGGTGACTAGCTTCAGTGTTAATAGGAAGTGCAGCCCGTGGAGGCTCCAAGTCCTTGTTCCAGTGTGACTGAAGTTGGCAAGAACTCTCCTAAATTACACAAGCAAGATCTATGCTGCCTCATGTAAAAACTGTCTGCTTGCAAATTTCAGGGAGTTGGGCGTTGACTAAGGAAATAAGTTTGTGAAAACTTCATGGCATTGAACATAATGTCCCAAGTCTATTTTATTTGTCTATGGTAATGAAATAATAATATTCTGTATTTGGGTATAACAAGCGCAAACTCCTGAATTCTTCATCAAGGAAGTTTCACTCTCAGTGTTGTGTTAGTAAATGCATTTTTACAAACAAGGGAGTTGGAGCATAAAGTGCTAAAAATACTAAAAATGAGATGGAGCATCAGCAGCAGACCTGAAGACAGACCCAGGAAGTCTGACCTTCAGTCTCCTCTGCTCCTCCTCCTCCCACTATACCACACTGCCCTACACATGCTCTGAAAGCCCTGGTACAAAACAGCCATGATCCTATTTCTAGTAAAGGTTTCTCACAATGCAGAGAGAGAGAGCTTAATTTTAAGTGAAATAATAAGATAAATAAACACGGAGATTTGCTTTGACATTAACAATCACTACTCAAGGGAATCTGTGGGTTCACTTGGTTTGTCTCTAAGGAGATTAACTGCTGCGATAGTCATTTGATCTAAAAAAAAAAAAGCAGCACTTAGTACTTTCCTAGCTTAGCTACAAAACATTTAACAATTCCAAAAAGTACTGGGCGAAAGTCCAGCTATTTAAAGTTCTGCTCTAATTCTAGGAACAACCAAAAAATTATGCAAATCCTCCTCCCCCTTCTCCCAAACCCCAAAAGAGCAGAGGAAAAGACTAGATGGCATCCTAGAGCTGCTGATAGCCCGTTTACCTGGAATTGTTTTAGCTTTGGATCATATCCTTGGAATTTCTAAATTTTATTTTTTTTAAGTTCATTTTAAAGAGAAGTATATTTATCTTCAGTTAAATGTTATCCACCGATTACAAGAAGGCTACTGAATTCCTCATTAAGCTTCAATATTCAGGGGCAATGTTTTTTTAAGTTTTTTTGTTTGGTTTTGGAGTGGTTCTTTTGAGGAAACACGAGCACAGCTGGAAACAAGACTTCCAAGTAACCTATATTATGCTGCAACTTTACAGGTGAATTTATGTTGGGAAAGACGCAGAGTAGATAATTTCTTACACACAAAATTCCTTAGGATATACAAAATTACATTGGATGAAATAAAGGACAAATTTTTATAAATGGTAAATAATCTTTGTCCTTTTTCATGTCTTCCATATGAAGATATCAAAGGACTTCACAGGTTCATAGCCCGTCTGAAAAATAGTTGACTATTTTACAGATAGATCAAAACACTCTCATGTACACACAGACAAAACCAGGAGACATAAGCTGCTGGAAGCTACTGTCAGAATGGAGAAAATAAAAACTCCTTCATCCTGTGCTCTATTTAGAATGGTGTCTTTATCTTTTTGGTTTTTTGTTAAATGAAACATTTATAAGGTCAAGGTATATAGAGACCATTCTTAGTTGTGTCCCGAAAAATGTCCATAGCAGGTATTAATTAGTTATCCGTCATTCAAGTTTTCAATCTTTTCCAAACTCTTTATCCTGAAGAATGAAGGGTTTTAAGACTTCTTCATCCCTAGTAATATCGATTAAAAGTAAGAATGCACAGGACCTGACAGGAAGGCTGCAGCATTCAAGGTTTCTCTTTATTGAAAGCAGGTTAAACTTACCAATAATTTTTGGATGACAACTTTCAGGACTAGCAGGATTGCTTCTCCTTAAGGCCTCATCATTTCCAATTTCTGGGCAGTTTTAGGTTCTGAGTCAATGTCTTAATTTTGAGACTGAACTTGATCAGCAGTTAAAATGGCAGCATCCAGAGAAAAAGATTACTCAAAAAAATTCCAGCCTTATTGATATTTTGTGGTTGAACCGTATTCTGTCATGCCTATCTATAGAACTGGGCTTCAGATCACCTCTGCTACTGATTTTTAATTTGATTTTAAGACTGGCCTTTCTTGGGAAACAGCCATCTTATTAAAACATCCTCTCTCTTGGCCAGTCAGGTTGGATCCTTTAAGAATTCAGGATCATGTGAAAACATCTGTAGCGAATAAGAGCAGGAGGATTAAAAATCTGCAGTGCTGCTTAACTGCCAAGGGACTCACCTGCTTTCTAGTAATCACCAAAGCACTATTCTGGTCTAATCAAAGACGAAGAGGCATAGACATATTTCCATTTAACCATGGACCCAGAAAATAAATTAAAGAACCCACTAGCTGAAATGTTAGGAATAGAAAGTGAGAGCTTCCCATCCACAGTTTTGTCTGCGACTTCCTCGCTTTCTGGTTCTTCAAGATCCAAACCAATCCTGGCATGAAGCAAGGATGCATTTTGCTTCAGGCACATTTTCCCATTGACAACCAATTTCCAACAAAAATAAAAAGTCTGATTAACTAAACTGACCAGTAAGCTATACTGAGATATTCATAGACCAGCCATTCTGAGGCCATCTAAGAATAAAAACCCACATCAAATAAAGCCATATATTCTGACCCTTCCAGACGGACAGACCTCAACCAGTTGGTGCATCTCCCTCTACCGGGCTGATGGGAACATTTGAACGAAATAGGATCATTAAGACCCATCCACTGCATAAGAAAAGAAATTTGCATTTGCATATAAACTATTGGAAGTGTTGCCATAAGTAAGAACCCTGCACTCTTAAACTTTGATGACAGATTTGTGAGTATGTAGAAATACAGGGATTCACATGGGAAAGACAGATAAATATCTCCAGCTCCAAACCCAAATATTCAAAAGAAAGATGTGAAATCCCCATAACAGATAAATTATCCACTGACATCTACTAGTAGAGACTGTTTCTGATCCCTGGCACTGATCATCGCATACTCACAGATAGACTTTAACTTAGCTACTGTAAAACGTTACCACAAAAGTTGTTTTCTCAGCAAATGACATTATATAAACTTAAATAAAGCTATTAAGAGCTGTGTTAATATTCACATTAATGAGAAAATAAACAGATCATATTGTTTTCACAAATTAATTCTAAAATCTTAGTTTCAAGCTATTTCTGCTGCCTCTACCAATCAGCAAGACACCAAATAGCTCCTATTCACAGCGTAAACCTCATTTATCATGCTGCGGATGGGCCTTAGTGACTTGATATGTTCACCAGCTTTCAGAGCAAGGTTATTTAATTTGATCTTATCTATTTATGTCTGAAATTATGTTTCATGAGGAAGGCTTCAGGATTTTAAGACTAGCCTACTACCAAATACGTCACCTGATAGAGTTGTCTGCTTAGAAAAGCAGCATGCAGATGTGCAAAATTACAGTGGTAAAAACAGAAAAACTTTTCCAAAGTGGAATTGTAGGGTGCTGGATTGATCTGGGTTTGCTTGGCTTTTTTGATCCTTCCACTTTTCCAGTCCTCACAGCCAACAGAAGAGTCTCATAGGCAGAGACACAAGAAATAAAGTAGAATCTCATTATAGAAAGAAAGGGAAAAAAATCAAAAAGAAGAAAAGAAGAACAGAGAATCAAGAAGACTCAGAAAGACTCCAGCCAATTAATTCCAAAGCTATAAAGTTAAAATAATTACACACGTACCCACCAGCCTGCACACCTGCACACTCACATGCACATACAAAAGAAAAGAAAAAGGAACAGAAAAACAAAAGACTTCCAGAATTAGAATTATGACATCATGGCAATGGTTAAACCAATTAACAAAACTGAAAGAAAAAGGAGAGGTGTAGAGCATTGGCTGTTGGAAAAAGACTCTGTTCCCACAGTAATTAAATGCAACAAGAATATTACCGATAAGATTGAATCATAATTAAGGAAATAATAAAATAAAAAAGGGAGAACAGAAAAAGAGAAAAGGAAAAGGGAGATGAAAGTATAGCTCTTGTCACAAGTTTTTATAATTAAATCAAACTGGAAAAAACAGAAAATTAACAGAGTGGAAATGAAGATATCACAACAGGGATAAACTCTCATTAACTAATATTTTTTCACTGTCCTTTAGATACCAAGATCCAGAAAAGGTGGAGAAACTCGAGCGATTCCACTGAGCATCCCCATTTCTCCATTCTCTCCCATCTGCCAGTCCCAATAAAACAGAACAAAATTTTCCCCAGCATTTTCTCCCCTTCACCATTACCTGCCGCAGGTTGCGTGTCACCTTAACGTCATGCCATGCGTTGTCATTGAACTTGCCATTGACCGGCTCCACAATGGCCTCGAAGGCCCCAGACCCCAGGTTAATGACCAAAGAGACCGCACCATCTTTCAGGGCCAGGTTGACATAATCAGCTGACTTGCCGGTGTGCAGAATGAGCCCGTTGCGTTGCCATGTCTTGAAGGAGAGAGTGATCTCATCGCTGCTGCTTTGGATGGGGTTTTGCGACAGGTCATAGCAAAGGTATTCGGAACCACGGAAAGTGGCCATGTTCTCATCTCGTGCTGGAAAAAAGGAGGAAACAAAAGAACTATTCAGCAGTCAACCAAGAAGAGATTTATGGTTGTCATGAAATTTCCAAGCAATCCCACAGCACTGTTAACGCTCTATACAACTATACATCACGGCATACTAATGACTGTACAGCTCCTCTTGTAATATGGCTATCAAGAGAATTAACGGCAGGGTTCTTGGTACCGAAGAATTTCAGCACTGTGTTTTCAGTTTCACTGCAGCACTGTCACCATAGGGACCGTTCAAAAGCATGCAGTGGAGTCTAGGAAAAGTACATTTAAAGACACTGCTATAAGACACTTCACATCCTTTTTGGGGAAAATGATAGAAAACTCCACTATTCCTAACATGACCATCACATATGCGTTGTTCCAACAGAAACCAACGTTTCCCAAAGATTAGTATTTAGATTCATCGCTAATGTCATCTGAATTTATCTTAACCCATCTGCCAGGCAATCCAAGACAGGCATCAGAATATAATTCCTGACAGAGCTGCCCCTGTCTTTCAGCTGAAAGAGAGACCAAGCAGACAAGAGAGCCACATGAAGTATCCTATAGTTTCCTTCTCTGAGAGCATGAGGAAAGTCCACATAAAACATTTTGTCTACAGCCGTAAGTAATGATGTTGCTGGTAAACACATCTCAGAACTTTGGCTGTGTGATCAACTTATCCAGAAAGTCTGTTCCAGACAAACATATCTTTTTCACGCAGCAAAAATGAACACGGCGTAATTATTCACAGCACGTGACATGAAGTATTTCCTCATTAAGAAAAAAAAAAAAAAAAAGAGTCTTGTATGTACGGTAAGGAAAACCACTGAACTAGTTTCTCAGCAACTGGAGGCAGCATTTGAATACCATAAAAATCCTTCGTGGGAGCTGGAATTCTGCTTCCCAGTACTTGGGCTTGCACTGTCACTCAGACCCAGCTCTGATGCCCTGTTCCACTCTGGTGACTCGAGCCAGCTGGATACCCAGTGGAAGAAATACAGGATGGCGATAGTAAAGCTTGCAGGAAGGCTGTCTATAGCCCATTCCTGCCAGTGCCATCTGGGGGAAAACGGTAGTTACGATGGAGTCTATACAGATACCCCCACTCTGTATTGCAGCACCTTTCTGACTCCCAGCTGTGAAAGCACGTCTGAGCATGAATAACTAGATGCTACAAGCAGTCAAGCTATCATTGCTTACAATCCACTGCATAAGGCAAATGCTGGTGCTAGTACCACTGACATTAATAGCATTTTTCTGCTTCATTTTGTCTCATTTAGTAATCCTAATACAGATTAGCCAGAAGTTATTATATAAGACTAAGGGGAAAATTCTTGTCATAGCCATTCTTGAAAAATAACTACATGGTAAAATCTGTACCCCCACAGCATGAAACAGTGGTGACAGAACAGCAGTGTTGCAACATGAGTGTTTATCATCCAGAAGTGATAGGTCTGCTTTAAGCAGAGAATTCTTCAGTCTGGATTGAGGGTATCACAGAATGAACTCATAAAAAAAAAAAAAATCGGTGCACTTTGAAGGCAGCAGTAATGTGTGTTTGTACTTATGTATGTGAACCATGTGTCTGTACATCCCTGCGAGCAAACAATAAGACAAATTACTCCATGCAACAGTACAGGTTGGGTGCCAACTGGCTTAAAAGCAGCTTTACAGAAGACGACCTGAGGGCCCCAGCAGACAAGTTGAGCACAAGCCAACGGTGCCTGCCCTTTCAGAAAGGTCAGCCGCATCCTGGGCTGTATTAGCAAGAATGCAGCCAGCAGACTGACGGAAGCATTCTTCCCCTAACGAACACTTGTGAGATCACATCAGGAGTACTCTGTCCAGTATGGAGCTCTCCAGTGTAAAAATGGCTTCAACATACTGGTGTCAGTCCAGCAAAGAGCTACCACAATGCTCGAGGTGCTGGAGTAGCTGATGTGTATGGAGAGGCTGAGAGAGCTGGGTTTGTTCTGCCTCAAGGAGAGGCAACTCAAGGGAAATCTTGCTGCCTTCTGCAACAACTTAATGGGAGACCACAGAGAACAGAGGGCCAAATTCTTCTCAGAGGTCTGCAGAAGAAGGATGATAGGCAACAGACACAGCTGGAATACAAGAAATTCTCATTCTCGATGAAAAAATATTTCATCTTGAGGATGGTCAAACACTAGGAAGGGCCTAGAGACACTGTGAAATTTCCATCCTTTGAAATAGTAAAAACTTTATTATGAACAGGCCTGAGCTGCTTGCTCTAACTGGACCTGCTCTGAGCTAGCGGTTGGACTACACAGTCTCTGGAGGTCCCTTCCAAATTACTTGGTTCTGCAATTCTATTCTGAATGCATTTAACTACCACCAAGGAGCACATACGCTTGTGACAGTGTTCAACCAGCCTAAGCACAGAGGGCTGATATTGATTGCAGTTCTGGAAGTCAGAGCCGAGCGCTTAACAACCCTCTCCAGGATGATAATTCCCCTGCCTAGTCACTCCTGATCCATCGAAAGGGAACATGTTACAATCAAGTCAGACACATGCTTTGTGTACCTGCGGGTAATTCCCATCAAATAGCCGGTGTCTGAGGGCAGGAGTCAAACACGATCATTATGACTGAGCCTTTTTCCCACAGCCGTAGATGTGAGAAGCACTGAATACACATTTGACGTCTTTGGGAAGGGGGGCACGGGGGGTTGATTGTTCACTCAGTACAAGACATATTAATAGGGCTCATTTACACTTTCTCAACCACTTAGATGAAATCTCACTGGTCTACTCAGTACAAAGGAGAAGGCAAGGAGTAGATTAGAAATCTAAATGGTAATTTAAGGCAACCACTGCAGACTCATCAAAATGGAGCATGAAAATTCAGAGAGATATTACTCTTACTTGTACCACTGGTTTTAATATAAGGTGCTATCAACCCACCCCTGCATGCAACCATGTCATCTGCCTGTTTCTTCCAGTCATCTGCTGCTGACTCGTGTCACAGATGGGATTCTGTACCTGTTCCATCTTTGTATCCTTCCTGTTCTTGGGAGAATGATACCTATTTCTGTTTCATACGTTGTTAGGTTGTGTTTTTTTTTCTTCCTCCTGTGGCTGCTCTGGATAGACATTCAAATTTGAAGATCACCACACACTAAAATCTCTCTAGGGTTCACTAGCCAATCCAAATTCATGCCTGTCCACCCCATATCTCATAAATACAACTCAAGGTCAACATACTCTCTAGAACTGTATTCTCCAAACCACTAATTCCTAAACAGTTTACTAGGGGCCATGTGGATGACTGGTTTACCAATCTCATGAAAGGCTTTAGTGCACAGATTAGGCTCCAATCACCTAAGACCTTGGCGATGTATTCCTCCAAGCCAAAACACAGTAGCCTGCATCAGGCCACATGAAGAGCTTTTTACCAGGCACAGCACTTCCATGCTGTCCTGCCTGTTACGGCACTCTGACACATGCGATGGATATGACCGCAAAGCACATGAGAATGCCCAAAAAGCATGCAGGGGAAAAATGGATACAGGTTCTTTCCACAATCTATGAAGAAAAAAAGGCTGCAGGTCTCACAGTATTTCCACATGCTTTCAGGCACAGTCTGGTGACATCTGGAAGACGAGAGAGTGGTGAAGCACTTGTTATTTCCTAGCTCATGACTCTTTTGCTGTACATTTCTGAAGGCTCCACAAATTGCACTGTGATATTTATGGCTTCTATATTCTTTAAACAGTAGTACTGTACCAAGGAGCCTCTGCATAGCAGCACAGCTGACCTAGAATAGCTAAGCTTAAGGCCCAACTCCAAGCCAACAGGAATCCTTAGTTTATATTACATGGAGCAATAGATCAAACCTGGTTTTGGTGGGATGTGAAACCCTGTATATAGTAAGTGATATTAACTTGAACTGATCATCTAGCTGTTCAAGTGTGACAATGAAACTGCTTAAAATAACATTTACCCAAACCAGCATTTAGAATATGTTTGCAAACTCTTGATTCATACATGATTTGCAAGATTTTTAACTCAGTACTAGACATATTTACAAAAATTAGAATCTGAAAGCAGGTTAGCACATGTAAGCAATTAAATCCTCCATTTCACCCATTAATATTAATCTAAATACATTATTTATTTTCTAACACATTCACATAACTAAATTCTCTGCAACAACTGGGATCTGCAGAGATCCAAGACCTGATCAAAACTCCACATTCAGACTTAAACCCTTGATGTATTCAAAGTCTCACAGAATTCACCAGAGTAGAAGCAAAACCCAGGATCTTCAAACTGATCAACACAGACCTCTTCCTGGAATGAATGGAGTCACCCATCACTTTAAGAACTGGGAAAAGGTTATCCTCTTCTGACTAATCACTAGAAGGCACAGCTAGCACATTAAGCGGTTACCATCACCACCCCACTGCAAAGACAATTTTGCAAGTCTCAGATCTATACCTGTTCAAATCCCCAAATCAGCTATCCCTACATACTGCAGGCTGATAGCAAGAATAGAAACAAAAGCACGGCCAATGACTACCTCAGTCAAGCTCCTGGCTCTTCTTATCCCTGCAGAAAACCCAGAGCTTGCTGAGTTTCAGGTTCCCAGGAGAGGTAAAGATAGGGATCTTTCCATATTGTGTACGGCTATACTGCCTTTTCAGGAGAGCCAGATGGTCATTTTAACTTCATTTTTTATGTGTAAAGCTGTTGCTATGTGTTCCTGTCAAAGCTCTTTCTACAAAGTAGGAATCAAATATTCAGCATTCACAGCATTACTAGGAAGTAGAGAAACCCTGACATTTTGATTTATGTATGAGGAAACCAATGTGCAAACATTTTAATGGATTTACTCACAGCCACCCAGTAAATCAATAATAGAAGCAGCATTTGAGTTCAGGAGCTCCTAGCTCCCCATCCTGGGCTCATTCCACAGGTTCTCATACATTTGTGGAGGAAAACAAACCTCCTACTTTTCTCCAGTCCTGCCAGGAAGTCACCCCAGCAAAGACTGTGGAGCTGAGGAGCCTCCAAAGTTTTGGATGATGCCTCAAAATACTTCATGACTGTAAAGCTAAAACCAGCAAATCCTAGAAGCACTGATTCTGCCCAAGTTTAATACTCAACAAAAGTAGCATCTCATGTAACAGGATTTCTGTCTTCAGACACAATTAGGAAGTATTTAAAAAAATATGAAATGGATAGTGACTTTCCTGAAGAAAACTTCAAGTAGGTCTCAAAAACCCAAGTCAGCTGCTCACCCTCTTACCTTCTGTCAAAATCCACTGCATTACACATGTACTCTGAGGCAACCCCTATCTCACTGGAGTTTGGTTTACAGCCAACATTGGAGCATCTTCTGTCAGTGAGAAAAGCAAACTCTCCACACTGCTTCCGAATTAATAACCACTCCAGTGGTCAGTGGGATTTACCTTATCTCAGTGGTTTGCTGTCCTTTGCACAGAAGAGCTGGTGCTGTCTGATAATCTAGGAATGATCTAACATTGTCAAGCATCAGGCTTCTCTGCCAAAGCAGTGTGCATTAAGGACAGAGGCAGGAGGACAACCGGCTACTCCCTCAACCTTTTGTCAAACAGAGGTCAACAAGGAAAACAGTATTTACAGGAACCTTTTCTCCCTACCATTTAACAGTTCTCTATAACTTTAGAAAATCCTACAGGCATAGAACTTGTCTTAAGAAAAAAACTGCTTCCAAAGTTGGCCACTGACCTCAGAACTGTTATTAAATTAGAGGACTACCATCCACCATGGCAGAGAAAAAAAA
>RSEF01000005.1:43100560-43126726 GCA_003993805.1 Himantopus leucocephalus | reverse complement strand
GGCTAAACAACCCCAGTTCCCTCAGCCACTCCTCATAAGACACACACTCCAGACCCCTCACCAGTTTCGTTCTCCTTTGCACATGCTGCAAGACGACTGCTGGAAGAATTTGGCCTTGACATTGTAATTTTAAAAGCTATTCTGTTAATACATATACCAGAACAAGGTATAACTTATTTTCTCAGATCTGTGTTGGTTCTGCAGAGCTAAGAAAAATAAGAGGGGGGAAATTATATATAATTATATTAATTTATATAATTGATCTATCTATATATACATGCAATTTTATCCTTACACTCAGGCAACTGGACACACAAAAAAAAAGCTCCATCAAATATTTTTTTCCCAATTGTACACAACTTTTTCTTGCTTGTAACTATACATCAATCCCAGAAACAAAAGGAAACTGCATAACTTAACTACTTGGCGAGGACAAAGGAGCAAGAGAACTCAACTGCACATAGTACATACCAATACTGAAACCTTTTGTACAGTTACCTGACAACTTACAACATTAAGCTCCCCCATCTGCAGCCCACAGAGGATCACAGTTGTTCCTGCTGCTGTCTAGACTCATTTCTAGAATGTCACTTTCCTGTTTCTTTGCCCTATAGATGACTAGATAGATTTCACACTTTTGCGATCTGCTTGGCTTGACCATACCGTAATGCATAAATCATAAGACAAAGTTGGTGCCCCCCTCACCAGCAATGTCTCCTTGAATGGCCTCTACAAGGTATGCTAGTTTTAAAAAAAGTTTTCAAGTTGCAGAGATATCAGCAGACAAATGCTACTGCTGACCTTTGGATTTCATAGCATCTGGCAGAACAAGCTTGTTGGCCCCTAAGATTCTGTTGCTCAATGGGAGTGAATTAAGAACTCATTTTCAAGCTCTTACAAGAACTGTAGCAACTCCATAAAGTACCTTTAGTCCTGGGTGATTCTACTGTGGTTTATAAGCATGTGCTGAAATTGCTTCATTTGGCAGAACTGAGGCTGCCAGGCCCCAAAAGATAAAGATGATCCTTGACAGGAATTGTAATCGTCAGCCAACTACAATTTCTGATAGTCATGCAAGCGCCAGTCAGAACAGGCTGTGATGAAGGACACCGGCAGCGTGGCCAGTCCTGCTTATCCTTCAAGGTGCTGTAGCCCTGCAGGCATAGCAGCCTCCAGACTCCACCTCTGCCTGCTTTTTCACCTCTATAAAAGAGAGAAATTGCTACAACCAATATATAAACAGAGCTCTTTCTAGAGCAGACTATATCTTGTGCCTATAGCTCTGCATCAACATTGCATAACCACTGAGGACTAAAATGCAGTTGGGTAGATGATCTTTCTTAGCTGCAAGGGGAGTTTAAAGAGGCAGAAAGAAATTACAGCAATGGGAGACTTGGCTTTTGCACGTCAAGCAGCGAACCTGACTGAGAGGCTGGACACTCGCATTTCTGTGCAACACGCAAGTATGTAGAATACATCATATCGGCTACTTCATGGTAGCTGCCCACATGCATCACCTTACCCTTCAGTAAACACAAGACAGCTCACACCTCAATAAGAATATGCTGGGTTAGCTTGCTTTCCCTTAGAATTACAAATGTACACATGCAGTAGTTTTGGAATAGGTAAATTCATAGCCTTGGAGTGATTTGTTATTATGGCAATAGCCTGAGTCAACTACCTCCCTTCCAGCACCATCCACCTAGTATTATTTTAAATTCTTTCAGCATTTGGGTTTTTCACGAAAACGTTCTGGGACTTTTCCCAAGCTCCCTGGGTAGTACTAAAGATGAACGCACCATTTCCCAGGTTGTACTTCAAATGTCAACGGCTCCTGCGCTCTTTCACCCTGACTAACTCATAAACACAATCCATAACGTGCAACATGTGAGTTTATCAGTTATTTCCCTACTGCTGCATCTGCCTGCCCGAGCTGTTAAGCTTCCATTGGGATCAACATACACCTCTGATAAAGGAATGTTTGTTTGCTTACTGCTTCATATTGATGTGTTTACAGTGAACACTGGCACAAAGGGAGGGGGAATAACAGATTAGGGACCAGTTCAAGCAGGTTATTTTTATAACACTTACAATGTGCACGTGGCTTCAAACAGACTTAGTGGCTTTATTTCAACGGGCAGAATCACAACAGGAAAACTATTATTTTTTTTTTTACCATCTGGCATCACACCATAGCAATCAGGTTTAAAGGCAGATATGTGGGAAATAACTCATACTTGATGTTCCTGCTCGATTCTAAATAAGTCAAAATGCCCTTATGAAGTGGCCAATAGAAGCTCAGATTATGAAATCAACAGATGACCACAAGAAAGTATGTTCAATAAATATTAGAGCACCATCCTCAATGCAGATTTTTCCAACCAATTTGCTAGCTCTTACTAACAATCTGCTGAAGGTCTCTAACTTTGCCGTCTGCTCACTAGCATTCCCATGGCCCACGCAGTGCAACGGGTTGCCCGCTTTGGAACAACCACATGGCTGCGTGGGAGCAGATCACTGGATGGGCCAGTTAGAAGTGATCCATACGTGACAAACCTGTATCATAAAACAATCAGTGCAACTCACTTGATTGTCTTCGCAGAAGCCAACAACTGAATGAACTATGGATATGAAATTCCTCTCCAGAGCAACTTCCCGAACCAGGCAAGGCTCTGATGTACGCCCGTTAGCCATCTGCACCGCATTTCAATCAACGATGACTCTCCTAGCTTCAGACTCGTCTTCTGCATCTAAGTGTTTTCTGTTTAGGCTGTTAATGATGGATAGGGAGCACGAAAAACAAAAGGTGAAAGGGACAGAAGAACAGGGTAGCGATAGAAAACATTTTAAAAGCCAAAAATGAGCCTGCCTTATCCTCCTAACAGTAAAGTCAGAGGAAGGGCTCCCTGTAGAAGACAAGGACTCTGTTCTTTCATATGTGAATATGCCACTTCACGTGTGCAAGCACACGCGCAGCTGGAGCCTCTTCTCTCCGGTGGAGCACATAGTGCCTCCAGGGCAGTTCTCATTAAATTGACATTACTGTCACGCTGCGCGTGGGCATGCAGTATGTTCAGCAAAGCAGGGATCTGCGGACATGCAAGGATCCTACATATACAGATGTACAGTCGTTACAAGTGTATGCAAAAACTGGGTTTGCACCTGCACGTGACACATCTGTACATGTAAACAGATACGTGCATGATGACACACATGCACATTGGTTGCGTGAGTGCTTTTGAACATGCATGTGCAAGCAGTGGCCGTGTATTTACATGGGCTGGGCAAGGGGTTTTTTTTTTTTCCTCTCTCTCTCTTTTCTTCATTGAATGGGAAAAGGCTGTCAGCAATTTCCTTCTGTCAACAGCTGGGAGATGCTTTTCTGCAGTTAGCTGCAATTTGTTTCAATTATGTGTATTAATCATAGCCTGCTCCTGATGGTATTCTTCATTAAAAAAAAAAATCAGGGCTTTTCTTTTTAACAAGCCGTTTCCTCTCTCACGATGGCACATAATGACTGCAGGTTTGTTGGGAGAGGGGGGAAAAAAAAGAAAAAAAAAGAAAAAGAAAAAGCTAGACGCTTCCACGTTTGCTTAGTTCATTAATAAGCACCATGTCTCAAGAAGCTGGCAGGGTATGCAGTTGAAATGGGGGTCAGTGCACTGGCATTTCAATAGTGGAGAGATAGCTCTCAACAGGGTTTATATCTAAAAATCTCCTGGCTTCAGAGAGATGGGATGGAATGACATCAATTAAGGATTTCTGGACTCCAACTTGCTTGCTTTGAAACCTAAAGCAGAAAATCCACTAAGCTCCTTGGAAATCAGTTCTCCACTGTTTTAATATCTTACAACAGGGATCAATTTTAAAGATGCTGGGAAAACCAGTGAAAGACTGGGAAACCCACAGCCACTCAAGAGCTATTCCCAAAGTCTACTGGAACATAACCAAAGTATGAGTGAGGATGGGTAGTATTTTACCAATCAACTGCACATGTAGCTGTGACATCTCAAAGTTGCCTGTTTCACGTGCAAGTTCTAATGAGACTTCTGAGGAACATGCTCTACGTTTGCAGTGAAGTGGTAATTAAAAAGAAAATCAGGTGTGTAGGATGTATGCTGACATTCTGGAAATATTATATTAAATAAGCTCCTTTGCAGAGATATGATGGTGTACAAGGACATAAGCCAAAAGGATCTTTCCTTCTTTCTTGTTACCTCCTTTCCTCTAGTGTTTATTATCTTACCTGCTATTGTATTAAAGATTCCTCCCACACTCATTTGTCATTAACCACAGCAAGGGCTGGCTAGCTTAGAGAACTTCATAGTCATACAGATTTTACTGAGAGACGTGAACATCTCTGGAAAACAGCTAAGATCAAAGCAATGGGCACACACTCCACAGCCCTAGAGTTTTAGATCAGAAATTATCCCGGTACTAAAAATCTAGATGATTTCCAAGACAGAATCAATGTATTTTATCAAAGGTTGGGTTAGACAAACACCATGCTATAATAATAAGAGAGTCTGTAAGATCTGTACTGCTTAAAACTGTATTGCAGTGAGAAATTCACTTTCTAAGAATCTGCTTAGCTAGATTTGCAGACTCCATCACACTTAGGGAAAATAATGATCCTACTGTTGGTCCATATGGTACAATGTGTATAAATACATCACTTAGAGAATTCAGGCCTACTCTTACCTTAAGATTAAATGGCACAGATACATCAGTTGGGTGTACAAAAAAAACATCCAACATCTCCTGTAATCACCATATCAACCATGACAAAACCGTGAGTGCAGATGTCATTATACTGGCAGAAAATACAACTTTGCTGGTATGATTTCTTTTGATAAGGGACCAGGCACACTAGCAAAAGAATTTATAAAGGACATTTGTATTCAAATGACCTCTTTGCATGCCTAGGTCAATAAAGCTCTCCAGACCTCAAACAGGTTCTGCATCACACAGGTTTTCCAGGACACCAACATCAGGCAGGGATAAAGCGACGTGGCCCTGGACATAGCTACAGTGTTAACTGCAGCAAGCAGGGACTGGGCAGCTGCCAGAGTTCTGCCACACTGTGCAATTAGGAATGCACACTGCACAGATGGTGTACATTTTGTGGGAGAAGATGATGCTATAGCTCCCCTACTCTACCCATCAAACACATGTCCGGACACTGACAACCAGCAAAGGTCACTGATATAGATCCAGCTACACTCACATGACTATAGGTCTGTGAGGATTTCATGTTTCTTGGCATGAAGACGTGGAGGAAATTGGCTGTACTGAAAAGAGCATGCTTTTGCCTGTATGAACTGCATCCACACAGACAGCCCTTTGCTGCCGTGAGAGCAGCCTTTGAGTGAAAGCAAGAAGTTTCACAGGCCTCGATTCATTCCAGCTAAAAGGTAGGTACCTGAAAGTTCATTGCATAGTTCAAAGCTGTATCTGTGGAGGGACTGAGAGAGGACCACTTGCTATCATCAGTGCCCCTGGTTCTGTGGTGTTTCAGATTTGCACAAGCAGGACATTTAGAAAAACTAACCCCACAGCAATCACTAAGTGAAACTAACCCTGGATAATTAAGATGCAAAAGTGTGACAGCGTTAAGAACCATTTAGAAACCAACATGATCCACAACTCAGATACAAACTACCCAACCTCTGGGCGCTCTGTGGCCAGCTGTAAATAAAACACACAAACTCTAGTGCCAGACGTAGGAGAACATCCCTTTCATTAGTGCTTTCCTCTATGTTTCCACCAAAATGTTTCATTACATTGTGTTGTACCTGTCAAATTAGAACACAGCCCACAGAAATATGTTGGCTGAAAGCTCATCAAGCAAACTTCATCTTTACTAGACTCATATTGACATGTGCACACAGACAGAAGAGAAGTACGTTTAAACTAGAAAGAAAATGGAAAGTCTGAAAGGAGCAAAAACCTTGGAGCTTCACAGAGCTCTCAGGCTTCAGACACAGCACATTCCAACACCAAGAACAAGAAATCCAGTGTAACGTAAGGGAGTCAGAGAACGTGACAGAGGAGGTAGGAGAGAAAAGAGGCGGGGAAAGGAGAGAAACAAGGAAGAAAAAGACAGAAACAGCAGAAAGCAAAGAAGGGACAAGTGCAGAAACAGGCAGAAAAAGGAGAGAAGGAGAAGAAGAGGGAATGACAAAGTGATAGACAGAAGGGGAGAGAAATCTCTGCTGGTACAGTAACAAATAAATCCCTGCAGCATGACAGGCGTCTGCTGAAGCATTTCATTTCCCCGCAGCATAATGGTGTGTTATTGCCCATTATCTGTTCTGTCAGTGCCAGAGTCGATATTAAATGAGGGGCAGCTGCATTTAGCTGCCATTTTTCAGCTGTCTCCCCGTTACCATGGAGACCCGCTTGTTTTTTGATGAACCTGGCTGTGAGCAGAGGGGTGCGTGCATGGGGGGGGAGGCAGTAAGCGCCGCAGAGCAGTGGGAGCGAAGGACAGAAACAGTGGAGGAATACAAGCAAGGGGAGGGCAGGTCCCTCACACCCGTGCAAGCACCAGAGACAGCCATTTCAAGCACCCTGTTAATATGCAGAAGGGCTGACAGCCAAGCATATGCGCAGTCCTTTGACTTTCACAGGTTCCAGCGATTGCCCCTTCACCCCTCTGCCCTTCTCCCTTCCCTACACCCTCCGTACCATAACACTGATAGCAATCCTCCCCTTCTCTCTAGCACCTCTGCAGCAGCATCTCTAAGGCTATTGGAAGCAATGATGAACTAAGCCTCTCAAAGACCACGTAGCACGTTGAGGAGCATTAATATCCCTAAAATACTAATCAGGAACCCGAGGCACCATGAGACAGGATTTGTCCCTCTCTGCTACCAAGGTTTATGCAGCAAGCTGCTGCACACACAGGTGCTGAGATCTAGAAAACTTTATTCACCATTTTTCTGCTTTTAATATAAGGGTGCTCCCTACAGGGAAGTGAGTGGAAGACAGCTACACAGCAAACTGGAATCAAATGAAATACATCCCGTTTCTTTTTCTTGACTTCTTAATACAAGGGCTCCTTAGAGGAAAGACACACTAGGCTCTCCCTTCACCATTTACTAAATGGTGGTGGCAACTCCAGACCTTGCATCTAGCAGACTCTTGTATTTGATCTCTAACACTGTTGCATTAGACCCACCAGCAGCGTACCTGGAGTGGTTAGGAGAGCCCATCTCCCATTCTCCAGTGGCATCCCAATCACACCAGTACAAGGAAAGTTGCCTGCTTGAAGTGTTGACAATGCACAGCACCAGAGCTGAGCAGTCCAGCTCCAATAGGAGTATTTTCAGTCTACTTACACTTACTGTAAGATGTTTCTCTCTCCTTGAGGGCCTTGTTTCTCTTAATGGCTTGTGAAGGGTTTTAGAAACACTGGAGAGATTGACACAGTGAAAGTCAAAGTGATAGGCTATACCTACGTTAACAAATGAAATGGAGCCTGGGTGCACTCCCAGACTTTGAAACATGGTAGTTTGCATTTTTAAACTATTAGAACAGTCTCTGATATGATTTTTCTCATTTTAACTAGCACTTTTCCAAATAATTCCTCAGCACAGCTCAGGAGTTAGGCTATCCCATGACCATTCCCACTATCCACTTTGCATACAACCATCCTGTTTTGCACGTTTATGAGCACAGACAGACCATCCTGCAATAGCCATCCTCAATGCCAGGACATATTCCCAACCATGCTCAGCTGATTAGTAGGGACAACCAGACTGTCCCGCCTGTAGACAGCCAGGATAGTACTTTGTCCAGTCCCAAAATACAATGATAAAGGTCTTGCTGGCATATCCCAGCTCTGTCCACCCTAGCTCTCCGTCAAAGGCTGACTCGCACAGCTCTGCTTAACCCACAGGTTGGATGCAGGCACAGAACAATGGAGCCATAGCTTCTCTAAGTTTCTGAATACTGAAGCTGTAGGTTTGCTGAGATATAGCCTCTTAAACAGATAAACAGGAAAACAAAACCAATAATCCCACTCAAGCTAGCAATGATAACAGGATGCCTAAGAAGAGAATCACAGCCTTAAGACATGCACCAAGAGCACTTTCAGGGTCTCAAAATTCTCTAGCGCTACATGGGAATATTTTAATATTACACTCTGTGCTCACAGGAAGCCTCACCTGCGCATCAACTATCACAATACCAAAAAGAACTGTTTGGTGTATGATGGTTATGATTAAGGACAAAGATGCCCAGAGGACTTTCACTCCTTGAAGGTGAATTTATGAAACAGAGATGATGTCAGACTCAGAGCTATCAGCTTTTCAGGAAACAGCTTGATCTTCAGGTGTTTTTGTTATCTACATTTGCCATGAATTCTGATTTACAACTTTATAAGTCCATCCTTGGATCATGTTCCTTAAAATACAAACCATCCCACTCTCTATCCTGTCCCTTTCCCCCAAACTCCCAGACTGGCTTGGAATAAAGAGTTAAACAACTTTGCTAACAAGTTCCAAGCAGAATATACAAAGCTGCCCAGGCCCAACTCTGATTTGCAGTGGAGCGTCCCATCCCTTTTGCCATTTAATCTCAACGCATGTGAAACTGAATTAACACATGATAGGAAAGTAACACCAAGAAACACAGCAACACTGAGCTTTCTTAAAATTAAAATACTAATTTGCTGCTTCCTTTTAGCTTAAAGAGCCTTCATCTCTTTTCCATTTTTCCTCTCCTTTCCACTCCCCTTGCTTTCCCAATGCTTTTCTTTGTCCAACTCTTCTCAATTGTTCATGCTGTCCAGCATCACACAAATTAAATGTCACAATACTGATAAATGCTCAACTAGGAAAGCGCTTTTTTAATAACTGTAAAAAGTGCTGTCCCTTACCATGACCCATTGTGTTCTCTTCCAGTGCTACTGCAGACAATTCCAGCACCTGACCACAGAGCAGCCTTCTTAATTTATTTATTTTTTTAGATGCCATTTAAAGGTCACTGTTTATCAAGGCCTGCCTAGACTCCCCACCCATGCTCCATGTTAAGAGGCAGGAAAAATAAAGGGCTTTATTATATTAATGCTCAAGTCAAGTCCTCATCTCCTAGTGGGATGTATCCATACCTTGACATTTTCTCATCAGAGCCTCTTACTCTGATATTTTCAGGTGTAAAGTAACTTCAACACTTTTGGTCTTCTGAAACCTGGCAAAACTTTTAAAAGTAGATCCTAAAGAAATCCCTTGAGTAACTTTTAAATGGTACAATGCTGTCAATCCTTCCTGCGATTGACATCTGCTACCCTTCCACATCTCTACAGTAGTTGTCCAGCATAGCTCTTCAGGCATCTTTTCCTATCTTGCTGACATTTCTGACTGTGCCATGTTTTAAAAAAATTCTGCCTGAATTGCTTATATGCTAATCCTTCCTTTAGTTTCACTCCACTCTCACGACCTTTTGCTTTTGAATATGGAACTATCTTAAGCACCACATTGAGCACCAGGACTGCCATCCAACTTGCAGGATCTTGTTTTTTCTCTGGGGGATGCCTAAGTTCAGAGTGTCTGATCAAAGTCGTCTTTGTAGTCCAAGGGGATTTTGAAAACAGTAGCGGAAACAAACAGCTGATTTAGATGATTGAAAATATGAATGCTAATGAACATTTTAGCCTGTTGGGCCAATGACACTAGTTTTGGGTTCAATGAGTCAGGGAAGCCGAAGGGAAGAAAGAAATTTGCCATAAGATTAAAGAGGAAATTTTGGTTTAATGTAATCTCTGGTCAGCAAAAGATTATGACAAGACCATTGACAGAGCAGTCTTTGAGACAAATGGGAAAGCAAGAGGGAAATTAATACTGCAGTGCTCTCACAAGCAACTTTGTGGTCATTTCAAGGAGTTTCTAGAATTGTGCTGCCTGTGGTTAGACTTAGTTTATATGGTAAAAATAGGCTGGTTCCAAGACCTGCTAAGCTGTCCTATTCAAGTTAAGGAATGCATTCAGAAGAGCAAGGGAATTTGCAATGAATTCCTTTAACCTCATTCCTCGCACCCAACAACTCCGTGTCTAAGAAACAAAACAAGGCAACAAAGCTGTAAAAGGAACCTAACTGCTAGATGCTACAGACAGATAATATTTATTCAGCAACAGTTTTAAACTAAAGTATTGATTTCTAACACCCTAGGGATGCTTTGTGGAAAGCCTTCTGGCAGACAAAACTAGCACTTAAGTTTTGGGGAAAGAAAAAGAGATATATCTACCTTTTGATTTCTTTGCATCTTTATATTCCCCACTCTCTCTTCACAAAATCTACAATAGCCATCATCTTCTTTTCTACTGCCTACTGCCTTGAGTCCAGTCAGTGAAAAATAGGTATGTCATGTTTGGCTCTATTCATTTGCACGCATGTAGTACAAGGCAACATAGGCGAGGAACAAATCTATGCTCTGTATGTCGCCAAAGCCACTCATATTTCACTGGCAGTGCTGGTTGACTAAAATGTAAGAATTCATTAAAAGGGCAGTCGCATCCAAGACAATCAACATCCTTGGACACTGGTACTGTTAAACCACTATACCATTTTACCCTGTGTTTGCCTGCTGCCTCCCCCAGGACCCTTAGAAGGCTTTCCCAGCATTGACCAGGCAGCAGAACCAGGTTCAACTGCAAGGTTAAGATGAACTTTTCCACTTGGCATGGAAGAATATTGAGGCCTGTAACTGTTAAGTCCCTCATCTCCAGAAAACTACATTTGAAAGCACGTAAGGATAACTTCACTAGTTCAAAGTGACACAACACATATCCAAATATCCAGTCGAAGAAGGAAGAGAATCACCGTACTTTCCAACACATGCCTTTGCAAAATGGCATTCCTTAATTTGCCTGTCTACAGCACGCCAGTACAGAGCTAAGGAAACAACTCCCTTACTGTCACCCTCCTATATGCCATTCTTCAATAGCACTCACAGAGCTGCCCCTTTAGCTCTAGCATCAAGGAGCTGGAGGTCCTGGTGATGGTGCTCCTAAATCAGATTTCTACTACAGATGGGGGAATGGTGTACATCGCTCTTCCAACAGCAGATCAGTTTTTCTGCACATCAAAATAGGATGCAACTTTGAATATTTCAATACTCCAAATACCAACAGAAGCTGGGACAGCTCAGTTCATCAGAATGCAGGTCCAAGGGGCAGATATTTGAGAAGGTCAGAGCCCAGTATCACAGCCAACTTTCTGTAAAAACTTGGCCCCAGTTTCCGCTATTCAGGAACAGATCTTCAGACCTCGATGTGCTTGGTGCTGAGCACGACTCATGCCTTGCCTGTTCAAAGGTCATCGAGTCTTTCTACTGCAGAGCTGGGAAAGAAGGTTGGTCCTCCAGATCCAAGCCTTTAGCACCGAAGCCTCTCCTTTGCTATCCTTTCCTATTCCATAATGTCCCAGGAAGGGATATTAGGTCTTGTAGGGTATCAAAACACAGTCAGGAGGAAGCATAAGCAATGATGTGAGCTTTCATGTCACAACAGACTTTATTAGCATAATTCCTAATTGTGACTATTTAGAAGCCCTGTAAGAGCAAGAATAATTATGTTTAACAGGTAGAGTGATAAAGAGACAAGATTAGTCAATTCTTCATTCCCCCCACTCTCAGACTATGACAAGATCTTTTTCCTTTCCTCTACTTTTGAGGAACAGTCCAAGGGAACATATTGCACAGAGAAAAGTGGCCATTTCTAGTGTCCTCAGGAATCTTCTACTTGTGACCTCCTAACCTTAGTTGCCTTGAGTGGGACCTCCTACAAACCTCTGAGTGGCAGCATAAAACAAGGATAAAATGTAGAACCCCACTAGAGTACAGCCTATAAGGAAAGGCAAAATGCAAATAACTAAGCGGAAGGACAGGGAAACCTACAAGTATTGCAATATATTGCAGAACCGCACACTGGGAAAGGAACCCCTCATTTAGTTACAAGTTTGCAATACATTTCCACCATGACCAGTAAGAATGATCCCTGCCTGGCCAGCCCCAGGGCTCCCAGTCCCCAGAGCGCTGCCAGCCCCCATGGTGCCCTGACACAGCCTAAGATCTTTAGATGTCAACTGGTACCATCCACAGCAAACTGGGCTGCTATGCCGACAAATGCAAAATGATGCAGCTGTTTCAGCTAGCAGGCTTCAGAATACCCTTTTAATATGCATTAGCTACTTTCATTACAGTCTGGGGACAGCTGAACCGTTTCACCCCTCTCCTTGTGTCCTTTAACTCCTCCAAATCTTAAAAGAACATTTGTTTTCAAGCTGACTTGTCAATTAACTTCATCCACTCCCACAACTATCTGCAGTTGCAGGTTCAGACCAGGTCCAGAACTGTCACCACAACACAAGGGAAAAACGCTTCTCTCCATTTAAACTGCATTTTACATAACCAGGAGATTAAAGCAGTCAGAGACTCTGGGGTTTAATTCAAACTCAGACTCTCAGGTGCGATTCTGTTTTGCTGCAGGTATTCCAATCTCGATTAAAGAGAGAAGAGGAACAGAATCTTACACGGTTTCATATGTATTTGTTTTGATTTTTATAGCTGGTGAAAAGCGCTACATTAATAGCACAGCAGGGGCTGAACTGAATCCACAGACCTGGAAAATAAAATATTCTCAGCATCCGTTATTTCAGTACTTGCAGATTTCAACAGGATGAGACTTCCATATGCTTATCACGGAAGACAAAAAAAACAGGCATGGATTAAAATAGATAAAAATCCCTATTTATTTATGGTAAATAAAGCAAAAATATTTGCAATCTGTAAAAGGCATTACCCTTGGAGTCCTCAGAGATTCTAATGTATTGGAACAAAAAGTAGGCATGCCCAACTTAAAGGCTCAAAGAAAAACTGGGCAAGACATTTGGAGTCTGATATGCAACTGCTGAAGACGGACCAACCTGACACTGACAGCAGAGCTCTGAAGGCCTGAGTCATGAATCCAAATCTCAGACATCTGAGTTTTTACAAGAGGTCTGTCATGTCTCATCTTAAATCTATCATGAACCTGATGTATGGACATGGTTAAGTCACTTTACCATCTCTTTCTTAACATTAAGACTCTGATATTGAGCCATTTAAAACTGTTGTAAGGTAAATTGCCCACAGCATTGCAAAGTAATAATATTGCCACTTAGTTTTGCTTAGTATTAAACAAAAACTCTTCAGGAACCACACACCTGCTTGTCAGGGTCTAAATGCCAGAAATAAGAGCACATGTCACAATAAAGCAGAAAAATCAGAGTCTTCTGGATCCCGCTTCCCATTCCACCTTTGACTCAGCATCACTTGATTAAATAACCCTTATCTAAGCTAATTACGAGAAATAGGAATCATTCAAACAANGCTTGTCAGGGTCTAAATGCCAGAAATAAGAGCACATGTCACAACAAAGCAGAAAAATCAGAGTCTTCTGGATCCCGCTTCCATTTCACCTTTGACTCTACATCACTTGATTAAATAACCCTTATCTAAGCTAATTACGAAAAATAGGAATCATTCAAACACCTGATCAAGGAAGCATCAAAGAAATATGGAGGAAAAGGTTTCCTTGAACTAAAACCAAAAGATTCAAATGCGCTAATAATAAAGGGCTTCTCACTTTCAGCATGATGGGCCCCTGCTGACCTTACAGACACAAATTTGGGATGGAGGATATGTCAAGCTTCACAGATGATGTCCTGCACAGTGTCCTTGCAGTGCTAAGCAAACACTCTCTACAGGCTCAGAGGCTCTGGCGTTGGATATCTTAAGGAGAGGGGTCATGATCGCATGCTAGGTTTCGTGGGTATTTCAGTTTTCTCTTTGCACAACCCTAACCTCTGATTTTATTTTGTATCCAAAATACGTAAGTCACCACTGTCCTGAGAGAAAACCATGACATTCTGAGAAAGCAAAGGGAGATCCCACACAGGTTAAACACAAAAAAGTGGGACTAGAGGCAAAGCTGGGGTCACACCGGGTTGAAGAGGCAGGGAGCCACAAACACGCCTCTCACAGAGGCATTTTCAGATGCTGGAATGAAACTCAGAAGAGCAGCTGATCTGCTCTGGTCTGCCATAAAAGACCTCAGATACTTGTGCTGTTTTAGCCACAGGGCAAGGATGATCAAGGAGCAGAGCCTGGGGAATTGCCCAGGCAGCTCTGTATTGCTCTTCTGCTTACATCCTCATGGTGTGGGGCCAAGTCACCCGCTCAAGGCTGACCCTTTCATGCTGCTCCTGTAGCTACAGCGAACATCCCTGCAGCCTTTGCAGATCCCCTAGTGCAAGAGACCATGGGTCTGAAGGGCAGCTCTGGAGACTGAAGTTTCTCTGCAGCTCTAAGAAAGGTCTTGTCATGACAGTAACAGATCATGACCCCTCAAATACTCCCCCATATAGGAACATGCAGCATGCCAAAGAGTTAGGGAGGAATCCTACCCCCACAGGCCAGCCAATCTCCACTCTGCATGTTGGCGACAACTGCCACCCAAGCATTGAGCAAGGCAAAGGTTTCAGCAAAGGTTTGAGCCTTTCAGGAACTGGTCTGACACCCCCAATCTTGTCTCACACAAGTTAGAATTTCATGGAGAAGCTGCTATTCAAATGTCAAAAGCAGCCGCAAATCTAGGACCACAGAAGCATGTGTTTAGTCTGGCAAAGCGAAGGGTACATCCTCTACTGATGTCTTGTAGCTACAGTAAGTTTAGTTCCTTTATGAGCCAAACAGAGGGATAACACGGGCTAATCCTCCTATGCAACCATAAATAAGTAAATAAATACGATGCCCAGTTACAAGCACAGTTTTTAATGAGATTATGCTGCCAGTTGACTGAGAAATCACATTCTACTCTGTCAGACATTCGGTCAGTGTTACAAGATTGTTTGACTTGCAGCGGAAGATAAACTGTACATTAAACACTTTGCCCTGATGATGTATGAAACTAAAGAGGAATAAACATGCTGCAAGGGTCTCCTTATTTAAGGTTGCTTTCCCAAAATATTCTGCTGAGAGTTAATAAAGTAAATACTTGGAAAAATAAAGTTTAAAAATTAAATATTAATTAAGACCAACTCAAATTGAACAGCTAACCACCAACAATGAAAATCGGTCTTTTACAATGGCTCCCTTTCACCTCTGGGTAAAGCAAAACTCTGAACCATTGTGGTCTTTTTGATTAAACAATTAAAGTCTCCACTACAAGAAGACAACCATTTTTCAACTTTTTAATTGTTTCTATCCAAAGACACACCCAGGTCTCTAACAGCTGTATAAATTACATAAACCAGGGCTTATCTGCTAAAAGTGATTCATCAATAATTTCAAATCAACAAGTTTCAACAACATTACAATTAGTTTGCCAGCAGAAAAATGGAGTGGCAAAACGTAATGAACAAAGCATCCAGTTCCCCCCTTCCCTCTGCTCCAGCTGGAGTGGTGTGGCTTTGAAGCTAATGGTGAGGTCTCCAAAACCAAGTGGGAACGCTTCCCTGCCGGGGTCTGTGAATCAGGCCCTTCTCCTCTAGTCCCTGCCCTTCAGACAGATTACAGCTTTTGCCACTGACAAATCATTTCAGCTTTTAATTCAGTCTCTCCTTTTGTAAAATGGGCCTAATAGTACTCACTTATCTACTTCACTAGGACGCTTCAAGGATTAAAATTGATGCGTCCCTGCTGAAGTAATGTGCTATAATTACCTTGTTAATGTGCCCTCTCTTGGATAGAATGAAAATTGCTTAGCTGTGTGTCACACATCCCACACCGCCGGCCGCCTCGGCCCCTGAGCAAGCTCAGGCAATTGGACAATGTTCCCTCAAGCTGGTTGCTCTTGTGAAGCTGCAGTGAAAAGAAAATGGCAGCCCTGCAGCCAAGGGACACAGTAAGTATGCTCTATGTGACAAAGCAGACTCAAAGCCACTAATTATGTAGAAGAGTGCTCCTTTACAGGATAGAAGGAACCCAAGACTATTTTCTACCTACATTTGGTTGACACACACAAAAAGAAAAAAACAAACCTGTTGAAATTCTCCTTTTCATTGAACTAGATCCTTCCTTGATAAAGCAGTCAAGCAATCGTTCCCTCTTTTAAACCCACCTGCAATATGCACGTCCCCACCTGTGCTCCGACCACTTTTTCTTTCCTGTGAGATTCTTCCCAGCTAAGTGACCCTTTTTCTTCAGCTACTCTGACTTCTAAAAACAAGAATAAAGGTAAGAAATTATGCAACCCTAACAGGCAAGGTCTAAAATTTTCTCTGTTTCTGAGATAAGTAGCCAGAAAATTTGTTATTACAAATCTACCCTGGGAACTGCAAGTTCATCTCTGCGATCCAGAGATGTGCATAGCCCCATCCATTCCTACGGGCAGAAACAAGCGAGGCTCGCAGACAGGATCTGTCCTCATCCCTGCATCTCTATTTGCACTGCATCGCATTACCTCACTTCCAGCCAATCCAGCCTTCGCATGCCTCAACACTCGCCTCACACCGTACCCGCTGCTGGAGGAGCCGATTGCCATGGCAAACACAGGGGAGTTCAGAATATTATATATGGCCAGCAGTTAGCGTTTGTGGAAGGGCAAATAAAACAGCACAATTTAAAAAAGGGTAGGCAAGAGCTTGACATGAGTATCTTCTGCCTCCAAAATTTAAAGAAACGCAGAGCAACATTCACACACGGAATAGCAGAAGGTTACGTCCTGATAAATAGGTTTTCCTGATTTCACAGCCCGCTTACAATAACCAGGAATAAGGTGACCCTCCTGTCTCAGGAGAAGCATTTCAGGAGAGCAATTCTGAATGCAACCCGCACAATGGTGTTTCAGACACCAGGCCAAAGCCTCTCACACAAGCGCGTACAGACCCAAGACTGCAAGAACCAAAACCCACTCCTTTGCCCTTATTCACCTTGCAAATCTCTAATATCCAGCCTTATGCATGAGAATCCTTCCTAATCAACCCTATTTCAGAGATCCCCAAGTATTATAATCGCATGAGTCTCAGAGACCCTGGATTTCTTATAGATGTTAATCTTAACGGAGTTTCTGCGAAATATGTACAGTGAATACTGCTGTTGTATTCCTTTAAAGAATAAAGAAGCCATTATAAATCTTTACAAAGTATTCAGCACAAACACAGTGATCCCTTACCAACGATGACTCCACACATTTGCAGTGTGCACGTATTGTTTAAAGCACTGCAGACATCTAGGACTGGTTTTGCTGTTGTTCTTAAAGGTGGTCAGAAAATGCAAGCAATACTAATGACATGGAAGATGCAGGTCTGTGGCTCACTTGTCTAGAGAGTCACAGCTATGCTGGGAACAAGGGAGGCCCTGAGACTGAACTCTGCAAAGAGCAACTTTCTGCTGAAACCAGCTCTGAAATGGCCAGAGGAAAGCTCAGCTGACAGAACTGCTATGACCTCTGCCTATCAGAAAAGCTACGCTTTAACAATGCCATCATATGGCACTGAGCTGCAAACTCACTGCAGCATCCAACCGCTCACATCGTCATCTCCGCCTGCCTCTGCCTCGGTATAAGTTGTCCTGATAAGCAGCGCGTGATGCAGGAGAGAACAAGATTCCCAAGTAGTTGCACACAGGATTATTTATCACTAAGAAGAATTTATTCATAACCCTAAAAGTTAGAGCTGACTTTAAACTGTGAACTGATTCTTTTCAGTCTTCAAAAAAGTATGCAAATATGCAGGATATTCATGTTATTTCTATAAATATCTAGTACCTTGTTGAATTTTTACCAAGTTTTTCAGTTAAATCCTGCTGTGCAGTAAATCCCTCAGTCTAATTATCAGTTGACTGATATATAGGTATATATACCTATAATACATATATATATCATTCAGTCCACAAAATTTATGTGTTTTTATTGGGTTTTGAGATCAAGTTTTAGTTTCGGAAGAAGCCACAAGTGGCCTATCTTCTCTCAGGTCTGTTATGTTTCCATATACATTCTCTTGACTCTTTCCAGCCTTCTCAAACTCTTTACAAACGAGACCTATGCAAATTAATTTACATGTTTTCGTGTAAATGGTCAGAGCAGAGATTAACCAATTAGGGCTCCAGGTTACTATTCCCATTGACTATAACGAGGATTAAACAGGACACCCATCTATGTTACTGTTGAAAATCTAATCATAAGGTGGTTCGCGGTTTGAGCCCTTCTACACTCGGGTTATGACCGAGCCTGACCACAGTAACGCAGAAAGCTCCTTTTTGTACATTTATATAATACATTTGAGGGCCAAATGCAGCTCCACATTTCCATGGAGCCTTCAGTCACGCTCAGGCCAGCAGAAGTCCACACCACCTCTAGTGAACATTTACACAGCCTTCTGTACGAGGCAGCCTGAATGAACAGAGCAGAGGCAGGGTTTTCCATCCTCTTGCAAACTGACTTGGGGAAGGGGTGGCTAACAGATTGGGAGAGGAATGGTAGAAGAAAAAAACAAACCAAAAAAAAAAAAAGGTTGCTGGAAAGGTTTTGGCAGTTGTAGAAGGAACATGACTATGGGAGCCCCAAAAATTTCCCACTCCCTTAGGAGCAAGATAATCTTTCTCTAAGGCTTGGGCAACCAAGGTGTCTACACTTACATCAGTTCAGGTTCGTGCTGTACCAAACACAGACACCAGAGAGGAGGTATGCACCTTCCTCGTGTCATGGACCATCCTCAAGAATGACAGCCTTTCACAGGCAACCACTTCCCACACATTCAAACTTCTCCTATTCCTTAGGCCACACAAAACCATCAACCATCAGTCCCACTCCAATCTTCTCAGACTTTTCCAAATTGAAGTTTCATGATTTAAACATCACCATGTACTAGGTCATTCAACCTATATATACAGGCCTGTAGCTTCTCCAAGGCAAAACGCAGTAGCAAAACCCTCTCAATCCTTAACACAACTCCGCTTTACAGAGACTGGAAGGGGGCAGTGTGTAGTAGTTCTTCTGTCAAAGCAGCATTGCCTGCCCAACGTCCTCAAGCTGCCTGTGCTCTCTGATAGCTCCTGCCACCCAGTTCACCAGGCTTCACTGGCGAACCCCTCCAGGCTGACTGTGTGCTGCTTAGGACCTAGGAGTCTGCTCCACCACACCTTCCTTTGGTAGTGCCAGCGTATCCCTGTCTGTGTTGTGACATATGGCTGCTTTCCTGCCTCCGCTAGTAAATCTGGTACATTACAACATTCCCTGTGTGCCAACTGTTTAGCAAACACACATGTTGGCAGCCAGGGCATTCCTGGAAAGGACATGTGTCTTGAAATGAAGCTGTGCCAACTGCTGCTCTGTGTCATAACACAGAAAGTGCCCTGATATCTGAGTTCAGCAGTGCCGGCGCTAAGAATTAATGTCATCCAAAAAGCAGAGCTGGAAAAGCGCCATGGAAAACACAGTCAAATTAACAAATTTTGAGTACATCTGCTTCAGGAGGTATCTTCTGCTCTTTTCTCATTTCACACAAGAGATTTCCATCAACAGACACCTTGGAAACATTTGGCCCGAGGTCAAAGGGATAACAAAGCAGGGGAAATGAGGCAAAGAAAGTCAGGTAATTTGTATAAGAATATTGAATTGCTGCCCAAAAGCCAAGAATGCCAGTATCAGATCTTCACATAGTTCAGTGACCAGTATGGCATCTGTTATGTATAGCTACCCAAATACTGCCACATGCTTAGGAAGCTGATGTAAAAACTAGAACTTTCTCCTTTTAAAACAAAAGTGGGGAGAGGAGAAATAAAATGTTTATGAACTCCAGAAAAATTAATAACAGGATAGTTGGACTGCAAAGTGCAGTAGTCAGATATTAACGTGACGCGTACTATAGAAACAAAATAATCCCAAATAAATCCAAATTTCAGCATTTGTGCACCTGATTTTTCTGGACTGTCTTGTTTCAAGGATCTATTTCTCAACTGACCTGACAGCAGTTCTTATCCTCTCCCGTTGACTCTCAATATTTTCCAAGTATTCCAAGAAACGCCTATATTAACAAAATTACAACTGCTAAAGATTTCATCATTTAGATTTGTGTGGATTTCATCAATACTACACACTGTGAGCATTTGGAAACTTAGGGCAACTGTGAGGGCAGAAATAACATCCACAGGCTTGAAAAGGACAATTCTCTGACACTGCTTACGAAAAAGGAGCATCTCCCTAATAATCAGCAGCACAGAGATTGTGGCACATGAGATTATTTGCAGTTCTACCCCATCAGAAGCAACAATGAAACACAAGCATCAGCTAAAACTTCAGTTTTATGGCACAAACTGTTGATAACATGCTTATTTAAGGAAATGGGAAGAAGGAGAAGCAGTAGTTATGGTGGGTTTTTCTGCATGAGGCAAAGTGTGACAGGAGTTATGTGCAGGCTACGGATAAGTTTTTTGTAGAAGGGTAGAAGATACTTTCTCTCCTTACCTAAATGATGTTATTCTCTCCAGACATTTGCAGAGAGTTGAATTAAGTAGCTTATAACAAGCTAAACGCTGCAAGAAACACGTATGTGCACTTTCTGCCCACCGCTAGCTGAGTAACTGACAGCTACTGTTTCCCACATTTCAGCACACGGAGCTGCTGCTGAGTTTTAATTGGGGCATTTATTTTGAAAAGCTGCATGACAACATCACCAAGAAGCAAATACTCCAAAAACAATGAGAGAAGGGGAGTTTCAAGGATGGTAGGCAGTGTTTATCCAAACCATCTTCATCTCAGGTACACAATCACTTGCTGAACCTTCTCCCTCCAAAAAAGGCTACCATGGTGTTTCTCCTTCCCAGCTGCCACAGGCAACAAACATCAGTCCATGCTGCCCATTCTTAAATCTGTTATGACCACTGAGATTCTCTTTTGATTACAACCACTGGAAGTTTCAGCCAGAACTCTTAACCTAGCCCACATACTCATCAGGAACTCGGAAATCCATGCTGCCAAAGTTTGCATGGTTTGTAAGAAGCCTCTACCTGATGCGTGTGCCTCCATAACACAATTACAATTGCATTTCAGATTGAAACATTCATGCAAAAGCCACTAGAATTATGTTTTTCTAACAAAAGGAAGAAATTGCCTGATGGCTGAATTCACCACTTATACAAAAACCTCCTGCTGGCATCATCTTCACCCAGTACGTCTTAGGATACTGCTTATTTTACCACCTAAATTGCACCCTGCCCCTCCCCCTCAAATAAAAGCCATTAAACCTTACTAGAGAAATGCAGGTATTAATCATTTGTGCTTTCCCATTCTTTCCACTATCTATGCAAGTTGATTTCTCCTGGCATTTCAATTGCAAGAGAAAGATCCATAGTTTCAAATATTCCCCTAGAGCTAAAAGAACACTTGGAGCATGAAAACTCTTCTAAAAAAATATCACCTTTTGGGGAGTTGAAAAGGAATAAGCTACCTAATCTCATGTGACAGATTGAGGAGTTAGCTAAAAGTGGACCCATTTTTCCTTTGAAGGTGTCTGCCTTTCAACGGCACCTTCCAACTAGTATATTGTATGTGCTTTAAAATATTCATTAATCTAGTTTCATACATTTTACACTACCCATGAGCTATTGAAGGTCAGTAAAAGTATTCATACATGAAGCAAAAGGGATATACAAAGATAGTGATTTGCCCAAAATCATAAGCAAAAACTCTTTCAACATAGCCAGAAAAAAGGCAAATCTTTCCATGCCCCAGAATGTGCCTTAACCACAAAACTATCCTTAGATGCAGCTTGGTCCTTCTCAGGAAGGATTAATCAAATAATATCACCTTCCCTATATTAAATGTCTTTCACTGCAGTAGAACTTCATTGCACATACATCTGTAGGTAGAGGCAAGTTATAAATAATTAATATGATTACATACAATACATATCAAGCCTGCAATAAATTATGTATGCCAGTCTCATACTGCATCTGCTGGGATACTGTAATGTGATTTAGCAGATAAAACAGACTGATTATTTGAAAGGGTTATCAAATTTTGGAGCTACATTAAATTATACATTGAGTCATTATGTTTGTGGGGGTGCACATACTCCTATAGTTTCTGTGTACAAATCAATCATATTGTCTGTTAAGCCCCTACACGTGCATAACCCAGAGCACCAGACTGTGCTAGGAGGCAAAGCCCAACACAGCACAAAATAAATGGGTTTTAACACGCACTCTGGGCTTGGTCCTAAAAGCAGGATAGATGTACTACGGAAATTTTCTAGGAAGAAATACACAATTCAGGAATGCATAAATACACCAAATCTGCACTGCTTGACTGCAAACTGAAATACAGCAGCACAGTGTGCGTGTGTGCATGTGCACACGTGCCCGTTCACCTGAGTTCTCACCCATTTCTGCTGCAGACATACTATATCCCCTCCAGTGCATCAGGTGTTTGGACCTCACTGAGCTGTTTGGCTCTTCATCATGGAAGCAATACCACAATGATCACCCAGGAGAGAACAAGCACTTCAGACAAAAATAATACAAGAGAGCACTCTCTCCTCGTGTTACCCATTCGTGGTATTTCTGATCCATCTCACATTTTATAAGGCCAGGTGAAGGCTTCTTACACACAGTTCTGCCCATGCTCTATAGTCCTGACCTCCATTCCCAGTGCTATTTTCTCTAATGAAAGAGCTGTGAGGAAGTCTGACAGGTTTTGTAATATGCACCAGCTGGGACCCAGCAAGCTTTTCTTTTTTCTTTTTTTTTTTTTTCCCCTCTCACAAACAAGAGTTTTTCTGGATACTCAGGTCTTCCGATAACAAAACACCTAACTCTCTCTGATACTGTATTTTCTATGCTGCTGGCTGAATAAATGAATATTGATCTAGTCCATTCACATTGTCACTACAAAAGAACATGAAAGCTTTCACCCCAAAGTAGTGTTAAAATTCCTTCATACAGGACAAGAGTCCCTTGCACATCCAGTGCACCACACACACACATCCCTGCAATAACCCCATTAATCAACAGAATGGTTTTCTTCAGATTATGTTCAGTGTCTGGTCACTCAATTTTAGAAGGCACCAGCAGAAACAGAAAGGATACTTAGTAGAATAAGCAAAAAAAAAAAAATTTGAGACCAAGAGATGACTTCCATACAGAATATCTTTGTTTTATCCAAAGTGAAGGATAAGGTAGAGGCACAAGAAACAATGAAGCATTATATAGCACACATCCATCACACCTTCACGTAGTGGGAGCAAGAAAACCAGGATATTTTTACATGATGAATAATAAACTGTGGAACTCACTGCCACAGAGTAACACCGAACCCCAGAGGCACAGCAGTATGCAAAATAAAACCAGGCATTTAGGCAGATAACAGAAACTGCTGCAGTCACAGCGTGTACTTATTAAACTGTGTTTGCGCATTTCTAGAAAATACAAATAAACCCTCTAAAACATGTGCAGAAGTACAAAGTAAGAAAAGATGACTGCCAATGGAGATGCAGTAGTTGGACTGAGATCCTCCATCTTCAGCTCCCCTTTTATATGTCAATTGTAGCAGCTTTACTAGTATACTAATTTTGATAGCAGTCTGTCTGAGAAGTACCACAACTGATGGTCTTCACGCCAAATTGAAAACCGACATTTTTCTTTCATGAACGTTACCTTTGCAACTGACATTTATTGTATATTCCTCCATATGACAAATGAGAATGTCAGGTCACAGCAGCGTGCCTGTTTTGGCTCCCTGTTACTTCCACACTTAAAGGGAAGGCTCTCTTTGTTAATTACTATGCAAAGTGAGATCACAGAAAGATAACGACAAGTTGCACAGAAGTTAATATATTTAGCTTTTTTGCTGCACTGGGAGGGTCTGCCAACTCTAAGGGCTCTGAACTACCACTAACCTTTTCAGCACTTGAGTTCAGCTCCACCATTCCCCGCTCCACAACTCTCTCCCTTTTTCTGCAACCACCTTGCCTATCGTCACAGCTTTTCCTACAACAGCATTACTCTCTCAGAAGGAAAATGTGAACAGAAGTTACCTAATCATTTCCCAACTGACTAGGTAATCCTTAAAAATGATCATAATCCTATAGAAATTATGGACCGGGATCTCCAGATTCTATGTTATCCACCCGCGTTGATTGGGAAGGGCTGCTCTCACCACCACAGGACCTTGTGAGCAGAGAGGGTGATATACCATTTGTCTCCCTAGTTCTGCCACTAATCACTCCACCTCCCCTTAAAAACATTTACACATGTGTGGAAATGCTCAAACAGTTCCCTCTAACCATAATTCCCAGCAGAAATCCTGAACTCCCAATTAGAGTTTTCTGTCTGATGACAGGAATTTGTATGGGCTTGATCTATCAGCCAGCAGAGATTAGCACAGAGAAAGAGCAACCCCAGTCAAAGGAACTGATTCATCGGTGCCCTATTTAGTCAAAGGTGAGCGAATTTTACTATTTTTTAAGTGTTTGTTTGGTTTTCTTGTTTTAGTTTTTTGTATCGCTTTCATAATTTGCAGAAACCAAAAGACTCCTGTCTCCCTGGGTGGATCAAATCTCTATGAACTTCGCCCACCAGTCATCTATGCCTACATGAAGTAGTACCAGATAGTACTATGGACCACACTGAACAAGTCCTAAATAACCACGTCTCTTCAGATTAATTCGCCTAAGCATTCCCGAAAAGTAATTTTCACATTTTCACATTCACTCAGTGGTGAATTACCTTGCAGAGTTACTAGATGGAGCTGGAGCAGACATAAGAGCAGCTGAAGTGATGTGGATTTAGGATAATACCTTAATGCTGTACGTACACCCTGTCAGAAAATAGAATTTTTAAGCTTCGGAAAATGATTTTTGGGCAAAAATTATAATACTGATGTATTTATATTGCCAATTGCTGCCAGAGGAAATCACTAGAAATCAGATCCTTAACAGTTCAGTCTTAACAACAGACTCCCAAAGCATACATTCCACAATACATCACAGTCTCTCCTCCAGACTAGCGAGGTAGTGCAGACTGGGAGTTACTGGCCAGAGGGCATCCGAGAGATGGCTGTCTGGCTGCCAGTCAGAGAGCACTAAGATAGGAAGCCACCAAATAGCTGCTGCTCTAGAGGCAATGTCATGCCACGTCTACACCGCAGTAAACTACATTATTAGTCAAATATATTTATTTTTGAAGGAATGAATTCAGATTTTCTATGAAAAATTGGTTTTGTAGCTTTTTCAACAAAAACAAAAAGTGTTGGGTCAACAGTGAATATTTTTACATTTTCAATTGTAAAATAAGTTTCTCTAAAATCTGGAATGCCATTAGCTCAAGTTCCTGAAAATCTTCCTATTTATGATGGTAGTACTACTTTGCCCCATATTAAACTTAAACAGCCATTAGATGTGAGCTTCTGACACACTTGAAGAGGCTAATGGATCATTCTGGTCCAGAACCATCATTGGGTTCTGTCTTGCTCTTTCGTTCATTTGTGGGTTTGCACTTGTATGGGGGGGGAAAGTTAATTTGGTGAAAACAAAGAGCAGTTCCTTCAGGAGGTTCTAGGAGCACTGTTCCTCAGGACTNTAATGGATCATTCTGGTCCAGAACCATCACTGGGTTCTGTCTTGCTCTTTCGTTCATTTGTGGGTTTGCACTTGTACGGGGGGGGGAAGTTAATTTGGTGAAAACAAAGAGCAGTTTCCTTCAGGAGGTTCTAGGAGCACTGTTCCTCAGGACATTACAGACAAATTGAACAAAGACAAGGANTTCCTTCAGGAGGTTCTAGGAGCACTGTTCCTCAGGACTTTACAGACAAATTGAACAAAGACAAGGAACAGAGGCAAAAAAATTATAAGGGGTGATCCTAATGGCTCTGCTTGGCACATGATTGGATCTCCACGGTACTCGTACTTCCCTGCTTGTCACATTTATGCCCTTTCCACACCCCTGCAGCACAGACAGTCCTTGCACCTCTTAAGTGGCGTTGCAGGGCCTCACACCAGACATCACACCTTTTCCTTTCCCATTACAGGAAAAAGCATGAGTCTTCTGTACCGCTGAGGCCAAGCTTCTGGTCTCTTAGGAGCAAAGCCACAAACATCTCTGAAAGTAGACAGCAACTTCTGTACCACTTAGAAAAGACCATATCACAGAATCTCCTAGACTGGAAGAGACCTGTGAGATCATCTAGT
>RSEF01000005.1:43074389-43100460 GCA_003993805.1 Himantopus leucocephalus | reverse complement strand
CTTCTTTAGCTCATCAGCCTTCCTACATACTCTTACCCCAGAGTACCCAGCCCAAAGACCACTATTCTAAGCTGAACCCTCCCTCGGACACCACCTAAAGTCTTCTGCACAGTCCGCCTCCAAGCTTCCACCACTGCCACATGCACATGCACACACACACACTGAGCAGCTCTGGAATGTCAGAGTTAATTCCCTCGCACCAGCCACAGACTGCTCTCTGGACATCCAGGTTCACTCCTGGGACCAGAGCTTCAGCTCCCGTGCCTAGCTTCCACAAAATAGCCTCTGCTCCTGACACAGTTATATCACATGCCAGTGGCAACCAAGACTATAACAACTTAGGGATAATGTTCATGTTTTGTCTCCCATTTTTACCCCTTGTGAAGAGTCCCTCAAACAGCAATACCACGCAGGGCAGGAAAGGTGGGTGTATGACAAACATTTCTCGGACAACAGTGTCCTTTCCTCAGCAAAATGCCAGAGGCTTTTAGAGGAGCAAATGTAAAGGAGCAGAGGAGAGGTTCTTCTGATATCTAGTCCCCTGGACCCCACTGTGCTGAGGAAGGAGCTCAATACATGACCTCCTCCCTCCAACACTTCACTGGAGGCTGGGAGAGTGTTGGACAGAAAGTATACCAAAGAGTGTAATACAGCCTGCCTTGTTTTTATACTCTCCCACAGACATCCACTTTTGGATGCTGTTGGAGATTGATACTCGCTCTGAGCCAGTATGGCTACTCTTACGTTCATCTCACGATTGCCAGCTGCCATCAACTTCTCTCCTCTTTTAGGAAAACTTGATGCAATTCCTCACCTGAAGCAGCAAGCATAAACTGCAGGGCTGCAACTCTTCTTGTTCTGACCTGGGCCATTGAAATGACCGAAACATTGCTTCTGGCTTTTATAGTAAACTGTGACAGGAAATATTACACCACCAGCTCTGTAAGAGCCTGAGGCTGAAAGCAGATGATGAGTTCGGTATCGCAGGAAAATCCAGCAAGTGTTTGGGAACTCTATGAGCATCTTCAGTTCCAATCTGCTCGGTGTGGGGCACTGTACCATTTGTCATGTTGAAGGAAACACAATGCTCCTGTAACTGGGCAGGCAGCACTTGCTCATTCCCATAGCCTCAAAGCAGCAGAGATCTTTGCTCTCCAGCTCTCTGCTTCCTATCTCCATTAAATAGCATTTTAAGCTGGGTGGTCTTGTTTGAGCCATTCTCGTTAAGCTGTGTAAATATTCAGTCTGGCCAACCACTGCTTTCATGGCTGTACCAGCTGGTCACAAAAACTGACATTCAAAGGCAAACCAAAAGAAATTCTTTCCTGTCTGCACAGGAATTTAAGCTTATGGATAACATACAAATGCATGAGATTACACCCCTCTAAGACTCCCAACATAAGCATATGGATAACATACAAATGCATGAGATTACACCCCTCTAAGACTCCCATCATAAGCATATATATCTATGTGTGCTGACAAACACATTCGCCCACAAACAGCTGCACGTTCACATAAACTTATCATGAAATCACCCATCCGCACACTGAAAGGTTTATTCTCACATTTGCACAAAACTTCATTTCCACATAGTATCACAAACCCCAACTCATAAGTTTACAAAAGCAGTGATGTAGACATGCCCTCAAACACTAATTCTGCCCCTTCCCTCCTCTTCTTCCTCAACCAAGGAGGCACAGGCACAGTTACAGGCATGTAAAATTCCCATGCGCATCCCTGAAGATCCTTCTGAGCTACAGCCACTGTGCAAGTTTCAGCCACTCTATGTATGTCCTGAAATGAACTAAAGGGCAATGCCAAACCCTGAGAAAGCAATGTGTGTAGTTGTTAAAAAGATATTCAAATACACGAATTCTCTTATAATCATAGTCATTCTTAGTTAAATCAGAAAAGACAGACATTTGCAGAACCAAAGCTAAGTAGGAACCTTGTTAAAACAGCGATGACAACAGAGTGGCTTGCAGGAGAGCTCTTGGGTTGGAACAAGTCGGTAAGAACATTGCTCAGGATTCAGCTTTAGAGCACATCTCGCTTAATACTTACATTAATCTGACTAGGCACAGGACAGGAAATTGCTAAACAAGTTTACTGACGTTCAGGTAGGAGGTACTGAGGTACTGTTAATGCAAAGGGGGACCAGAATATCATAAGGATGGGGTGGATCATCTTCAGGACTGGAATAACAGGAATGGCATGCAATGTAATACAGTGCTACCTTTTGACAATGAAATGCCATAACAACATCCCTTCTAGATAGCTTGTCAGCAGCAACGACAGCTCTCCAGGCAAACCTGGCAGCCTGCATTCCCTCCACAGCCACCATCCCCTAGATAACAAAAGTGCTCCCTGAACATCAGCGAGGACGCCTACCACTGGAGTATCTCCAGGCTTTCCAAGATGATAAAATTGGCTGTTTCTGTGGCAACTTCACCCCAAAACCTATAGCTTCATCGTGTTTTCACAGCTGAAAATATAACTATGCTGAAGAAGAAATAAAGACTAAGCAAGTTTCCCTTTACAGTTTCCACAGAAGTCACATCAATGTACCACAGTGAAGCTGGGTGCCTTTTCTTCCCCTTGTTTTATAGAGGCACAGATAAAAAAGCCTCTGATAGCAGACACTGTAATCAAAAGCTTAAGATCACCCAAAAAAAGGCTTTATTTCTTTTGCCATTCAGACAGAATTCATGCTTTTTCTGCAAGCTCCTTGCTGGTGCCCAGTCTCAGAGAAGAGAATGCTGTTAGTGCTCCTCTGACAAGGCGGCTGTCAGCACCAGGCCCTTCCATCTCTTCCTGCATCAAGGGGACGGTACCAGTCTCACCACCTCCAAACCACTGGAGGAACGCAGATGCCAAAAAGCTGCATTACATTAAGAACGCAGAAGCCCAGGATGGTTTCCCGGTCATGCTGGCTGGTCCCCCAAATTTTGATAACTCCCAAGCCCATCACCTCACTTCTGCGCTGTCCCTGCAGGCTAGGATGCTGGAGCTCATGGCCATGGATGGGGTGGTGGGGTGTCACCCCCAGAGTAAGCAAAGTGACAAGGGCCTGCTGGGTGAATTAGAGAGTGTGATTACACACAGGGACAGGAGGGCCATGGGAGCTCAGCGCTGCAGGCTGTCTGGGAGGCCTCAGGCTGGGTAACCCATGGAGATCCACAACATCAGTCCTTCAAGAGCCACACCACCCCAACCAGGCATGGCATAGCATCAAGGGTACTGCACAAGAAATAGATACCTTCTTTGACTACACACCACTGAACTCTTAAACCCTTCAGTCCCAAGAGCAGGCACCATGAGCTGTCACCGTGTTATACTTGGGGGAACTGAAGCAATGGTTCAATAAGTGATCGCCTACGGTAAGAAAAAGAAAGGCACCAGGACAGAAACAGCCCCTTGTCTCAATCTGACCACCCACACCCGTGCTTTAGGCAGAAATCTCTCTTCAACAGGCAATTTGTCAAACAGCAGCCCCCAATAACTTCTCTAGTATCTGGTCTGTATTTATTTTTGCCCACACTAGACGTCCTCATTAACACGTCCTTCTTTGTTTCTGAGCGTCCTTCCTCTGGCCTGTGTATCAGAGGGGCCTCCTATCCTACTTCTGCATGCCATCCATGGGCAAAGGCACTCCTCCTCCTTCTCCAAGCAGCACTCTGCTCACTGTCCCTGCAGTCCTGCGCCAAGCTGATTCTCACCAGCATCAGGATTCAAAGATAGCAGAATGGGAAGAGGCATCCCTGGAAGCACACAGTCCTCACTTCATGTCACAACAGAGGGCCTGAGAGAAACTAATTTGAAGCAGAGGGTAGGAAGGAAGGCAAGAAACAACAGTTCTTCCGTTTGATTACATTTAGGAGACAAGGAGTATTATTTTTTTAATTCCCCTCTTTAAGTATATAGAAGAGCAAAAAGGATAATCTGGAGCTGGGAGCTCTTTGAAAACCAAAGAAAATTGAAACAAGTTCAATATTTATACAGTGCAGCTCTAATTAAATTAACAGGCTTGCAGATGTGCTGGAGAGATCAGCAACCTACCTCCTTCCCCTGTACCCTCTTATTCTTTGTTATCACTGCAAAATTTGTAGCTAATTACCAACACGACTACAACTTCATTTAAAAAGAAAAAGGAAAATTGAGGGGAAAAAAAGTAGAAGTAATAATACCTTGCAAGGAAAAGAAAGTAAAATAAGAGTTCAACCATCCTTCCCAGCATGGTTGTCATCAGGTAAATATTTGAGAGCAGCATTCATCTTTACCAAAAAAAACTCTCAAGTTCCTACTCTCTCTGGGAGCTACTGAAACAGGACCACTATGCAGTCTCTGATAAACCAGGGAATTTCTACAGTTATACTCAGTATTTGCAATCAAATCTCTTTTCCAACCATGCCTCCAGTCAGTGCTATCCCAAGTGGGAGTGGCAGATCTGGACAACTCAGTGTTGCAAACCCTCACTCTTAGCTCTCTACCATCTACTGGAAACTGCAAACCTGAGTTAGGCACTAACCCTCCCACAGATGTACAGAAAGAGTAGAGTGTCAAAGGGTGGATCTGCTGCATTCAGACATTAAGAGGTTCCTCACTGTGGGGAGAAGTCCTGCCCAGTGAGTGTCCTAAACACTAAACCATAGAGCCACATTCACGCTTGTACGCTTGCTTGCTCTCACTCTACTCCCAAACATCATGAATATTTAATTACTTCAAGCAGAGAAAAGAGTCTTCAGTAACAGGCAGAAAAAGTTATGCCCTCCATTGCAAAATTATCTGCTGGCTACAGCAGCCTGAGAAATGTCACATAACCAGTGGCTCCCACAGGCAGGACATGTGCTGCAGCCACCAGGATGCCAGACAAAAAGGGAGGCTCCCATCGTTTCCATTGTGCAGTCTGGTACTGTACTCCTGAGAACAGCTATTAGCCTAAGTGCCAAGATTATGGATCCCGACAGACACAAGCTACACACTGGTGCTGAGCAGCACTGTCAAGAGAAATAACTCTGCACAGAGCTTTAGGCACTTCAGGAAACAGAAAACACAGCAGCCTAATGACCTCCAGCATCAGGCAGTAGTGGGGAAAAAAAAAACCCAAAGGTACTTCGAAGATCTATTGAGGATTTGAGCACCTGAGAAGCAGTTAGATGGCACCAGGTCACATCATCTTCCTTTATGGATATAGCTCAAAGTCTTATTTGCTGAAGTTTATCACAAAGCTCCCAAATCATTTTATAAGACTGCATGGGAATCCCTGGATGTGTCTCCAAACACAGGGGTGTATATAATTTTTTTGTACCCAAGATTCTAGACATCCCTTAACATAAAGCAAGAATACGTAAAGCCCAAGTTCTCCACAGTATAACACCTTCCTGCGTCTCACTTGCTCTCACCCTGGGGTCAAGAGAGAAACAGAAGTCATCCCTTGATGCAGCATTACAGGGAATTCCCAGAGCAGCACTGTGTGTAAGGCTAACCTGCAACAGAGAGTCTCTCTCCTTACCCCCAACTGTGATATCAAGTGATTTGCTCGAATTCATACAGTTACAGATGAAATCAGGAATGCAGCTAATATCTTTCAACCCCTATTCTAGCCATCAGAGACAATCTCTTCTTGCATCTTCACTCCTGCCTTTTTCTGACACAAAATACCTATGTGCATCCCGAGTGCAAAAAATATCTGGACCACCTACTTGCCATGGATGCTGATGTGCCCCCAAGTAACATCTTAGTTGTGCATAAAATTCTTAACCCCTATAGTTTTAATTCAAGAAGGCACAAGACTACCTTGCAGGGAGAAGGAGAGAAACAAGAAAGCAAATTTTTACTTACAATACCAGTTACTTCAGATCTTCCCCTTCTAACTACACCTCTAGAGCTTGAGGCTGTTTCCATGGCTGTAGCAAGTAACACATCCACCACATTAGATCTCAAAAGGCCATTTGAATCACACCACAGACCTCTGTGCTGTACAAGAAGGGTAGAGAAAGAATTTTTCTATACCATCATCCTCAGAAAAGAATCAAGGTGCATGGGGGATACAAAAGACTTCAATCGCAAGTAAGAATATTGGGGGAATAAGATTTAGGGACAAGAAGAAAGTTCAGCGTTCTTCCACTGTCCGTGTATCTTAGGAAACAAAAGATAGCCAGTTGATCAGCTCCAAACTAAACTAGCTACACTCAAATGCCCACCAAGTATAACTAGCACTTGTAACCAAAGCCTTCTTACACTGTCCATCACACCTAAAGGGTTCAGAGCACCATGTATCACCTGGAGAAATACCAAACAGCACAACCATGATAAAAAGAGGGAACAAAAAAAAAAAAGGGGAGACAAAAAGAAATGAGGAAAGGCCCTCAAAGATAATTAGAAGAAAGTAGAGGCCAAGGATAGAAAGAGAAGCAGGAAAGGGATGAGAATTTGAAGACAGAAATGCCTGGAGACAGGGTGAGTTCCTGGATCTCATGCCCTTTACAACAGTACAGCAAGGGGACACTGCTTTCTGCCTTGCTCATAAAGGCTCCCAGCCCTTCTCTTTGCTGATCTCTCTCTTTTTGCTTTGACTGTTTCTTTTCACCAAAGATCTTGTTTTTCTTCTTGTCATCATCGTGGGCTGTTTTCCCCTTTCTCCCTCAGAGCAGCTGTCACATTTACTCAGGTCTCAGGAACCGCTGTGCTGCGGGTGTGTGTGATTAATTATACTGTTAGCCTTCATTAAGTCAGTGGATTGGCACTCCGGCAGAGAGGCAGCAGGACCAGAAGGAGAAGCTATTGAGAGACAGCAGGATCTGCGTCCCACAGCTTGTGTGTACGTTGGGCATGTGAGGCTTTTGTCCTCAAAATAGCAATATCGGAGTGGATTTTGTATTCTTTGACAAACTGCAAAGCTTCTGCCTCTTTGCATGCAAGGCTCTGTTTAAAAAAAAAGACAACCTCAGAAACCAAAACACAAACACAAGGCCCTGGAACATTTTACTACCCCAAATAGCTTGCTGCTGTAGCCTGCTCTGTTTCACGAAGTGGAGACAGATAAAGATCAAGGTACTGACAATGGCTTTGGTCCTCATGCAACTCTAAAGACTTAAACAGTTTCCAGAAGGTGCTGACTGCTTTCCTACAGGATCACCAACTGTCCAGCAAAGCATTCAGTTGAAATGCTTCTCTTCCATAATTCACAGAAAGAATGTGTTTGGTCTTCCAACACCTGGGGAAGGGGGCTTTATGGGAGGTATAAGAGACGCCATTTTGTTGGTGGTGTGGAATTAGCCTTTCCCATGCAAAAGCACGGGATGTGTTCCCTGATGCTCAAAGATCAAAGAGAAAACTCTGTTCCTATTCAAATTGCACATACTCATCTCAGCTGTTTCTACCTGGCCTGATCTTACCCCGTAATTGAGACCGAGTTGTAAACACCTTATAGGATATGATAATTACAGCCTAAGATGTCCAGGAGTCTGCTAATAACTCTTCACAACTAGGAGGCACACGGTTCCTAAAAGCTATGATGCGTCCCTGTTCTCTGTGGAGGGGTTCACTACAGATGCTGTTGGAGCTTCCCTGCGAAAATTCTCCAGCTCAAAACACAGAAGTTCAGTTCTTGATGTGATGATATTGTGTTTTACTAGTCATTGATGATTCTCTCTGCAAGAGAACTTGAATTTGGGAAATAAGACTGTTCGACCACTCTAGTTACATCATGTGATGTAATAGACAGAGAAGCCTAAGCCGAACCAATTCTCTCTAAACCTGTTATTTTAGTTTTAGTCACCATTGGGAGGGGGAGGAATTCAAACCCCAATTGATCCATCACACTTGCAGCTCATTCTTCAGTTTCAAATCTCCAAACTTTGGTTTACCACAAATGTAAAAATTGTTATATCACAGAAATAACTAGGAGTCCCACAGCTCCCATTGCCGGTGCTGCACCAAATCCAGATGACTCAAGGTAACAGCCAAGGTGTGTCTTAAATGATTTCATCCCAGATTCAAGGACCTCAGAACAACCAGAATCCCATTGACCCCATTTGGGCAAGAAGATGCCAGATAGCTCCTTAGGAAAGGGGCAAAAGTGACTCCAACATGGGAAGCTTCGACAGATTGATTGAGAGACAGAAAGATCAGATAAAAGTCCAATAGAGCAGATGCTGTAAGAGGATTAGAGCAAGCGGATTAGAAGCCTTGAGAACGCAAAGATCATCAGACTCACGATTCCTCTTTAAACATAATCAGGAAGAAGTATCCTAACTCCCCCTCTCCCCACTACCAATACTTCACGTCCTTATTTCCTCTCTCCCTCCTCTTCTCTTTCTCAGTATTTCTCTCAATTATTTTATGTTCTCAAGAGGTGATTAATGTCATGTGATGGACCTGCATGAAGCTAAATAGGGGAAGTTTCTAGAAATGTGGCGGTGTCCTCTTAGGCTAGAAGCAGCAGCAGGACTCTGGAGCTGGACAAGGACATACCAAAAACCTCAGGTCCTGACAGAAGCTGCACTCAGGTGGGTGACAAGCAGGAATGCCAGATGCAGGTCCCAAATGGATGAGGCTACTGCCAAGAACAGAAACATAACTTTTTTTCCAAAACATGCTATTGTCCAAAAACCTGGTGTTCCCATGACAGCTTCACCTGCTTGTTACACTCCCTTCATGTCATGTTGTCCTGCCTAAACCACAACACGTGTAGAGATGGCTGAAGAGCCCACTAGCATCCACTGAAAACTCTCATTAAATTATACAATACTCTACTACCCTACCTTGAATCTGTCCAGTTTGGGCTGTGCTGTCCTTATATACTGAAAGCATTTATCCACAGTTTTTTTTCCCAGTAGTCTTCTAAGTAGGTTTACAGCTGTAAGTGTTGGGAAAAGATCACCATATACTAAGCACCAACACTGCTGAGCTATGAAATGCATCCACAAAGTATGGACACTTGGCATTTGCTTAACTTGTCAATGCAAACCCACAGACATTAAAATCACAGCATGAAACATTATGCTATTCATAGGACAAGCCACACTATGGATAGCGCAATCTAAATGAACAACTGTGTGTATCCTATAGGCTGAAATAAACTTAAACATAACGTTTTCCAGACATTCATGAATTAACTCAAAACACACAGAATTTATGTCATTCACGTGCTGTAAAAATGACTGGATTAATCAAATAATTTGATGCACTATACAACAAACCACCCAACTCCACTCAAAGTAAATCATTCCACCATCAGCTTTCAGGGCCCATGAAAAAAAAAAACCAATCTAGAAGCACTGGCAGTTGAAGTGAACCACAAAGTCAACCTACATTCACTCCATAACTGTAAATATGCACATGGATGGCAAATCACCTCCAGCAAATGCACAGGTGGCAGACCTCCCACATACTAAGCCATAAGCTTAGGTTTCCATCTTATGGAGAGCACTTTCATTTAGACACACCATACCTAGCTCTGGATATTGCCTCTGAACTTTTCATGACCGCTCCCTATCCTTTCCAAACTGATCTGCATTTCGCGTCACGCATGGTCCTCCTCGTGATGTACCCTCCAGGCCACTGTCTCTCCACCTTCTCTCCTAAAGCCTCCTTTTTGTGCTTTGTGTCTAAAAGCAAGTACAAGCAGATCCTTGTTGGCATATTCAGTAGAGGCTACAGTTTAGCTGAAGTCATAAATCACCACCAAACCTTTCTTCTGTGGATAGAGCACTTAATTGCCAAACGCAAAAAGCAGCTTTGCCCAGGATCAGCAGCAACAGCCACCTAACCCCAGGACTGCCTGTAGGTTCCATCCCCAGATTTAGTCTCCCCAAATTGACACTGAGAACATAATTATTAGTCCCAGTAATGAAATCCAAGTATTGGACTGTGAGAAGGAAGAGGTAAGAAAGGAAAGGGAAACGACCTGACATAAATAATTCTATCAAGAACTTCAATTAAATTGATTGATACAAGTTTGCCAGCAACAGGGAAAAGTGCCACGTACCTTTCCCAGCCTTGTTTAGACTCTAAATAGCAAAGTAAACCAATAATGCAAGGGAAGCTATAAATCTCAGTTGGGGCTGGTGACAGGCACTGTGCAAAGCTATTAGAAAGGAGAGAGATTAACTTTGGTATTCAATCCCTTAGCTTCTCAGTTCCTTCTCTTCTCTTCCTGCTCCAAGGTCAGAACCTCAGTTATTTCCTCACACTCATATATTCTTTTCACCCTTACTTTGTAAGGGCAATGCTTGTGGTATGGACTGACAGGCTGCAACACCAAAGGACCCTAAAGAAGCAGTGCAGGGGAAAGCGCAGGGCAGCCGCTGTCACTCCTAGAGAAGCCTCTGCCCAAAGGAGCCAGCTGCTCAGGGACTTTCCCATCTGCCCATTTCCAGGTTTCTCCACAGACTGCATCTACACAGGCCAGAAGAACTGATGTTGATGTTAGAGAAATGGGTTATTATACACTTGCTTAACTCTGGAGGTAAAACACACATCAGAAGGTCTCTACAATCAGCAGGCTTGGCCCAGGCCCATCCCTTATAGGAAGGAATTCAACTGTTTACCACAATGATTCAAAACATACATATATCACCTCAGCTCTGCACAATCACCTCTGCTTACTCACCTCTTCACTACAGCTGCTGCTGTTTGGCCTTTCCCCACAGAACAAAGAATAACCAGGTGCCATGGACTTCCTCGATGAGCCCCAGTGGCCTGCTGGGTTTCCTTTCCAGTCCCAGCAGTGGGGTTGTGTGGCTGCACGCCTGGAAACTTTGGCTGGCTTTCCCCCGCAATCCTTCACGCCAGCCTGCGGTGAATTTGCTATGACAGGCTGGACACCTGGCTGGGGGCTGAAGAAATCCTGCCCATTACAATTAGAGCCCTCAGCCAGACACACGCGTCTCTTCCAACATGCCGAGAGAGGAGGAGAGAAGACCCAGCCCCTGCTACTGGTGTGGATGTGCCCCCTCCCGAGGATGACCCAAGTTTCCTTGCTAGCCATCGTACTGCCACACGCACCAGCACAACCCGTAGAGCACTCCACGGGCTGGACAAAGCAGCAGTGTTACTCAGGCAAGTCAGAGACTGACAACAGGGAATATTCCTCTGCTCTCACTCCTACAGCAATTGGATGGAGTGCACACAAGTAGACACTGCAGCCTTGTCCCTGTCTCTCATTCTGATGGAAAAAGTGCAAAACAGGGAAATGGGAAACAAAGACAGCAGAAAATAAACTAGAAACAGATACAGCAGCAAAAATAGCTGGATGCAGTGAAAGTAAATTCAGCTTTCTCATGGGGACATACAATAGTTCCCCCTGATTACCCAAGAAGTTATGCCTTCTAATGGAGAAATATAAATTAGAGGCATCTTTCCTTTAAGAGTGAAATCTGTGTTAAAAGCAGAGGGAAGCAACAGCATTTTACACGGCAGGGATGCCACGATGCTCTCAATATAAAACTACAGTAGTCAATGTAAGCAGAATTTCTGCAGATATGTCTTGGTAGGGCAGCTGATGGGGGACCAATTAGAGGAAAGTAACTAAGATCAGCACAGCAAAAGGCCATGTTGTTTTGAACTTCAAACTCTGGAAAGCACTTTGCCAGTGTACTCAAACCTGACCCACTCTTTGAGCCTTTGATAATTAAGCTCTCCCCTACACCCCTCAATCTTGAGCTTAACTATCCCTGCTATTAGTGTAGTTCAGGCACCTGAAACCTGAGCATCCGCCAACTGCTGAACTACATAGCAATGCGCAAAACATCAGAAGTGCAAGCTTGCATTTAATGAACTAACATAGCCTGTGAAGCCTAGCACCTCAGACATGAAATAGTGCATTAGCTTATCTACATCTCTGCTGATAATCTGCTTTATATTCTCCAGGAAGCTTTTCTTTAACTAGATGCAGTGGGGAGTAAAAAGAAAAAGAAAAAAAAAGAAAAAAGAAAAAGGAAAGAAATTAGAGAAAAAAAAAGAAAATAAAATATAAAAAAGAACAATACGTTTGACAGGGGGGTATGGTTCCTGAACTCTACTAACATAGAAGGGAGAATGAGACAGCAATTGGCAAACACAGGAAAACAGCCAGCCACTTTGATAAGAATGTTGTCTCCTATGACCTGCTATGATGAAAGGGAAATAGGTATCCCCAAGACCCATCTGCACTCATCTTCTTTTAACCACTGTGGCAGGAGCTGTGCTGACAGACTTCCATCTGCTGGTAGATCAGATACCACAGAAGACACATTGAAAAAAACCTCAGTCTCCACTATTACGAGAAAGTTATATATGTGGTATATATATACACACATCTCATCTGAGGCTGGCAAGCACTCTAGGGATTCCCCAGGAAATTCTCATCTGCCCCCACTACTATTACTTTGCAGTTGTCAGATGGAGGGGTTATTTAACAGCTCAAGGGGAGAACTTCAATGAACAGCTGTAAATAACCTAGTGGACCATAAACTGTCCTCCTGAAGCGGTACCCCCAGAATCTGCTCCTGAAACACAGGCCATAATAATAACTGAACTTTCCTACAGCAATTTTTTGCTGTTCCATTACTCACAGGGGAGTGAAACGGTTGGAACTTTATCAGCCTGTTGCTGAACTGTCCTTCCTTCATAAGCAGTTCTTATCTACAGCGTGTCTCCACCCTCAGTAGTTAAGTCCCCTAGTACTCCACAGCCTTCATTCACATCAGTCAGGTTAATAAACCCCTTCAGAGCACAGCCCTAAGTCTTGTTTGATAGTTCCCTCTGAGGCATGATGCACATATAAGCTCTAAAGATTTTCCACAGGAGACCATGATGGGAGATAGGCTTGCAGAGAGTGAAGGATTCTTTATTGCCCTGTTAAAGACAGAAATCTGTGGCTGCAATTTATTGAACAGTAAGACATGCAAGAAATAAAATTTGTCCGAACACAACAAACAGCAAACGACCCAATCTGGGCACCGATCAAGGGAAACAAAGACTTCAGCTCAACAGCTGTCACGCCAGGACGGGAGTTATTACTGCCGATGAAAAGCAACCAAATCCTAATAAAAAAATACATCCTACATAGAGAAAACAGGAGAGAGAAAGAGAAGGACAGGAGAAGCACGTAGGGACAGGTATTCATCTGGCATGGGAAAAGACAGACCTGTAACAGTCTGCAAATTACATGGTAACTGGATATGAGAACAGGATCTGACAAAGTCAAACCTTTGACAAAATCCCAACAATCTCTGTTATCATTCTGTTTGGTAGTTTTTGCTAAACTGAAGCAGCAGGATTCCGTCTATAGGGCACAGAGGGGGAAAATAGGAACCCAGGTCTGCTCCGGCAGGTCTGCTGGTAGATCTGGCTAAGGCAATTCCTCTCCCTGTGCCTCGGTTTCACTGCACAGACAGCAGAGGCACACAGCACATGTCACGAAGTGTTGCCTATCATAGGAAAGTAAGTCTCTTTTTCCTTAGAGAGTCAAGAATTATGACACTTCCAGGTTTTCCTGTGATATGAGGCACTGTTTGGCCTTTTTATTATGTCGTTTGTGAGCAGCAAAAGCAGAATAAATGCAGCAGACACTTGGCTTGCCTCCTCTATACAGGAGGACAAATTAAAAAAAAATCCCATTTATGAAAATTCCCTCTTGATGAGAACGATCAAGCATCATTCCTGGGAATTTGTCACTGTGTGGTAGGGTCACCTGACAGCAGGCAGAGAAGGCAGGAGCTGAGCTTTTTCCACGAGCAATGGCTCGGCATGGTCACGCTTCAGGGGAAGCGCTGGAGGAGCCAGGCAGCTGTGAACAAGCCCGCTCTCATCCGGGAGGGGGCACTGGTAACACACATTACCCAAATCTTCGGGCTACCAAACACCAAAATGACGAAAAATTAATATTAAATTAAAATAGGAATGTATATTGCCTTGATGTTCTAGTAATTTGATGACTTGTAAAATTAAAACGCTGCATTCTCCAAAACGAATACAGGTAAACCTTCCGCGCTTCTGGAAATCCAAGGGTACTCCCTCCCAAGGGACCTGTAAAAGCTCGCATGTTGCTACCAGGTGCTGGTGCTTGGCCAGCAGTGAGCAGACGGAGCAGTTTGCTAAACATAATTATTATGGATGCTGCCCACGGAGATGCTCTGAGAAACTCTGTACAGGTTCCTTGCACAAACACTAGCGTGCAGCGATGCAAAGCTGCTCTCCTGTAGCCAAACCAAACAGCCGGCACAGGAGAGAGGTGCGAGTACTGAGGCTCCTACAACTGAAACATCAGAAAAAGAAACTTAGCCACAGCAAGTGCATTCACTGAGGGACCACAATGAGCTTTCACCTTGTAGAGAGACATATCTGAACGTGCTTTTCATTGAATACACTCAGCCTCTGGCTCTTTCTCTATACTCCTGTTCCTCATCCCTTACAGCTATGGGCTGTGGCAAGCAAAGTAAGGCATCAGGCCCAGTGAACACCTACAAGGCAGATTTCCGAGAGATAAAATACCAAATGTGCATGTTTGCAAAAACGTATGTCCTAGAATTTGGGAATATAGACTTCTATCTGCAAGTTGTGGTTAATTTTGAACACCTTTCTAGGTTGAACTCTGCAGAGTTACTGCTCCCCTATGTCTCCTTTCTTTCTTTCCTGGAAGGTCCAAGCCCCTCAGGCCAGAACCAGTTTGTTGCTTCCACACTGCAGACTACTTGGTTTTGGTCTGTGTGCAGAAGTGGCTCATCCCAGCACTGGAAACATGGGCTTTTTTCAGTTCTTGCAGTAGGCTAGTGATGAGTTGGGAGCGATCATCCATGCAGCAACTCACGTTTAAGCTACATAAGCCTAGTGCTTAGCTCTTCCAAGAGATTGAGACATCTCACCCTAAAGTCCCTGACAAGGTCCCAAAAGCAAGGCTGCTGTAGAAGATAACATTCAGGAGTCTCATCAGCTTGCACTGCTCTCAGCAGCTCTCATTTTTCAAACTTGGCCACCGAGGACCTGTTCCATCCTAAGCCTCTGACTCAGCCCGAGCACCCCCACTTGCCAGATCTCGCTCTAACCAGCTGTAAGTTGCTCTCCTCACTGCACGAGAGCAATGTTACCCTTGAGAAATAAGTACAATTCCTCACGTAGCCCGAGCTGCCAACACTCAGGAAACGTGTTGGCTGTATAGCAACAAACACACAGACATTTAGGAGCTCAAATCTGGATACCGTGGCCAGTCATCACTCCTGTCAGTGGTGGGGTTGGCTTCTGATCTCCCCGCTCTGTCAGCCAAAGGCCCAAAAGAGCCGTAAAAGGAGATGCTAGCAACCTCAGGTTTCCAACACGGGTGGGCAGTTTTGATTTCATCCAGTAGAGGGCAATACTAACATAGGAAAGAAAAAGTAAATTGCAGCATTGCACGCATTAAAATAAACAAGCAAAGGAATTAAAGGCCCCGATGTAGCAGAACTGAGCACTGAATAAAGCATTTGGATAGTCCATGTGCTCGTTCCATCAAAAATCCTTCCCCAGTCTGGCCCCATTTAGTGGAAGGTAGCCCTGCACTAAGTTTTCAGATGCTTGTTGCAGGTAAAAATATTTTTACTATTCTGATTAAAACAGAAGTGATGATCTGTCTTGGTCCCAGCAGAAATACAAACAAACGTTTGTTGTTGTTCATTAATAATGAGACCCTTCCATCCCACCCAACTTTAGTCCGCATGTTTGATAAGATCAATGCTTCCTCATTCTCCCCAGACTACCCTGTTTGATATTGACAATTCCTTACAAAGAGATAAAATGTACCAGCATTTAATTGTAAATGTAACAGAACTTCTTCATGGCTGTTAAGACCTGAAATTAACTTCCGATGACCAAAGCTGCGAAGTACACAGTCATCACACATTTCTAAAGCTTGTGACAGTACTGTCACAAATTGTGCTCTAATAGCACATTTCCACAATAAGCTTCAGAGGTTAACTCCATATATTTTTAAAAAATACTTTTTTCCCTATTCTATAAATAAAACTCTACTTCTATAACCTTGCCATCCCACGCCTTCAAAATAATTTACAAACATAAATGAAGTCTCACAATAAAGTTTTGCTTTTGTTGCACCCAGGCAAATGCCCTTTGAGGCACGTGCCTTGACAGTGGGTTTCCCCGAGGTCATACCATATACCTTCAATGGAACAAAGATGAGAATTTTTTCTCTAGCTCCAGTCTTGTATTTTGCCCATTTACCCATACTGCTATTCATGTTTACTAGCGCAAGATACTTTTGTTTCTTCTCTGAAGTCCTCCATTGTACTCAGATTATGGAGTTGGGAGATGGAGAGAAACTACTTTTCTATTCACAGTGTTCTGCTATTATGTTTATTTGCTTATAAACACGATAAGATATTTTCTAATGTTTTGTTCATTCTGTTTATTTTTCCTTTCTCCTAAACAAAAACACCCAGGACTATCTTTCCAGACTTTTTTAAAAAATCAGATAATCTTCTCCGTAAGCATTAGGCAAGCCGAGTCCCACTATGACTGATATAAATATTAAAAAAATAGCATATTACACACAGCCTTACTTCTTCTCTCTCCCTTGCAGCCAGGCAGGGCCAGTTCCACACAGCACCATCAGAGGTGTGAACTCTCTTGGTCCATCTGCTCTATGTAATGGTGATTTCTTAAGCTAGCTATGGTGACGTTTATGGTAACAATTTTCTTCTAGAGGCAGAAAAGAGAAACTAATTCAGACATAGGGTCAGGTATAGTATATCTGATACAACACACAGGCATGACTTAAAGCCTGTCATAATCAGACACGGAGTTACTGCACCTCCCGGTCATACAACAGTGACAGCCTATTCACCATTTTTCCTTGCATCAAGGCTGAAAAACAACAATTTTTCCACCTGTTGCCATGGATCATTTTTAAGTTATTGTCACAGAAGCATAACACCAAAGGACCCTATATGCCTGGGAACAAGGAGATCTGGATTCTGTCCCATGTCTCATAGCTACCCCAAATCCCTTGCCATGTCATCTCGACTCCTATGTCTGACTTTTAAAATGGGGATAATGACATAACTGCCTTCCCTAGCAGTGACACTCAGACTTTCAAATACTCCAGTTCATTACTGGTGACATACTATTATGCTATCAAAGAACAGCAAGGACAGGACGTATAGCTGTTAGTCAGAAGAGACCACTAAGCCAGTTCGGCTAACTTCTTTTAAGGTTTGACACAAAATACTTTAAGGCATTACCACTTCAAATGCTGGAAAATTTTCTGACCACTAATACCCCTGAATCTTGACACCCTATCCCCGTGGCCAACACTTTGCCTCTAGTAGGCAACTAGTGGAAGGATTTAGTGATAGCATTGCTTATTTGAGCGTGACAGGTTTGTTTGTAACAAAAGTAGTTGCTTATTTAAATAAGGTATTTTCTTCCTACGGCATAAAACAGAATCAACCTGTAGCATCAGCACTTTCCCTGCCAACAAATTAAAGATCCCGTAAGGCTGTAAACACGGGGTAATTGTGTTGTCCTGTGTAAAAGAGGCTGTGAGACAGCAGGAGTCCATGCACTGATGAGAGACACAGCTCTGCATCTCCCCAATCCTCTCCAAGCTGACATGCTTGGTCACTGTCACCACACAAGATGGTGCCCGATTGGGATTATCCTCATTGTCATCTTCTTGCAGCATAAAGCTGTTATTGCCTGAGAAATAGTTATAAATTTGAAAAGAGGCTCGGTCTGGGACCTGGAAAATATCTCACAGTGTATATGGGGGAGCTTCTGTATCACTTACAAAAGCAAGCACCTCTAACACTAAGGTGACCGCAGGCAACAAGCAGTCAGGATGCTTCCTGCATGCAGCTCTGCAAATACATCTTGATTCAAATACCGAGCCCATCAACCATAGACACCCTTCCTTCATATGGCACGGATCCTAAAAATGCAGCAGTCGCCCACCGTCCCAGTGCTGCATCCCCACACAGTTCAGACACTCTGACCCCGCTCTACAGTCCTGGAGCTTCCCGTCTCCTGCACACATACACAGCCCAGCCCGCACACCTCAGTCCACACAGCCAGAACTCCCCCCACAGCAACCTGACCACCCTGCAGCACTCGATATCCCCCTCCCCACCCCCTGACCTGGACCGTCACACCTTGGGTAAGGCAGTCCAAGCCAGCCCCCTCCAGCACATCCCAGCAGCAAAAGCAGGCTTGGCTCCCTACCCCTGCTGCTGCAGGCAAACTGGAAGGCTCTATTACAATAGTGAATTTCTATGCACAACTCACTCATACAGCATGAGGTGGGGGGTTTTCTCTGTATGAGGCATTTCCCTACAAACCTACGAACATTTCCTAAACAAATACTATCATATTTTTAAACCCAATCAGTTTCTAGTTCTCCTGTCTCCCTAAATATACTGAGGCCTTTCCCATACCTAATATATGCATGTTTAACAATTTCCAAATATGTACTAGTTTGCAAACTGCTCCAGACTTCATTGCTTCGAGATAGATCATGCAATATGCATCCTACATGTGCAAAACCTAATGCAAAGACTGACTTTATCAGACCCACATTTCAGAAGCCCTGGTTCCCAAGTTGCCAGGTGGCTGGGGCTTACCAGGGCTACCTAATGCTAACTATAAATATTAGCTACAAAATCATGTTTGGAGTTTAAAGTGTTTAAAGAGTTTAAATGTAAATTGCGGAGGTATATCATTCTGTCCACTTATTCCAGCTTCCACACTGAAAAAATAGCACTGAGTTTGTATTAAAGAAACAACTACATTTACCCCTCACACACACGTAAATAATGTAAGTGGTGAATATATTGCCTTATCCTTTGATGCTAAGGCAAAAAAGGATCTTGAACTACTGCAGAAAATAGATCAACAACTGAATGAACCAGGAACAAAGGATAGGTGTCCACAGCTAGTGAAATACAGACCTTAAACAAATGTTGTAAAAGGCTCTTCGGGTAGCTTTTGTGTTTTAGTATTCTCTCTTTAAATTGTCTATAAGGCCAAGAGGGACAAATGGCAGGGTATATTTAAGCAGCATGATCTATCTGCCTTTTAATTTTTAATTTCCCAATAAAACTGACAGTGTTATCTCTAGAAACTCACTCGCTCAGGGCCATTTTTATAGTCTACAGCTTTGCATGAATTCTCCCTAGAGATCGCAAGATCCCCTGACTCTCATCTAGCAAACATCTGACTAAAGTGCCTATTAGACAATAATGCCCTCCAGCAAGAGGGGAAAACACGGCTCTGTTCCTGTGCCTGCCTTCTCCCTCCACCCTCCCCAGTTCCCAACACAGTACAGACAAGACTGCCACAGCCGCCTGTTTTGGGGGCTAATGTCAGTGGGTGAGACACAACTTCCGAGAGCTCAAAGAGGTTCAGTGACACGGGGGAAGCCTGCTTAAATGGGAATTTCACAACTGTTCCCTAATGTTTTAGGCTGTTGTTTTTTCCTCCTCTCTAGCTAGTGAAGAGAACCCAGACCACTGCAGGGTTAACTATTTAGGTCCTGTAGCCCACCATGCACTCTACAAACTGGCAAATTCAAACCCTCTAAAAGGGACTGCAAATGACACAGCAAGAGACAAATGTCAAACATGCCCCGAAAACACAGAAACCAGCCCTGCATTCCCAGCATTAAATGCTCTCTGGCAAACACAGCCTCACACACAAAAAGGATCCCTGCTGGCCTCTCATCTGCCAGGGCTTGTGTATGAGCACAGGAACCCAGCAGGAAAAGAGTCAGGAGGTCTCTCCCCATCTTTCACCCTCCTGAAAAAAAAAAAACCCAAAACATTTCTTTAAAGGACTGAATATTTTCAAGATGAGGGAAAACCCTTGCAGAAGCGAGGATAACAGCAAAGAGCTTTCCACAGAGCTGTTGCCCTCGGTAGCTGCGCTTGGGGATTTACCTGCCAGCAATTCCAGCATTTGCATCCCAAACCGCACTTACCATTACCATTCCTGAGCAACCTGGTGTTGGGTGCATTCCCTCCTTGTGCAGCTATGCACTTTGCTTCACCTTCCTGAAGAGAACTGCTCCCCCTGAGAAGCTTCAAACAGAAGGCTTCAAAAATTCAGATTATTTTTTTTTCTCTGCCCTACCTTGCTGGAGACCATCCAGGATTTACAGTTCTGGGGCTGAATTCTTCTCTCTAAAGTAACAGCAGTGAGGGTAAAGGAGCAAGACCCACGAAAATGAGCTCAGAATCTAGCCACTAGCTTTCTGTGCCCTCGATCAGCCAGGGACCCGAATGCTGCATGGAGAGTCGCTTTGCTCAAGGGAAAGAAAAGAGTGTGCTTCATGCAGCAGGAGCATCTCCAGCTGGTAATCTCCAAAACAAACAGTACTGGGGATGAAAGAACCATGCCCTTTACACTGCTTTTGCAGTACACGTTTCTGTAATCTTCCCAACACGGACTTCTACTAAGCTCCACAAAAAGAAAAGCACTTAAGACATTTCAAACTTAACAAAGCAAAATGCATATGCATTACAGCGCAGCAATGTGAAATTGAACTGGCAGTTAAATGGACTGACTGGAGCGGTTAGAGTTATTTTATATCTGATTTCAATTATTCTGCTATGCAAGGAGGTGAAGGTCACAGAACAATTTAGTGGCAGGGCTGCAGACAGATCCCAGGTGACTGACAACTAAACCCTCCTCCCCTCCAGCCCTGGCCTATCTCTTAACTACCAAACAGCACAGGAGTCCCTTATCAGCAAGTGACAGATGCAAGTGGATCTCCAGGATGGCAAAAGGAGAAAAAGAGGGTCCCCCAGGTTCTGAGGGGGATGAGAGGTTGCTGGGGACATCGCTTTTCACTATCTATTATTCTTATTTTTCATTAGATAACACAGACCAAATATACTTGGCTATTAAGCAGAAAGGCAACAAGGGACCCAAAAAAAGACAAATTAATTCCTGATTTATTAACAGAAAATGCAATAACCATAAGGGGAAATCAGCATATTGCTCATGTACTAAATGATCATTTAATAGACAAAACTGGGAATAAATCCACAAATAAAGAATAAGAACAGAAGGGCTATGGTTGTAGTGCTGAGGGTCTACTCCACAAAGGAATATTATGGAGAGTATTATTAATTCAGTCACCTGGAGGAATAACAGTATCACTGCAAAACAAGGATTATTTAGATTCACTGTATAGCAGGGCTAAGTCGGACCAAAGGTTTTCACAACCTTAATATCAAAAAGAATTTTGTATGTATGTACATATACTTACATGTGTGTATGTGTGTGCGTAACAGTTTTAACTTCCTGTAGCATCTTCTGCTTCTCCAGTCCTCCACCCTCTCACATCTCCACTGGTGAACCAGAATCCTGTTTGCAGCCTTCTGTTACTCCACGCCTGAATTCTGTGCACAGATCCACTCCAGGGACCACGCAACACTACGGAGTGCTGAGCTATGGCAAACTTATCTCAGCTATGATCTAACTTTGATATAACTGAGTGCTAGGTAAGCTGCACGAGGATCTGGGAAAAGCAGTTAGCTCTTACACCTGAAGGATGGGACGCTGAAGTCGTGACCGAAATGAGTAACGGCTAAGGAAACAAGAACTGCAGCAGTCTGACTTCTGTCAGCCAAGGAAAGGCTGTCACACAGTAAGGATATGCAGACTAGAAAGTGCTCAGACATGGCCTTTGAAGATACACCACTTAATACATAAACCCAACACACAAAGCTAACTGAAGCCTTTGTGCATGCTTAGCACACGGATAAAAATGAAGAAACACATGACAGATGGATGATAGAAGATTAATAACAACCAAGAAAGCATGTGGAAACTGCTATACTGTATACAAGGGAAGATAGTAATATAAGGTAGCACAGAAAGAGCATAAAGTAAAACTCAGCTCATGGACATTCGAGCTGGAATCCTAAACACATAGTTGACACCAATGTGTGAACAGTGCTGTGCTGGTATATTTGCTATTTGCCATAATNAATAAAGTAAAACTCAGCTCATGGACATTCGCGCTGGAATCCTAAACACATAGTTGACACCAGTGTGTGAACAGTGCTGTGCTGGTATATTTGCTATTTGCCATAATGACTAATGAAAGAAGTGACAAATCCAAAATTTATTTACATCTACAGTTAAAAGCAACTTTGATACAAGACCCCTGGTTCAGAAGAAATGGAGAGACCAGTAGCAAAAACCACACTGATATATCTCAAATTATATCAGCAACATTTCCGATCAATAAGCAAACTGGATGAAACATCAAGCATAGGGTGGCAACCCCATCAGTACAGCCATATCTTCCTCTAAAGAATCCTGTAGTGTCTGCCATTAAAAGAAAGAAATAAATAGGAAATAACACTTTCATACACAAAGCAAAGCTTCTACTTTAGGAAGGTGAACAAAACTCAGTTTGGGTTGTAGAGAAGACAGAACAAGTGTCAATTAATCATCTATGTACAATTAGTTACATAAACTTCTTCATCTGAAAGAAAATCCCTAAGTAATGTAGATACACGACTATCTTCTGCAAATATATGGTATCAGATACCAGATAGGGACAGACAAATCCTAACATCATTCCACACCAGTGAGACAGGATATGGACACATTAGCCATTCTATCTATAGATATCATACAGAAAGATACACATTACAGAAAACTTTATCCTGTTTGGAAAAAAAAAACCACAAAAAAATACAAGTAGTAAAGAGACTAGAATTTAATCATCATCAACCAGGAAATCTCAGTAGGCTCTATGAAGTTGGTGGATACCAGCCTTACCCCACTTAAGTGTGAGAAAACTGAACGACAGGTTAACAGGCTTGCCTGAGATCAGAGTGACTCAGTGGCAGAACCAGCAGCTGTGCATCCAAATCCTGTGCTTTAAACACTAATGCACAAACTCCTTTCCTGAACCAGAAATAGAGAGCTGGGCAGCCTGCTCCTCAATTATCCCAAAGTGATAGAAAGTTTTCAGTTGGAAGGGACCTTTAAATATCATCTAGCCAAATGCCCCTGCCATGGGCAGGGACATCTTCCACTAGATGAGGTTGCTTAAAGCCCCATCCAACCTGGCCTTGAACACTTCCAGGGATGGGGCATCCACAACTTCTCTGGGAAACCTGTTCCAATGTCTCACCACCCTCATCATAAAAAAATTCTTCCTTACGTCTAATCTAAATCTACCCTCTTTCAGTTTAAAACTGTGACCCCTTGCCCCATCACTACAGGCCCTAGAAAAAATTCTCTCTCCATCTTTCTTCTAAGCCCCCTTTAAGTACTGAAAGGCCACAATAAGGTCTCCCTCTTTTCTCCAAGCTGGAGAACCACAGATGTCTCAGCCTTTCTTCACAGGAGAGGCGTTCCAACCCTCTGACCATTTTTGTGGCCCTCCTCTGGACCTGCTCTAACAGATCCATGTCTGTTTTGTTCTGGGGACCCCAGAGCTGGATGCAGTACTCCAGGTGACATCTCACCAGAGTGGAATTGAAGAGGAGAATCACCTCTTTCGACCTCCTGGCCACACATCTCTATCCACGCCAAATTTTTCATGCACCAGTATCCCCAGGACCTTCTCCACAGAGCAGCTCTCAACCCATCCATCCCCCAGTCAGTACTGATGCTGGGGATTGCCTCAACCCAGGTGCAGGTCCTCACACTTGGCCTGATTGAACTTCAGGAGGTTACCACAGGCCCACTCCCCAAGCCTATGAAGGCCATTCTGCATGTCATCCCTTCCCTCTAGCAAATCAACTGCACCACTCAGCTGGGTGTCATCTGCAAACGGGCTGCAGGTGCACTCAATCCTACTGTCCCTATCATTAACAAAGATATTGACCAGTACCAGGCCCAATACAGACCCCTGAGAGATAATGCTTGCTACTGATCTCCACTTGGACCTTGAGACATTGACTGCAACTCTTTGGATGCAGTCATTCAGCCAGTCTTTATCAATTGACTAATCCATCAAATACATATTCACTACTTCAATCACAAAAAGACTTTAAAAATAAAACAGGAAAAAAGGCAATTAGAAATTGTACAAAACCCTGATTAATATCTCATATTTTACAATAATATACAACTGGGATAGCCCAGCAGGCAAGATTTACTTGGGCCATATTTACAATGATCTCACCTCCTTGTCTTTCTTAGAAAAATGCTGAAGTTAAAGGGATACAAAGCATCAAGGGAAATCCACCTGGGCATTAACTCCACCTCTGCTCTCCTCTCTTTAGGCCCTCTCAATAGCTCTTAATCCCCCACCCAGGCTCCACAACCTGTCCCCAGACCACATCTCCAGCAGTACTGAATGCAATTACTCTAATTGATGTGCTGCTTTTGTTAAGACCACAGTATCAATAAATGGGAGTAAAACAAGCTGCTAAGGAAGATGCAGGAAATTTATTAGAATGGATGCATGCAGTGGCTGGCATAATAACTGTTGATGGCCAATTCATAAATCACAGCTGGATTCTTTGGGAGACTTGTAACTCCCAGGCGGCTTCCCTCATAAAACAACAACAGTATGAGGAAACAAATGAGAGACTGCTGTTAAAGCCAGTGCAAAACCTTTGCTATACCAGTTGCAGCCTCAAAAGCTAACAAGGATCCGTTAGTCTAAGCTACCAGGCTCAGAAGCAGCTAAAAATCCATCTGGGAATGTCAGGCAACAAGCTCTCTCACCCTCTTTTCCAGATGAGCGGGAAGTTGCACCTCAGACATACTCTCTGACCTCTCTCAAGGCCTGCAGTTTTAAGAGAGTCTGGCACTTCAGAAGCACCCAGTCCCTGCAACAGTATCACACACCTAGCCAGCACATCGAGACTGCCTGCACCCAACACAGCAACCCAGGGTCGCTGAGGAAGTTATCGTAACAAATGGTGGTCCTGCAGGTCCTGGCATGAACGTGACAGCAGGTAGGCTGTGGCAAAAGACCTGAAAGCACAGCCATGCGGCTGAGCAACTCAACCAGCCAAATGTCATCTTGCTCTCAAGGTGGGCAGGCCCATCCGGAAGCAAGTCTGCATCATCCTCCGCTATGCAACCCCGCAGCATGGCAGGCACAGTCTCGCAGTCGCCCAGAAGCAGAAATGCTGCAGTGTCGCAGTTGCCCAGGGCAGCCACAATGGTCTCGTTACCTGTCTGTGTCCCCAGTACCCTCTAAAATGGGAACATGAGGGTGGTGGAGCCCTGGGCCATTCCCTCTGGTTTTCACAAACGACCAGGATGTGCAGTGTCCCTGACCACAAGATGCTGGTAACCAGCTATCCCATGCTTATCACATGGATGAACTAGCAAACGGGCATCCGTTTGGGCTGCTGCCTGAACTGATCCCTGGAGTCCTTACCTGTTGTACATCCCCTCTCCCCATTACCGTATCTGTAGTGGTTGATCCATGTCAGCAGTGATGAGAGGGTAAGGAGGAGGACAGAAAGGGGCTTACAGATGACAAATGTTCCATGTAAATTTTTAATGGCTATAAATGTGTTTTATTTTTATGATGATTTATTAATGTGCTTATAAATGTATAGACTGGCCTGAGGCGTCATTCCATTGTATTAGAGGTTGTTACTGCTTGCAGCTGAGGGTGATAAATAGCACCTCCAATGCAACAGACTCAGGAGACTTCTTGTTATGCAAACAGTTTACCCTTTAGGGCACTGCAATGGGTTACGACCAGGACCACGCACTGCAGCCTTACAAGCTGTAACTGCTACTCCCCCCTTCAAAGCCTTCTCCTCTCCCTACAGTACCACCAGGAATATCTATAGACTGTTGCTGTCGGTTGTGCTATCATGGCCACATCTCATTTCAGTCTGTATTCAGAGGCCAGTCTCCTTCTTGGGCGGTCCATCTCACATTACCAGGCTGGCTGGCTCCATGAGGGCCACGCAAGTATTTCCAACTGTGCTGCACTGTTTACCATATCACAACATATTGGCTTCCCCAGCACGATACAAACTCACTCAGGGCTGCCTGTTTCTCCAGCATGTGTTACAACAATGCTACCATTTGGCACTCAACATTGCATCTCTCATTTAGCAATCTCAGAATGCTTTTTAGCAGCATCATTATCGTC
>RSEF01000005.1:43049837-43074289 GCA_003993805.1 Himantopus leucocephalus | reverse complement strand
TTTTTTTTTAAATCATTTCTGTTAGGAGATCCTAGGTATGCAGGTCACTTTTACCAAGAGATTTACACTTTTCATTAAGGCACAAGCAATAGGCAAGTCACAACAGAAATACCACAAAAAGGGCCACAGTAAAGAACGATGCATATATATTGACAGAAAAGAAGTGTTGATGCCATGAGCTCCTTCCCAGGTGGTTAGTACCTGACAACATTTGCACCCTAAGCACATGCTGCACACTCCTAACTTACAGCGTGCAACTCTGACCTAAAAACTGAGGCTGTGAGGTAGTAGTTGTAGCTGCTGTGCATACCGCACAGCCCTGAACATGCAATGAGTAGTCAGGCAATAATAAATAAATGTAATAGATTTGATCAAGCTTGGAAGTGCTCACTTTCTAAAACCATCCCAATTCAACTTTAACTCTAATCTTTCTGGTTTGGTTTTTGGTTTGGTGGGGTTTTTTTGTTTGTTTGTTTTTTCTTCCTTCCACGCTGCTTGCTTTGATGTCAAAAGCTAAGGAATAAGGGCTTCCAGTACCACTGCCATCAAGGTAATAGATGTGATAGACTCAGGCTTACCACTGACTAGGTTATTGATTAAAATTTGTGAGAAGATGCTTTGGAAAGCCTGCAAGAGGCTTCAAACAGGAAAAAAAAAAGTAAAATGTATTTCACTCCCAGAAGTGTATTTCAAAAGACTGAAGGTCAATTATCCCAGCAATTTACAGCCAGTCTCAACAATTTGGCTGGATTAGAGAGTATAATACAACAGGGGAGTTCTCCTCGCTCAGTCTCCCCACACTCCCTTCTTTAGCAGCAGGTTTGAATGTCAGAAACAGCAGGAAGTGCAGGGCACCTATATTGCTGAATAAAGCAGCAAACAAGCATTTGTGAGGGGATGTTGGCAAGTGTAGACTTAGAGAACATATGCTAACTAGCAAGCATAGCAGGAGGGTTTAAAAGCCTGAAAGACTGGGTTGGTGAACAATCAGCAAACAGGAGACGGACACTTTAATCACCAAGGTGGTCATTTGATTGGTGGGGATTATCAGCTATTGGAGGAAGATGCACAGCAATTTGGCAGTTGGAAAGTGGATTTGTATAGAAAAATTGATAGTTTTGTACAATCTGTTCATCCCTCACTATCTCCCTCTTTCGTTCTGCGCTGACCTGCCAGAGCCATGATGTTTGCCTTCCCTAGGCCCCAACACCGTAGCCAGAAAGCAGAGCCTTGCTGCTCTTCCACTCCCACCGTGCTGTGCCACACACCCAGCCCGACACCACCTTAGCCACCAGGATTGGATCTTTTCCAATTCTTGCAACTGATTGTTTTAACTACTCACACGGCAGGTAGTAACAGTGGCAATGACATCCTGGATGGGTAAAGCAAGGCTGCCATGCTGCTCTCATCATCGGCCATATACACTGAAAGGTTGTGAGCTGGTATGTTATTTGTATCCAAGGTCACTCTAACTGGGTTGGTACCCCCTGCTGCCCAAGCAAAGCATTCTTATACGCACATGTCAACCTTAAAAAGGCCAAAACACATCTATAGTGCAAGTGCTTTGTCTACTGAACACTGCACAATGCACACACATAATGCCTTCCCAACCAATAGGATTATAAACCCGCTAGGCATGACTCTACCTGCCTGTGTGCCGGGGGGGGTGATGTGTTTTCTGTTCATTCAGTCCTTTCATAGGTTATCAACTGTCTGATTCCTCTTGCCTCAGAGCAAACAAGAACTACAAAATCCTTCTGACCTAGAGCACACCGATGTTTTATTTCAAATTGTTTTAAGCTTCCATTCCCCTAAATGTGCAAAGCTGTCTTCCTCCCACAGGGGAGCAGAAGGGGTTAAAAGCCCACCCTCATTCTCCTTGATGGAGGCCATCCAGCCATGACCCTGGCTGAGTGGCAGACACATAGGAAGTGGATTATCAATAACTCTTTTTTCTACCTTCTTTCACCCTCTCTCTATACAACGTCAATGAGCTGGAAAATGAAAGGAATAATGCAGGTTTAAGAGGCCAATAATTAGGTCACAGCTGATCTCAGCTCGGATCAGCTGACAGCTGGTGCCTATCCTGCCCTGGTGAGCAGGGGGGCTTTCAGGACTCACAGGTTTAGGCCAGCCTCTCCACTCTACCTCTTTGTTCCCAGACTCACGAAAAGCAAAAATTGAGAACAGTAATGCAAATCTACTAGGTTCCCATCCACAGGAGTTTACAGGGAGAAATGACTTCGCTTGCTTTTGTCCTAAAAGACTTTAAATCCTCTTTCCTGCTGCCTCACCACCACTGTTGTCAGACCAGCACCGCAGCCCAGTTACTGCTCCCGTGCTGTCCCCTTCCTCCCCCAACTCCATCCTGCCCACTCCCAAAACATAATCTCAATGTTTGCTTGTTTTAGCTTCCATAATCCTGTTGTCTTGCAAATCTCCTCACCATAATCCTGCTTTTGTCTGTCAATACAATTTGTTTGCTGTGGGGAGGAAGGGAGGTGAAACGTCACTGGGAACGGAGAAAGCCTTTGCTGCTGGTTTCTAAGGCTCTACCCATTTTCAAACACACCCTGGGAGATTTGGCACTGCTGTCCACTCCACATCCGAGATGGGGGTCACCGCCTCCAAGATGAAGAGTTTGCTGGGTCAAACCAGTGGCTGCTGCAGAATTTAATAGTATGGTAGCAAGGTGTTGTTATATGTGCCTGCACACCCTACAGGGACAGTGGGCAAGAAAAGCAAAGCTAAGGAAGAAGAGAAGCTCCACTCTCCCTTGATGAAGGGCTTGCACCGTCATTTTCACCTGCTCAAAGCAGGGGTAGAAGCCGAGGAGTGGGGCACTGCTGTAGGCAGCGAGACACAAGGGAGGAAAGAACAAAGCCTGTACCACTTGCACACTAACACAATGGTAACGGGCAGACAAACAAACTGGTAATTGATTGGTAGGAGCTGTGGCAATTTTGTGTGTTTGCATGAATAAAGAATCAGCTTAATCAGACTAATTCCTTCCAGTCAAAACACAACATGGGCTCCAGAACTCACAGCAAAACTCTGCTGCATCGGCCAAGTTTCACATCAGAACAAAGGGGCTACGAATTCCACCCAATTTGGATGCAAAACTGAGAGTCAGGCCAAGTGCCCAGAAAACACTTTTGAATTCAGACAACCACTCGCTGAAAAAGGACAACAAATCATGAAACTAGGCGATGATTGTATGATTTGGGGTTTGTTTGCAAACATCGCAAAAAGAGATACAGTACCTGAGCAAGCTGCTCCTCAGGTCTGCTGAAGTGGATAGGAAAAGAGGGCTGCACACCATTCCAGGAGTGAAAGAAAACCAAAAGCAATACTTTCAAGAGATTAAGAAAAGTATCACTAACACCCCTTTCTGCATGTCAGCTCTCTACCTCAGGTCTCCTACTAGGAAAGGAAGTATTAAAGCATTGCATTCAGAATATCCCTCCCCCGAGGGGAAGTCTGGCTCAAGCTCTTTACGGAGAAAAAGGATTTTTGGATTTACACTGAGCTAAGCTTGAGACCCAAGCACTTGGGATGTTCAAATCATATTCAGATCAAGTTGCAGACGCTGTTCATCCTGCACTTCCCATTGCAAGCCTTGCTCTATAATGTGTTTTTGTCCGTTTTTCCCAAAGAACATCACCTGATAAAAGTACATTCTGGGAAGCACTACTCCAGTTAGTAGTAGTTTTCACTACCATTTATGTAACATTTGGATTTCAACCTGTAAGGTTTGTTTGGAATATTAAGGGTTAAGTCAATTAACCAAGGAGTTCAGCTTATTGAAGACTTTAAGGCAGAACAAATACTCAGAGCCCACAAACCAAATAAGCCATCAAAGGCCAGCAAGCGTTATTAAAGAAGTCCTGCATCCTTAAAGCAACGCGGCGGGGATGCCCAGACTAAAGGTTGCTAATGCAGAAAGATTCTAGGAAAGGCAGTAAAGACTCTAGGAAAGGCATTTTGTGAAGATGTTTATAAACTTACATAAGCACAGTACAAGAGGGTATTTGTGCTACAGGAAATTTACAGCTGAAACGAATGCTGCATAACCAGGGCTTTCACAAAGGGGCTGGAACTTTGAGGAAGGAATTGTGTGTGCACAGCTTGGGACAGCAGTGGGACACTAAGGAATTCCCGTACTGCAGGAGCAGCTCCTTCCCACACTAGTTTAAAGTGGATCAAGAACCTGTAGTCTACCAGTTTATTCTAGAATATGTTGTGGTTTAACTTCCTCTAAGTGGGAGACCCCTTTCTCTCCCTTGCTCCTGTTGTTGCCCTCCAGCCACAGATTAATATATCCACTCATATTCCTCTGATAACCTTGCCCACCAAGGCTTCCAGAGATAACGTAGCTTTTATCAGCAACTTTATCCCACTTTCACCCACCTGTCCTCACCTACCCAGGGCTGAATTCCTGGCATTTATCATCTCACAGCAGTGTATCACACTCCATTTAATTTCTGAGCAGTCATCATCTAAAGATATGCAGCTCGATGTTGTATGTCTTGAATCAAATGGAGTATTTCCAGACAAGTCGCAATATTTTGCGCTTATTTGCCTCAAAACCTGGTATAGATTCTCCCACCTCCTGTGGCAGGTCAGCCAATATTATTATGCCCATTGCAGAGATAAGGAACCTTAGTCACAGAGTGAGGAAGCATCTCTCCCTCTAGCTGCGGCAGAGCTGGTAACCAGGTGATAAGGAACTAGATGATCCTGGTTAGTGGTTTCTATTGCCACCTGCAAGACTCCCTCTATACACACTTGGACCTTGCGATTTTAAACACTGTCACTTAGAAGGAACTTTTTCCCCAAGTGTAATGTGCTTGAATGACAAGAAATACCACTCCCTCTTAGAGATGAATCACCGATGCCCCACAGGATACAACTCCATGCAGCCAGAACAGCCTTGCCGTCTCATCTAGATGGTTGTGTGTGCAGAGACAGCAATGCCATGAAAAATCATTTGCTAAAGCCAGGGCTCCCTGTACTGGACAGCAGGTAAATTATATTGCAAGAGACCGGGACTGAGCGGCTTGTTTGTAAGAAGGACCACCTCTTAGTCGAATATTTATTTAGTATCTAGGTTCCTCATACTGGCTTACTGAGAAGCATCCCATCCACAGGAGAGATGTAAACCTGCACAGCCAGCCTCCTCCCCCCTCACACTTTACAACCTCATTCCCACTACCTGGGATTCCAAGACAAGAAATTTGGCCAGTTTAGAAGTTTGAGGAAGCTCAGCTTCTCTCCTTCACTTCTTCCCCCACATCTCCCTTACATTTTCCCATAGCAGAAGCTCAGGTGTTTCAGAGGTTCAGGCATCATTTCACCCCACGGTGAGAAGCAAAGTCGACGTAAAGCCATGAGACAGTGTTTTGAAGAACTCGCCATTCCCCCTCTTCCACCCCAAAATATGTTAGTAAATGAGGGAAGGTGGTGAAGTTTGAAGGCAGGATCATCCTGCGGGCACTTGATGAGGTGACACTGACTCTTTATCCCTGAACACCCAGCCACACACTACTGAACTCTAGAAGCTGTGAACAGTACGTTCTGCTCAATCTAACACAGACGCTGAGGAAAAAGGATAATTTGTACTTCTGTAACTCCTTCTACACTGGCAGATTCTGAGGCATTTTGAAATTGATATAAAGCTTCAATATCACTGAATACAACCTTTTCCACCTGCTGTGAGACACAGCAGCTGTACAGCTACAGTATGTAAGCGTTCAGAGCACAGCAGAGAAGGGTTCTGTATTGAGTAGAGAAGGAGGGCAGAGAAGCACCGAGACAAGGAGGTGCTAAAGGTGTCATTTTGGCCAGGACAGAAAAGCAAATTGCTGTTAAAGAACTGGCGATGTCTAAGTCAAAGAGCTCAGTTTTACTTCCAGGCTGAAGGCAAGTCACTGAAGCCTTCCTCCCTCTGATACCTTATTGGATGTTGCATGGGTAAATTGGTTTTGCCTTGGCTTTTGACAGATGCATTTTTCAAGACTCAGTAACAGCAAAGCCCTCGATTTTGGAATGAAAAAATTTACAACCAGAACAGGGTCTGACCTTAGATTACACAAAATTCAAGAGATGCATCAGAATTTGTTTTAACAATCTACATACCAAAATTTACTTGTGTGACAGTTTCACAACTGCTGACACCTTTCACTAAAACAATCTCCATTCTACCAGCGTAGCTCATGACTTTTTAGTTCAGAAGACATGAGGCTGAAACCCTGTAAATGCATCAGCAGAAGCTGCTTCAGGTTCACTGCTGCGTTAGACTGGATATAATTTGCTCTGTAATCCACTTAACTGGGACATGCTTCCCCAAGGAAGCATGTTTACCTACTGGATTCCACAAGGAATTGATTTAAGCCAGTAATACTTAAATGGCAATAACTACTGTTCAACAGAGACATTAATTCTGCTCAATGGGGACAAAATGCTTCTGTTAAGGAAATTTTGCTAAGACCTGCCAACACATAATGTTAACTCAAGACCTCAGCAGGCTTGCATTAGTTAAGCATCTTTCTAATTGGGACAAACAGTTGCTCCAGGTGCAACGTTCAAGCCCTCAGTTGTGCTAAGACTATACAACTTTAATGAAAGTCGACAAGGATTTCAGGTGGCCCACAGCTGCCAAGCAGCTCTCAGAAATGAACTCCAATAATCTTTATCCCATTAGTCCCCACTCTACTTCCCTGAAATCAGTGGCAGCTCAGACATTTGCGCCAACAGGAGAAGGCTAAGCTTTTACGGTCCTGTATTTAACTCCTCCTCCCTTTTGAGACAGAAGAGATGCGGAGATGGTTTTAGTAAGTATATGTTACAATAACAATGCCATCAACATCGCTGAGAATTTTTTCTTTTGCACAGCTGTGAAGCTGAGCATTTACCCCAAATTCTCTATCACGCCATTTATGCTGGGGCACCTCTCGCCCAACTGGGAGACCACCAGTGGAAACAGCAATGATGATCTGGACTGTGATGCCCTATCCTTATCTTATGAATCCCAAAGGCAGCAAAGAGAAAATACAAGTATAATTAGGAGACCCTCAATATAACTGAGAAAGTAGGTTTTGGTGTGGGGGAACGTTAATAAGCCAGTACACAGCTAGCTCTGATCCAAATACAGTGTTCCACTGTTTGCTTTTCCACTGTTTTTTCTGCACTAATTCACAACCACTGTAACATCAAGACAAGCTTCCATATGCTTCATTTGCTGACAGTAATTAATTTCAGCCTCTCCACACACACACACGTTCATTTTATCTGACAAGCAAGTAATGAAAAAAGTCCATTCTCACAATGAGAATACAGGGCAGCTATCAGAGGTTGCTTTTCTTCTTAGCAAAGAAAAATCTAATCGGTGCATCTGCTGGGCCACCCTTCTCACTCTCCGCTCTTCACCTTGTGCCCCCCCTGCCCCAGCTCAGGTCTCTTGCTTCTCCCAGGCCTCTCCCTACACCAGAAAATGATTTTTAATAAAAAGCTTTCTTCCAGATGAAAAAGGAAAAACTAGCTAGAGGGACGTCTGGGCACCTATTTCCCTGTCCAAATAATGAATCTATTAATGACTATGAGGAGAGGAATAAATGCATTAAGAGGCTTAGGAAATCACTCAGAGAAGCACAGACTGCCCTCCTGCTCCCCCTTGCTCACTGACAATTTAACCCACAGAGCAGTGCCAGGAAATAAAAAAAAAGGGGGAAGAGAAAAATACTGGGTAATTGATCCACTTTAAAATACTTCCTTTTATTAGAAAGAAGAATCCTTTTTTTTCCTCCAAAATCCACTTTTTGCTCACTTTCTCTCATGCCTTCTGCCAGCTGCTGCTCTGTTATTATTCTATGTCTGTATTATTTATGGTCTGTTCTCTAAGTCAGTATTCTTTTTATGGAATTTGTTAACTATTTTTAATTCTCCAGTATGTCTCAGTATTGAGGTGGAAGAGAGAAGAAACCGTAATTCAGAAGACCAGCGATGGCGACAGAAGATCACACAACTACATCAGCAGTTGAAATCCAGACAATGCTACTATGGAGCTGAAGTCACCATTACCTTATTAAAGCTCATCTTCACAAAAAAGCCAAAGTGGAAGTTGTATATCATACAAATTTGACAAGAAACAAAAGACAACCAATGCAAGATTTTAAAAACTGTTAACCCAATTTTCACTATACCATCAAGCACTCCTGCTCCATGTAGAATCACACAGGTAGAAATTACAGATCTGAAAAGTCCCAAGAAAACACCATGATTCCTTGATTGTCAGCAGTTGAGACACCTAACTAAAAAATAATAAATACTTTAACTTGCAATTCTCACAGAGAGCAATAAATACAGACTTGCTGGCATGTACTTTCTGCTGCTATTCCCAATGAGCGAGGAAACAGCCACACATATGAAGAGGGGTGTCGAGTCCAAAATACGCTGTATTGACAGATAAAACAGGAACCGAATCTATTCCCCCATCTCCTGTGAGGCACTAGTTTGCACAGGTCCCTTTCTGTTGGTGGAAGAGGTGGTACTGCTGGGATTGTTTGTTTGGGGGTTTTTGGGGTTTTTTTTTTTGTTTGTTTGTTTTGGGTTTTTTGGTTTTTTTGTTTGTTTGGTTTTTTTTTTTTTTCTCNTCTTTTCCACTCGCCTTACCTTTCTATACCATCAGATCTATGCCTTTTTCACTCTTTGATGATATTTTCTAGTCTCATTGCCATCGAAAGTATAGCCTTATCTTCCCTCCATGAGCCACATCCAGATTTCTTCTCACACTAAACAATGCATCCAGTTGTAATAGTAAACAGCTATGTCTATCCCAAACTAACTAGTCTTAAGACATCTGAAAAACAATTCAGCTGAAGAGTCCTTCCTTTCACTGAACAGATAAGCAAACCAAGCACAGAGTACCTTCAACCAAATTTTTCCATGTAATGCTTACTTTAGATGCTTTGTGTTAGAGTTGTCCAATGTAAGACAGCTGGGATTCAATTTTATCAGCACTCAACACACAAAAAAAGAAGAATTAAAGCCATGCAGGAACCAAAGATCAAGCCCAAACTAAATACCCAAAGTCACTGGCTACTTCTGGTCTGAGGTCTGACAGCAAGTCTGTGGAGAAACTAGGAACAAAGTTCAAGAGTACTGAAGTCCTCATTAATGACTTACCTACAAAGACCATCCAGTTTTTTGAGACACCTACCACTTCCTGCACTCTCCCCAACATTTTGAATTAACACAATGGGATTTAACCTGTAGAAATAACTGTACAGTAGTGAACTTACTCTCCAATTTGTATTTGACTAGTTTACAAAGAAACAAAATTCATCAGTCAACAGTTTAAGATACGATAATCCATCTTCTCACAAGCGCAGCAGCAGGGAAGTGAGAACGTAAGTAGCTGTTCATCCAAAAAAGAAGCATAAAGGCGAAATATATCCAGCTGAGCCACGTGCATAGAAATACAAAGCCAGATGGGTAGCACATGATAGTCAAGAGAAAATTTATGGCCCTTTTCTGGGGGCCACCACACAGAATAGCTGACCCATGTGCACTCAAGTGGCCCTTTTTCTGCCACTAGATGCACAAGATGAAAATGCTTTTAGCTGACTAGTCTTTTAGCTCCACAGACCAGCTCTAAGGAAAATGTATTTCTTGTCTGTAGAACAAATGGTGATAAAGGCAGGAGCTGACTTAAGACAGAACTTCCTGACCCCTCCTAGAAAATACCCATCAAGAAAAGGCTGAACTGTGATGACACAAACTGCCACTCTTTTCCCACTTAGTCAAATCAGAGCATCAGTCATTGACCCTCGTAACTGGATCTTCCCATCATCATTAAGTTTTCTACAGAGCCTACTGTACCAGAGTAGCAGGCCATGCTAGTAAGAGATCTTAAGCAGCTGCTAGTGTGAATTTATCCCAGATATGCAGGATCAAAAGAGCATCTTTGGGAGAGAGGTAAATGAGTACTGGACAAACAGGACAACAGAGTTTTCCCTGATAGCCACTGCAAGACCTCTTGAAAATTACCTTGTTTCTTGTCTCCCAGAAAGGAGCCAATGTTCCCTTTCACTCCCATTTTCTTCACCTTTTCTTCGCCCTCCCACCCTATCTCAATTTCACCTTCTCTGCCCATTCTTCATTTTCTCCATCTGTCCCTCTCCCTCCCCATCCTCTCTCATAAAGCAGTTGCCCTTCTTTTTCTTCTTTATTTACTTTCCAGCAAGCGAACAGCAGCAGTGGTGCTTGCTTTGCAGGCTGTGACTCCGCTCCCTCACTTTATTTTCCTCCCAACTCAGGCTCGATGGTTCCGCCTCAGTGCTGTTCTCCAGAGACTCCCACAGCAAGGAGCAGCCTCGGCTCTCACCTCTCAAACCTCAGTAGGTTAAGGGAGAGCACAGGAGGGAGGCGAGCAGGCACTGGAAGGGGAGAAATATGTCATACCCGCTGCCGTCTGCCATTTTGGAGGTCATAGCCAAGAAGCCCTCCTCTCTGCCTGCCAACTTGGAGCTGTCACTGGTGTCGCAAAGCAAAAGCCTCCTAGTGAGGGACCGGTGTTCCCTGTGAGCCACTACTTCCTTAAAATAGGAACAAAGAGAATGAGTAAGCTCAGCAAGGAGGAAAAAAAAAATAAGGTGAGAGGAACAGCCAGGCTCTCAGCCAGCACTGTGCTGACAGCGAGAATGAGACATGGGAACAGCAGACCAACTACGCACTGAATTTCTCACTTAAGAGTTTCGTGTCTGTAAAGAAATAATGTGGTAAAAGAGAGGACCCTGTCAGCTCAGGTCTTTCCCCTCCCAGAGCCTTTATCCCATTATGGAGACAAAAACTGAGCACTCATTACAGAGATGCTCCCACCATACAGCTGATACACCTGGCTGTGTCTGTGGCAGCAGTGCACGCAGACACCTTTCCTATTTTTGGCATTACCAAGGCACACAGCTATAAGCCAGGCATCACACAAAAAAAAATAATGCATAGAGACAGTCTTTGTTCCAAAGAACATGTAATCAAAATACAAAGCAGGACACTGCAAAAATACACACAGAGAGGATAGTGCATACCAGCATGATGCATTTTATGTACAGTGGCTTGTTTTCCCTTCATTAATTCATCCTCGTTATGAACAGTAATCAACTGGAATAACAATAAAACTCACTGGCAATGTGATTATCTCCTCTACTCATAGATTTACTCTTAAAATGATCCTCCCTTGCAAACGGTTTGCATAGCTCCTCCATGTAGGTACAATACCTACTGCTGACAGGTAAATCCCTACTCATTCACGCAATTTCTGGTGCCAATTTTTTTGTGTTCTGTCTTGACGTCACTGACAACTGGTGGTGCTCAATCTATTTGGGGGGTGGGAGGGGATGTGCATGGAACAGTGTCAAATATGTCTTTAGCTGAAGGCCAAAAACACAACCTGCCCAAACACAATCAGTGACTGCTACTGGAAACAGTGCCCAAAGTGACCCATCCACAGCTCCAGACCAACACAAACAGTGCTGTCATACACGAGCTCAGTCTCAGCTGCTTCTTCACCATCCATACTGTCTGCGATGCAACAGGCTCTAACCCTCAGTGAAACTTTCACATCTCATCACTTTGTCAACTTCAGAAGAATGTTTTGGAGCTCACACCTTGTGAGCTCCTCTATAATCCAAACCTCAGTGATTTCTCACACATAGCACATCAAGTCCAGAATTAACTCCCAAAACTATCATTGATTTCTAGCATGAAGTAACTCAAACCATTCTCCTGAATCATCATCTCTTCTTAGAGGTTCCCTATCCAGCTGCTGACCAAAAATGCATTGCTCCTCAGCACAAAGACCTTAAAAGATCCCAACAGCAAACCATATACTAGCTAAGCTCATAGTCGGCACCAGTTTTAACTAGTTGAGCAACTCTCCTGGCAAAACTTTGCCCTCAAATGCTGAACTGGAGTCCCTTTATCCTAAGGAAATAACACAAGAGAGAGATGAGAATATAAGAAAAGAGGAAAGAAAGAAATGAACAGGGGGCAGCCAGAGCTTGCAAATTATTATGGATGAAGGACAGTCTCAAACAAGGAGTAATTCAACCGTGTCGAACACCTTTTCTCCTAATCAGACAAGAACACCCTCATCGGCTGGGGAGAAGGCACACAGCCAAAAGCAGCTCAGAGATAGCAGAAGGTTAAGACACCAAAGCAGTCAAAATAGCTGCAGCTATTTAGGCATCTTTGGCCAAGTTCATCACATACTATAGAAAGAACGGCGGCCTTCACAGAACTCCAGATTCTCTCCCCATCACTTTGAAATAGTGAATTCCCTTCACACTTATCACCAACTCGTCAAAAACTGAACTCCAAAACACAAGTCTCCAGTACTTGGCCTATGTCCTTTCATACTAGTTGGGTAAAATCCCAATGCAAGTGAACTCAGAAATTTTTATTATTGAGGCCAGGTGAGCTAAGATTTTACTCCTGGAATCTTTAGAAGTTTCTTACTATCCTGTCTATTATCGCTTCCTTAAAGTCTGTGCAAGCTACTCCTTCTTTCGTTATCTATTACAGACATAGTATATACAGACAGTATTTCCTTCTCCTTTTACTCTTGCATAGCACTGACAAGCATCAGCAGAGTTCTGTGGGCACCTCAGACTAGAGCAGAAAGGGAATGCTTAGGGTAGTGTCGCACTGGCAGAAACACACCTACCATTGAACTCAAAGCATCCGGAGGAGGTACAAAAAAAACCCTGACATATGTTGACAGAGATGCAAATAATTTGATTTGCAGAACCTGTACCTGGCCCATGGCAGATGCTAAATAAGTTTTCATCAAAAATTCACCAGCATCTCCTGAAAATTAAAAACAAAAGGATGGGGAAAACATCATTTATCACACTTTTCGGCCCGTACCCTGTCAGGCTAAGCACCAGTCAAAGAGGAACAAAAAGATGGTATTTAGTCCAGACAGCTTAGTCTCTCAGTAACATTTTTGGGACATCTGGTCTGTTTCTGATTATAGGCACAAGACGACTGATCAATCTCCCTGCAACCAATGGAGAGTGGTAACAGGAACCAACCTATGTCTTCCTACCACTACAGAGAAAATGGAAATTCAAAGGGCAGTTCCTGCCCCCAGGCAGAAGGGAAAGGATGAAGAGACAGGGACAAGCCCTGCAAAGACAGCCTGCTGCTCTCATGGATGCCAGACACACTGGAGCAGATGCTGAGGAGCGCACAACTCCTGGCAAGGGCCACCCTATTGTGGCAATAGCCCACACACACTGAATTCAGCCCCAGCAGCGTCCAGCCTGGCTTTCCCAGGCACTGCCAGGGGACACAGAGCCACCGTGCTGCCTTCCCGCACCCCCCACCCCGGGGAGCTCTCACACTGGCTAAAGACTCGGTCCTACTCTATGTCCACAAACACAGGAGCCATGCAGGACACAGACAGCCCTCCATACACAGCCATGAGTTTCGCACTCATGCAATACAATCATTAAGTATGTGCCAATTAGATAATGCGATGTCAAAAGCGAGAGTTCAAAGATGAGTGATATGAAGGATGAATAGGCTGAAGGGACGGATTTATAGAAACATTAATCATGAAGTGTTTTTATTGCTTCTTGCTTAAATTTATCTTGAAAATGGGATTACATAAACCAATAGCAGGGTTTTTTCAGGGTACAACTCTGACTTCGTGTCTGAAATTACAGACCAAAGTTTTCAGAATTGCCCCTGCAAAGTTATTACAGCTCTGTGTGCAAGACAGTTGAGTAGCTTAGAAGTGACTTGTGCTGGCAATTGCTATGACTATTAGGAGGAACTACTTGCCCACTCTGTACATGAAAGTCTGCATATTACCCTAAAAATATTCAGCCATTTTATTCCAAGACAACATCCCCACCCAATTAATTAGTTTCAAGTACAGCCTTCATTAAAGGTGCAGTTAGAATATATAATTTTGTGTTATAAACTCAGCCTCCTTTGAATCTACCTCTCCATATTGCGTTGAGCAAGTGGCAATTTTTCCAATTTTTTTTCCATGAGGTTTCAAATTTGTCTGTTTAAAAAAACCTCAAAACAAACAGATTTAATTGGTCAGGAGTGCAAATGGTTATCCCTCACTCTTCACATTCCAACACAAACTAATATTTTTTTAATAGAAAAGTTTCTGTAGAAGTTGATTGGGGTTGGAAAGGGACGTTTTTTGCTTTTCATATTCGTCATTGGTTTGAAGAAGCAGCAGAGATAATAGCATTTGTATCAAGCAATGATTTAAACTTTCTGAGCCAAATCTTCATCTGTATGTGCTTGACAAAATGAGCAACACTGATTTACACAGCAGTCTTTGGTTTGATTATCAATAGCAGTTGATCCTGTATTGCTGTACGCTAAACTACAGATAAAAGAGCCGGTCTATTGTTAATCCAAGATCCTGCAGAGATACGAAGCACTGACACTGCATGGTTGCTTAAAATCAAGCCATTCAACTGTGTCTGGCGCATTTACTCTTTCACACTCAACACCTCATGTGACACTAAATGGATCTATGAAACAAGGGCCTGCTCGATTCGCTCCTCACACCTCACTGAGCCGAGATGTAAAACCATGGATGTGGCCAGAGTTGCACTGGTGTAAATGCGACTCCGGAGGAGAGCTGGGCCTCGTGGTTCTCCCCTCTTTCTCCTTACAGGATGTTAAATTGATCCAGGAAGCAGTTCATCTGAAAAAAATACCTACTGACAATTTGTTTTAAACAAACAGTTGCTGGCAGATCCCCCATCTCCAGCGGCATGCAAGTGTCTCGAAACACAAAAGGCAGGGAAACTGAAATTGAAAATTGATCTCGCTGCGGCCACGTAGACTAGAAGAGTGATTTCCTAGCTGTGATTTTAAATAACTCTTTCTTCTCTCCCCCCTCTCTCCTCCCCATACACATTCACATTTCTTCCCCTGTATTCTCCATCTTTTGTCGAACAGGAACAAAGACTTCCACCATCCCTCTCTCTTTCCCCAGCCTTCTCATCAATATTCTATTACCAAACAGGGCTTTGGCTCATTTTTTTTTTTTTCTTTAAATCAATAAGAAGCAAAGCAATGAGAGGGAAAAATTAAAATCCCCAGCAGATAAAGAAAAGGGTCTTTAAAAAAGCTAATCACTGCTAAACACCAACAGCTCACTGGAGTGTCACACATAGCTCCTGCTACAATCTGTTTGGTCCCACACCGCCATAAAGGTAAGCTACCTGAGCCTGCCTGCCAAAGACAACCAAGGCGGGAGAGAAAAACACAAATAAAGCTTTCAGAATTGGTCGTCATGGATGGTTGTCACCCGGACACCACGATCTGGAGGAGCAAGAGTTTGTAATGCCTGGCCTCTGGGCAAAGGTGGCACCGGGGATGCCCCGCAAGTCCCCATCAGTAAGACCCACCTCAGCTCCCAGCTGGAGGCAGGGGCAGCCAAGCATCTTTTCTGCAGTGGAAGCGCTCCTGCTCCTCTCTCAGGCTTATCCCTTCCTTCCCTGGCACATCCGTGTGATGTGGGCAGGGCTCAGCTGTGCTGCTATATATACACACACACCCCCCCAAAACAATGTAATACGGGATATGCCATACCTAACATCTTCAGATGTATTCTCACACACATTACCGAAAACAACCCTGAAATTATTTAGAACAGCAGCATGATGGGGAAAAGCAAGTTCCCTTGAGATTTCCAGCCCAACTTTGTATGCCCCTAAATATAGCCAAGCACCAGACAGATACACTGGCCCAAATGCTACAACTACTTAACTCTCGGTGAAGTAAATTACAAAACTTTTCTCTGACCCCCCCCCGGACCCCAATTTGGCTGCAGTCCTCAAAAGATGTAGCTCAGTTACACGTATTTCACAAGGGAGGCCACTGACTTAGAAGGAATGGACATACTGAAAGGTTGATTTAGTTCCTCTTATTCATCTTGCCACAAGCTCCTTGTAAAACTGCAAAGTTAAAATGGAATAAATATGCTTTTATTTTTACTTTTTTTTTTCTTAAGGTAAACAAATTCTGTTAGCAAATGCAAAAGACAAGGAGAGACAGATGAAGTAATTTGTGCGTGTGTGGTGCAAGACTGATGACAAGAAACAGCATTTTTGTTAAGTCATATCCCTGTTCTGTTACTGCTAATGCTTCTTCATGATCAAAGGATCTTTCAAGAGACACAGCTGGACAGAGACACTGCATGGCAGTGGAATGAAACAGCAGAAAACACTCCCATGGTCAGCAAATTCTTCAGGAACAGCATTTAGAAGTAGAAACTACAGTCAATTCAAAAATACAGCAAAGGGAATAGGAAACTACTCCATTTTGGACTCAAACCATTTTTACATCTTTGGACAGCATACATTGTTCCTCTTCTGCCTGCTAACAAGCTCAAGTCACAGCTTGATTGTGATGCATCTGCCCCAGCACAGACGATACCTCTGTGCTCTGTCCCAGTGCCCTGCTGTACTGGAGAGCACTGGGCTACACAGGTTCTGTCACAGAGGAGGTAAAAGAAACCGCATCGTCTTCTAGGCCTTTGACTGGCACCTGACTTCCCACACAGCGGAGTATAAACCGGCTCACAGGGGGCTTCCCATGTGCCTTTCCACCCTTCACCTACCCTTCTGACAGCTACACAAGATTGCTGGGGTTCTGTGTTCTCATCACACCAGGAAATACCTGCACACACTCTGGCAGTGAGCAATAAGTTGAACAGAGAAGTTTCCTGTTCCAGACCACCAAAGAGGAGAAAATAAGCAGCAACAGAATTGGGGGAAACATGACATGACAGTCTGTCCATCCTCAGGAAGATGATCGTGAGACAAAGCCTGCTTGCTCAAACTAAAATAAATTCCATCATCATTCCCAATCATTGTTTACCAGAAACAAAATTACAAGCATCCTTAAAATTAGGAAAGACCCTATTTTGTCATTACCTTTTAAAAGAGAGGACAAAATAGTGAGTCAAACAGGAGAGTTCTAAAGATAGTGTATGTATCAGCAGGACAAGACTGAGGTGACTCACAGAGAGAGCACTCTTCCTTCCGAGAAGGTGCCACAAATCACCTCCACGCAGTGCTAGAGAGCACTGTGATGTTACAGAAGATGGGTTCTGCATTTCTGTTTAAGCACGAAGGCCCTCAAGCATTTACAATGAGCAAAAGCTTCTTCTCTCTCCGTACTGCTGCAGTGCACAGTGTGTTCTTTCCACTTGGGGGTGACATGGTCTTTCAGGTATGAAAAGATGACTCCTGCATAAATGCCTTGTAAACCACTTTGGAACCATGTGTGCCACAGGAAAAAGTTATTACAGTCTTGAATTCTTTCTTTAAAATATGCAATGAATTTGAGATGTTTATCTAGGACAAGGAGATAAGAAGGAGCACAAGAACTTGGGGCAAATGTACACTTAATTTACCCGGTGTTTCTAAGTCAAATCACCGAAACCAGAACAGTAATGAATTTAAAACCTTGCCCTATCGCTGTAATGAAGAAATACCCTGATCTTTCCTAATCTTTTGCATTTTCCCCACAACTTCACAGTTACCTATGATGCCATAGCTAGAACTCTTCCCCCCAGCTTGCCCCTTTCTCCTGCATTCACACTCCCCTTTGCTTTCCTGTATGGCTAACACAAAGCAGGGACTTCCCTGTTCTCTTCTGGCAGCATACGGCAACAGAAATTACCAACAAACCTTTCAGAAGCAGTTGTACTAACTTCTACGTTTAGCAGCTATATTAATCAGAAGGGCAAACTAGGACTCAGGAACCAAAGACTTTTGTTACATTGTCAATTAATGGTTAAAGAAAGTAAAACCGGAAATTACTGGCTAAATCTCAGCAAAGAAAAAAAATGCAAGCTGGAAAAGAGTCAGGTAATCTTTACCAATGGTGAGGGCTACAGAACAGTGTCCTCACTTAATAGCTTGCACCCCTGTCACTTAAGACACTTCATGCTGTTCAGCAGCCCCACCAGCAGTCATATTCATAGCCCACCCTCATTCCAGCCCAAGACTGCTGCCTTGACAACTGCCAATGGCCTTCACAAAAGCTGTCTGCACCCATGCTGACACCTGGGAGGCTCTCAGGAAGACACACTGAGGTTTGCTCACAAAACTGCTTTCTTGCAGAGCAAGCGAGTTCGGTCTCAAGAGCTGCTTTGAGCTCACGTTTAGGAAAGTGATACATTCAGAAATGGCTCCCCCCAAAATACACTGTAAGGAACAGTCAGGCACGGGCAGAGGGCATGAATTTAATAGGGGGAGAAGATCCGCTAGATCAAGTTTTTCTGGATCAATGATATGTCTCTACAGTAACAACCCATAGCATGTAGCTCAGCACACAAACACCTGTCGATTAGTTAGCAGTGGGCAGCCCATCCAACACCTCCAGAAATACCAGTCTTGGAGTAGTACGTGTGATCCAGACTACGCAGGAGAACAGAAATACGAGTCCCAAGCAGCAATAGGAATCCCAAACTGACAGGCCGGCTCCACAAGCAGAGCCTCAAGAGAAAGCCAGCAAAGAGCACTCAAAGCTTGTAAATAATAACATGCAGAGAATAAATGAACAACCTGACACATTCAGAAGGGGGAGAAAAAAATGTAGCAGAAAACAGAATTTCACACTACAATTCCCAAAAAGCAAACATAGGGGAAGACAACTTGTCTAAAGGAGAAGGACTGAAGGGAGACAAACACTTTAAGGGTTTGTTTGTTCCACACAACTTTTCTTTTTTTTTTTAATTTCCCTTTTGTGAAGCCAAAATAAGTTCTGTCTCCCTATTCCACTGAAAGAAAAACAGAGATTCAGATACTCTTATCTGTGATAGGGTGAAAGCTGCAAAGCGATGACGAGTTGTCTATATTTTTCCTGCTGAACAAGGATCCATCAAACCAGTCAGATGAAAGAAGGTGTCCAAAAGCCCAGAAACCGAATGCACCAAGATGAAAGGCCCAGAATTCTCCCTGAGTCTCCAAGCCTCACAGGAAAGCAAGAGAAAAAAAAGGGGCCAGTAACCAGGGGTAACCACTCTCAGGTTAATCTCAGATGGGGAGGGGAAAACGCTTCTCAAGATTAATAGCTAAAGTACTCAGGGATTAGAGATTAGGAAGAGAATCCTGTTTGCTAGGATTAAGAGGGCTGGGTTCACATGAAAACCTCAACCAGCGAATTGCCTCCAGCAAAACAGTGGGTTTTATTATTATAATTATTATTTTATTCTCCTCCAATAAATGAAAAACATCAGCAGGAGGGCAGCAAAATCCATCAAAGGTTTAGAAAATAAAATCTCTGGAGAAAGGTTAAGGGAACGAAGTGAAGATAGAAATCAGACATTAAAAACAAAAATCAGCCCATGTTATTAGTAACACGGCAGATTATAAAGAATGAGAGATTTTAAAAAAAAATATATATACATATAATCAACTTCACTTTCCAGAATCCATGCATGGTCTATTTCTTTGCCCTTGGCTCAGCTGGAGGCAGGTGACCTGTGACGATGGCAAACTCACCCCTTCTGCATGTGAGGAAAGTACAGTTTGAACAACTGATGGCTGATATTTTTCAGAGTACTCAATAAGAGCTTCATTTCGACATTCACTCTTGGTTGCTTGTTATCGACACGTGATTAAGGCACATACCAAAAATGTACAGGAGAGAACAGAAAGAGAGAATGGGACTATGCTGTATCAGATGGGGCTAATGGAGAGGGAACAGACATTAGTCCAACGTACCAAAGCAGACATGCAAAATTTTGGTTAAGCATCTTGCCCGAGATCACTTTCGGCAATAGAGCCAGGAACAAACCTGGATCCACTTACAGCAAAACTGTCTGAACTGGGCCCTGCTTCACTTGACTACATTCTTGTACAAATAAGAATGTGCAGTCTGGGAGAGGATTTTTTTGTTTAAATACCCACAGAAAGGTACATTAGAAGAGCTACACAAATCAGATATTCCTATTCTTCCCACTTTATTCACAAGCCAGATGCAGCTGGGTTAGCTCAACAGACCTGCCAGCCAGCTTAGCACCCACCAGCACATGAGGTCAGCAAGGACAAACAAGGCCACAACCCTGACCTGTAAGCAAGGACCATGCTACTGAGTGACCCATTACTGGAAAACGTATTCCTTCCTTGCAGCCTAGTGGCACAAGCCTTCCACATAACCAAATGCTCTCTGTAGGACTGTGTCAAAAATGCCTCATCACGAGACTTAGCATCGGTCTTCTCAAGCACTGAGGAAGAATTGGGAAATCTGATTACTCCAGCACATTTGGCCTTTCAGGTGCACAAGAGCTGCAAAATTGCCATATACCAAGGCACAAAAGAACTTCCTAACAAGAAAGCCCAGGAGGCTGCAGGTAATAATGCCATTTCCAACAAAAACCATACAGAGTGACAAGGGTTGTAACAGGAAGGAAAATGGAGCAGATATTCTTAAACACAGATGTTCTTGGCTGTTTGTGAGGGACATTTAGCTGCAATACAGACTAGGATGGTCCTCAACCTGCTTTAACAGGGACCTGCAGAACCATCTGCATACTTGCCCCTCAAATCACATGCACAGGCATAGAGGAAAAACTGGCCCCACCTTTTACTGAGTGAGACCCAAGGAGAAAGCTTTTTCTGTTGCAGGTCATTTGGGAATTTTATTAAACTGGTTGTGTACAAAATATATGTGTATATATATTTTTATAAACCCAACCCTTGCTTCATCTGATGCCAGATGGTGTCACTGCCAGACTATCAAGCACCACTGGCAAGGGACTCCCAAGGGAGCAAAGCTCAGGAGGCTGGGGCACCATCCAGGCCGAGAAATCAGTCTCCCATCATTTATTCCTCCGAATGAACCCTGGTCCTTTGGGGCTCCCAAGGCCAGTACAGCAGCAGCAGGTAGAGAGCAAGCTGATTCATGGGAAAATGAAAGTGCAAGCACAGCACAGGTGGCCTGAATTTGTACACGTAGATAGAACTTCATTAACATACTGGAAGCACCACTGCCTCCTCCCACCTCGCCTGCAGCTGTGTCTCTCCTCCTTTTCCCCGCTATTCTTGGAAGCTAGATGACTCACCTTCCTGATGAAACCAAGTCTAGTTGGCTCTGGGCCCTGACCCTTTTTTGTATAGCGTAGGCCAGGAGCTGGAATTTACTTGAACCCTTTCCCTCCACACTTGAGTAAGCCAGCCCTATCTGCACAGGATGATGGCAACACCACTTGCCTAGCACCAGCAGCATTTCTGTGCGAGCGAGGAATGCTAACATCAAGTTTTAGAGGGGCTGTGTATCAGGTTCACAGTCTACCTGTTTGCTTCCCACTGAATAACAGACACTCAAGGGTAACAGAAGTTCTTGGAGGGGACAAAGTGAAGAGGAACCTGTAGCACAATAAATTAGAAAGAAAAAGCCAATGTGTGATACATACATAAATGACCAAGGCAAACAAAAGCCCCTCCCAGTATCAATCTATGGCAACTCCTATCTCAAACGCTCTAATTCTGGGCACCATAACTTAACGGGTAAGAAAGAAAAATACTGGGAAAGACCAGGAAATGGCAGGAATAAAAAAATTAGTAAGTATTAAGAAACAGGTAGCTTAAAAACAAGTAAAACAAAAAGGCAAACAGTGAAGTTGAGGAGATGTAATGAATGTATACATTTGCAGTGAAAAGGAACATTGAATCAGAAAGGGTATGCTCCATTGCTAAAGGGAGAAACAAAACGATTAGATACTTAAAAACTTCAGTTTCCCAACATCATGATACTCCCTCGCAAATTACCCCCACTCTCCTTAGTCTACTTTCACACCTATTTCTGTCCCATCCCTACAGGCACAGCCTCCCAGCTGCCACACACTGCCATTGAGTCATGTCTCCCTCACCCCATGTGCCCCCCTTACCCTGTACAGCAATACTCAGCCCTACCTGTGCCCCTTTCCTTCCTTGACACATTCATTCCCCTCTTTCCTAGCAATACTGATCTCTACTACAGGTTAGAGGTGAAACTCTCCATTACAAGAGTCTACTTCTCCCATAAACATACTATTTTTAAGAGCCAAAATTGACTCTGTGCTCTACTGTACAGGCACCGACAGCCTAAACAGCTCTGCTCCCATTTAGCCACCACAACAAGGAGAACATAAGACTACCTTCTGATCCAGGCTAAACTGGACTGTCTCCACTGTTGGAGACTAATGGCTTCAAAGATGAAGACACATCAACTACTGTTGATGGGTCTTCAATAGGGAGTATGAGTTTTAATATAAAGATACGTTAGGGCTATGAAGAAAGTGTTCCACTGACAGGACGGCCATCTCACAGCTCAGATTAAATTGAAAAACTGATCCTGGACAGTGGTGTGAATGGTATTATGCCCTCATTTAATAACACAAGCCCACATTGCTATAATGCCATCACTCACGGGCATGAAGATGCTAATCACCACCAAAACCTATGTGTTGCCATTGCCCACTGGCACAGTAGTGACAGACAAAGCACCAGCACACACAGGGAAGCAGCAGAGGTACATTCACTGGCAAAGGTACATCAGTCCTAGTGCAGCCTTGTGCTGTAAAAACACACAGAAATTTTACTGCGAGCAGGGAGCTGCCCTGTCCACCATAATCATGTCATTTGGCAAGAGCAGGGAAGCTAGGAAAATGAGAATCAGCTCCTGACAAGAATAAACAAAACATAAAAGAAAAATACCAAAAAAGCCTCCCTTCAATTGAAATCATCTAAAGAGAAAAAGCAGTAGACAGCAGAGCTCAATGTGTTTGGCTGAGAAGAAAGTTATTTACAGCAAGGTCTGGCCTCTCTCTGCCACCATGTAATTCCAGGCAATTGCACTTTCAAATAGATCTTTTTGGAGAAAATCAACAGTGGCTTTGCTTTCAATCTAGTGGAAAATGAAGTCCTGCAAATGCGTTACATAAAGTTGCAGCAGAAGGAGCACTGTGCACACAGGCACGTGCTCTCAGGTGGAGGTCAGTGGGCTTAGAACTAAGCTCTGCCAGGCCCTCTCCACATTTTCCAGCTCTCACATCACACACTGCATTTCCTGTAGCTAATGATGTGTATCAGATACTTGTGGCAGTGTAGCAGTGACAAGTTTCCACTGAGTCCTACTCCCTACATCAGTCCTGTCTCTCCGGGTTCAAGGAAAAGTGCCATCTCCAAGGCTCAACAAAGTTATAAGCCTCCTGAGCAAGGCCCTCAGGCATGGAATATACAGTCTTGTGAGGCATATATACCTGCCTCCAAAGGATCTTCCCAAGATTCACCGCTGACTACACCCACAGAATTATGCCCCACGGGCACCTTCAGTCAACACCACCATATGCCCAAGCGNAACACCAACATATGCCCAAGCGTCTACAAGGTTGCGTCCCATGCCTGCAGTGGCCAGTACCACCCTGATCAGCATATCTGCAGCTCTCCACTTCTACAGCAATCATGTCCCACTAGTGCCTTGTCATTGAAAAGCAAAAGACACCAGCTTTTGGATGTTTTGTGTCATTGACAGCATACAGAATATTGTAGAAAATCATCCCTGAAACAGTTAATCCAAATATTCAACCTGAAAAAAATTTTAGGAGGGTGACTAGTGAAAGCAAACACATTTTTAAATGCCTACGTATGACTTCATGCAGAGAGGGCTGGAGGCTGCTTCGTTATCAGAGGTCAACAACGTGGGACTGCAAAGGTTGTGCAGCCAGACTCCACATACCCTGTCACCCCAAGCTGTCACTGGGCTTCACCTTCTCTTCCAGCCCACGTGCCAACATACACACACACAGCACCAGCCCCAGTATCCATTTCAGACAAAGGCCAAGGAGAAATATGATTTCAGGCACCTGCCCCAGGGCAAGTCAGAGGGATGGGAAGCAGAAGGTAAAGCTAGGCTTTGAACCATCTCAAACTAGCTCAGATACCATTGCATTGTGAACACAGCAAAAGGAAAAGGTTAATTCCCACTGCACATTCCAGCAGGTAGAATTGTTAACCAACATTTTCCTTGGTTCACTACACTGAAAAATGACAAGAGACAAACCTGGAACTAGTAACTCTAAAACAAGTTAAGATTAAGACCGACATGAACAATCCTTCTTATTCTTTTAGAAATACTGGAAGCTTTCACCTGGGTCACTGAGTCCAGATCCTGCAATGCATCCAACCATACATTTCAACAAGCATGTAGCTTAAGCTTCTCAGGACACCTATTACACTCATGTCCAAACATCCCAGGCAACAGAACACTTCCAACACCTTAAAGCAAACCACTTCCAAAAATCTGCAACCTGTCACTGTAATACACAAGAAGAGCAGAGATTGAGGACACCCCCACCGCCCCACCTCTCTCAGGCAGAGAATATGTTAAAGAAAACCCTCCTATAATCTTCTGAAACAAAC
>RSEF01000005.1:43017812-43049737 GCA_003993805.1 Himantopus leucocephalus | reverse complement strand
CTTCAAGTCCCCAACTAGTTTGTTCCTCTATCTGACCATTGCTCCTTGACAGGACATACACATTCACTCAGCCAACTGACACTCTCAACAGAGCAGCACCCTTTTGCATCCCATCCTACCTGAGCACTGACTTGTAAAATAAGAACGCTCTGGGTAATTCAGTGGAGCACTTCACACCACTGGAGCCATACAAATAATCAGAGAAGACTTATTTGACCACTTAGCCAGTACTCTCAGTACCAGCCCCTCTGGCCTACTCCCATTGGCTTTGCTGGTTATTTCATCTCAGTTTCAGATGGATTAAGCAGCTGATCCCTTAGAAACATAACAGGTCTCGTTGCTTGCAATGGGGCTTTTGGTATTTAAATATACACTGCTGTGCTCAGTTTCCTATTATTACATCACATCCTTCCAAGCCTTCAGCAACTTCATTGAAACATCGTTTTGTAGTATTTAGAATTTCCCTAAAGGTCTCCCAATAGTCCCCTTTGCCCACAGTATCTAGCAGCTCCATATCCTCCAGTGATCCAGCCAAGGGAAACCAATTCCTGGAGGAGTGTAATACATACCCTCTCTATTAATATCTCTTCCCCCAGAAAGAGGAGATGGCTCACTTGTAAACTTCTGGGCTGAAATCCATTGGAAGACAGTCAGAACAGACTTATCATATTGTTGTCACTGTAAATAAGAAACTAGCAGTACCACATAAAGCCCTCGGAAGACTGAACTAATGATGCTGTCTTCTTCCCAGAGACCATGCCACAGGCAGACACAAAAAAAAGGAAAAGGCAACACATTCCATCTCCCAGCCGGGTGATAACCCAACTCTTTTCATGAGTGGTTAAAACGAACCAAGTTTGGGTAGCCAGAGAGGTGAACACTCCATCCCAAACCTCCACACCAGCTCTCTAAAATTCAAGTTTTGCCTAGCTGTACAGAGCTTTCACATCCTTGCTGCTCAGAGATGGAACAGCAGAGGAAGACTGTTCCTCCTTGTAGCAAGTGCCTCTTTGCATTAGCTATAGCAGATTTCAGTCCCTACAGGAATACAGCTTCTTCCCTCCCCATTGGGAGGATTAACACTTGTGCTCTCTACAAGCAACTGCTTGTCTGGCAACTCTAAAATAAGCACCTTTGAGGCACCTACAGGATACACATTGCCTCTGGTTCCCTGCACTCTTGTCAAGCTCTTGGGGTGATGCAAGCTGTCAGCGACATGATCCCACAGCAGAGGAGGGAGCAACGCCAGTACTCTGTATGGAGAGAGCAGGCTTGCTGTAATTGCTTCTAAAAGCAAATTCCACTGGGCCCAGGGGAGGGCAGAGATGGGTACATGTCTATACATACTCACATAGAGGATCTCTTATTCCTTTCAGCTTCTCCTGTGCAAGCTTACTGACCTCCTGCAGTATTAATGAATTCCTCTGTCACCTTCTTGCTCTGACATCTGCTCAGGAGAACGGATGAGTAAGCAGGTAATCCAATTGGGCAGGAGCAAAGCAACGAGCCAATTCTCCCGCACGACTGTGTTACCCTTCTGCTCTTTGGCACTGCCTGTCCCTAAAGGCCCGGTACTTCAAGAAAAGCTTTTGGGCTTCCTGCCCTGCGGATGGCTGAAGAGACCTTCTCCACCTCCAGCTTATTTTATTGCTTCTGTCAGGATGTCATAAAAGGCGGACTTTTCTCATTTTCCAAGATTTCAACACTGAGAAAGCAAAAAATGAAACCTCAATATCTCTTCATCTCCTCACTTTCTGTACAGCAAATTAACATAAACAATGGCTCCCTCCCCACAGCAAATCAGAGCAGGCAGATCAAGAAACTTCTAGACAACAGCAACAAATCAGATCCAAATCATACACTTTGAGTAAAACAAATTCTCAGATACCCTTTAGAAAGTTAAAACAGGCAGTAATACTAGATGGTTGGGAATTAAGGACAGAAAATGTCCATAAGGTTAATCCAGTTCATGTCAGGGCTAGGACAGGATTGGTCCATACAAGTTACTGACCAGCACTTTTCTATAGGGCTCGATTTTAAAAACATCAAGCAACTGATTTTTTTTTTATTCCCTTCCAACATGCATTTAGATTCAATCAGTATAAAAATTAAGACAATTCTGACTGATATTCAGGTGAATTCTTCTTTGTCCAGGCACTCCTGTTACCAATACTTCACTTTCAGTTGCACAAAGGAAAAAAAAAATCATTTTCTTCCTCGGTTTATGCACTTTTTAGGATGCCTGTTTGCCTTTCCCTGTTTTACAGGCTTTCAGTGGAGCACCTCATTGTAGGAAGAGAAGAGCAGAGACAATCTCTCCCACCTCCGCCATCTCCCATTCATACCTTATCACTAAAGGATCTGCTAAAAATGAAGGCTCAAGAGTTTCAAGGAAAAAAGCAAGAATGCAAACAGCCTTTTTTGTTCACTATGGGAATGTGTTCATCTCTGCTTGGCTCAAAATAGTATCTGACAAGAGTGAATCACACAAGTTCTGAAAAACTCCGAAGAAATAAGCAAAGAAATCTATAGCTGCCTTCCTCAATCTCACTCCCTGCCTGCCTTCTTATTGACTTCTACTGCCTGAATCCACAATTTGTAGCTACCTGTCTGCTTTCTCCTCCATAAAGGTAACTACCAAAATGAGAGGAGTGGGGAGAAGGTGAAGCAGTGAATTACTGCGAGGACTTCCAGCACTGCCTCTTGCTGGGAGGGATAAAGAGGGGTCAATGAGGAAATACACAGCAAAAAATTCTCTTGCTTTCATGAGAAGCCACTGAGCTAACTCAGTATGTATGAAAACCATAGAATAGATTTTACCTCACTTACATAAATGCCTAAAACATCCCAAAATACCTTCATCAGTCCAGTCCTGGGGAAAAGAGAGGGTAAGAGGAAGAAAAAGAAAAATACACCCAGAAAACAGCAAGACACAAGCTGAAGTCCTGAAGCTGATGCCCTCTCTAAACCTGGAAGAGAGGAGACAACATTGCATAGCCTGTGTACCCAGGATACCACTAACCTCCAGGGGCTGGGTATGAAAGGAAGAAGATATCTACATTCAGAGCAGATTAACCTCCATTCTTCTGTTAACTTACACTTTCAACAACTTTTTGTCTGCTACTTTTCTTGCTCGTCTTCCCTCTATTCCCCTAACATAGGAATTACACCTGCTGACACTCTTACACATAACTGAACACACCAACCCAGAGACAAGGTATTAGTTACATTTTTGTGAATAGGAGGTCCAAGTACTGAAACCAAGCAATAAGCAAAAACATGTTGGAAAGGCTATACCCATGTAATTCAAAGCCAGAAAGGGTTGGTTTGAATTTAGCTCCCATTTCTTTTCAAGTCAAAGAGAAAAGATATATATATTCTCTCCAAGCATTTAACTTTTCCTCCATCCTTTTCCTTCCCCTGACCCTTTCTACTTTCTGTTGCTTTAAACTTCCCTCCTTGTAGATGATCCTATGTTGTTGAAGAGCTGTACTTGATTTGAGAAGGAAAACAAAGAGAAAAGCATCAGCTTTTGTGTATTTACATATACATACACATCTTTCTCTATACAAGTGTGTATATGAAAACCCACCCCACTTGAGAACCAATCAAGGAATTACTATATATTTTCACATATAGCTACAGAAATACAAACACAGACACCCCTTTGCATATAGATTTAGTATCGATCACAATGAGAATGAAAAAGTGGCAGAAGAGCGCAGCTAGGACTTCTCAGAACCGTAGCTGTAGTCACAGGGGAGGTTCCATGCATTATGTACACAACAGACAGCCCTAGTCCCTCACTGGAGCACACAGCACTTCCAGCTCTCTACACGCCTATGAGTTTCCTCTTGGTGGAAACCAGACCACACGAAGAGAAGGCTGCTCACCCTGGCCTCAGCCCAGCACACACTCAGCAAGCGCCCCATGGTCACATCTGGACCTGAAAGCTGGAAAGCGCCTCCAGGTTTACAGTTTAAATGCCCACAAGGGGTAAGGGGGGTGGGGGGTGTCAAAGCAAATGTTAGAAATTATTAGAAAAAAGGATCTCTGCCAAAACCAAGAGCAGCATTATGCCACTGGATATATTTTTTAATGAAAAAGATGAAATACAAACACTCTGAGCAGTAGTACTACAGAACTGTTTGATGACACAGATTTTAAATTCAGCCAGTATAGAGCTGCTAAAGAAAAACAAACAACCATAATACTATAATGTTAAATTTGTTCAAATTTCTCAAGAGCCAGAAGGAAGGCTACAAGTAAAATTTCTTAAAGAGCATGCCTGAAACCCATTCAAAAAGCCTTCTAAAATTTCTCAGTGTAAAACATTTCTCACTGACATCATGCACCAAAAAAAACCCCAATCCCTCATGAAGGCTTAAACAATATGTAGTTTGTTCCTTATTTGACAATTTAAGAGTCTGCGGGTTATTTTCTTAGTGTTATGGAGGATTTTTTGAGGTGTTATATGGATATTTAGTTACATGCCAAATGTACTGATTTTTTAATACAATAATGCTGCTTTTTTAACTTGGTTTTGTTACAGAGATAAGTAAAGCCCTGCAATCATGACCAAACCTCCACAATTCCATTCTAAACACACAAGCCTCCCTAAGAGCCAAAACAAACATGTTGTGTCCAACTCTTCCACAAAAGTTATAACAAGGCCACATAATTTGGGTTTTGCTGTGTCATAACTAATTCTTCTAAAAGCAGAGAGAAAAATAAAAGAAAACCTGAGTTTCAAAATAAGGATACCTTTGCTACAGAAAAACCTATTGAAATGGGAAGTCTTCCTACAGAATATGGTGGAAATTCCATTGCTTGAGTCACCTGAGGTGGGATCAGCAAGCTCCCATACAGACTACGCATAACTGGGTGAATGGCAAGCTCAGCCTTACTACGTGTCTTCTGTTCATATCTACAGCAGTATGAAGCATCTGTCTTCCCCCAAGCAGCACACCAGAGGGAGGAACCTTTTTTGCATAGAGAACCATCTTGAGTAACACACTGTAGTCAAATTAAGTCAATGAGTCACACCATAACACCAAGAAAAATCAGACACGTGGTTATTTTTTCCTACAATGACCTTGATTCCATTCATGCAAGAGCAAGTGTTCCTAGAAGAAGCTGAAAGCCTGGATATGGGGGAGGGAGAAGAAATAAACCACATAGGATTTATCAGTTTGGTACACTGGCACACACTTCCACTCATCCAGCCCTCCAGAATCCCTCACATCAATTTAAGAAGGCCAGAACAAGTCACCAGTCTTATCTTGCAAACTAAAACACTCAACAAGCATCTCCTTTGCTGCGCAGCTGCAGCACACTGAAAGTGCATCCCTGCAGCATCCACCCAGAGGCACTACTTAGTAAAACTGTTTTTATGTATCAGCCAGACAGTTGCTTAACAGAAATCTTGGTAGTGGGATCTCCTCACCTGCAGGGAAATTTGAGAGGAGAAGACTACTTTAAGTTACTTGGAGGGAAACCCAAAGTAACTGAAACAAAAAAGGTAGTTCCTCATTTTTTTATGCAACAGCCATTAGACTGATCCCAGAGCTTTTACAGGCTAAGACTAGTGTTTTGGAAACGGGAATACCAGTGGGAGGATTCAGCAGCAGCCAAAGAGGTGGTCAAACTAGCAGATAATAAACCTGTTATGAGCAAGCTTTCAAAGCAGGTACTTGATAGAATGTATAACTATAGGAAGATTCAATCCAAAGGTCTCAAGAGTCACCCAATTCACACGATGGACGGAAGATAACGTCCCTCTTCCCAGTCCAACACTCTCCCCACTTAGTGGCAACAACTTTCCTCCAAGCAATATTCTAAAGTCAGTGCTACTGGTCATCCACAAATATCATTGTCTCACCTGGACATCAGCCTAAGGTTGGATACTGTGGAAAAACTCAGCAAGGAGCTTATACAATAGCCAATAAATCAAAAAGCCCATTCAACACCTATATGCACACATACATACACAATCCGCTTTTTACGAGTCAAAAAGGCAGTAGACGATAATTTTGTGACCACAGAGCTGCCTTGGGCCTTGTTTTAAATAGGACTCTATCTCTAAGAGCTTATAAACCATACCCTAATTCCTCACAGCCAGCCAGGTGCTTAAACAAGGGTCAGGCTGGAATGTAGAATGCTGCATATCTCCATCACCAGCACCAGAGCTGCTCACTTCCCTCAGACAAGAGCCGGACTGAAGTCAATTTGAGTGCCCTCAAAGTGAAGGGTCTTGCATTTGGTTCACAGATCTCCTGTTACTGTAACCACAGCTTTCCTTTCTCTAAATATTTTATATGAAACAGCATAACATGATCTCTACCTTCCATCCTTACAAATTTCTCTCCTCCTTTGATCTAGGAAGGAGAAAGTAGGATATTTTTATTCGAGATGAACAAAAATCTTTTTCTCCAATAAAGAATGGGTCCTTTAAAGAAAGGCATCTGGATAACAGTTGGAAAGCAAAATGGAAGGAGACAGAGATGGTGGCCATAACCCCACAAATCCACTGCCACCATATTCTATTTGATTTTCAGAATGGAATACTTTGCCTGAAAAATGCTGTTTTCTTCTTTCTTATAACCTTAGCATAGGAAAGAAGAAAAATTTAATTTTAAACTTTGCTTCTGAAGTTATTCTGAATTATTGATCCATCACTTGTTATGCTCCTCTCAAATAATTAAGGGTACATAGACAATATACATGTGACCTAAATCCTGTAGTTCCTTAAATTCTGCATTTTGAAAGTCTCTATATATCTGAAGATGCAATTACAGGGCTGCACACCAACAAGGCAGGGAGAGAAATTAAAAAGAGAGCTGATATCAGAAGATAATTTCATAGCACATGGAAAGTTTGTGTGATGCAGGAAAATTGTTTCAGATAAAGCAGAGATCTTGCTTGGCTCACACAATGACCAGATTACATGAAAGCTCTGCAACTGCTCTGCTACTTAGAGAAAGCAATAGCTGGAGAATTCTAAAAGAAAAACCATGTAACCCTAAAACAAAGTACTGAAGGAATGGGAAGCCATGAAGTTATTTGTCGAAACATAGGGTTTGACTGCATTTCTTGTGCCCAAGGCAAGCCCAAGTCCAGCAATATGCTGCAGGTTGACCTCCTGATGGCTATGGAAAAGCTAGTCCCAGACTTCTGCACGCTCCGAGGCTTGGCAAGTCAGGCCTTGGCATCTCACCACAGACAGGAACTGCTCTGATGTAGATGATGTATCAGAAATGGAAGGACCAAATTGTAATAGTCACAGACTTTGTGGCAGAGATGGCAGCAACAAGATGTGAATGAAGGGGATAGGAAATTGCATGGGATTACTTTAAATAGTATATTACAAAGACCCAGCTGCCAATCCCGTACTGGCTTCTTTCCTGTTTCTGTTCATTTTACCATTGACAAGCATGTGAAGCAGCATCTTCACTTGTCCATCACCAGTGAAAGAGGGATTCGCATCCTGACCAATTCCAAAAGAAGACAGCTGGCTGGTTTCCATCAAGAAGGCAAAGACAAGAGAAGCATGGCCACACCTCCAGCCAAATACTGTACACCCCATCCCTAGATTCATCCTATGGGTGTCAAGTTTATTTCCAGCTCCCGCTGTCAGCTCCTTATGTGTGGATCATCTTCTCATTCTGGTTGTGTACAGCACTGAGCTCTCATCCATGCATGACACCCTCAGGTGCACCTGCAAAACTAAACAATATTTCTTCCCAAATGCCTGGTTCTTAACAAAAAAATATTTCAAGTTCTCCTGTGCTAGCAGGAGTAGGAACACAAGTGGCACAGCAGAACCAACACAGTGGGCACCAGCTAGACAAGCCAGAGGCAGCAAGGCAGGACAACCCCAGCACTCCTTTACAACAGCACTCTCACCATTACCAGTTTATTTGTGTCAGGAATACATCTGACTCACTGACACATTCAAAATAAGAGGAGGAAATACTATTCCTGTGTGACTGTAGATGGGTTCCCTTCCTTCCCCACCCCACACCTTATCAGTTCAACTGGAGACAGTTGTCATTTGTGAAGCTGAGCAGAAAAAAAGATTGGCAAGCAATTATCTGCTAAAAGCACTGTCTGGATGATGAAAGGAACTGCCCAAATTCAACACGTAATTGATAATTTTTACAATTGAAAAGCATTCAACCTATCTCTAATGTTTTATGTTGTCCAAAAAAACTCACCAAAAAATTCCAGGGCTCATACAGCATTTGGAGAACTACATAGATGATATACTGTATGGCTAAGTACTCTAAATTTAAAACATTTCAGTGGGCTGTTTGAATACCCTAAGAAGGTCTTCAGTCCAAGACAGACCAAAATTAAACAGTCTCAGCTTGTAAAACGTTTATATTAAAATGCTGCATAACAGGAAGTGCCAGATCCTGAACCAACAAGCATAACACTCAAAATAACAGCTCTGATTGAAAGTTTACTTGTAATATGCTGTGCTTTTTACTGCTAAGGTGGGAAACATCTCTCAGAGCACTGCATACCACTAATAGGTCAGGACAGATCTCTGCTTGCTAATCTTGCCTGTTAGATTATTTGGATACAAGAAGAACTACAATCTCTAAAGATTTTTTTTGCTGTGTGTCAAAAGCTCAGCCCAAAGCCTAGTGAAGTTGACGATGGTAATGGACACCAAATTACATGTACATTCACTTTAACAAACAAACAAACCAGTCCTAAATCAGATCTTGCCTCAGTCTTCCCAGTGTTTGAATGCATCATGGTCTAATTTACACAAATTTAAATATATTCCTGTCTAAAGGAAATTAAATAAGAAAATCACATTAATTATACTTACAAACAAATTTAACAGCCTCAAGAAAACTTCAAAATAAACACAGTTTTCTAAGACAGAAAGTTCTAAATACCACTGCACTAAAAGTGTGATTTATCATGTCACACAAGTTTTGAGAAGAAATTCCTTTCTAAAAAAAGGAGACCACACATACAGATGACACGACTATTCTGTACTACTTATTTTGATTTTAAAAAATCCATGCTTTTGTGCTGTCCAAGGATTTTCCAAGTGTCACAGACTTCTGAACTGACACTAAGAAAGTCCACCAAAGAAACTGAGAGGGAGCAAACTATGCTTTGGCAACTGAGTAGATCATGGTAGCACCTTTTGGCAGTGAGGAGACAGGGAGGCAATTTCAGATTGTAGGATATGCTTCTTCAGAGCAGGTCTTTCTGCTAAAGTGGTCAGGAGTGTGAAGGCCAACAGTGCTGATCACTGAACTGAATCATTTGAAGTTCAACCACTGGTCACATGAGCAAGGCAGTCCCATTCTGCTGAAAATGGCTCTTTCAGCCAGGCTGGCATCATTTTGTTGGTTCTTTTCAGGCAGTGTTTTTAAGGTCACCATCTCTAACAGAAGATCTAGGAAAACATCAGCTAAATTTTCAGCTGGTGAAATCAAGGCAGACTGGGTTATACCAATTCACATAAGATGAGCAGCAAGGCAGTTTTGCTAGTGCAAGAGCACAAATTCTGCTTTCAAGGTATGGGGCACACAACATCTAGACTGCTGTTCTAACATGTTCTATGTCTCCACAGTGGTAGCTGCCCTTCCAACCAAACAGACAGCATATGAAGCTTTCAGTCTGGTCCAGCTGGCAGGATGGTTAGTGGTCCCACTCTCAAGCTCTAAAACCAAACCAGATTTTCTCAGTGGGATGAAAGCCAAAGCCTCTCGGATTTAAAAGTCACCAACATTTTTTCCCCAGTTCTTTTTGTGAGCCAGGACAGGGAGACAAGGATTCCCACAAATGAGGTGGTTCTCCTCTGGTACAGAGCCTCCAAAGTCTTACTGCTTCTATGGGCAACAGCATTACCAGCACAACAAAATACCCTGTGTGTGCTTTTCACTTCCATCTGAGCACAGAACACATACCCTCCATTTCCTAGGTTTTCCATAAGCTGTGGGCTGCTAGGAACCTAATAACTGTGTTTTCAGTTTTGTTTGCTTTTAATCCTGATGGAATTTTCTGGTCATGGCTCATAAAGTTCTTTAAAAGCATGTGAAGTAAAATATGCCACAGTCTCAGTGTGTTGTTATGGCAACTGGAATATTCAAAGTTACCAGGAGCTAAATATCTTTTTGTTAACTTAAAGTGCTATTATTTTTGACCAGAATGTGATGGCGTTCTCTTCCACTCAACTCACTCATTTTTCTTTTTGATCCCAAAATGGCCAAGACAGGGGAGAGAAGAGTTTTTTGTGGTAAAGAACTGTACAAACCTTCCATGTCCAAGCATAATTAAGGTAGGGTTGTAGACATACAAGTCCATCAACATCCCTGGTTCTGTTGGTCACAAGACCTTCTCTCTTGGATGAAAGCAAGAGGATCAAAACGCCTGTAGCAAAGTAAAATGAGTTGGGATTTCTGTGCTCTGCTCCAAACTCTGTCATAGTTGGGTTAGTGACAGGAGGCAAGTCACTAAGTCCAATATTTAAATTTTTATTGTTTTCAAATGGCTTCACTTTGTGTTTCTGATTTGAAACACACTAGCCCTGAAGCTTAAAGGTATTAATTATCCACATAATCCAGCAACTGAGGCTGGAAGTATGATTACTCAGTCACCACACAAAAAACTCCCAAAGAAGCTCCACTGGTCACATCACAGTGAAGATACAGGTTTGCAGCTACTTTTGACAGCTGTTTTTAACCTCTCCATGCTTCACATGCCCACCTCCAAAAGATCCAGTGACACCCACAGTCCTAGTTGTACTCATTGAATTGCATTTGCTTAAAGGGATGGAAGAGCCACGTCTTCCTCTCCTGTTCATATACTAAACCATAATCCAGGGCTAAGGATATTTACTGGTTCAGATTAATTCCTACGTGACAAGGCCTACTCCTGCTCATCATAGTTGAAATGAAACAAGCCATAACTATACACAATTGTAACATCATTTAGCTTTCTAGTTAGTAAATATACAAGTACTCATGCTTTTGTTTTATTTCTGTCCTCACTTCATTCGACTTTTCTTTGCTCAAAAATAATACAGTGCACCTTTTCATGCATATGTTGGAGTGTCTATTTTATTCTCTCACCTTACCAGTTCATTTCTATTTCTGTCCACCACGTTCTGTCTTTTTCTACTTCTAAATCTATCCCTAGCCACTTCACTAAATCTCTCTTCATGTCAACTCTTCCTACTTGCTTATACCAGAGACTTACTCAACCATGGTTCTCTGCAACCTCATGCCTCACTCAAAGCCCGAGAAGTTTACCAAGACCTTTTGACTAGGAAACTGAATTTCAATTCAGTACTGTGATGGAAATGTAAGACCTGATTAAAAAGGAAAGGAAAGAGTACTTAGATTTCTACAAGACACTTTCCTAAGAATCTGTCCAAGAACCTCTCAAACACACTTCTCAGGAGATTTCCATGTCCATTTTCCAGGCCCCAGAACACCACACTTGAAAATGAAGTTAAAGATCCCAAACTCTCTGAACTTCAGCCATGACTGAATTAAAAGTGGTTGGAAGAAGGCAGATGCTCAGGGAAGTCCTTCCAGCTCTGTAGGTCCCTGCTGCAAATCCTTCTGTAGCTGTCACCACTTTAAAAGTTTTCACCACTTAATTCCATTTCATTCAGAAATAAGAAAACAACCAAAAAAGCAAACTAAAACTTTAAATGCAGGCATATTTCAAAAACCTATTGAGTTTTGTTAAGCTACAAACATTAAGCAACAAACATCATCCTGGCTCTGTAAGCTGCCAATTTTGATTTTATCAAGGACAGCTAGCTTGCTTTCTTTAGTTTTTCACATAGGCAGTTCAATATAGGCAGATAGACCATTCCTTTTTCTTATCATTCCTATTCAGCCAGTTCTGCAGGAGTTGGGGACTATCTCATTTTCAGATTCCCCGCACATTCTTTCTCCCATTCTCTCGCACTGCAGTTCTTTCAAAACTGGACTGCCAAATGAATAGTACTTATCTTGAGCGATCTTCCAAGAAGCAGCACAATGTAGGCTCCTTCTCCATTAACTATTCTTGCTGTCTTATTCTGTGGATTAAAAGGTAACCAAATCGTTTTGTCCCTCTCTGAAAAGGAATTTCGCTGCTGAATTTCAAATTCAGCTGATACAGATTCTGCTCACATAGGCATTTCATTGAGGCAACATTTCTAAAAAACATAAAAAGTAACTCCTTGTCTGCTTTCCCTCATGCTGATTATCCATGACCACTGGACTTTGAGTCCTCAACTACTGCAAATCCCACAGAGGAAACAATCAAGTCTTTTTACTAGGGACAACTTTGCTGCTGCTTGTCAAAGATTGTGACCCACATCAGTTCTAGGAAGACCACAGGAAAGACCAGAGGGAAAGCATTATCAAAGAGATATATAGGAGCAGGTAGGGATGAACAGAAGCCACGTATTTCTATAGCAAGAGAACTATGCTCTGAGAATTTGTTCCAGAAATCTAGTTACACAATGGTGATTTATGGAGAACACTTTGTTTTAACGTGCTAAACACTTGGCAATAATTATATCTAATGGCAGAGTCACACAGGTTGTATAGTTATTGTGCTTGTAAACAAAGAGGTAATAGTTTGGAACAAAAAATAAAAATCAACACGAACTAGGAGTTAAGTTGATACACACCATATTCATTTCATTCATGACGCAAGCTATATCTAGACTTGTCTTTCTGCTGAAATGGTGCCAGGCTGCCATCACAACAGTCCTTCTAGCACAAGAAAACCAAAAGCTAAGCCTAGGCAAGAGGATTGGTTAGGTGCAGGGGCACAGCATACAACAGATCTGGTCAGTGCTAGGTCAAGAGAATCATTGGTACCAAGCCACTTCTGGCTGAACCCATTGCCAATGTACAGAGGATGTATTTACAGGTAAGCTTCCTGTACGCATCGTCTACAGACATGGGTCACTCGAGGGAGAGAGAGGCTTTTCTACAACAACAGCAGCAGAGCAAGACACCAGCAAGCTGAAGGATTGACCCTCGGAAATAACCTCTTCACCCTACGCAGAAGGGTCAGTACAGCAGCAATTATATAGCACTAGCCAGAGTAAATAGAAACAGGGAAAAACAATGTTTCCAGGGGAGCCCCCTTGCTGGAGCAGCTGCTTCCAGTATCACTTCTCCTTTAACCCGGGAACTAGACCAGTCTTTCCCTGACCCATGATTTCCTGGCTTCCCACTAACCAGCAGCCAGGAGGAAACACTAGAAGATCCAGGGACAAACTTCGGATTAGACCTTCCCGTTCCTCCAGCAAGCCCTCTCAGCCACCAACGTGCATAAAAGAGCAGTAAGAAACTGGCAAAAAGTGGCTGCTGCCTCCCATTAAATGAGCAGCAAAGGCCAGTGATGCATTCGATGTGCTTTCAGTCTCCATAGCAGTAAAGATCTTCTCAATAGTTTCCCTGGGAGACTGCACATGTGCAGATAGATGTTCAAGTACTGCTAACAGCATGAGGGCCAAACGCACTGATAGCAGGGAGAAAGCAGTTGAAGGTGCTGTGGGGAAGCCAAGTTCAGCTCGCTTCTCCTCCCACCCTAACTCGGCCCAGCGCAGACAGATCTCTTCTACTTCACGTAGGCTCAAACAATAAGACAGATGCTCAGGTAGATAGGAAATTCAGTCCTAGGAGTATCCAATTCAGCAGCCAGTTGTGTATTCCTATCCTTTTTACCAAATAGTTGCCAATTCAAGTCTGGCCAATGTCCAGTACCACAAAATAAGTTATAGTCAGCTTCTTAGAGAGCAGGTGTCCATAGCAATACACCAGCAATATTATCAATTCCTTATTACTACTGTATTCTTTTCTTACATATATCACAGTAACTCTCAGAGCTGTCCACAATATTCTCCATCTCACTGGGCAGAAGTGCAGTATAAACACAAAAGTGATATCTACCATCCCTCTAGTTCGCTATCTAAAGAGAAAGAATTCACAGAAGTTAGAGATAAGCAACTTACAGTCAAATAGCAAACTGGTAGCAAAATAAAAGCTACACTTCAGTTCCCTAGTCCTTACCTTGCTTCATTACTTAGTAGTTAACTAGAGCAGCAAGGAAAGAGTTCAGGAATCAAGATATCTTACCCTAGGTACCCAAGACAGAAAATGTGAATGTAATTGACCTAGCCTAACAACACCTCCTAGCCTCAAGCTTAAATCCAGCCTGGAATCTAAACCATAAAAAAGAAAAAAAAAATTAGCGTTGCAGGTACCCTGCCTGTGGACTTCTATGCTCCTATTCTTTTCTTTGAAATTTGTCATGGGGTCCCAAACCCTAGGGAACCAAACCTCTCAGGTCCCAAAGCCAGCAAATCAGTGCAGGCAACTGCTTCTACTCTAGGAAACCCTTCAGATCAAAATCTTAAAACATCCTGTACAGCCCTTTTGGGAAGGGAGCAGTGCTCCAAAGCACTTCCCTCGCTCTAGCCTGGGCATTACAACAGTCTGTAATGCTACCTAAAGCTCCAAAATCTTGCAGATTACCACCTTCACTTGGCCCAGGACAGCCGTATAGGTCTCAACCCTAAACACTGCCTTCTGGGAATCACAATTCCAACCTCATCCCAGGAAATGCTGAAGATGACAATTTTAACAGTAAATCAAAGGTTCCTGTAGATCCTAACTCAGTGTCAGGGAGCACTGCAGGACAGCCATTCCCTAAGGGATGGGAACTGAGGAGAAAAAACACAACCAGCAAGACCAGAGCCTTACTGGCCAGGGCCTATCCCACAGTACGTAAACAAGAAATACCTGGAGATGGCAGCCACAGCCAGCATCCAGACCATAAGGTAGTGTCATGGCAATGAGGCAGTTCCACAGACAAATCATGAAGTCAATCCATAAGTCAAAGCTAGGATAAGGTCCAGCAATCGGCAGGCACAGCCATAGGGATAAGGCTTGGCCAAAAATCAAGCCAGGTAATCAAAGCCAGGAAGCCAGTCTACAAGTTGAGGTCCAGATCACAGGGCTCCACAGCTAGGCCCTGGCATGGCTGTAGCTAAGCTAAAGATCAGCAGTCTTTCTCCAACATAGCTCAAACAAAGACTGAAAGCCCAGGGCTGAGCTTAAATAGGGCTCCTGGGCCCACAGGTGTGGGTCACAGGTGAGGCTCATCAGGGCAATTAAGGCTTATTAGTGCACTCAGAGCCCTGATGCACCGATAACACCTGCAGTTCCCACCCTTAACAAGTCTAAAAGGCAAAACATAACCCCAGTACCAGTGTCTAATCCTAACAGGCCTCTATAAGCTCCAACCCTCATCTTAGTCTGGGAGAACCCCTTGAATCCCTGTGTAATCTTAGCCAAGAGATTTATAAACCCCAAACCTAACCTTAGTACAGAATGCCCTACAAGTCCTGACTGTGGTTGCCCTCCCATACTACAAATCAGCTAAAACAAAGACAATCCCTTTTCACACCTCCAATAGCCTCCCCTCAGTGATGTGTGCCTGCTCCAGACAGTGTGGCTTGGGCACCAGTTGTATTAAGCCCTGCGTCATAGTAAAATTCAGTCTAGGGAGCACATGATTGAGATATTATACCATTTTTTTTCAGGATGCTGGGACGAAACAATACAAGATGGTTCACCTGGCATTCTTAACCGGACATAACTCTATTCTTGACTCTCAATCCTCATCTAAGATAGTAATGAACAGTCCTTTGCCATCTCATGAGAACCTCCCCAGCTTCCCGTGCTAAGTGTACCACAGTGCAGTAGTTGTAATTACTACAAGTACAGACGAGCAGTTCCAACCATTTTAGAAATCACTTGCAACAAACATGGCAAGTACATAGGGAAGGCAGGGGAAAACTACAGCATAATCTTACAGGCTGACATTTCATTTTCTCCAATAAAGTTTGGACATCAGCATTGCACTCAGCAATAAAGGTGGAACTTCGTCTCCTCACAAGAGGGAAAAGAGGCGATCGGCAGGGGACGGAGGTTACACTTCTCATCAGGTCTAGACAGAGAGGTTCCAATCCATCTACAGTTCAGTTCATCATAGACCAGTTACCAGAGCCTAATTCTCATAAAAATGATGATAATAACATAATAAAATTTAAAAAAATGTTGAATTCCAAGGTCAAAGTAATGATGGAGAAGTTACAATGGTGAAAGTAAACACAAGCCTTGACAGCGATATAACTTGAGTGCTGTATCAATAGCCTCAACAGCTTGGGCAGGGGAAAATCTTCCTGTCTGTGAAAGTAATCTTTTTTATTCACCCAGCCAGAGTCACACCCCAAAAAGTTAACATTAGATCTTAAAAATGGAACATCTCACCTTCCAGAAAACCTTGCACTTTCCCAATCCCCTGGAAGCTATGAGTTAAGTGTTCCTCAGTCACTCACCTCAGAAATAAAGACCCCATCCAGGGAGCTGAAATATGTGGGTTATGCACTGAGAAAATACATTAACATCTTTATTGGCTGCTCCATCCAACCGAGTCTTTTCCCATAAAGAAAACAGTCCCCGTGACACTAATTTCCCCCTCTGAGCAGAGTGTTTTGTAAAAGTCTGTGGCTATCAAAGCAGCACTGAAATGGAGCCACAGATGTGTGGAGCCAAGCCTGCCGCAGCCACACTGCCAGGGCAGGCTGGCCCCCGTGCCCATGCTGGGAGCCCTCACATGGCCCAGCTGTTACACTGGCACCTCTGGCAGGACCTGCCTGCAACAGCCCTGCTCCATCAAAGCCTACTTTCTGCATCTCACCCAAAATAAGACCATTCATCCCTCTCTTCTTGGAAGAAATTTCAAATATGCTCTTCCATAGCAAGGCCTCACACCACAACAAACACCACGACAGGGATTTATCAAATGTCCAGAATTGAAACCTAATCTGAGCCAGAGACAGACAGGGCTCCCCTGACTTGGAGTGTGGGGGATAGGTATGAGAGGCATTAATTTACAGCTTTTCCTGATTGGGAGCTTATTTCTATGGACATTCTCTTCTAGTTTTTAGTTAAATAACAAAGGAACATAAAGGAAACTGGAGGAGGCTAACAAGGAGATGAGGAGGATTGTCTCTCAGAAGCCAAAGCCAAATGGAAGTATAATACACACCCACAAACAAGNTGTTGTCCTGGGCACGAGAATACTACTAAGCAGTGCAGCTGGGAGGAAAGCTGCATTTTACAGTTCCAGTCACCTCCACAATCAGGTTTTGTCTTGCAGCAATGAAAGTGGTGGCCCATGGGCAATAATTTTCGCTAGATTTCTCATATTTCTTGCATAGTTTTTGAATAAAGCCATCACCCACAGCAAAAGCTGTTGTTTCCATCCGTCTTGCCTGGCACATATAAATATAAAAATGGTGCATTTGCACTGCAGCCTTTTTGGTTTGAGGATCTCCTTCCACAAGGGTCACTGTCAGCTTCACCTCGCAGTGACTCCTGTCCAGAGCATGGATCTGGAAAAGCCTTTGCCTCTATGAAGCCACCAGCTCAAAGTGCCTTGTGTGGTTTTGCATCTAACTCCAAATAGCAGCTTAAAAAGCACTCTTGACCATCTGCGTTCTTAGCTTTCAGGATTTCAGACCCTGAGTAAAAGCTAAAAATATACTGTATCATATCAGATTTTATCATTGGAAACCACCGAAGACAAGAAAATCTGGCTCTTTCACAATTCCCCTTCTAGGTACATCTACACAGTGATTTTGACTGTCCTTTCCTCCAGGTCCCAAAACAAGCAAAACCCTCACACCCAAGAGAAAACAACAGCAGTCCCTGGCTCCATCAGTCGTGTTCTCAATGTCAGTCCAGGGCATAAAACACTGCCTGATGTTTTCACCTACATAATATCACATGTATCTTAAGTAGTATTCTACTGCCAAACTTGTGAAGTTTAGGACTTCATGATGGAGTCAGATTTGGAACTTTTAACTACAGTGCTGTTAATTAACAGGAGAATCATGACAGTCATTAAAGCAATGCAGGGAATAACCAAGTGACAGCTTTATCAATTTCGCTGTTCTGAAATGACACTGACATTTTTGAAGCAACAGAAGAAGAGAGAAGAGATCATTTTTTCCACTTATGCAGCTGGAATCCTCCATACTGTGCAAAAATCAGGCTGGGAATTTCCTGGGAACAGACCTGATTATAACAAAGAGGAAATTCCCTAAACTTGCTATATCAAGTCAATTAAAAATACCAAGTGAAAAGCCTTTTTGGCTGAGATCCACACATGCAGAGACTCGGGATAACAGATAAAAAGCATTCACACTTTCCCAACCTCAGGACAAATCTGAACCAGATTTCAAGTTGAAGTTCTGATTTGGTTGTTCATTCGGTTTTCAGAACAACAGAATTTGTCATCCTTCCTGCAGTAAGAGGCAAAAGACAGAGTACAAAACTTCCAGATCAGGTATAGCTATTAAGTTTTGTGCAGCTCCATACAAGGAATTAAGTGACAAGTGATAGGACGAGAGGAAACGGGTTCAAGTTAAGCCAGGCGAGGTTTCGGTTGGATATTAGGAAAAAATTCTTCACTGAAAGGGTTATCCAACATTGGAATAGGCTGCCCAGGGAGGTGGTGGATTCGCCATCCCTGGAGGTGTTTAAAAAAAGGATAGACGTGGTACTTGGGGATAAGGTTTAGAAGTGGTTTTGTCAGGTTAGGTTAATGGTTGGACTTGATGATCTGAAAGGTCCCTTCCAACCTTAACAATTCTATGATTCTATGAATGAATTCATTCTTTTGCTAGCAAACAGGATGCAACTATAAACTTAAAATTTAAAAATATGCACAGATTTAGCCAAGGCAGTAAATTAAGTGCTATAGTAGCAACACAGCAAGTTTCATACACACTCAATCCTCCCAAAAGTCTTTAAAACAATAGGAGAAGAAGTGATTTACTTTCAGGAAAACATGAACAGTTCCATGTTTTCTCAGGCTGATCTTGGTCCTTCTGCTGGGTTTGCCAAGCAGCCTGAAAAACAGTAATCCATTTGCAGCCCAAAAATAAGAACTGAAATCCTGCAAGCTGATCACTAACCTAAAGGATATCAGCAAACATCCATTAGAGAGAACCACCCTCTATTTCCTATTGAGCTAGTCTAGAATGAAACAAATGCCTGGAGATGAATGGCACCATAACATGTTAGCTATGTCCTGCAGCATCTGGTCTGTTAGGTGTGCCAACATCACACATCTAGGGAATAAGGCTGTCCAGAAAGGTAAGTTTATCAAATTGAGTTTTAACCTTTTTGGAGCTTAGGCAGGTTCTTCTGCTCTCTAGGACGGAGGCAAAATCTTCCTAATTATTCAGGTCCTTCAAACTCCCTCTAACCAACTGCCATTAATGAAAACCACTAAAAACACAATTAAAAACAAGCACTTACACCATACTTAAGAGCTTACCATACTTACTTACATACTTACCATCATTTCCTTTTCTTCCTTATCAGGTAGCACTATTAGACTTAAACCCACATCTTTGACATTCACATGCCTCTTTCACTGCAGTTACTTCAGTTACTATTGAACTGTATAAAACATGGGAGACATCAACAATTCGGTGCCACGTCCTCACCTTTTTTACTTACTTTTGGCAAGTCAGCCCTGGACAGCAAACAGATTCTTGGCTCTCAGTGCACTCTTCTGTCTAACAGCTAGAGACACTAGGTGTCCTGGTAAACAGGCAACTCCTTAGGCTTTCCTTACCCGAGAAGCAAACTGGCAAAGTAAAACTGGTCAGTTTTTATCAGAGGACAAGATTGTCTTCCGTATTCTGTTTCACCTGATATAGGCAGCCTTGCATTTAGGTTTTTCGCTATGGAATACACACCCCTCCATAAATACAATGATGTTTACCAGGGACTCAGAAATGGTTATCAATATCAGATGAGAAAAGCAGTATAGATGAGACTGGACAGTACCCCAAACCCTAGGCAACATGCTAATTTATGGAGCAGTACCTTACTCATTTTTCCTCTTGATGTCTTCTCTGACACAGAGGAAACCGTGAAAGACCTATCAAAAATGCATGTATCATAGCAGGCATAAGAACAACACTTGGCAGCTCTGAAAATATGAACATCAATCATTTTTTGGTGCATGTTTCTATCATGTTGTGGAAATGCGCATCTCACAGCAGATGAGGGGGAGAATTGTGTCTGTTACACTCCAAGACCTCAAAAAGCAACAACTTAACAGCCAACACTGCTTTCTGATACTATAATAATCAGTGAAATACATAAACCTATAGAGAAAGAAAGGTCATAACCAAATTATGTCACTACCCTCTTATCTTTTAGATGCCTCCATATTTACTCATCCCTGACACTTAAGGTTTGAATTTTCACGCTGAACTTCCAGAAGCCCACAAACACTAACAGTCATCTACATCCACCTTTATCAGAAATCTTTTTAAGATGTGAGAATGCTGTGTTTCTAACTCCTTATGAACTAGGGAGGCCAAAAAGTCAAAGAGCTCACAGTATATGCATTCTCTCCCTGCTGGAAATTCAGGTATTATGTTATTCATGGAAGGAAACTGCCCACATTAACAGACAGCAAACTTACACAAGGGAAAATAGATAAAGGAGTCTCTTCAGGTTACTCCAACATCTCTCACATTTACCCACTTAAATTCCCACCCCCCAAAAAATATTTCCAGTTTCTCCAGTAGACTTTAAGCCTTTCTTTTAGTCTATGTTGATCATTTGTACCCACGTTGTGAGAAGTGGATCAACTACAAAAGAGAAGGGAAGAAAAGCCCTTTCATTACCTCTGTTAGTGGTCTTCACCAGGGCTATTTGCTCATGAGGTTTCTCCAGTACTTTCCAAGAAATGACTGTGTATCAGCAATCACAGAAATAATGACTCTGTGTCAGGAATGACATAAATGTGCCAACTCAAGTATCCCATTCCTATATAAATATTTCTGTGTGGCTTAACTTTTCTGCAATGACCTCCAGTATTTTCTTCCGTCTTTTTTTCAATCTCCATGAGACAAAAAATAAAATTTCATAAGTATATCAACGCTTTCCTTAACTGGAAAATTCTGGTGCAAGCTGTAGGTCCTCCTGGCAAGAGTGATTAGACCTCTGGGTGAATCAGGACATCTACTCACTCAGCTCTAGCCTCTTCTTCCTGGATTAATCAGTCAGTGAAAGTGAGTATGAAGTGTCAGCTAGCACACTCCCATCACTCATACAAGGCAAACTCAGCTGTTCAAATCAATATTCGTTAGCAAGCAGAATGAGCTAGTTTTGAGAGTGTTCTAATTAGACAATAGAGATTATTACAAAACACCTGCAATGTTTGTAATCGTTTAAAATAATGAGAATCAATATTAGCTTCCAAAGGCACCATATGGTAAATGCTCATTCCAGGCAGGTGGTCCCTCATAGGCTCTCAGTGTTTCAAAAGTGATCATTAACGTTTTTTTTTTAATCTGAATGAACTTGTTCTCGGTTAATGCATCGGCTGCTGTTTTGTCCTCTGCATGTTGACCGCACACGCAGCTGGCTTAGTTGCAATGCCTCCTCTTGTGCTGCAGCATCTAAGCCAGCTTCTTCAGGAAGTGACTCCACCAGACCAAGTCCGCCAGGAGAACAGCCTTCCTCCTCGCTGTAGTGCCTGTGGTCGAGAATCTCAGAGGCCTTACAAACTATTTTCAGGAAAAAATGTGTTACTCAGTGTTTTCTAACTTAATGTCACAAATGTATGGCCATGCAAACGATACTGTACTTGCAAATGATGTCCCGCAGCAGTGGTGTCTCTAGGGGTGGCAGCCGGGGCCTCTGAGCGCAGGGCTGCAGAGAAGAGCTGTAAGAGCTGTATGGTCACCGCGTCAGCAGCTCTGGTTCCATACAGCATGGGGGGCAGTGTCTGAGCCTACCCCTCACAAATCCATGCCAATTTCTTTATAAAGGGTAAAAATGAAGTTTTACACAGACACAAACACACACCCCCCGTACTGCTTAATCTCAATGAAAACGAATAAAGTATCTTTCCTGTAAGTCATATTCACAGATTTGTCTGTATGTCAGATCAATGACAACTCTTCAAGTCACTGATTTTGTTTTCTAATTGCAAGAAAAGCAGATTACACACCTGCAGTGTTGTGGAAACAATAAACAATAACAAATATAAATATCCCCATAAGGCAGCTATTGCCATATCTCTTTTACAGAAGGGTAAATTCAGACACAGCCTGTCCATGCCAAGATAGAAATTATTATTCAACAGGTAATAACCCATAGAAAAATCTTCCTATGTTGGTACGAAAACAGGCCTCAGTTTCTCCCCCAGGCACACTTTGTGCAGTGAATCCTGGGATTTGATTGTGAAAGAAAAAAGGGAAGACAAAGGAGTTACTTCCTTAGCGTCTCCCTTTAGACAGCAAGAAAAAGAAACTGCACTCCAAATAAATGTAAATATACTAATTTACAAATTTTTGCAAATTAAATAACATATTATTAAAGGTTCTCGGCCACACTGTGTGCAAATATAACAGCTTAGGATGCCAAAGAGAGAATCAGAGATTCAGGAAACTGGCAGAGACAAAAAAATCTTGAGATTATCTAAGTCTAAACTTAGATAAACTTAATAAGGTTTTTGCTACGAAACAATAATTACACAGCACTGTGTTTACCTATCAACTTTCATGCCAGGGATCTCCAAGCATCTTATTTACAAACTGTTAAATCACTGTTCCCATCACTGACACACAGCCACTTCTGTTACAGCGTAGAGGCTGCTTAAATGCACAGTGCAGAATATTTAAGACAGGTGTACAGACTGAATTGTAATCAATTGAAACAGTAGGGGAAATGCAGAACGGCAATTGAATCACCTGAGCTGGAAATTAATTAAGACTCTGGGGTGAAAACTCCAAGACTTCTAGAAAAGAACGCTGGATTTTTCATTATTATAAGTAAAAAGGCCCTCCTTTGAAATATTTAACTGCCATTCATGGTACATTTAGCAGGGCATTAGTTGCCGGGCACTTGTTCTGAGTAAACTTGGGGAAGGAAAAAGCCTAACAAAGATCAGATCATCTTCCAAGGTCCCTTCCAACCTGAGCTATTCTATGATTCTATGAAATCACCAGGACAGATTTTGCCATCTGTTTTAGAGCAGATCCTGTCATAAACACAGTGATTTTCCTGGCTTTATTTTATTGTTTGAAATTTTGAAAAATGTCAAAACTTCAAAGAAATGTTTTGATCACTGAAATATATCAGGTGTCTTTGCAGGCAGCTACTAGAAAAACCAAATTACGTATTTAAATTTAGACTGCTAATAGATTTTTTTTCAGGTTCACTCCCCTACCCTTGAGAGAAAGTGAAATTTGTCAAAAATATATTTTGCAGAATATTTTGATCATCTCTACTTTAGACCCGCTATGGACTTCCTATGACAAAAAGAGAGAACAGGGGAAAGTGAGCACCCTGGGGGATGTAAATAATGCACGTGTCGCTCTGCTGCCCTTTCGCAAGCTGTAGCAAGCAATACACCAATGAAGGCACAGGTGAGAAGAGAGGACACAGCTCCTGGGTTGAACCGCAATCATCAGACCACCCAAAGTGCGCAGGTGTGAGGTCATAGATCGAAGTTACACAAGGCAGTCTTGCACCCTTCCTTGCCCAAGGTGTTCCAAAACCTGTAGGCACAAAGGTGGTGCAAAGCCATCATTAATGTTTTACTTACTGGTTAGTGCCTTCCCCGTTGCTACTCCTGAAGATGTAACACTGATTTGGACCAATATTTTGTCACTAAGCTTTTCCCCCAGCTTTTTACCCCTGTGCATTCAGTTCAGCTGGAATTAAATGACCGTATCACAGCACAAGATGGGATAGAGAGCACCAGAAATGTTTGTTTCCTGAGACAGCAAAGCCAAAGAACACAATAAGAAAACCTGAGGTGGGATTTATCACAAGGTTTTTCTTTGTCCAGAGTTTTACGCTTCATCTTCCTCATTGCTTTTGTTTTAAGTATATATGGATTGTTGATCTGAATTGTTCTGGTAAAGCACTGCCTGCTCAAGAGGCTGCGATCGCAAACTCTCTGGGCACTGGCTTTTGTCACCATGATTGTAATTCATAGCAATACATAAACTTTTTCAAAATGCTGTGAACATAACTTCAGGGGGTTAATAACGCTGCTTTCCAGTCCTCTACCTCCTTCCATTGATAACTTATTCAAATTGTAATTGCTTGTAATGTGCACTCTATATCACATTACTACTTATGCTACATGTACTCCCTGGGGCCATCCGTCACCACTACACATCAGTAAAGTCCTTGTTCCTGCCCGATGGTGGCAGCCAGGGTACTGTTAACACATGGGGGTTTGTGCCAAACCTTAACTGACACCCTCCAACACTGATTTACTCTACCCTGCATTGATCATTTGGAATTTCTCTTATCCTCAAATGCAACTTAGTCCAATGCATACAAATCAGCTCTTCAGCAGGCGCTTCCAACAGACCTATATATGTTTCACATGGAAAACAGCACTGCTGTCACTTTTTTCTCCCCTGGAAAAAGCAGAGGCCAAGTTTCCTCTCATTTAAACAGCAGCTCCATCAGCTTTACTCTGTATTTCACAGATGTAAATCACAGCAGACTGCTTCCCTGGGAGCACAAACAGCAACATACTGTTGGAGGTAGTAGTTTAGTGTTCTTTCAGATCAGGAGGAAAAAGCACTACACAAAACTACTCCTTTACAGTAGTTGTAAGGTACCTAAAATTGAAAGGATAATATCACAGAGGCAGACAAAGCTGGGTAAGCTTCCCTGACCCACACTCCTACATAGTACATTTCAATACTTACTTGCTGCACATAGTTTTATCTTCGTCATTAATTTTATAGCATCCAAAGTTATGGTAGGTTGGTTCCTGAGATATATACGACTGTATGTACACTGAAGACTTTTCCAAAACCATTTCAAATGAGATAGCCTACACTAACATTAGGAAGAGGCTGTGTCCTGGGGTAAGAAAATCCAAGCCTGACTCAGACATGTGGCAGAAGACTGTGTGCAGTGTAAAGACACAGTAAATAAAATGGTGAGCCTTTTTGGGCACGGCCTCTTTCATCTCTGCTTTTGAGTCCCACACTTATCTCTGCAGAGGCTCTGTGATCTGACCTGCACCTTCCAGGCTTGGATGTCACAACAATATTTTGATACCTCTTAATTGCAACACTTCACCTCCTAAATTTCTAGTGCTGGCTCTTCTTTAGGAAAAGGATGACAAGGAATGATAACAAATACTGTAATTTAAAACTAACATGGTGCTTCAAAACACCTTGGTGTTTTGAAGTACCAAGATGCTTCACCAAGAAAACAATGTACTAACTATTCTTTTTATGTACAGATCTTCATAGCTGTGCATAGAGGTTCTTTGGAAGCAAAGTAATCCTCAGAGCATCCCAGAGTGCATGTATTAGTTCCACCTTACTGGCAAAAAAAAAGCAAAAAAACCAAGGGGGTGGTTGTGAGACACGCCCAAAGCTATATAAAAAGTAAAAGTGACAGATCTGGTACTATGATAATTCTGGAAAGTCCGGATCTAACATCTACACCCAAAAGACATCTTAGCTGTCTCTCAAACTGTGTGTGCGGCCTCACAAGTAGGGACAAAGCCACTAGAAACTGAGGACACATCTACCTGGTCACCAACAGGCACCTGTAAGGTGGCCCTGTCCGTGCTCTGAGCTGGCTAGATGTGAGCCAGTTCTGGCCAAGAAACAGTGTGGTCACCTTAATTCAGGTGCAGTGCTACACTAAAAAGCCAAATGCAACTCCTGAGCATCAAGTGTCAAGTCCTATTTGGTACCATCCTAAAACACGGAAGAAAATCCTCACATCTGGATGACTCAGATTACGAAGTCAGGTATGATTGCCTCCACCAGAACACATGGCTATGCCTTAGAAAAACTTAGTCCTGAAACACATTTACTGTCAAATCTGTTTGACTTCGGCAGATGTTTTTTCAGTGGTCCTGAGACACAAGCTCATCAAGTGGCTGGGATACATGCTGGGACAGAAAAGTTGTACCCTCTTTTCTGTGTCTCTTAATGACCTGCCTTTCTCCTCTTCCAACCCCTATTCGCTCTGTGGCTTTACAGTTTTTAGTTCAAGGATTGTCTCTTACTGAGCAGATGGATAGTACCTAGCTTAATACGTAAGCACTGCTGAAACATACATCATCACAATTTCCGTAGTTCAATATTGTACCACAACATCCCCCCTCCTCCAGTGACCTCTCACTGAAGTGGCACAACTGAGTGCTAGAGTGTTATATTTCTTGTAAGAAATACTATACTGGCTTTTGCTACAGATATTCTCAGTCCTCTGCACATGTACTGAACGAGCAGAGGTCCAAGCTACAAGGAAAATGCGGTGGGTCTCAGCCTAAGCACTGTATTATTTTTAGCTCATGGCTGATTAATTTAACGCATGTGAAATGAAGAGATAAGCATTTAATTGTTACTAGAAGTGGGGAAGCTGATCAGGGCCGAATTAGTAGAATCTGTGGCCTAATTTCATCATTGTTTTAATGTTCTAAAAACTCGGGGCCTGTGCTCCTGCCAAGATGAGGCAGACTGCTCTTCAGACTGCCTTCTGCAATGGATTTTACCACCTTCTCCCTCTCAAACTTGACAGTGCTTCCAAATGAAGGTGCTCAGCCCATCAGCTTGTAATTACTTCTGTGCTGCTATAAGATATTTTGCCCTTTAGTTTTTTCTGTTCAGGCCCTGCTTTTCATGCAAGACCAAATTTCAGGTTCCACATTAATCTGATCCTCACAGCTGTATGACTGACAGCAGCTCCTCCAAGTGCCCCAGAATATGCATACACACAAAGTACATGCTAGATACTGTATGCTATGTATTTATATGTTATCCTGTAGACGTATGTATTATCCTAGGGAAGTCTTCAGAATAATCAAGTTAAAAGACTTTGGAACAACTGAGACAAGGTGTAGGGTATGACACTCAGGTGTCCTAACAGAAATGAACCTAGACCTCCACTCCTCGAAAGAGATCTTGTTTTGCAGCCGGGCTCTAATATTGGCAGACATGCATAACTTTAGGGTAGATAGAATCAATTCCTTTCCCCCAGAAAACAAATATATTACGAACCCTTTCCCCCTGTCACTTAACTTTGGGAGGTCCAGTTCTGCATGAGGCCAAAGGGAGGAGATTTTCTTCATCTTGCATAAAAAACTTTTTAGAGATAACAAAAAGGGAAAGCAAGTGGACTGGGGAGAACAATCTTGTCTTTGTTTCCCTTCCCTACCTCCTGCTTGCACAAGAGAAAGCCTGTTTGGAAAGCATTTGTTTGCAGGGGTTTCATTCAGTAGGAGACCAAACATCTCAAACTCAAACTCTTTCTGACACCAGAGAAGTCCTGAGTACTTAGTTCCTCTTAGGATGAGGCCCTAGATATGAGAGAGTCTGAGTTATTATCTAGCAAGGAAAATAGTAACTGAAATTAGATCTCTTCCCCTCTCTAANCAAACTCTTTCTGACACCAGAGAAGTCCTGAGTACTTAGTTCCTCTTAGGATGAGAGAGTCTGAGTTATTATCTAGCCAGGAAAATAGTAACTGAAATTAGATCTCTTCCCCTCTCTACCCCCATCACTTAAGAGAAATCATTTATCTTTCTAGAAAGCATGAATTATACCAACTTCCACAGGCTGCTTCTCCAACAGAAGACTTAACCTTCCCAAGCAGGACTTCTTCAAAACAAGATTGCTTCCCCTTTGCGATTTACACTACCAGAGAGTCTGTTATTAGCCTGATATTTTATCTCTGACACTGTAAGAAATATCTCTGCCATAAACCTTGCTGCCCTTAGTAAAAGTGGAACTACTTGGCAAACCTAATAAAATGAGGAACAATGACAGCAGTTGCCAATGAATACTTAAGCACCGAATAAGCCAGCTGCCCGTGTGCGCACGCACACACACACACACAAACATTTCTTCTTCATGTGATAACCTACACCAGCAGAAAGGGTATTATAAGGACACTACTATTTTCCCTTTATGCCATACAAAGCAGTAGTGCACTGGCAGGGAGATGGATGAGGTGCTTTCACAGAGTCTTAACTCCTATGATTCACATGTCTCTTTACAAACTTAGTTTAGTATCTAGGTTACTTATTAAATGGTTCTGCTTTTTTTCTGGATTCTTACCAAAGAGAGCAAAAAGAGGAGATGGTGTCTAAGATTTTATCAACGCAACAAGACTTTCTGTCCTCTCTTTCATACCACCTCTACTTTGAAGAAAAGTTTTGAGTAATAAAATACAACAGTCAGAGTTGAAGAGTAATGAAAGGAAAATGGAAACTGAAACACTTAAGACTGCTCCAAGCACAGGAGCTGGTCAGGGAAATGCTCTTGTGCCACCAGTTCCTGAACTGGAGGAAGAGAAGGAGGGGAACACCTAAGCTATAGCAGCAGAGGAAACAGAAAGATACAGGCCTCACTAATTCAGCTGGAACATCACAAAGAGTTTGAACGGTGAGAGAAATTTTGAACCTTGCAAATTTACTGCAGCAATAACACTACCTTCAAGGGGTATTATTCAAAGTTCCCAAGAAAAATCACTCACTCTCCTCTTCACTGACTTCTGCTGCTAGTCCCCAGTATCAAAACTCTGAGGAATTCTGAAAATAGAGGATGCAATAGTCAACTCTCAAAGTTACTCAGCTGAAATCACTAGAGCTGCACAAATCTAAAAGCCACCATTTAGATCCAAGGAGAGAACGTTTTGTAGGGAGAATGTGCAGGTCTACTCTTCCGTATCTTGTAAAGTCTGCCTTGCAGGGCTCAAAAAGGGATATTTTGGGGCATGCAACATCTCTGCATTCAAGTTATTTTCCCAGTTGCTACGCCTGCAACACTTTGGCAATAAACTCCACTTGCTGTTAGGAAAGGTGTTTAATATTACAACTAGAAATTTGTTCCATTTTTGGAAACTGAAGTACAGTCAGACAATAAACACCTATAACTACTTGTATTCTCTTACAACACTTCTGTTATCTGAACAGCTGTGTGGCAGCACTCACACCCATGGGAACCTTTTTTCTTCAGACAGTAAATCAAGAATGCCTCTCTTCTCTGGATAGTAATTCAGAAGCATTTTTCACAACTCTGAACTCTCCTCCCTTCTCCCTGCAAAATCCCACTGTTGATCAATCTCATTAAGCATGTTGTTGTGCTAACTCCTCTGCTATATTTGGCCTCAACACATTCACATTACTCTAAAGCTTCACATGACCCAGTTTTGGTCTGCACCTTGAAAGATATACCAGGGCCTCCGTAGAGATCAACTTTGGAGTTCTGCAGCAACGTCTGTCACCATAGTACCTATTCATGTATTTACACAACTCATCTACAGGTGCTCATCCTTAATGATATGCCTTTGGCTGCTCATTTTTGCAGATTTCAGAGCAAAGAACTGATGTGGCTTCCTCAAGCTGGAACTTGCCTGTATTTAATAGGTCTACCCTCGCCTTCTCAGAGACCCAGAAAAAAAAGGAGAAAGTGAGCCATGCAGTGCCTGAGCCTCCCTGAAGTAATCACGGAGAAGGAGGCAAGGCCTTACAGTGAGAACACTTATCCTTTCCTGTTCATGGCAGGACTAAAATCCACCACTTCATTTGGCTGTCAGAAGGAAAGAGTAGTCAGTCATTGCCAGCCAAGGTAACCATATTCAAGTGATGGCCTGCATGAGAAAGTGTAAAGATCCCATTTTCAATTCCCTGATCTAGCCAGATCCTTCCATATAAGTCTACTGCCATAAAAGAATCAGACATTATTATAGTGACAAGGATGGTACATGCAAGAATTTTGAGACAGATAATTCCTCTATTGGCTCACAACCATAAACCTAAGCATAAGATTCATCAATACTTGCGGCTTTCCACCTTGTGACCTTCTGACCTTCCCTGCACTACCTGCTCCCTACTCCCTTCATCTGTCAAGAAGATTCTTCTTTGGTGTTAATTAGTGTTAGTCCCCTGAACTCCAAGAAAGTTGTCTTGATGTAGTCCACCACAGAGCATGGCCTCTGTGATTATGCAGTGAGGTCCCAGTCAGCTCCTGTCCCAAGGCCTGAGATTTATATGCCGCACAATCTCCTTTTGGCTTGGCATTATCTGCTCTGCCAGTGGTCTGAGTCATTCCCCTTAAGATGCAATGGCCCCGAGGTGGGACTGACAGGCTGTGATGAAGAGGGGCAGAAGAAGGGGATAGATGCTCCCTTTATTTTGTCATTGCATTTACCCAAGCGCTGCAAGGGAAATGTTACCAGGAAGCTGTTAAAGGGCAACTTTTTCTGGAGTCACCAATACATCTCCATGTGACATTTACTCTGCTAGGAATGATTTATCCCTTCGGAAGAAAAGGCCTGAGTCACAGCCCAGCAATAACAAGTAAATCACCTTCTGGAGGAAGATAATGGCTCTGCCCATCATAGGGCTTTTTTAAACCTATCAGACCAAACTCAACCCCATTCTTGACGAATAGTTAAATCTCATGTTTCAAGTACACATGGTATTAATGTCCCAAAATAGACAAGAATATCTGCAGTTTATACCCTCCTGTGCTACTAACTCCCTAAGGGACCTTATTCATCCTCCTCCCCTTGCAAGACAAGACACTAATTATTCCCTAAATCACACAGTGATTATGGGAACACAAATCAATACTGGCCAACAAATCTGACTCACAGATGGGAAGTTCCAGTGAGAGAGTAAGGAGTACTGGCCTCTCACTTTTCTACTGTTCCAACTCAAACATAATAGAAGAGCCAGGATGAGGAGAAAGGACTCATCTGTACTGAGAAACTTCCTAGTACAAAATCCTTCCTAGCACTAAAAAGCCTGACAGAAGAACAAAAAGTCCACAGAAAAATGGACTTTAATATAAAGAATATAAAAGCAACAGTGCTAATAAATAATATTCACCACTAGAATGGTCTTTCACACCTTTCCCTGTGTCTTATCAGGTTACAGCAATTTATGTTCTGCCCCAAACCACCTGCTGTTCACTATAAGATTATTCTCCAGCAATGTATTCTCATTATTTAGCCTAATCCACTTTGAAGTGATTTGAGCTCCAGTTTCTGCACACGTTTAACTTTGATCACTTACAAGTGGAATCCTCCAGACGTACACAACATCTATGCGAGTACAAGGAAAAGACACAGAAGAAACACAGGGTCACAGTTAAGCATGTACTGGTAAAGCTCTACAATGTGACCTAGACAGAATTACTGGAGGAAAGGGGAGAGAGATTTATACCTATTTACATTATCCTTGCTTCTAACCAGGAGCAATCTCCCCTTATTCTAAAACACTGAAATTTCCTACGAGATTTGCTTAAATAAAAGATAGAAAATGAGCCTTTGGCTGCAGCCACTTCAGCCTAGAAAATAATGACACACAGATAATGTCAGACTGGGTTAAAGGCAGAAGGGAAGTCCAGCAGCTGTACCTCCACAGGGGATCTCAGGCGACCAGAAAGTTTCTGGTATTACCCAGTGCTGCAAAGAGCAAGAGTCACACAACACCGGCAGAGTCTACAGTCAAATATTTTCACCCGCAGGGATGGCACTCAGGTGATCACATGCCAGCNTGGCTGATTTGGCCTAAACCTCGACATTGTTACAGGATTTTGATGTGATCAGAGCTTAAAGGTAGATCAGCCAAGGCTTGTGCATGCAGTGAGCAGGACCACAAGTGCTTTATACTCAGACCTAAGCCAATTACATTTTTAAGACGGAGAAAGTGAAAAGCAAGGACATAGGGCAGACTAGAAAAAAAGAGGTTTAAAGTTACCTGCCTTGCCTTTGCTGGGGGCTTTTTCTTCCCCCTGCCCCCCACTTTCAACATGCAGTTTCATAGTCTTCTGG
>RSEF01000005.1:42947400-43017712 GCA_003993805.1 Himantopus leucocephalus | reverse complement strand
AGCCAATTACATTTTTAAGACGGAGAAAGTGAAAAGCAAGGACTAGAGGCAGACTAGAAAAAAAGAGGTTTAAAGTTACCTGACTTGCCTTTGCTGGGGGCTTTTTCTTGCCCCTGCCCCCCACTTTCAACATGCAGTTTCATAGTCTTCTGGGTTGCAGCGCACTGGGCACAGTCCCAACTGGGTCCCTGGGAAAAAGTCTATCCTTCCAGTGCCTCTAATCTGGCTCTTTGCTTACTCTTGCCAGGATTCTCCCACAGCCATGTTGTGCCGCAAAGCCCCAGCCTACTGAAGTCGTCATCTTCTGCTAGTACACTCCGGAAGGTCCTCTCCCTCCACCACACGATCCAGGACCCCCAATGAAACACATTTTCCCTCATCCTGTAAGGTCTTGTCTGAGCTCATGCCTTGAAGGAAAGAATGATGTGGCATAGTAAGCAGTAAGAAAAATTCCATCTGCCACACAATCAGTAAAAGTTCTGCTTAAGGAAGAGTTACTGGATTTGGCCATGTATCGCGTGTCAATATGGACAGTACTCTCTTCCAGTAACAGCTGCAGACTAACTGCACTGGCCTGTGAAAAGCCATTCTTTCTCAGAAGTGGCCCAAGGACTGCTAAAAGGTCAAGAATTCAATGAAAGCACACCTTCTTACACTCAGCCAAAATGCATACCCTGCAGCCAGTCAGATCAAGTGTTCCTTGCCTGCTCTATGAGATCGGTCCATCTGCAAAAAAGACTTTCTACTGCAGGGGAGCAGTGCCTTGAGAAAGCACAAATAAGAACTGATAAAAGAAAGCCACTTCTCAATAAGTGAAACCATGCTGTCACTCTCTGGCATGAAACTTGGTAAGAAAAAAAAAGGAAAAATGGGAAGCATAAACAAATCCAAAAAAAGCCAGAAAAGAATATGCAAAATGGGCCATTTGCTTATCTCCAAGTGGAGGCATCACATCCTCCTGCTCAGTACTGGCTTTGGTACATAACCGGAGAGCTTTTATGGTCTTTTGGAAGACAATAACAAAAGTTAAGGGACTTTAGATCAACACAGAATAATGACTCTTTATTACAGGTCCTCAGTGCTGAAACACTCGTATTCCCCTCTTAAGGGTCTAAACACGACAGTATTTCTTCTGGGACATGCCTCTAGTTATTTTGACTGGAACAATCAGCTCCTTGAAGGACAATACAAGAAGTCCTTGCTCTTTCCTGATGAATATTTGTTCCAATATCACTAAATCGTTTAGAGGACACACAAAGGCAACTATGACCGATATCTCTGCAGCAGAAATATTCATTCCCTTTACTAATGTTGGATGACATGAGCCACAAAGTTTATTTTGGTATATAATTTCACTCAGTCAATGAGGTGGTATTCAGATTTTCATTCCCTTCTAAACTGGAAGGCTGTAAGGATTAGTATTTTTTGATAATAAATACTGCTGATGCTCCACCACTATTACAGAGCTGTTTGGGAAGCTGTTCTGTGATGTTTGCAACCTGAGCAGATGCTGGCACTATTGGGGGTCTCAGAACAAGCCCACTGCTCATAGTGCTCTTTTTCCATCATTGTTCATGTGAACATTTGAGGGCTTCTTTGTACTGATCCACCAAACTTTTCTCTCTTCTCCTTCTATCCCAAGCCCTTGGATGCTCCACAAATCCAATGTCCAGACTGTTTGCTCCATTGCACAGAAATGCCATCATGCTGAGAGTCATTTGGCAACACCTGCCAGTGATGACTGTGTTTTATAACAGTCCATTAGCGCAAGGTTCTTAATGAAAATGAAAGCTGGTAATGAAGCCAAAAGGCAGCAGCAGCCTCCAGTCTGGGGAGGGTAATTAAGCTAGAAGAGATGGGGAGCCTGAAGAACAAAATTAACACACGGATAAAGAAAAAAGAGACCTGGTAGTGCATTAGCACTAATGTAGTTATGGCAAACCATCCAGTTTCCTTTATGAAAACATTTTGTTTGCATTTGCTGGACTATTTTTACATTGCTAGCTGATACAACAGATTATTGTTCCCTCAGAAATACAGACACCAACCAGAGCAATCACAAAGGATTTCAATGTGGAGCAGATAAAGATCCTCTGGAAAATGAAGGATATCTGTATGTCTGTATTATGGTACATTAGAGCTTTGAAGAAGGGAAAAGACTTAAGTTATCCTCCTCTAAGTCGCCATCTCATGTCCACTGGGTGAGGAAGAAAGGGGCTGGCTCCCAAGAATAGGAACTCCATTTAGTTTATTTTCAATACAATTGTAAAAACTCAGTGGCTCACATTTTTTCACTTGGTAAAGTACTCTATAAGCTGATGCTATAGTTCTCATTGTTAAAATATTCCCTCTTGATACTGGACCTAAAACACCTTTGTACAATTGATTGGCACCCCTTCTGGGTAATTCCTCTGAGACAACACCAAGATAATTCTTTTTTCTTCCGTGCATCTATGCTCTCTATGTGCTTGGAGATGGCTTTCGTTTCATATCTTGCCACTTTCTCAGCACGAAGTTTAGGTATACATACTAGGTCTTTCACTGTTCCCTCATAATCAAGCCATGCATGATCTTAATCATCAAGCCCTTTCAAAATTCTTACAGATTGTTTGACATATCTCCACCCTACAGTATTTAAGGCCCTTAACAGTTTAGTCTAGGTGCAGCTTATCAGATCTCTTTACAGATGAATTATCCACCTACTGCTTTATGAAAGATGTCATGGCACTTATGCAACATTTATGCTGTTTTCTATCCACACTGATGATTGCAATTCTTCCCATTCTAGTCAAATCTACACATTTCATTAATATGTCATTTCTTCCCCTCTTTGTGATCACTGAGAAAAGCGCTAGACAGAAATGACAGTAACTTCCAATTTGTCTAGCCTTCACAGTTCATGAAAATGCTGTTGCATTTTGTATTGCTAATTTATTTTAGAAAACTCTTCAAGTTAAAGCCAAATTTTAATTGTTTTTTCCAAGTAAGATTATATAGGGCTTTTTGTGAAATAACATGTTGAAGTCTAGATATATCACAACCACTGTCTTCCTTTCATCCATTAATTTTGTAACTCAGTCCAAAAGTAATCAAATGTCTTCTATGAGTTTTGTTTACTAAATGCCGCTGATGATTGCTTATGGTTCTGTTACTCTGTATAGTTACAGATTCATTATTCTTAATATTGCTTCCATTATTTTATTAGAGGCTGATAAGGCTTTTAAGAAACAGTTTGAAAGTTAATTCATGGAATGGTTTGGGGAAGGACTAGAATTTAGCTCTACACAGCATCTAACTGTTGAAAAGCTGCCATAGCTTTTTATTCTCTGAAGCATAATATACAGGACCAGAAGAAACAAGAGCAGCCAAGGACTAGAGGTTATTTTATGATGGTTATATTATTGATAATATAGTTGAGACATACACACAATGCACCATAACTATTAGGCAAATCCAAAAAGGTTTGACAGCCTCACAGAACAAAAGATTGATGATCCCACTGCCTGTGGGTTTGGCTAATTTTTACATATTTCATCATCCTATACAGCACAAAGATATCTTGTGGACTTCAGGGTCTCACGCACTAGAAATTATAATAGGAAAGGTGTGCTTAAAGCTCTTTCTTTGAAGTAGTACCAGCAAGGTAGGCAGAAAGGGTTAGAAAGGGGGCAATATAAACCCCCAGAGCATTGCAATAGAACAAGAGGAACTGGCACTTTCCCTCCCAGAGCAGCCCACCGTGCCAATGCTTGACAGCAAGGGGTACAATGAATGGATAAAAAAGGAGACTCTGACTCTCCCTGCCCCATCCCCACTGTGCCAACTGCCCCTAGACCCTTCTGTTTTGCCCCTGTTGAAAATTCATATTAACATTTCTAAACATTTCCAGCAGTGGCAGCAGTAATAACACCAGCAGAGAGCTCTGTCGGCTGCCTGCTTTGGCTCAGACATTGTACCCTGGAAAGACTGGAGACCTACAATCAAACTTCTTTATGAGTGGATTGAATAACTGGCTCTATTTACAGCTGTTTATGCGACATCCCAGAAGCCGCCAGGTAAACACCTGAACCTAGGCAATCACTGGCCTGTAACTAGAGCCTTGCCATGTAATAAATACGCAGCTCAGTAAAAAGACAGGTAATCTTGTAATAAGAGACTCTCTAATCAGTCTTGTTCTTCCAGTGTTTTCCCCTTTCTCTAAAGCACTCTGTTAACAAAGTGAAGCCTCCATGTGCAACGAAAGTTAATCTCCCCATTTCTTGGCAAATCAGTGTCTCAAATGCAGTAGGGACTTTTTAATTAATATTATTTGCCTGTGAAAGACTAAGAAAATGCAACAGAAGCAAATTCTACGTTGTCTAAGAATAATATCATTGATCATTGCTTAGGCCCATTTCTAAATATGGCTTTGACATGACTTGCTGTACCTAGCGTGTTCACCTGAAAGCACACTCAACTCAGTAGCTCTGTGCTGCTCTGCTCAGGAATTTGGAGCCCCTGGGCTTGTTCCTGGCACTAGTAGTTCACCCTGGCTTTATGGAAAATCAGGTAATCTCTGTCCTTCACTGTCTTCTTCTGTTAAGTAGGAAATACTTAGTGCTCTGAGTGACTACACAGTACCTCCTGTTCACAGCTCAACCAGTGTGTCTTGTTTCTAGCTCTGCTGTCCCACCAAAGTCTACTTGCTGAAGGTTCAGAGTGATATGCACTAACCCAACTCTGAGTCCCAGCAGCAGGATGGAATCAATGCCCTAGCTCAGGGTGCCAGAGGGACCCAGAGCTGCATTATCGGGCACGGCAAGTCAAAATCAAGGTTTGTGTGGTGGAGCTGTGGAGCGAGACAAAACAGCTGTACTACAGCTCCATATCTAGTCACTCAGGCAGGGTAACACAAGGAGACACTTAAAAATGTGTTTGGCATAGATATTTGAGATGGAAACATACTGAGGATTATTCTGATAAAAATATACTTGGAACAGAATAGATTTTTGAATCACAGCTATCCATCAATACAAACAAGGTAAAACAAGCTGACATACTAAGAATAAAATCAGAATAAAAAATATAACAGAAATAATGATCACCAGATGGAAAGAGAACAGAGGCTTAGGTAATCATTATGGAACAGCAGTATCAGGATATTGAAACTCTTATGGAAAATTGTTATTTATAACTTCTGCAAGTTCATATTCTACATGGCCAAAGCTCTGGGAACTCTCTGCTCCTGTCCCCAAGGTGCCCCATCAGCCAAACACACTCTAATCAAAGCCAACAAATCCGCATTATAAGAGGAAAAGATTAATGTTAACTGAATTATGTGAAGGGGTAAGGAACAAATATCAGAGAGCACAAAAAAGTATACAGGAATGCCCATGCAATAACTCCATCCAAATTCTTTGTGTGGACTCAACAGGGCACAATCTCCCCATTTCCACTTACAACTCATATTACTGATGCCTGACTCTTAAATGACAGAAGGGGAAAAATACGCCAACCTAGAACCGGAGTAAAATGAGTGAAGTCAGGATGTGCCTGATACTTATCACAAATGCAATGACAACATTAACTGTCCCTTTCTTGGTACATGTAACATAGAGGGTAAAGACCACACAGCCATAGTCACTGTTGTGTCTGTGTTCCCCTAAGGACAGGGCTGAAAGGCTTGAGTGAATGGGGACAGCACATACAGCGGGAAAAAACAAAGTGAGAGCAGTAGCAAGGGCAGCACAAGAAAAGTTTCTGTCCTGGTCACTTCTCTGAAGAGGATGTCACAACGGGGCAGAATAGGTTAGGTGCCTGTCAGTCGCTGCTGCCATGGCTGCTGCCTGGTGAGCAGCCAGCAATGACTCCCAGAAGCTGGAAGCCATGCAGTGGAGAGCAGGCAGCGGGTTCAGAGGCAACACAACCCCAAGGTGGAAAGCCAGCACACCAAAAGGTAACTTACCGGTCTCTGGCTTCAGCTACCTTGTGTAGCAATAGAGAACATCCTTCCAGTCTGTTCCTTTGACTAGTTCAAGCTGCAACTAATTACTCTCGGGGACAGACATTTAAAGAGGGCCTATAGTGATAGGACAGTGGGTAACAGTTTTAAACTAAAGGAGGGTAGATTCAGATTAGATATAAGGAAGAAATTTTTTACAATGAGGGTGGTGAAACACCGGCACAGGTTGCCAAGAGAGGTGGTAGATGCCCCATCCCTGGAAACATTCAAGGTCAGGCTGGACAGGGCTCTGAGCAACCTGATCTAGTTGAAGATGTCCCTGCTCATTGCAGGGGGGTTGGACTAGATGACCTTTAAAGGTCCCTTCCGACCCAAACTATTCTATGATTCTATGAAAAATAAACTGCCCTCAGGGTAAAAGCTCAATTTCACTTGAAAGCAGGGCTGCTATATCTTACTGAGAAACACCCGAGCCTCTCCAGCCATACTGAGGTGAGCATGGACCCTGCGTGCCACCACTCCCATCACACACAGACTCAGCAGAGCACCTGATGGAGCTTTTGCCCCTTTCCCGTCATCCCTCTCCTGTTTCCCGGCACTATTTGCTTTCTCAGCACCAAAGCACAACTTCTCTCAGGGTTTTCAGGCAGTGCTGCGCTGCAAACACAAGTGGTGCCACAGTCAGAGGAGGTGAAGAACAGGGCTAAAAGTGAACTTTGGGCTGCAGCCCAAAGTCTAGGCTCCTGTCAGCGGTGACATCTGCTAGGCCGTGTACGGGCACAAGCCAGTCTCCAGGCTGGTTTGTAAATAAGGTGCGGCATGGCCCAGCCTGCAAGCTGTATTGCTCCTCCAGAGTCTGGGATACATGGTCTGCCAGTCCCATGGGAAAGTTCCTTTTCTCATCCCAAAAAGGGGCTGAGGCCCCATTTCTACCAGCATTGTGTCTGCCCCACTCATTACACAGAGAGGCAGATAACAGAGGGACAGAAATAACCCACCACTAACCACATCTGACAAAATGTGGTTGGACGTGTGACCACAGCATGGGGCATAAGAAGAATACTCTATCCTCTTCTTTTGTATTTACTACCCAAAAAACCTAGCACACTTACGGAGTAATTAATTTAGTTTCATGCAACATAAGACAGGAAAGTTATCACTGCTTCTATTTCACACATGGACAAGCTGAGGTTCACTGTGGGCAATCAGAACAGCCTGAAGCAAAATCAGAGCAACCAAGAACTGAACTGAGGACTCTAAATCTTGTGCCTTAACATTACCTTTCCTTTCTCAGCATGACCTCCTCCCAAGCTGAGATGCTACTTTTCCATATTCAAGGGTATTACTTTCCTCCCTAGAGAGACCTGAAGGCTGAGCTGGCTTCTCTCTTCTCTCTCTTTGCTTAGAGGAAAAAAAAAAAAAATCCACAAACACACTCCAAAGGCAGTCTTATTTAATCCCAATGTGATTCTCACTGCTCCTTCTTAATCCTTTCACCTGTGAGATAATTGCTAGCATTCTGGGAAGAACTCAATACTAATCATAGACTTGCATAAAAAGAGACAAAGAACCAGATAAAACAAACTAAAGGAAATCACAAGGCCTGAATTAACCATGCACATACACATCCATTCAAGACACCCTGCTGAACTCACCTCTTTCACAACAGATTAAAGGTACACTAATGGGCCTGGAGGAGAAGGCCATGGAAAGCCATGTCAGTAAATGAAGGCTTTAGTCTCCTGTGTGCACTGTGGAATGAGATGCCACAAAAACCAAAGAACCAAAATAAGTTACCAATAGTAATACCTAGCTGCCTAATATTGAGAAAACAGTAACGTGTAGGGGTATCTTCCCACCTCATTCTGTCCAGAAGGCCGGTGTTCATGGCAGATTCTTCTCCCACCACTTTATCTGGGACACTCCTCCCAGATAAGAGTATGTATGTTTCTACTACCATTTTGATTCATTCCATTTGCCCCTTCTTTCCACTGCTGATGCCGTACATCCACTCTTCTTCCTCATAACTGAAAAAAAGATTTCCACTCCTTGACTATTTAAGTACCCTTTCTTTTCCATTTGTCCTTAAAATTCATGCCTTCACAGAGAAACCCACATTGTCTCCGTGCACTCATATGTACTTTCCCAGCAAACTCCTTACACAGTACACTCAGGGCACCTCTGCATTGTGGGTTTTTTCATTCTGTAGATTTTTGTCACAGAGAATATGTGTTGTTCCCTTTGTAAAATATGATTGCTATTTCTACGGTCATGTACATGTTTATCAATAGATAAATACAGTTTTAATCTTCTTAGAGAATTGCTCTAGCAAGTGGAATCTAATTGGGAGAGTCCTTGGTAGAACAACCAAGTTATTTGGTGGTTTATAAGATAGATTGCAGTGGTGCCTACAGAAACAGGAACGGACAAGAGAACTCTGGCATTTATTGCCTGTTCTCCTCCAGCTCTCTCCATCTCTCTGTGCTTCTGCTTATTCAACTGTAAAACAAGGAAAACAAATAATTAACCTTCTTACTGAACGGATGTGAAGCTGAATGATAATGCTTTGTACTCATTGCATATTGTTTTCAGGACACACTGTAAGCGTCAATGCAGCAGCCTCCTTGGGCAGTGGTGAAGGGCTTTTGTCCCCACTCCACTGCTGCAGAGGCACAAAGGCCCCGACAATTCACACAGAAAGCCAGTCGCGGGGCGAAGAACACACCTCTCACATCTGAGGCCTCTCCATTAAGTACAATGCTATTTAGGAATGTACTCCAAGCATTTATAAGACACTTACCAGGACAGGAGGTTGGTGGGATGTCAATGTGCTACATGCGCACTGCTGATGAAAAACAATCAGCACCCAAAAAAAGTATTTTTCAGGGGAATCACAGACAGATAGGGCTGGAAATAGCACAGGGGAGAAAAGCAACCACTCATAAGAGCAGAGGCCATAATTCAGTACCTCTTAAAATGAACTGCTGAGAAATGCCCAACCGGAAATCCCAGGAAATAGAGCTGTAACGAGCTCAAGACCGGAAAGAAGGGAATCAGTGTCTATCCACTGAGCACATCAATAGGAAAACTTGTAAAGAGGTTTCAAGCTCCCCAATCAGTCAGATGGGAGAAGATTCAGAGAGAAAGTGATTCCTGAAATAAATTTCTTTTTGGTTATTTTTGGAAAAGGAGACAAAACGGAGGGAGGTTGGTACATTGGAAAGCCGACAAAAATCATTATTCTCTATAAATTGCTTTGACATTGTATAGGCAGTGACCTTCACAGCACCACCAGTTTAATGGCATTTACTCCAGCAGTAGCTGATTTCACTATTAAACAGGGATGCATAGCACAAGATTACACAACTAAATCACTCTTGTAAATATTTAATATCATTGCCTTTCTTTTTTTCGCTTTTAACAAATCACTATCAAAGGCACACCACACAGTAGAAAACATTTATTTATTCCATCCTGGAAAAAGCTTAGTGCTCATGCATTTTATCTATCTAGTTCTCCAAATGACTTTGACACTTGAAAGCCCTTGTGATCAAAACAGTCTGAAGGAAGGCAATTTTGCAACCATTTAAGAACTGATTTCATGCACTGATCAACATTTACCAAACTTGCCTGATGGAATAGCACAAAGTTTAACCCAGCAGATTGATAGCAAACACCTGAAGGAGAAAATTAGTACGAAAACTACACTGGTTTAAACAGAAGCACCTTAGAAGACAAAAAGAAGAAAAATCAGAGACTATCTCTCCACTCTTCCCTTCCCCCCCACCAAAGAAAAAGAAAAAAAATCGGTATTTGGGAAGTCAAAGGGAACTGGCACTAACATAAAAAAGTCATACTTCTGGCTGACAATACAATAAGCGCATCCACCACATAATACGTTCATTCCATTATGGACATACAGTGCAGCACAGCAGGAAATGAAGTGTCCACAGATTTCTCTTCAAATACATCTGTTTTAAAGATGGAGTCAATAGATAGAACAAATAAAGTACAAGAATGTAGCAAAGAAAAATTACTAATGATGTCTCTAGTATCATATCTAGTAATATAAAATTGACTGAAAAATTGAAATGCTAAGCCTGGAATTGAGTACCTTAAGTACAGCAAGTCATTTTTAAAGAGAGCCTTACGATCTGTACAGTCTGATTTTTCCAACTTTAGGAAAAGAATTTTTCCACAGTCTGGCATAAATGGTCTGTCACGTTGTGGCAAAAATGATATTCTGTTCAAACTGCAGATGATCAATGCCAGAAAGTGTTCTTTATGACAGCATTCCAGCTGACAAATAAAAGTTATGCGTCTTTTCAGCAATTTAGCAACAGAGGAAAGATAAATCAACGGATATTTATGAACTGAACAAATTCTGGGGAAAAAAATAATTTGGTAAACTGAGGGATAAAAAAACAGATGTCGAGAGCAGCTTGCCCCACATGCCTACAGACTTCATTGAGACTGTCTGTGGAGTAAGACCATCCAAAATAAATATGCATGGTTGAAAACAGTCAGATAAATGTAGTATTTGGATGACGGAGCTGGCCAGTCCTCCAAGGCACTGGTGCCTGAAACGTGCGCGCCCTTCGTCAGAGCTGGGAAATGCAAATGCACGGCGATGCTAGGTGCTGCCCTGGGTTTTATAAAAGCTTGCAACGTCTTTAATGCAGAGCTAAGCGAGAGCCTGTAATCCCTGCGCTGCGATGCAGCAATGCGCTCTCCCCTCGCAGGACAAGCCAACAGCTATGCAAGATCCTTTTATCAACATTCACAGGGCTGGAAAATAACTGTTCACAGTTTGATTCCCAACATTACCGAGTGAACCAAGAATTGCTCAGAGAGCTGGCAGCTGAATACACATGTAAAAGACAAAGGTTCTTCAGTGATATTTATTCTAGCCAAGTTTTAATATTTCAAGGCTTATAGCAACTAACTCTTTACATAATCAAATGTAATTGTCTGATCCCAGCTGGTGATCAGCGCATTCATCATCAACCTGGTCATTATTAATATACCAGTAATTAGGGGGAATAAAGGTGTGTGCTTTATAACGCTGGCTTAATACAACTCCACCGTACCTAATAAGACCACAGCTCCTTTTAAAATACAATTATTTTAACATTCAAATTATACATTTTTCTTACCACCACTAACAAGTAACAATCACAGAGCCATATGATTTTAGAACAAATACTGAAATGTTTTTTTAGAGTCTTCAGTAAAAAGAATTTGCTCAATTAAAAGGAACTGTGTTTTGCTTTAGAGATAATCTGACCCATAAGCAGTTCCCCAATCAAACTGTGATTTGAGAGAAAAGCTCAATTAAAATGCATGCAATTGACAGAATCAAATCATAAACACTTACCTACATATACTACATACATTCTTCTTGCTCTACTGTAGGAGAGAAAGCGATATCTCAGGCACCACGGTGTGGTACTGCTTGGCAAATGCTACTGACTTTTTTAATGGTGACAACTGTGTACACAAATTCTCAAAGTACCAGTTCTGTTTAAAGCCTTTCCCCACAAAGCAGCGCTGGTAAAGGACAGTTTCTATTAAATGCTTTGCAGTCTTTTACTTTAACAAGAGGAGAACTAAGGCCATCATTTAGTAAGTATCCCTGAGGTTAGTGTTGGAACAGCCTCAGAGCCAGATTCTTCCCTGCACTATTTCTTTTACATTAGTGCATTTCCTTTGCTTTGATATCAGTTGTATCACAACAAAATCCTTGCAGTGCAGTGAAGCATATGGCTCTTAATATCACTACATCAAACCTCTTGGTATATAAAGCATATCTAGTACGAGATCAACATCTCGCAGAAAATCCTGCTAAAACAGAATTTGGGGACTTTATCCTTGCAGGTACACAACACATTCCCAGGTGCAAAACACCTTTAATTTCTACGGGCTTCACCAGCTGTTTAGGGAACACAGTACTTTAAGCACAGCAACTTGCCGGATAAGTCGTCTGTAACATAAATTTCAAACCAAAATGTCTTTGAAAACAAATGAATATGCTACAGCCTGTGAGTGCTGGATTCACATCTGATTCCTTGCTCTCTTTAGTGGTATTTTCTACTACCTTCCCTTCCTTCATAGATCAGTACTGATCTCTGTTTGGATACATGCACTCAGAACTACCAAGGCTCTTGAAACAAATGTGGAAATGAAAGCCAGCATGAGAAGGAGCTCTAGCTCCATGAAAGAGGTGAGTATGGCCAAATAAATGAAAGGGGGTGGGTGTCAGAGGAAGATCAGCACCTAGCAATGGTGCTAGCCAGAATCAGAAATCAGAAACCAGAACCAAAAACCAGAATACTGATGTGGGGAAAATCACACACAGTTAGACATGACTTAATAACTGACACAGACAATACTGGGTAAGTTATATCAGACAACTGGAGATAGCATAACCTTCTTCACAGCGGTAGTTTACAACCAGTTGTATGGCATCTTATTCACTAATCTCTAGTCAAAATATTTACTATCTGGTAAAGCACTGCAAATAAGTGCTGTTTCTAAGCGCTTACTCTCAATGCCTAAGATCCAGCTTACACAGCACATATTTTCTAAATGGTTCAATACTGTAATGTTATCATTCTCGTCCACAAAAGGCCACAATGAGCCTTAAAACAGGAAACTCCCCAATTTTACTGGGTCTCATATTTTTGCAGGGCTGATGTGTGTGACAGGGGTCTATTTCAGTTCCTGATGGCATTATCACCACTTTGCTGCATTACCATAAAGCCCAGGAAATAAGCTATTACCCACCATCACTCCTCCCAAACGTTATCACAGAGAATCATGCATTCACAAAACAGCATTAACTGTGAGAATTAGAGTCCATTTAAACTGCAGCTGTTCCTTCATTCCTAAATAGGTTCTGAGATCAAAACTTCTCCCTGACTGGTCTCATTACCAAATGTCCCTTTCAACTGGAAGAAGAAAAAGATCACTTTAAAAAAATTGTATGTTTTACAGATAACGCTCCTTCCCGGTATTATGACAACCAGGTAAGTAACATTAAAATGAAGACTTTTTCAAAAATACAGTGGACATTTTAGCTTTCAGAATTGTGAGTTGAAATTTTACGTTCAAATCATGTCTGGCAACAGAAATGAACCTGTAATTTTGATTTTCTATTTCTAGTTTATCTCATTTTCAGAATCTCAAGCTTCAATTACTTAAGGGAAAGACGTTCTGTTTATTTAGAACGATAATACTAACTCTGCAGTAAGGGCTTCCTTTGAAATACAAAACCTAAATCCTGGATCTAATATACATGCTGATGTTCCTTTCAGCTCTAAACCCATGCCCTAGAAAAACCCACAACCCTATATTCTGCTATTATCAAAGAAAACATTGCTTATTATGTTCCATTTCCCTCTCTGCTTCTTTGCCTCTTTGTTACTGTCCGTTGGAAGGACTCCAATCTGCAGGGAAAAAACACACTCAAATCTAAACTGAAAAACCTAAATGCCAGGAAAAGGCACAATGTCTCTTTAAGAGTCAACAGTAAATTAACTTGCCCATAAGAGTGCAATAATTAGCAGTTAGTAGCTTATTAAAAGGATGGCAAAGGCCAAGCTGCCATCTGGGATCTCCAGTTTCTTGTGATTGTTATTATGTCAAGATGTGCAACTTGCATTAGCTTTCATGTCACTGTGCTTGCCCTTACTTTACATGTAAATTTTAATGAAAGATACAGCACTTTAAAAATCAGATGTCCATCAAAAGTGCTATTAGTCTTCCTTTTACAAAGCATATGGCCTGTTTTGCTGCCTCTGCATCTCTACACACCACTGAATGCCTCAAATGAAGAAAACAGAGGAAGGAAAAAAAAAGCCTTTCAATGATATCAATTAAATATTCTCTTTGGGCAGAGTGAAACCTGAGCCTCATTGAAAACAGAAGACTACAATACAGCCTAAGAAGACAATATTTTAGCTCCTGTTTACACACAACATGACCACAACACCTTTAACTCTCACAGGAATCATTCTTCTTAATAAAAATGAAAGCCAATGAAGAATCAGCTGTTTATTCACACGTTAGAAAGACACAGTTTTAAAATATAGCAGAAAGCAAGCATGTAAGAAAAAATAAATTACCTATAAAACACAAAATACTTAAAATGTTATTAAATATTTTACGCATACATGTTTTTTGTAAACACACATGCTCCTATGCACAGACAAAAAATAATTTACCAGAAACGTCCTATTAATTGTCTCATTTGTCTGGCTTCATAAATATATTATGAAGAGGTGTAAAAAGATGAATGTTTATAAATCTATTCCTTTGCATTAGCTGCTATTCAACATTTCAGTAACTTCATTCACCAAATTTCAGAAAATGTTATCACCCCTGGAATACAAAGAAATAGGATGAATGCCTTACAGAAATGTCCCCCAATACCTTACATTTGGAATTCATCAACTACCAATCATCTCTAATTAGACTTACAAGAATTACATTAAAATATTTGTTTCTTCCTTAAATAAAATATGAAACCAGGACTAAAAATTTGCTTAAAAAATTTTTTTCCAGAAGAACGACATCTACATTCAAGGGACCTTGATTCTATCAAAGAGGCTTTACGGATTGCGTATTTGCTAACCATAAAATAAAATGCTTTAATTTTAAGCTGTCATTAAGAGGAAAGGAAAAACTGAAAGTCACCATCCTTATAATAATGCAGGAAAACAAACCCAATACCACACATATTTTAAAAGCATTAAGGAAAGGACTGTAAGTGTAGAAACCAAAAGCATGCAATATTCACATTTTAAACCCAAATATTAAGATATTTTACAGGGCAAAGCAGAGCTTAGAAACCACTGCCAAGGCTGACAAGATGAATGTAGTGTTGTTTTTCCCCTTGTATAATTAGATATTTACAGAGCACAAATGATTTAATTTGTTACTGATGTTTCACTTCAACATTTGCATAAACTCTTGGCCACTCAGATGGACTTATTCACATCGCTCTGAAATCCTAATGGTATTACTGGTGAAGAAGAATACAAAATTATTTTCCAGATCAGTAAGGTCCAGTCATTTCCTTCTATCTGAGTCCACAAATGCTATTTCCTTTTTTCTGTGCCATTACCTCCTGGTCAATATTATTGAACAATTGAAAGAAATAACAACCTCACCCTGCTCACTGAGAGCAATACTGAACATCACAAGCCTTAAAAGACCTACTTGGGTTAAGGGCAGTTAGGACCAAGGGAGATAATCTGATTTTGCAATGCTGAAAACTACACGGGGAATTTGCCAGTTGCCTTTGGTCTACACAACGTGCATTAAAAAATGTCCCACCTATGAAATACATGAGTACTTTCTCATTTCTCTCTGAGAACGGAGAAAAAACCTGCTTCATGGTGAAAATGAGTGTGCAGCTGTGCAGTTTTGCATCCCAAGCACAGGTCCTGATGGAGGGAAGGAGCCCAGTGCCTCAGAGGAGAAGCAGCAGTCTGCAGACTGCACAGGTGCTATGGAGGTGTCCTGTGCACACCCAAAAACCAGCCACACCTCACTGTCGTTCTCTGTGTCAGAGGGGACGTTTGGGACTTTTCAGTTCTTGGGGTGAATCTTAGCCCACCAAATTCAATGTGAATTTTGCTGTTGCCTTGAAGAAGACACAGGACTTCATTCACCAAAAATAGCAGAGTCCCACCAGGAATACAGCCAATTTGCTCTGCAGGCACAAACCTCAACAGAAGCCAGATCCAAACCAAGAGTGATGATAAAAAAAACCCACTACATATATAAAAGAATGGTGAAAGGTAGCAAAAAGGCAAATTATCATTTCCTTAAGAAAGGCTGTCAAGAGAACAAATGATATGGAAGAACGTGACTACACATTAACTCCAGTTCAATAGCAAATTAGAGTTGGATATTTATGATCTCCTTTGGTATCATTTACTTGTGGGGGAGTGTTAGGGAAATAAACTCAATATATAATTGTTCCTTAATTGTCAATTTCTCTCCAGAAGAGAAGTCATATTCAGCAATTCATGCCAAACTAAATAAAAGTCCACCCTGCTCAACATAGGTGTACCTCATCTCTGCGACCAGTTCCATATGCCTAATAAAAACACAAACAATGCATATATATTCAGTTCAGGTTAAAATGCAAGTGGTACCCAGGTGCTTTTCCATATCCCAACTACTCCAGCCATCAGCCATTACCCCAGAACACCTCCACTTCATCTTCTTCAGCTTTCCAGGAACTTATAAAAAATAAAATAAAATCTCCTGAACTTTTTAAAAAGGATAGATGCAGAAGCAGCCTATTTACTACAGTGGAAGCAACTCATGAAAGACTTGTTTCAAATGACGAATGCAAGGTCACAGACTGCCGTACATTGTGAAGAGGTTTTATGAAATCAAATACATCATATCCTTTGGCTACATACATGGCATGAGACAGAGTGGCTGCCAATTTTTACTAAAAACTACAAGAACGCCAAAAAATATGAACCTTCCACGTACAATCACTAAGGCATCTGGTACCACCTTCTCTGTGAGCTGAAGGCCATGTGTGGGTTCAGAATTACACCGCTTGAGCCCTCTGAAGGTAATACCATTTTTCATACAGAGTGATGGTTCTCTGATGAAGTCACTTGCTATAACTAGAGCTAAAAAATACACATAGCTGGGAAGTGAAACAATATTTTCAGTCAATGACACAATAAATTAAGTTTCAGTGCATATGAATTAATTGTGGACTATATATTATAATGCTCATTCCTACAGGCTCAACTGGTAGTTTTGCTTCGGAAAAGACTTTCAGTATAGTCCTGCACAGACTGGCCTGAAGCACAAATGCCACCTGAGAAAAGAAAGGAGCAACATGAGCTAACATCACACCCTACAAGACTCGCCCTGATCTACGCTGACCCTTAAATCACACTAAGCCATACATCAGCCAACTCAATTATTGGCAGCTGTGTTGAGACACAGTAACATTTTGTACAGTGTGCTTAGAACTTTAGGTTCTCACACTTTTTACAGTGTATATATGTGACTATTATGTTCTGATGTTCACCTCTTGCGAAGAAGATACCTTAGAGTACAGTTTATGTATTATCATTCACTGCCCAACTTTGGCTAAAATAGAAAAGCTATGAAATTAACTACTGGAATAGTTACCTCAGCCTCAAGACAGAACAAATAATATTGATTACATGATCCACCCCATCACAGAGAATCCAACAATACCAACTTGTTAGAAGGCGGCAGGGCAGCAGAGAGAAGAATCACACAAAGAGAAAGTGTTTAATATGCCATTGGGCTCCCTAGAATTCAGGTATTACAGGAGCGGTCACTGGGCAGAGACTGCTTGTGCCTCAAAGAAAACTTATTATGAACAAATCCTCTGAGCTCTCCTATCCTCCCAAATTCATAGTAGTGCAATTAATCATTTTGCCCCCCAATGTCTTATTGGCATGGACACACCCAACATCCTCCAATGTGTTCAAATCATGCTGATCAATAGATCAGATTCTTCAGCAGTGTATTTGTTGAAAAGGAGTAAGCCTCAGCATAATAAAACCTTTTAATCTCTCTATCTTATTGGAAAATAGGACAAAGAAATGGATTTTCCTTGAGCAGTGCTTATAATTTATCAATTAATCTTCACCTTTCCCTCCAGTCCAACTGGAGACCCACAGCAGGTTTGCAGCATTTTGCCTTTCTGACAGTTTTGATTACGGATGGATGACTGCCCTCGGCATGCTAAAGACAGGTGCGAACTGCTGAAGAGCAAGCTGGAGCCCTACAGCAGCCTTCCATGCCCTGTGCTGTACTGAGCTGCAGAGGAAATGGACCTCTGTTTAGCAGAGCTGATAAATTCTGTTTCCTCTGCAGCTTTTTGCAACTCAATTTCTATTTGAAAAACACTTCTTCCCTAACAGAGAGGCTGGGAAGCAGAGCTGGGGAAAGAAACGATAGCTCAAATGATAGACCTCCATCGTTGAAGTGTACTGGACAAGCCCAGGTCCTGCTTCCACCAACACTGGTGCCAAAATTCCCAGCAGTGGCATCACTCCAGTGCAAGACAGTCGGCAGTACCAGCTCACTGGCATCTAGCTCTGTCTTCGGCTGAACTGATGGTCCCTTTGCACCCCAGTGTCACCACCTACAGACAGCCTGACACTGCGCAGCCCACACTTAGTGTGAACAGGAAGAAAATAATATCTGTTAAGAAGACCTCAAAGCATTCATCTTCAAAAATATTTCTTCCATAATTCAATACAAAAAAAAAGATTGTTAAGAGACTTTTAAAAGTAAAGGCATTAAGTTCCAATATGAACCACATTCATAAAAATACATTTTTCCGTTGACAGAGATTTTACAAGCAATGAAGTCTTAGAAAGAATGCAATCTCTACCTTTACTTCTACCTACAGACAGGAAGGTGTGCGTCCATTTAAGAGGAGGAACAAGAGGGGTGTCCGTCATGGAGGAGGCAAAAGAGAAGAGAAGGAGGAAGCATAAAAAACAGAAAATGATGTCACTGGCCATACTTAGAAAAACAAGAAAATGAGCATATTTATGTAGCAGCCAAACCCAACAAAACACAATGTCAAGGGAAAAGCACGAGACACACCACAACTAAAGCACAAAGCAAGGCTTAAACTACTGACAGTATAACCAGCAACTGCCTGGTTAAGCCTTTTGGCTTTAATTTGATTTTCTACTGAGAAGTGCAAACCCTCATGCAATAGCACGGCAGTGATATGCCTCATTCCACATCAAATTCAAAACAGCAAGGGAAACAACAGAGTAGGACAGCAAAGAAATAAATCTCATGGTAATATATTTGCTAAACACATTTCACCTACCAGAGCTAATGTATTTGTATATAATGTTGACATTGCATATTTACTCACACATATACATTTACATATTTTATATCCATCGTATCTTTATAGAGAGTAAATATTTATCAAAAGGGAGTATCTGTGAGTTGGTTGCCAAGAAAAGAAAAGCCACTGTTCCCTGATGCGTCGTGGATAAATAAGGGTGGCTAAAGTTGCCAGAAGTCAATAGTTTCCACATTTTTTTGCCAGCCAAGAAAGGGCTGATGACAATCATACAGGCCTGAATAAGTCATGCAAGTCTTCATGAGCCAGCTGGGTTGCAACTTGTAATTTAAATGGCCAAGTGCATCTGCTTATATAATCCAGTGCTAAATCACAGACTACTACAAAGATATATTCAGTGTTATTAAGATTGAAAGTGGCCATGAAAGTTCACTGTCCTGATCACTCCCAACATGCCATCATCCTTCCGCTGCCAATGGCTTGCCATACTCAGCTGCACCCTGAGCAACTAGGACATGCTGAAGGGACCTATCTGCTGGATGCTTCTTCACCAAGCATGACCTTTGAGCCATCAGCCCGGGGATCAGTAAGTGGGGTTACACTAGCAGCTCAGTGCTTCCCAGAGCTTAGCCAGATGCTCCACGTGCCAAACACCATGGTCTTGACACGCGCTCATAAAGAGCCCTGCTTTCCACCACAAAGGGACGCTAAGCAGTACAGAAAGTGAAGAGTGAGCCCCAACTTCACCTCTGATTGTTTCCTAAGCTTTCACAACCTCAGAGCAGACATCTGTCTTGAACTACAGAATCAAAACTGATTATGTCCTAAGCCTCTCTACATTTTACTGAGATATATAGAAACTATGTCTCTTTTATTCGAGTACCTAATTACTCTTGAGCCTTCACAGGCTTCACTCCGGACTGTCTAACCTCAGATACGTGTTCACTTAATGGCAAAACCACTATTGTGTACACCTAGTCTAGGAAAGCCTCATGAGGCTTTAGAGTCAAAACTCACACTTTCTCCCCACAGACAAACAGTTGGTCTGGTCTTCCTAGTGCACCATGTGCACACACCTCGCATTAAGTCTTCAACCATTTCACTCTTGCGTTCGCAAGACTGGAATATATCACCAGTGCTGCTAACCCTTCCCTGTGTGCCCATGTCAGCAAGACACTAACACTGTCAGAGGAAAACAGAATCAGCCGTCTCCCCACCTTGCCTCTCCTCACCAGCTTCTTGCTTCACACCTCCATAGTGCAAAATGGGACTAATGATCTCATCATGTCACAGTCAATAGATCTGTAACACAATCCAGGCTGAGATATTAAAATGTGAACTCTGATACAAGCCTAGATCCCATTTGTAGCCTAACCTGGGGTTAGCCCTATTCTTTTTCTAAACCATTTTGCTCTGTGCATATTTGAATATTATAAATTACAGACACAGGACTTACAGGCCATTATATGCAATTTTCCTCAGGATTCATAATGAGTTAGGATCATGCCATGAGGGCTATTAACATATTTTTTGTAATAATTGCGCTCTTAAAAGTAAAGACCAACATTGAGGTCTACATTTACCAGGCAGAAGTGGGAGTCATTACAGCTGGCACAACAAGAAAGAAATTGCAAGATAAAATAGTTGGTGGGCTGCATGGAAGGGGGAAGCATACCTCTTTACTGTCCATGGAATCATTTCATGCTCCCTCCTGGGCACCCAGTCCCAGGCTGACAAGTAGCCAGGGCTCAAGGGACACAGAGGCAAAAATGCAAGTGGCTTGACTGGCACCCAGTAGGCTTAGTTGCTTTTGTCATGCAAAGCTCAGCTCAGAAAAGCAGCAGGGACAAAGCTCGCTCATGATCAGTGACTGAAACAAAGAGAAAGTCAAAGGGCTTACCTTGTTCACCCATCATCAGGTGTGAGAGGCCTTTGAGAGAGAGAGAGAGAGAAAGAGAGAGAGGCAGTAAGAAAAAAAGAACAAAACAGAAAAAGAAGCAGCAATATCCATGCACTCCAGTTGCAGTCCAATGCCTCTCAGGATTGGAGCTCGCATACTTGAACTAGACCAAGTATGGGTGTAGCACACAGGGCACACACATATGCAGATGCTGCTTTCCACAGTGAGCGGGAAAGCGTCTGCCACGGGTAGAAAAAAAACCTGCTGGTAGTTGCAGGACTGTGTTTGAGGTTCATTATATCCCTTGGGGAGCGACTCCAGAGGCACCGCACACCAGTATGGCTAACCGGGCTAGGAAAGCCAAGGTCTGCAATCGGGCTTTGCAGGGAGCATTTGCTCCTCTGGAAAGCTATAGAAATAACTTCTCCTCAGCTAAAGATTTAAAATTCAAGGCTGCAGTGGTCAGTGAAAGGGAGGCCATGATCCCACCACATCTGCTTCAGAGAAAACAGATGGACTAAATGCATACACACACACACAAAGCTATCCTCATTCTTGAACATGGTGATTTCAGAATGTATTTTTAGGAGTCAATCAACTCTGCTCACACTTACTAATTAGATACCAGTACACCAGACCTGGCAAGGACTAAAAAAATTACCTGTAATCCATTTTTAATACTACTCCATTTCCTTTCCTGGAAGACCTGGAGATTCAACTACAGAGGGCAGCGTGTTACTTTATGGCTCTATAGCTGAAGCTACTCTTTGGTTTCATAATTCGTAATTTCATAATTTTAGCTCTATAGCTGAAGATACTCTTTGGTTTCATAATTCAAGGTAAAGCCAGAAAGCAGCATAGCTCCCCACAGGTGTGCCAGTCACCATCAGCTCCATAGATGGGCCTGTGGTGGTCACTTGGGCTGCTCCAGTCTCTGTCCAATAACCCTTTCTGGCATAAACCTTGCTTGTTTCAATTAAAATCCACTTCTAGCCCCAATTTTCAAATATGTTTACTGTGCAACTGTATTCATACAAATATCATTTAGATACTACTGTGTATGTATATATTCATTCCCAATCCATTAAGCAGAAACCGACCCATTAGTTAATTTTGTGACACATGATTTCACAGAACTAACATATACAAAAATCAAGTCCTACCCACTCAAGCCATGAGTGACCCCTTTTATACTTGGATCTCTACCCTTGTTCCCTTAGCTTGATTCCTTCTCCACATCTCCTACCCCTCACAGCACTTAGTATGGCAGGGATTTAGATACACACATACACACACACACATACACCCTATCTTAAGTCAGTTTATTAATCAAACAGGGCTGTGACTTTTTTAATTTCACGGAGACTGAGAGGTCAAATGAATTTATTAGAATGAGAATTTTCAACAAGCAGCATGCTGAGTTTGAATTTGTTTATTTCTCTCTCTTTTATATTTTTCCTTTGTGTCTGCTGGACAAATCTAAAATCCAGATCATCCCAAGAATATGTTCACCCACAGAGAACTCCAAGCCAGATAAGGGGATTAATAACTGTACAGTCTAAGGAATGCAAATATCTTAATGTTCTTGAAGATTATTGTGGATTTAGAAAAATAATCAGAAACACAACATAGGTTTAGATTTTTTTTAGGTTTTTTAGCTATAAATAAACTTAGCAGATTTGAAATTGTAGGCCATATTTCTTCTCTAAATTACAAGATATAATTTCACTGAATCATTTTGCTCTGCTAGAAGAGAGGGTTGAATTTGTGTCTCTGTTTATGGCCACTGACCCCATCATTCTTAATAGGCAAATCCTAGGTCTGTCCAAATGGGCACTTAAAAGTCACTGTAAAAGGCACTGTAAAAGACAAGAAGACAAAAGTATAATTGTTGGGACCTACAAAGCACAGAGACCCTGTAGCAATGGTGAAAAAGGAGAAAAGACAAGAATGTGGCAGTATGACGTGCAGCTGAATCTGGCTGAACAGGGAGGGGACATCAGACCCAGATCAGAGATAAGGGTCCTATGCCCTCAGCCCTTGTACACCACAGGGAAGGAACGCCATGGCTCAGAGGCACAGCACCAACAGGTGCAGCTGCTGGGGACAGCAGGGACCTCATCTGCTTGGGGAGACGGGACACTGACAAAGAGAAACCTCCAGAGAAGGTTTAAAGTAAAAGCCTGCATTAAACACCCTGAATCACACCATAAGAAGACCCCTTCTCTCTCCACAAGCCACAGAGGACCTACAAAAATCTCAAAATGTCAGAAATGTCAACACCCGTTTTGTCCATACCCCCAGAAGGCCAACGCTGCGTGCCCTATCTGTCATGCTGTCCTGGTTTGAGGCATCAGCCAGGTGTAGCCCAGAGCCCTTCACCTTCAGTCCAGGAGTGAGCGTACCCCCCAAATGTACCCACCATTCTGGCCCCCAGTTTGGCCTTGGTTCAAATGCCTGCAACTCTGCCTTCTGACTCTTTATGCTTTTTGACAAATGTGAAATCCAACAGCAGTTGCGGCACTGTATGTACCTCTTGATCTTCTAGTCCCAACTGGACAGTAGAAGTAAGGAGATTAATGAAAAATAATAACATCCCCCACCCCCCCCAAATGCTACTTTTTCCTTTTCAAAACAGGAAGAAAAAGGAACGTGGACTTGGAGATACAGCAAAAAAACCATATTATCACTTAAGTTGTCCATCAACACAGAACCTTATTTTAACAAAGAGAACACTAACAGAATTCCAGATTCATTGTTAGATAGAATAATAATATAAATAATGAAATAACATATCAGCTTTTCTCATCTGAAATTTTTCCTCACTTGCAATTTAAAGTAGGAGTGAAAATGAGTGTATTTATCTCCAACTAAACATCATTAACAACCAAGACTTTCAACCATTAGGATCTAAAATCTGTGACATTTGCAGCATGTGTAACAAAGGCCCCAAATTAGTCACAGTAAAATCAACACGGAAAACGTGAACTGACATCATTGCCTCACCTTTACATCAGTTTCAAGATATGACAAGACCCTAAAACAATTTTCAGATCATAAAAGTCAAAGTCATCTCAAGGTGACATGGTGTAGCACTTGCTATTGGACTACAGTAATCTAACAGGGCATCCAACAAACCAACGGAAGAGGTGTGAGAATTGTTCAGACCTGCAAACTAGACCAGATTGTGCCAGAACAGGGGGGACACCTATCACCATGCTATTTGGGCATCAACCATAAAGGCTAGCAAGGCTTTCAGCAGGCTCAGGGTGCTAAATGAACTCACCAGGCCCCAAAGCACATTATTCACATATACTACCATTGCTTGTGCCAATAGCCATGCCATTCCAGCGGAACCCTGTAAGAAAATCTGTGTTTCCACCTAAATACAGGTGAAATGTGCTTTCCTTTTAATCTTAAATTTGTTCAACAAGAAACCCTGATTAAAGCCTCAGAGCCGCAAACTCAGCCAGTGTAGAACTGGGAAAAGCTTCACGCAAACCTGCATGAGCTGCAATGGTCAAGGGTTGTGTGCTTTCTCTAAACCAATCTAGTCATTCCTGTAATAATCTACTGGCTGGGCAAAACTGTTGCTGTACAAAAATGGTGGGTAGCAAGTGCTCTGGAAAAGGTTTAGGAAAACCTCAGAATAAATAGCTTATCTGCCTGCAAAAAAGGTCAAAGTCAGGAATCTGGTGACTTGCTGTTCCTCAACTTCAAACAGGAGTGAGAGTAAGGACAAGCGTGTGGCTTTGGAAGACGGCTCTCAACAGGTTTCTTAGATAATGATAAGCACCTGCTTGTGTTCAGCCTCTGGAGCCCCAGCTTCTTCAGACTTTCAGCAGTAACGTGAAGAGAAAGTGGCCTGCTTCTTCAGAACATTGGTTTGTTATTAAAATAATATGTCCATTGCAGAGAGCAGACAGACATATAAACTCGGCTCTCTGGCCATGATTTATGCCTGTCCCAACTGACTCTTCCTTTTTAGGTCTGTGAGTTATTTTAATCTACTACCAAATCAGTACCATTTTCTTAAAGGTTAGTATTAATCCCCCTTGATCTCAAAGTAACATTTCAATTTTTAAAAAATTGTAAACCATCTGCTATCTATATCAAAATAGTAAAATTAAGTGGCTCTAATTGTACGCAGTATCAAGGGCCAACACTGGATTCTTATGAAGCCAGAAGGACATTTTAAAAAGTAGCTTCAGAGTACAATGATATGAAAGAGCAATGTAGTTAAACAGCTGTCCTCATCTACAAGGATTTACTCAGGGCAATTTTCAAAGTGGAGGAGAAAATAAAGGAAACTTTGGAGGCAGTTTGAATCCGCTCCCGCTGCCCCTCACCCCAGCACCACATTTGGGTACTTAGCACTCAAAATGGAAAAATAAAGCCACAAAACCTAAGAAAGTGGTTAGAGCACAAAACACAGCTGAGAGTGACAACTGATTGCAGCAACAAAGGAAGACGGACTCCTTCATCTAGTTAATTATAGCTTGTCCCGTATTACTGGCCCAATGTTCTGGGGGTGTGCACGTGTGCGTGGGTGTGCATGCACTGCTGAATTGCTCTGTTAAGGCGGGCTGCCTCAGTATTTCCCTTTTAATGATGCTGCCAGATGATTAGCCCAAAACCTCTTAATGAGTGGGAAGAGAGACTGCCAGGCAGCAGCAGCAGCCTCGCTCTCCCCAGGGGCAGGCTTGCCCACAGAGGGTCCTTTCCTGGGTATCAGGCTCCGTGACCCATTCAAACAATAGCAGGGCCAGCTGCAATGTATGTCTGAGGCAGGGCATTGTGCCCCCTGGTCCAGGATATACATGCAAATCCTTTACAGCAGAGTTGAAGAAAGAAATAACGTAAACCAGGGATTCTTCCAAAAATAAAATGACACCTACTATAGAGAAGAGCATTCTGATAAGTAATGGAGTCTGCTGTTTCACCCTCAGCAAGTTTGCAGATGACACCAAGCCGAGTGCAGCCTTCCAGTACCTAATGGGGGCTAATAAGAAAGATGGGGACAAACTTCTTAGCAGGGCTTGTTGCAATAGGACAAGGGGTAATGTCTTTAATCTAAAAGAAGGTGGATTTAGACTAGATATAAGGAAGAAATTTTTTACGATGAGGGTGGTGAAACACCGGCACAGGTTGCCCAGAACGGTGGTAGACGCCCCATCCCTGGAAACATTCAAGGTCAGGCTGGACAGGGCTCTGAGCAACCTGATCTAGTTGAAGATGTCCCTGTTCACTGCAAGGGAGGTTGGACTAGATGACCTTTAAAGGTCACTTCCAACCCAAACCTTTCTATGATTCTATGTTTACACCTCCCTTCCTGAAACTAGTACTTCCTTAAGAAATAGGCTTTTTTCCCCTCTGAGCCTCCTACCCCAGCTCCATCAGCAGTTTCCTTTTCTAGTTAGGGATGACAGCTGACAAGTCACCTGTCTCCCATGTGGTCCTTCTTAAAATAGGCATCTTTAGGTTTCCTAAAACCCAAAGACCAAGAAAGACTCCCTAAGAGTTCCCATGTACCAAAAAGAGGGCATTCCAGCAGGGCCAAAGGATAGGACCCAGATGAAGAAGCAAAATCCTTGTCTTGAGAGATGTGAAGAATGGATGAAGAGGAAAAATCATTCTGAGACCTAGTTCAGACCTTTTACCTGCTAGACAGGTCAGCTTTGCCAAGAGGATGACCTGATTTCTTGGCTGCTGGCATACATGGTGCCTGTTTTTTCTAACTGGGCAAAGCAGTAGCACAGGCTGGGGAGCAGTCATTTTTGTTTGATTCAACCATGATACGCACAACAGCCAAGGGGCTTCTCGCAGGCCCCAGCAGTGAGGCCAGCCGGGAGTGCAGTTTTGTTATTGTAGCCGGAGGCCCACTTCCAATCCAATTACACACAACAGCTGTGCTAGTTCCTCTTCTCCATCCCTTCTGCATCCTCTGCTATGTAATTCCAGGATAGGTTTTGTCATTATTGGGGGCAGTGAGTCAGGGTGAGTGGCACATACTCTGAGTGATCAAAGGAATAAGAGCATGAGGTAGAAGCCATATAGAAAGTCATTTTCCCCAACATCTATGGGCAGAAATAGCAATCAAACCATACTATCTCCTTTCCCCCACAGCAGAAACTGTATTCTGACATTGCACGTAGCATATTCCTAGAAGTATTCACATAGGGAGGGCTACAAACACAGTGGTGTTTGAAAGCATGAAAATAAACATGCAAGTGTTTGCAAAGATGGCCACACGCACAAGAGAACGTGTGCAGGTAGCAAGACCTGAGGGTGAATGCATTTAATGGCTGACCCATAAGAAGATGAATACCACTGGAAACCAGAGCACCTGATGACATAGGTGCACAAGCTGGGAAAAGAACTGTTAGGCATGGAATAGAATTCCTCAGCTTGGAAAAGACATCTGTGACAATACATATTATAGAGGTAAAATCCCCAATAATAGAGAGCAGGTGAACAGGGAATAATTTTTTTCCCTATTTGTCAGAACAAAAGGAGTAGGAGTCACTGAATTAAATTCTCAAGTAACAGGTATAAAAACACATCAAAAAAGTATTTTCCACATTTGAATGATTAAACAATGGGACTTGTTATCACAGGATACTGTGGAGTTAAAAAATACAAGTGGATTAAGAAAAACAAAGACTGGACACGTCCAGAGAAAGTATGTCCATCCATGACTGTACAACACCATGATCTGGATGCAGTATCAGGTCAGGAAGTTGTTGAAACAGTGACTTCCAGAAACCACAAAGGTGTATCAGGACAAGACCAATGGTAACGTAGTGTCTTAAACTTCTTCCAAAGCATCTACTTTCATAAAAAGAGACTTCTGGGCTAGAAGAATTCTTGCTCTGACCCCAGTAACCACTACTGCCATATTGTTGCAAATGGGTGTGCATGGAGCTGAAAAACATTCAGGTCTCAGTGCAAGAGAATCCAATTTGGGGACAGTGCCTGTGCAAAGGGCATGCAAGAATGAAAACAACTGTGGCACCTATGAAGAAGGACATAAGCCTGAACAAACTGCTTTCAAACACTCACGTGAGTGGCACTGAAGAAATGGCATGGGTGGATTCTTACTCTGACCTTCTGCAAATAGGAAACTTCAGATGGGCTGAAACAAAATTCACCCATTTTCACGACCAAAAGCAGAGTTCAGTTTCAAGGGAGCAGAAGCCAGCATACAGGGACTGCTTAAATGACTCTGTGACATGGAGTTAGGCAGACAGACTAAAACAGCAGCCCTGAGATGAAGAAAGGAAAGAAGCATTAAAAGATGGAGTTTGAAAGACCTGGATCAAAAAAGTGCTTGTATGCTTGTGCTTTCAAGGATCTCTGTATCCTTATGAAGGAGTTGTTCAGGCAAACAAGGACTAATTTTTCCTTAGGGCCCCAACTAACTAGGTCATTTCTACTGGGTTGTGTCCATTCAGTTACACGCAAACTCTAGTCAGCAGTAAAATAATGACAGCAAAATGCCCAGAACTTCATCTCTTAGCCTCCTCCCCATGAATATCTGAAGATCTTTCCCACAAAGGCGATAAGTGCAGCATGAATAGGAAAAGTACTATTTAAACTTCAGTACCCCCCAGGTATCAGTACCAGTCACCGTAATATCAACGACCCATATTTAGTTCTTTCTCCTGCATATATTCTTCCACTAAAAAAACCTTAGTGAGACAGGAGCATATCACTTGCTCCTTGATCTACTGGTCTTTTCCCAACAATTTGTCTTTCAGAAGCTAGACCACTGGCAAAGAGTAGAAGGTGCAAAGAAAGGAGCAAATATTGTGCAGAGGTGACTGAGGCATCCATTCTGGTCTGTGCTACACACCACTCCCCAGCCAAGGCACTTAACCTCGGTAATAAGGCTCTTAACCTCCATAATGTTCAGCCCAAGGTCTCTAAGCATGTTGTGAAGGTGAGGTGAGGCTGTGGCTATAATCCCAAAAGGAAAACTGAAGTACTAAAAGGAGAAGTTATTCCTCCTCTACATGACACAGCGAGTCAGTGACCCAGCTGAGTACAGACTGCACAGTCCCAACTGCAGGGCCCTGGTCTAAATACTTGACTTTGCTGCTTACAATGTGTGGTGTTATTTTGTGACTGGGGACATAATATCTGCAGGGCAGCCAGGCTAACTTCTGACAAACTCCTTGCACTTGTGAAATAAGCCAGATGGGGTCTTCAGTTGGCTCTTGAAAGCAGTGTAGCACACCAGCCCCTGTTGCCATAGTACCTCTTCTTCAGAAGCAGAGACCTCACAGCCAGGGAAAGCTCATACTACATATCTTCTCTTACTGGGGAATAAGTTCTAACTGGTCTATTCAACAATAAAAAATACTCAGTTGATCAATGGGTTCTTTACTGCCCTTCTGCTGCCTGTGGGTAAATGGTTACCATTAGCTTACAAAATCTCTAATTTGTCTTGCAAACAGTGGATGGTTAAAGTAACCGTTTTGACAGGTGCCCGGGGCTCTGTCCTCACAATACAGATAGCTGGATGGCCAAACAGGAAGAAAGCCTCTGCACAGCCAGGCAGAGGGGAAGTGTACACCCAAACCCTCCCGGTGGTCCACGTCATTGCCCAGTCATGCAGCAATGTCAGCAAATGCAGCTGAGCAGAGGGATTAGACTGGCTAGAATTAAACAGTTGCAGAGCCCAATAATGAGGTGTGGGTAATTGTCAGACTGAAAACATACAGATGACTGCAAGAGCACACGGAAAAGAGCATTCACATGTGACTAGAAATCCACGGGAGAAAGCACACAGCAGTCTTGAGAACAAGAACACATGTGTATGAGCGATGGGGAGAATAAAAAAATGCACATCCAAGCATATAAATTATGAGAATAAGAGGGCAGTGGGGCAGAAGAGCCCATTCAGAGAGCAGAAGGATGGACTGCTCCACAGTGCCCACAGTAACAGCAGCATGGTCCTGTCCTGGTTGTGCCACCTCTGCTTGGGCCTCTATTAGTGATGCCGTCATGACCTGCACACCGCGCACGCCTTGGAGATGGCCCTGATGTTGTTCGCAGCAACACTCATTTGTGGCATAATATCATGAGTCCTACTGGTAGAGCATAGCAAGACCATACCTTCCCAATTCAACCATCCTCCTCTGCCACAGACACCAACAGCTTCAGGACATGGTGGAGACTTGTGACCCCCAGCACCCTTGGTGCATGCCCTGTCATATCCTGCCAAGATGAGAGGAGACAGGAGTTCCTGGACACCTCAGACTGGGGCAGAGAAGGTACATGTTCAGCCCCGTGGGTCACTGAAAAGATTCAATGTTACAGTTGACAAAGCCTTTCTTTCCAAGGCATGCCAGGCAACATTTGCCATTTGGCCACTTCCATCCCCATAGTTGCCAGCTGAGATGCGCACAGAATGCAAAGGACCTCAGCAGAACAAAAACGGGGCTGACAAGAGAAGCCAAGAGGCTAAATATGCAGGGAAATTACCCGAGTGGCTGGCCCGCACTGCGTCTCTGAAGTGTTTCACAAAATCTGATTATCCAAGTGTAGAAAAGAAGCAAATTGAATGGAGAACTCATTCCAGGTCCGGGTTGGGTTTAGCAAAAGTTATGCAGAAAGCTGAGAAGGAAAAGAGCCTCGACTCTCCCATCATCCTGCTCCAGCCAAGGCAATGCCAGCTGCTTCCCTGGGCTCTCATTTCCATTTCACATAATGATAAACCAGGTGGAGCTGCCTGAGCGTGAGGTAAAAATTAGTTTCTTAAGGTTCAGTGGCAACAGGATGTGGACTGCAGTGTAAGGTGGTCTAGTTTGATTAACTCTTGTAGCTGAAGCTGGGGAACTCGGATCCTTTCAGCAATGAGAGAGCAATCTGGGGAGGGAGGTTTGGAGTTCTCTGTGGTAAAACACTTCCTTGTGGAAGAACTCTCCTAATGAACAAGTACATAAAACACACGTTCTTTTTTCCTTTTAAATGAATCATTTGTGCCCTGTCAGGAATTAAAGTTTTGATACCTAAATAAGGTTACACATTCGCATTTAGCCAGAAATGTACTCACTGGTTTTTAAAACCTAAAATAAAACAACAAAAAACCCACCCTTTGTTAGTGGAAATGAAACTCAACAGGTTATCAGTGGGACTAGCAAATGGAGTAGACTGCAGTAGGAGAAGGAAAATGACTGAACTAGATTTGTATGCCAGACCACACACAGATGTATCAGAAATAAACTGTATATAATGCCATGTTCAATGCCAGGTAATTAGCAATAGAAGCAACAATTTTTAACATAATTTTCATTCAGAAAACATCCCTTTAACTGACCAATGCAATGTAATCTCTGAAGAGGGAAGTTTGTGACCTTTGCTACTATGAAGCCCTTCTTCTAGCAAAGACTTTGCAGTCCAGACCCTGTGATGTCCAGTATGAAGATTTGTTCTGTACGGTCTCAGGAAGCAGGATGAGGTTTCTGCTGCTGGTAACTGCCCACCACCACTCCTTCAAGAGCATCCTTTCAGCTCAGCAAAAGCAACACTTACCTGGAATATGATTGACATCTGTTGAGGTGTTTTCATGGCAAGCAGAAGGGAGAAAAGGAAAAGAGAGAGAGAGAGAGAAGAGAGAAAAGCCATTAGAGATGCACACAGCAACTCAGCATCCTTGCATGGAAATCAATTTCATGCAAAACCAGAAGTAATTAGGTTTGTTTGAAGGCCACCCATCTGCAGCCAAGCATCCAGCCATGCAAGGGAGGAGGTACTGGATTCCTCTCCGCTGTGCATGTAAAAGTGAATCCACCACCATATCTGTCCGGAGAGAGAGTTCCTGGAATCAGATAGAACCAAGCCACGTCAGTTTCTGTAAGAATATCAGTTAAAATATTCTACTCTTTTTCACACACAAATGCAAAAGAAAGAAACAAAAACCAACCTGCCTACAGTAGGTTTCTATTGCACATAAATTCAAGCAAGTTTTCAGAAAAAAGAAAATAACCTGCTCCCCTTTTACGAGGGGCCATGTGAATTTATGACCAGGTGCAAGACGCTCAACATAGTCCCAAAGTGTAGAAGAGAGCCCATCCCTTTTCATTCCTCCTGCCCATCATTCCCAAAACAACATCCTTCATTGCAGACAGCAGCAGGGGTAGGAGAGGAGTGCCAGAGGCTTGCACGTCCCACATGTTGTCTTTTCACAAGATGATGAATTCAGACCAAATGGCATTCAGTATTTTTTCTCTTTGTGACATAAGAGCGCTTTTCAGAATCAATCACATAAATCCCAGAATAAATTAGTCCTTTAAAAACTGAGGAGCAAGACTACGTGATAGTATCAATCACAGAAAAGGCATATCTTTGAATGTAGAGTCTGTTTTGGGCAGAGCGCTCCAACCCCAGAGAGTGTACTTTAAAAAAATGCCTCTCATAACCTCTTTAGTATCCCAAGTTAGTCTTGGTCTGAATAGCTATGCTTATAACACTATGAGGGAGGAACCCCTGAAATCTCATGGGATTAGACTAGATTAATATTTTCCTTCCACAGCAGCCCTCCAAAGGAAAAAAAAAAATGAACTTGTTTGAGGAAACAGTGGGGCCAGATCCATAGGTAGCATTCTTCCCTGGAGGCCTGTACCTTGCCCAGGAGTTGTGCTGCTGCAGGTATCATCTTTCAAATAAGACTTCAAAGCAATACATTAACGATTTGCACTACTACAGGTCCCAGACCACTTCTGCCACAAGTCTAGGAGCATGATATGCTGGGTGCTTTGGCTACACACCAAGGTCTAAGAATATATTCTTCCCCAAATATCCCCTCCAATTTCCATCAGTATTCCCCCTTCCTGTCCAAACCAGCTGTGTTGCCATGAAACTGGTGCCAGTTGTCTTCCCAAGACACTTGCATTTCAGTGGTGAGTGATTCCTGTGCACGCTGCTTTTTGTTTAACACTTTCTGTTGCTTGTTTGTTTATTACTTTGTAATGGCTCCAGGATCATTTCAGGAAAAGTCCCTGTGGTACATCACACGTATAACAAGCCATCCTTACCTAAGGAGGTAATAACCCAAATAAAACAATGCACAAAGAAGGGAGGGACTGTTGCATCAACTCATTTAATTTCCTTAGCTTCTACTCAACATATATGTCAGATCTGATGAGTGTTATTTGTTGCCTTTCCTCTTTTAACACATAATTGTAACTAAGAACTGGTGTGTTGGCATGCGAGCCAGGAAGAACACTGAAAGTTTGCCTGAAAGTAATTATTTTTAGGTAAGAAAAGAAAACAAGCATCACGCAGTAATGCATACACTGAAGATGGAAGGCAAAAGGAGGTGAGAGCAGGGACAGAAGGAAGGAGCAGAGACTTAAACACTACTGCAGAATGCGAGCACAATGCCAAAGAATTTACAAGTCCACAGCTAGGACTTGAGTTGAGGGGTTGCTTGGGAAAATCAGTGGCAGTCAGAGATGATGATCACACATTTCATAAGAGGAGCAAGGGAGCATCATAAGGTACCGCAAATTTTTCTAATAATCCAGCAGCTGCCCCAAAGCCTATTCTAAGCATGTACAAAACTCTAGATCCATGCTATCCTCTCAGCCTCCCTGCACACCTGACAAAGGAGCGGGCATGGCTGCAGCCCAGGCTACCTCAGGGGCCCGGGAACAGCAGGCAGCCTCACCAGGATGTCTGTGCTGCAGGAGGAAATCTGTAGACTGTTTAGGGAATAAAAAGGATCAGCAGATAGTAAGGGCAAAGGAAAAAGCTAACTGAGGGTAAGCAAGTGATAAACACATTAAGTAAATAAGAGGCAGTGGGCTGTAACTGATACACTGCTTGAAATAATACTTATTTAACTGTGCGTGAATTAAACAGGTCATGAAGCTGTTAAAAAAGGAGAACAATGAAGTGTTAAGAGCTACTCAGGCATCTTTAAAATGTAGTTTCTCAATGGAAAGTAACAGGGGTCAGACAGCAAGGGGATTTCCATTTACCTTTTTTTTTTTTTTCCCCAATGTCCCTAAAAGCAGGTATCCCCAATCCTGACTGGTTTTACTCTTAGCTTTCTTTTTGCTGTATCTTTTTTGGAAAGTCTCCACCCAACACAACTTCTGTATACGCTAGTTGCATCAGAAAAGTCACTGTTTGCACCTCTGTGACACTTTTGCATTATCTACCTATGTGGAAGCCCAGGTCATTAGTGTTACTTCCCATACTAAATACAAATGGAGTTTCTTGTATTGCAGACACCCCCCCATGTGGTATCTGCTGGCAAATGCTGATTTTCAAAAGGTGAAAGTACTTGGTTTTTATTTTAAAACAGACATGAGAAAGCACTGCTTTCTTTGTGAAGACAAAAATGGCATATAGGCAGTCAGCCCTCACAGAAAGACCCTAAAATAAATAGCACTGTGGTGCACAATTAAAACTGTGGTTGCATATATTGATAAAAGGGAACCTTAATAAGAAACCTCTGATGCAGTACCTTATGGTTGGTGGCTCCACAATTAGAAGAAATCTAATGCCTCAAGAAAGGTAAAAGACAGGGACGGCAACCAGGCAGAATGACCACGTTTGGGGAGCAGAGTTCACTCTCCTTCAGCCCCGTCGTCTGAGATATTCTCTCAAATTCTCTTCACGTTTTCCCAGTTTGTTTTTAAAGGGACTGTTTAAAACATGTCCCCACTTTCTTCCTCTTCCATCAGCACTACCTTCCTCCACCCATAGGGACCTCCTACATGCCACAGGTACAGCGTTCCCCAGTTAAACAGGGAGCGTGTGGAACCCATGGCTAACAAAAAGCCCAGTGACCATGGGACTTAGAGCCATGCAGAGGGAGGTTTCTCCACTTTCTCCAGCTCAGAGCACTTCAAACACAGAAAGGTCTGCCTCCTAACCAAACAAAAGGCAGAGTTTGCTTTATCCTATACACAAGAGTCCATTTATTGTGCCTTTGTAAAGGGCTGAGCCGCAAGCCGGTGCTGTTTGCTTTTGTTCTTTGATGCTAATAGCTGGGTTGAAAGAGGGATCAGCAGGGCTGCTGCCTTTGTCTGGTGCAGACCCAGCCATCTGGGTGGGGTGGAAGGAGGAGGAGGAGGATGAAGGGGAGAGGGAGGAACAAAGCAAACATTATTATAGCTCAGATCATTCCCATGCCCGTAGAGGAAACATCTGAGGTATTTTTAATTCTAACATTTTTAAGAAGTTGTTTAGCAATAAGGGAAGGTGTCATGCGAGTGCACTTCTGTCTCCATCTGGAAGACAAGGACAGCACAGACTTTCTATGCACGCCAGGCCCTACCAGTAAACATCACCTTGACCTGAAGAGACCTGCTTTCGTTCCCGTCTCCATGGTCCATTCAATCTTGTCTTCCCCTTTGATGGGCTGTGGACACCTGCCTTCTGCCAGCTAAACTGAGAGCCACTGACTGAATTCACACATCACAAACCAGCCGTCAGGTGGAAGCATCCTAGGTTAAGTGGAAATAAACACCCAGAAGGGAACAGCAATGTCTTGTACTACAAGTCCCTCAAACTCTCTGGCATCCCCCTCCAGGGCTCTCTGGTTACCCTCTCTCTGAACACCAGTGCGCGGAGCGGACTGGGGAGCAAGCAGAAACTGGGGAGAGGAGGAGGGCAAAAGTTATAACACTTAAAGGCATCTTTTTGTCATAGGAGACCCACTCCCAAATAAGAGGAGATCCTGCCTTTAGACAGGAAAATGACCTTATTCTGAAGCTCATTCAGTTACTAACACCTAAAAAGGCTTTTGTAAAGCAGATTTGGCTCTCATCATGCTGCAAACACAGAAAACGGATAGAGGTAAAATTTCACTGGCAGGAGCATGACTGGTTGGGAACTCTCCGTCACTTACTTTGACTTATGATATATATGAAACAGTTCAGAGATTGATATGTTTATGGCAGCCTGTGAAATGATTCAAAAGATATGTGATGAGCCAGCCTGGACGCCTGTGGTGTGGTAGTAAGAGATGCTGGTGACTCAGAACCGGGTGATTTCCTCTTAACTGAGCTCTGATGCAACATTTTAATAATAGGATGAAGAGCTGCATTTTGGCTGAGCTGGAAACCCCTCAAATTGACATGAGCAAAGTCTTCATTAATTTGATGTTTCACCAAACCAAGTGTTAATTCTAGACACTGATTTGGCAAGTGGTCTCCTGGTCTGTTAAGGTAAAGGTAAACATATGGTCTTAGTTCACCTCTTGCACCAAGCTGTTGGGGACCAGTGTTGTTGGTGCAAAACTGTACAGACTCCTTGTCCTTCTCTTCAGGACACAGTGGTTCAAAGCCAGCTGGGAGGGTTACAGCAACATAAAAAAGAAATATCATTTACATTGTATAAACAGCCTTTAACAACAATTTGCTTGGGTTAAAGACCGGCTCTATAACGAGATCAATTCCAAGCGTTAGCACAACATCCCTGTAGTGCCCATGCTCACACAGGAGATGGGGACCTTGAAGATTGTTGTATTTTTGGTTAACGAGGTTAAAATCTTGGCTCCATTAAATTCATAAAAGACATGACACTTTGACAGTGTCATGATTTCATCCCTCATATTTACTTAACATCTTTTGTCTTACTCTGGTAGTAGGCTCCATCCCTGGTATCCTTCCACTGATTCCAATGGAACTGCCACAGAAGTAAATTTGACCAATTCTGTTTAATTTCCTAAACGACTAGGATACTGAAACAAATCCAAGACCACTCGAGTCTGATGTCTGTCACTGAGCTGCACACTGGGATCACGAAGAACTTCATAGCACTAGCAGGTGTAGGCCTTATTGTCTCACTCCAGAAGAATAGGACCCTGTAATTTGTGTTAATGGAGTGTTGAACACTTCTGATTTTATTCAGTAGAGACAAGTGGTGACACATACACAAACAAGTTCATTACAATCAATTACATTTCTCTGTGTCCTTTGTCCTATGGGATCTCTTAGGCTTCAATCTCTCGGGAATGGTACTCACTTGATATGTTGCATAGAATTGCAGACATTTGTGGTACTGTGCCTTTGCACAGCTAATACTTGGGATCCCAAAGCACTTATTAGCTGTGAATATAGGAATCATTCATCCAGTACTGAAATGCAGCCAGCTCTGAAGTGAAAGAGACAGATGTTTAACAGCTTATAGGAAAGCCATACAGCAGTTTAGCATGTCAGAGTTAGAACAACAAGAACTACTCAAAGAGGCAGAAAGAAACTTGGCTGATTCTACTAAAAGTGCCACGTGATTTTAAAGCACTTCTGATTTAAATTAGGTGAAGGGATTTGATTTCAAATCTTATCTGAATGATTAACAGGGATCTGATGCCTCCAATGCTCTTCTCCACACTGTGTGCATTAATGTCTTGGGCAGTCTGCCCTCTCCACAGGGTCAAATGTGAGGTTGACTGACACGTGCCTAAGTATGTCACCCTCTAAAGCATATGAAGTCTGAGTAGATCCTATATCTACTAAAGAAAACAGACCATTTAGAGAAACAGACCCTTTGTTAAAAACAAAAAATCTTAGAGACATGAATTCATAATAATCCCTCTTATTAACTCTGTATCATTACTATTCTTAGATAAAGCTGCTTGCACAGCTTTCAGTGAAAGTACCATCCTCTCCCACACATCCCAACAAATATGCTCATGTACATTCCTCGGGGCCCCGCCTATATAGCTGAGGAAAAAGTCAATAGTTCTGTAGCCTACTATTAGCAAAAATCCAACCCAGATTTAATTACTGTGTCCTCCAAACAATCTGTTGATCTTCACTTAAACTGCCTAGATACATTGTCTGAGCACTCCGGGATGAAGTTTCTTTCTATTTCATCCTAGGTGCCTGGGCACTGGAGGAAATGGAGGATTTGCTCCCTGCTATTTTGCACAGCACCACGGTACATTTCCATTCCGCCAGTTGTATTCACAGTCTGGCGGAGCACACAAAGACACATAACTGTGTAACTGCTGAAGGGCAGGTGAAAGCAGAAAAATACAAAGTGTCCTCCATATTCACCACAGATAGGATGAGAAGAAACATATGATGCAGAACGGGGAGTTTTAGTTTAATGTTAGAAAAATTTGGTAGCGACAGGGTAGTGAGGCTCTGGAATAGCTTGGCTACTGGGAGTTAGCCACCAGCATTGGGGACTACTAAGAAAAGACTGGACAAGTATTTCTCATTAATCTTTCAGATACACCTGATCTTGTCTTGGAAAGACTAGCTGGCCCTCGAGATCTCTTCCAATCTCATTTTCTACATTTTTATTATTCTAATTCAAAACGCACTCTCCCCAGACAATCCCGTCAGTAACAGCTGCCAGGCATCACAAGCTAAGAGCTTCAGTAATGGAGCAGGGCAGACACCAAGGCCAAGCCTCTGACAGCAGCCAAGTGCAGGTACTCAGGGAAGAGTCAAAGGAACCGAGAAAATTCACAGTACCCTTATTAACAGCTCCCAGCAATGAGAGACTGGTGGAGGCTGCATCATGATCAAAAGGTTCAACAGCCTTGATGGACTTTTCCCTCCTTTAATTTGTCTGGTTTCATCTGGAACTAGCACTGATGTGCTGTGAAACAGTATTTTCGTTTGTTCGTTTAAAACCCACAGCTGAATATATTGCATTGGGTATCCCCTACCTGTTGCTCTATAAAAGATTATGAATAAACATTTTCTATTCAGCATCACCACAGCACTCTTGATTATCCCTATCTACCTCACCTCCTGCTTTAGCCACTTCTTTTCTAAACTGAAGAGCACTGGTCCATCAGGACCCTCTGCATATGGCAGCCATTCTGTGCCTACAGTACAAAGACATCTGTCTACAGCAGTACCAGTTTTGAATTTTATCCTCAGGTTAGTTGTACCAGGCCATTTGTGTAACTAGTATATTTTAGCACAGGTCTAAACCCGTCAGAAGCCTGTCCCTCCCCTAGAGGCATACAGTACTACTCAATCTAGCCAAAAATCCAATGAGAACAAAGCTATTATTCTTGTCAGAAACACAGGCTGACAAGTTTATGAATAAGAAATACAGACTGTGTTTGAACAAACCAGCCTAAGAGCACTCTACCTCTCTGGAGATTCTTGTTCCTCACCAGGGCCTGGTGCAGATCCAGACCACCGCTTCTCTTTCTGTTTAGCAGTATCACACACACATCTGCCCTAGAATTCACTTGCAACACTTGGGCCAAGGACGAGCTATAGCTCCTGTGAAGGAGGAACAGATACCAGAGGACAAAGCATGTCATAGAAAAACATGGACACTCTGATAGTGCGTGCCCAAGTTACGCACGTTCAGTACACAGTCCCCTCCACAAACACTACACTTTGTCATTCAATGTTCCATGCAAACAGCAAAAGCCACCATATGGTTCAGCATGTTATGTACTAGAGTGCCAAAGCTTTTTCCACCTAAGTGGCCACTCACAGGAAAAAAGAGGACTAAATGACTTTCCTGCCTTTAGCTACAATATTTGGGACCACTATTTATAAACCATTCATGTATTAGGAGCAGTGGCAGGGTTACATAGAAAGTTGGTTTTGCATTTTCATAGGTCATCTTCAGTGGTAAAAAGAGGAAGGTGATTTCTCTTCCCCTCCCAGCTTGGATGAAACAAGAACCTATGACCTTCTAAAAGCATACATTTCTTATACTTCTGCCTGTTTTTTCACACTTCCATAACATTACCTAGGCATCTCTGTACATGCCTCCATACAAACACTTACAGCTGGAAACTCCTGGCCTCATTCAGATTTCCCTTCAAGGTGAGAGCACCTCACACTTTGCAAAGCCTTTCAAAAACAAGAGAATTACATTCCCATTGACAGCTGCTTCCTCATGTTCTACCTACATTTGTAGTTAAACAGGTCCCATTACAAGCCAAATTTTCTGTTGACTTTAACGAGGAATAAATCAACCAATGTGACACTTCAGTGCCTGCATCATATTGTAGCAAGAGATGTTCTTGAAAGTTGCAGGTGACTCACACAATAGACCTTAGGGATAGAAGAGCCAGTTCCTCTCCAGCAGCCATCCTATTTTAATTGATTTGAGCATCAGGAAGGGATGGCAACTGGATGGATCTCCCTAAATGAAATACTCTCCCCGCCAGGAATGCGTTCCCTGGATTCACCAACATAGCTACTTCTCAGATCTAGCAAAAGCAATAATGCTAGAAGGTTATCAGGCCACAAAGACAACAGGGAGCTTGCTGATGATGATGCACAACAGTGGACTTTCCCACGCTGACCACCACAAAAATTAACCTATTTTTGAGCAGTCTTGTGGCTTACACTAAAGTGAATTAGCCATGCGACCCAAGAAGCTAAACCGAGTTTCATTGCAGGCACTCTGCTACCTGCTTAAAGTATGGAAATCAGGCTCATGGTGTTTCACCTGTGTCTGCATCACCTGCAAGACTGACACAGAGACTGGAAACCAAGGCATTACCCACCGTATGCCACAGAAAGAGTGCACCTCTCCTCCTGTTGAGCAAGAGCCTGCACCCATGCTGAGTATGTTCAGCTTTGTCTTGTTCTCAGACCATCACCATGACAGCTACCAAAGGCATTTACTACCCCCGAATCCATTGCAAATTGTGCTGCCTCCATTTCTCTCTTATCATCCAAAAAATGATGGACAGGAATAAACTTTGGGCACATTCCCTGTGACATATACAGCACTGAGGATATTCAATAAATAGTAACACAAAGAGCAGAAAAAGGAGTTAACACAAGGAGATTTGGAAAAAAAGTGATAAGTAAGCACAGAAAGGGCTCGTTAAGCCTATGAAGTGGCCCAAGCTATAATCTATTTGCTGTACCCAGTCTTGGAATTAATAAAACAAATCCCTCGATAAGTCTGACAGAGTTATTAGAGGATGCTAATATTCCCCTCAGAGCAATCTGAAGAAGCAGAGCTGGACCCACAGAAGGCTGTGACTAGCCTAGTCAGGCAAGGGTGGAGGGAGAGGAAGGGGGACCTTTTCCAAACCTACCTGACTCTCATTGTCAGCATTGCTTACTCCGACGCAGCCTGCTCTAGAAAGGAACGGGGGCTGCAGAACAAGGGGGAAACCTGCAAGGAGGAAAACTCCCCATCCCCATTTCTGCTGCCAACCTAATCTTATGTGAGGCAGGAAGAGACATGTTGCTCCAGTAGTTGAGCTCTGTGCTATCTGAGCCCTTCCCTGCTCACAGCACACCTGGGTGCCAAGCCACAGCAGGGAGGACGTGCTGTACCACTGGCCTCAGAGGCCACCACCTGAGCTCTGAAGAAGCAGCAGCTTGTGCAGCCTTGGAGGGCAAGGAACACTCCTTTGCCTGGTTACACCTGGCACTTACTAGTGTCATACGCCAACACTCCTTGTGCTGCGTCACAGCATCCCAAGACAGAAATGGCATAGTACATCCATCCACAAGGCACACAGATGTCCCATAGAAATCAAGTGGTGGAAGGGACCTCTAGCAGGCTCCACCCCGTAGCCCAGATACTGTATCCTCAGTATCATGGTACTTCTTTGTTGGAAGGTCCAAGTAGAATTATTGGCATTTCACCACTGAATCCATCTCATACAATGTTACACGCCTCCCTAAGATTCCTGAGATTATACATCTCTTGAAAAAAAGAGGAGGGAGGGGAAATAAAACTCCCACTTTCTTTCTCAATACTGATTACAGCTAATATAGAATCAAATCTAGGTTTATTACAGCACTCAGATTGGATTAGTTTGTAACTCAGTTCTGTATTGGGAGCCTTGTGGAAGACACCGTATTTGAGGAGTTGGTGATCTTGACCAGGCTATGCCTGCTCTGTTGGGCCTTGTACTTAGGGCTTGGGAAGCCCATACATTAGCAGGAGTAGCCACTGCATGGGAACCTGCTGGAGTGCCCTGTGCTGGCCTATCGTGTGCCCTGGTGGGTATTATGACAGAGATAACCTCACGACTCATCAGGAGAAGATACGCGATCCTGTTTGCTACACAAAATAAAAGGCACTACAGCATGGGAAGGAGGAAAATCCATCCAAGGTCCATCTGATGCTGCATGAAAGCAATATTCCTCTTTTTCTTCTATCTTGGTAAAATGTCTATTTTATTACACCATCTGGTGTTGAGCCTTCTTATCGAGGTCCAGAAAAATCCCTGCACACACTCTCTCGCTCTCTTTCTCACCCACCCGCTCCCCAGTGTGGAATAACTCTAAGGGAAAGACTCCTCAGAAAAAGCCACCACTGTGCTGGTTAGCCACCTGATGCCATCAGGTACTAAGATTTGTGCTTCAGTAGGTCTCTCTGGCCAAGGAACCACTCACAGTCTCCTGCTCTAAACACTCATCTCCCCGAATTGCCTACTGATTTGAAAATAAAGACCACGATCTTGAAATTTACTTGGTATCTATAATGCACTTAGCATGCCTCTGGGTTTGGTATAAGTAAGTATCAACTAATTATTGATTCATTCACTCCAATTCTAATTAGGATGGAGTTCCAGTGTGCCTGTAAAGTGAAAACTCTATTTATTACACATAAGAATATATAGTGCATGCTCATCCAACTTACAATAACCACCCTAAATACAGCATAAGTAATCAGAAGAAACGCATCTTCTTTTTCTCTCCCTCCTACACCTACATATCATTTTTAGAGTATGTGTTAGTGGGTTTTATATTCCATGTTATTGCTGTATTTGCTGCTGCAATATATATATTTAAATTAAATAGAAGTCATCAAGAGGTTCTATTGGAAGCATTTGCCTTGTTTATTGTTGAAAGGCGCTGCTTGGAAAAGAGTAACTGCTGACTTAAGTAAATGTGAAACATAATGATGGGAAACAGCTGCATTCTGCATCTTTCAAAACACTAAATTTTCTTGTGTGAATGCCTAAATGTAGACCTCCTGCCTGCAGCGGGATCCATGCAGATGCAGACCCAAGTGCATAATCACAGGGCAAGGCAGGACCTCATACCCACTGAATTCAGCAGATGTCTCTCTTCATTGAATGGACTAGGATCAGGCCCCTAAAATTAACAGCACTTGCATGCAAAAGAATTTTGGGGTTGCTTTTTTATACACGGTCCAAAATACTTTTGATTAATATGTTAACTTAATACACATAAGCTCACAACCAGAACAACAGAAAACAACAGAGAACAGCCAGAATAGGTGTAGGGAAAAGACCTGTACATCTTTTTGGTTTTGAAAAAAACGTTTAAAAGTTCGACTCTTTCTTAAATCTGTGAAAAGGAGTCTGTGCAATAAATAGCTTCCATGCTCATTTTCTCACATCTGTTATACAAAAGACACTGCTGAGCAGTATGAAGCTTTTCACCTCCAAGCCATCAGTTCAAATCCACTGTATGTCAATAAAGATTCAAAGTTATTCCCAGCTAGCAGTCCTTCTGCAACCTAAGTGAAAGCAGATGAGTGGAGCATTCAATTCATATCCTGGCTGATTTCTGAATCCAGAAAAGCCACCATCATAGTAATTGGCTTCCAACAGTACACAAACGTGTTGAGCACTGTATAAACTGAGAAAGCACAATCCCACCACCAAGATGACTGTCAAACACACTGTCAAACACTAGCACTAATTGATACCTCACCTGGGTCTTAAGCATAGAAAGAATACAATTTAGTCTCTTATTTCTAAATGCAATCTCTTTGCAGCTGAGCTGTGCCATAATGTCAGGGTGGAAAAAGAAAATTTCCACCAGGTGCTTGTTGCATGAGTAAAAAACCTTTCCTCCAGGAACTGTTATTCCTCACCAGCTGGGATCCAGTTCTAAGTGTTCATGCATCAAAAGCATGGAAAAAGAAGGTGTTAGGACCAGCAGCATACATCAGGCTGTCCCAGGGTGTTTGTATCTCCACATGTGTGATGAGGTTATGGACAGACAGTTCTCTCTTATTTCTTGAACAATTCAGGACCCATAACTGCAACATGAACCAAGGAAAGCTGTTCAGCTTATTCTGATTACATCTTACAGACACTCATTCTCTGCCAGGTGAGTAATCAGTCCCATACTTGAAGAGCTAATAAAAACTTCCTTCACTAGGGAGACACAGCCCTGAAACAAAATAATACCCATTAGGGAGCAGAGATGCAATTCATGTTTGGATTTCAGTGATGCTCATAAGCACTATTGCTGAGGGATTTGGAAGAGAGACTGTACCTTCTTTTCTATGACCTCTAATTACTGAAGGGTAACACCTGTTCTCTTCTTCAAGAATACATCAGTGTGGATCCCACTGGAAATGACTGGAAAGCAGTATCTGTCCAGGACTGAAGGAGAAAAGTATCTCAACTATATCAAGGAGCAACCAAAGGATGGTATTCCAGAACTGGCATCTGAGCTAGCTGCCTTGTCAAAGACATAATGTTTAACAAGAGTAGCAAATGGATCATTGTGTATCGCCACCTCACAACATGCTGCAGAAACAGGCACTAACCATCTGCTTCCAAGTTCACTGAACCACAGAATCACAAAGCAGTTGAGGTTTGAAGGTACCTCTCAAGACCATCTCTTTGGACCCCCCAGCTCCCTCTGGGTCAAACTACAGCAGGTTGCTCAGGACTTTCACTAGCAAGGTTCTTAATGTCTTCAAGGACGGAAGACTCTGCAACAGTTGGTGAAGCGTGCCTGGATATCCAAAACAGTCCTTTCGTTTAATGAGAGCTGGATATAATCTCTAAGTGGTTCAGAAAGGTGTATCTTTGATGGGCTGGATATAGTCAAAATACACCAGGAGGTGGTCCAAGAGATGTATTCCTTTCCCCTCCACAGAGGAATGCAAGTTTGAGAAGAGGAACAGCACAGATAATGATTTGAAAAGAACTTCAAGGACATGGTAGGAATGATGAAGTTGGAGTTTCAGGTATGGAGTTATGGACCATCTTTTTGCAAGTGAAGGCTGCATGATACAGCTGAACAAGCTGAAGACGAGTCTTTGTATTAGAGGACATCCACAAGAAGAAACATTCAAAGATAGTACAGTCTAATGCTGCTTCAAATCAAACTTTAGAAGGCAGACATTGAGGCTTCAGGTAGAAGTTAAGTCTCTAATGAAAAAAAGTGAGTATAATAGAGATCCTGAAGGATTACTAATACTCCTAATACTGAATTTAAAACAGAATACAAGATTGGATGTAACTGCATAAGTATGTGATATGCTGATATTGTTGCAAGGTGAACCCCCAAAATTGAATATTAATCCAGCATGTTTCAAGGGTAGCACGTAGGACCCATCTTTTTACCAGGGGCTTGCACAGGTTTGGATAGCTTTAAGCAGCTCCTATTTAAAACTCATACTCTGAGAAGTAACTCCTCTATATGAGAACTTGGCTTGTACGACAATCTCCTGAATCTGTAAGAAGCAAACTCGTACTCATATTCAACCACTCACCTCCCATCTGTCATGCACAGCAGCCACTCAACTAGGAACATTATCTGCAGGTCATTCTGGTATACATCCACATAAGATGGAAGAAGGGTGGGGTCCAGTAGGACATCTAGACAGGTATGACAACCCAAATACTGTCATTTGGTAAAAGGTGATCAGGAAAATCATAGCTCTGTACCACCTAATCCTGGATATTAGGCAGCACGTATGGGGAAGTAATAGAAAACTACACAGTTGCAAAATTAAGCCAATAGAAAGCTAACACAGGCAGTATATGGAGCAGCAGATGGAACACATGGTATCTTCCCTCCTAAACAAGTCTGTCATGAAATATCTGTATTAACAGAATGTATAGAAGAACATTTATAAGGACTTTTTCAGCAGCCACCAGTTGCTGGATATCAGAAGTCTGGTGAGCAAGCTTGCCAGCTTGGAGGCGTACAGTAACATGGCTAATAACACTAGATCCAGATCCTGATGATTTCCCAGGGAGACAACAACTGAGTACATCTCCCTGGCTGTTTATATAATGTTACATTATATGGACATATTGCTTATCACTCAACAACAGAACTCTGTAAAACAGGCAGAAACACTATGCAGACCAGCCTGACAACTTTGTATTCCAGGACATTACTGTAGCTTCATCTCCTTCCGAGAGCACATTACTCACCACTGCAGATAGCTCAAGTGGGTATCTGTGCCTTATAGTAAAATTGCCCTAGAATGGTCATGACCATTGTCACTGTTGGGAGGACAATAAGGAACACTCTTTCTCTCCAGGATTAGCCATAAAAAGGTGAGGTGGAAATATGCGATCCCTTGCTTTTATGGTGCCTAGACAGAATATATTGACCTCAGCCATGCCCCAGAAGGCCAGAGGTGAAGCCTAACAAATAGCATCAGTTCTGCATATCAACATTTGAAAGGCACTGATTCCTTCTCACCAGTGTAATACAGTTTAATCCCCACTTGTAAATGACTAGAGAAAAAGAAACTATCCAAGAGGAGGATATTGCCTATCAGTCATAATGTCCATGAACTTAACTGCTTGCTATGGGTGAAAGACTAACTGCTGTAGCTTCCATCTACTAGGGGAAGTAGAACACTCTTCTACTCCAAATACTGAACACTTGATGAACCCCCCACAATAACATGACAAGAGTCAGGGAGAAAAACAGGCCGTGTGTTAAGAACACTGAGGTCAACAGCACCACTCTGAGGTACATCCTACAGACTGGGTGATGGTATGCAAGAACTGTGAGCCAGTCTTGAGCTTGGAGATGTCAGTGGATAAAGGTCCACTTTACTATCCTAAACTTTCAACAGAAGACAATAGGTACGCACCTGCTAGGTCCCTTCAGACCTAGGACAGGCAAACAACCTGCCTTTATCATTTGGTGTAATACAACATGAGCAAAAGCTTCTTCACTCCTACGTAATCTCTTGTATGACTACCAGAGAAAGCAACACCCACTTCTATTGGGGGCAAGCTTTCTTATGAGGGATACCCTAAAAAAGAATGGGGAAGAAAATATAAAAGATTAAACTGTTCAGATAGCTCCAGCCATACCGTGATTTACAAAAGAGGTGAGGCTGTCTCCAAAGATTTATTCACTAAACTCTGAATGTGCTCCTAATCACCACTGCAAATTTGCAGGTGTATAATGTGTGGGGGCTGTATTATTAGGGAAGAAGACCTCTGTTATCCTCCAACATCCCACTAAACTTCTTGGCATGATATTTAGGTTGCTAAGAAAGTAAAATCTATCCATCTGAGAATTGTAATTCAATGACAAACTGACCCTAGAAACACCAGTTGGGCCTTCTAGTATTTCAGAACATGAAGTTATATCCTGTATTACAGCTATAAAGTCTCAAGTGAAAGCCTTCAGGGTTGATCTCTTTGAACCTCTGATGTCTAATATTCCATGGTAGCACCTTGCCACCATGGTAGACATAGCCGTAGTGTTTGGGATGTCCAGTACCATCTGCAAGATCACCTTGGCCAATCCCCTCTTTAATAATGTCTAAACACTTCTCATTGTTAAAAATATGGTAAATGCCGTGCTGCCACCTTTCAGAGGTGTTCTTCAGAGTCACATTTGGTTTTGACTGTTTCTTACAATTTTATGCCTTGCAGGATCTCCTTCAGGAAATGCATGATGCTCCTATAAAGAAATCACACGTTGCCAGAACTAATGACTATAGACATATTGAGTCACACAGGAGGAACTGGTATCCCTTCTCTACTCATTTTGCACTGGGTATTATTCAGCTGATGCTGGCAAAGAGCTCTGGTATGGTCAAAGAGGTCTATTTATTACTATAGTAATTTTGGTTGTACTATCTCACATCCTGTAAGCTATACTTGATATCTTGATCTCCAGAGTCTCTGAAACTCTTAAGAATAACTTCTGAGCACTTAACAGCACCTTAATATAACCCAGGTTGCACGATACCACTTCAGCAGATGACAAGGATATAACAGGACCTTTGGTAGTGAGCATTAGTACTGCTTTGTCACTAGATCTTACTCTTCACAGTCTTTCTCCATACCAATAGGGAAAGATATTTTCCATTGTCTCAAATGCAGTGCAGACCACCTTCTTACTGACTCCAAATCACTCAGCAGCATGCAGTCTCATGACATACAGATTATCGTTGGTTTGCTGGATACTGGTCAACTCTGGGCTACCCCTGACAAGGTTGGACGCAGGACCTTGGCAATCACCTTGGCAACACAGCGCCTGTCTCCAGTACCAATGATGATCAAGACAGCCTTGGTGCTGCTGCCTCAGCACGTGAGTAACATCAGCTCTGGCTGCTTTCTGCCTGCTATCTTTTCCAGGCTAGTCTTTGCTTTCCTATCTGCTATAGGTGGCCCTTAATGAAGCCACCTCATTTGAGAGCAGAAGGATGGAGCTTGTCTCCAAGAGGGCCTTCAAAGACTGTTCCAGCAGATGGAGCTTTTACCTCATGTCTTGCAATTTACACATTCTTGTGGAAAGTGACAATCGAGCATCTGCTCCTTTCTGAGATTCCCACACACAGAAGAGATGCCTGTTGTGTCCACCCCATATAATGATCAACCCTGGAAAATACAGAGCGCTTAAAGCTGGCAGCACTTTGAATCCCAAAGGGGTCAGGAAGAGTTGGTTCAGACAGACAGAAGCAATTCATAGCAAATGGTCTAGGAGATAACAGAGATGAGTATTTTTTCAGAAATTAGTTTAACTTGACTGTGTTAGCCATTTTCCACCATCTAGTTCTCTGTCATAAGGCCTGGAGGGAAATAAAAGAAAGTCACACCTCCTTTACGTCATCCTGTTAAAGGAAAGGGAGACTCAAAGCTCCTACGACTCCTCTAATTTCATATATGTGGAATGTGTGGGCCCAGTAGGATACATAGTGACATCTGAAGACCTAGAAGACTTCAGTCCCCAAAGCCAAGAGCAGAGGAATGAGAAAAAAAAGATAACTGTTGTAGGAAAATGGAGATTCATGAATTGCTGCATCGTTCTTACAAGGTTCTTGGGACACATTTGATGAGGGCTCGGAAGGAGTGAGCAGTGTGTCTCTAGCATCAGGTAGCCAATTCCAGCAAGGGAAACAAGCACCAAAACGAGGGAGATTTAGAGTCCTCCCAGCAGATGCTCATGGAATAGATCCTCAAAAGATGTTGATACTTCACTTAGTTGAAGACAAATACTAGGAGGCAAATGTGAAAGTACAGGTTAACCTTCCAACTGGGTGCCTCGAAAGTTGATCAGTTTTCCATGCTTTGGCAGCCTTCCCACCTCAAACTCACAGCACGACTGGGTTCTCCCTTGCTGACTCAATTTCTTTTTCTCCAGTTGCGGAGCCCAACCCCCAGCCTCCCATAGCTTTGCCTCAGAGAGACTGCTTTGCCTCCCAGTGCCAGCATGCAAAAGCTGGCCTGGCCAGTCACAACTGGGAGGCTCTTCCTCTGCCAGCCGTGATCATCTTGACAGTTCTGCTTTCTCCTCACATCATCTGTCATCTCTCTCACTCCACCTCCCCCTTCCTGAAATCAGCCTCCTCCATCTACCACATTAGGATTGGGGCCAAGAGGAACAAGGATTAGTCCCAAAGTCAGAGTGCTATCTGCTTCCTTCCTACTCCCAACACAGTGAGGAGCCCAACAGAGCCAGGGGGAAGCCTGGATGGGACAATTAGGCTGGAGGAAAAGCAGTAAAAAGCACTAGAGCCATAAGCAGCTACAAAAATCAACTCATCATACTTCTGCTCTGAGGAAGGAACAGCAGGAGTGGTGGTGTTTAGGTGTGGTTTGGCTTATGAAAGACTGCCAGAAAGACTTAAGGAAAAGATCCATACAGTCACAGGTCCAGGCACCACTCTCCAACCATCTATCATGGAGCTAATAGCTCTAGCAATATATCTGAGTCTGGACTGGCCACTCTCTTTTCTGTGAGTATCTCGGGATCCACTTTGACAGCACTACCAACAAATGTCACTCCTGATCTTAGCATTGCCTGTTAGTTTAGATCTGTTTCTTTCTGGCCTAGTTCTGCTGATGAGTTTTATTACAGACCTGAAGGAATTCCACTGATGTGCTGCTTCACAGCACCAACAATTAAATTCTGTTGTGCACTGCACTAAAATAATCCATAAGTAAAGCTTCTAATAACTTAATTTAAACAGCTTCTATAATAAACACCAGGTCAGAACTGCTTAGTTACCCCTGACCAGAGGGCTCCTACTCACACTCTTGTATGCTATGCAGTAAAACAGAGTATCTGTTGGAGGACACTGTGGTTAAATGCAGCATCTCATGATTACACAGAAAATAAGAGAGCACGTTTGGGCTGAAGAGCCTCTACTCAAGTTTTCTCATTATGTTACTGTTTCCAGAATAAGCACAAGGTTATCATGTCCCATCTGCCTCCATCTTCATTCCATGCAGAACTTTCTGCTCACTTGGGTGCCTGCTGTTTGCCTGGTAACTTTGTTTTCAAGCCTAATGCTAGAAATGGGACTTACTGGAATCATTTTCAGTGTCTAAAGGAGGAGACTTTTGGGCAACGAACACAGAAGAAAACTCTTCTAAAATGTTCTTTTTAAGCTGCTCAAAGAGAGCAGAGATAAAAAGCCCAGGTCTTTTCAGGAATTTGTTTCTCCATGTGATCTTCTCTCAAAATAACCAAACAAAACAAAATAGTCCAATCAAAAACCCTTCTGTCTCCATCCCATACGAACAACCTTCTATAAAGTCAGACCTGTCTCTCAGCTGGAAGCCCAGAATGTAAGAGTCCTGCCTTCAGTGGTTTGCTGGTGTCACTCCACTCTGGAGCAAAGTTTCCAGTAAAACTCACTGTCTCACCCCTCTTAGAAAATGGGTAGTGGGGAGCATCTGTCGGTCCCATCTGGGGTGCCCCATGTCCCCACTAGCCAATTCAGCCTAAACCACGACACTATATTGACAATGAACACTAGGCAGGAAGAGGTTACATGAGAGCATCACTTTGGCAAGTTTGCAGAAATGCAGAGGGGAAGGGACCATGTAAGACCCCATTAGACTTTCTCTTGTCACCTTCCATCCAAGGGATGTTCAGTAAAGCATTCAAAGACCTGGAATTAGTGTTTCATTTTGGTATTTTTGGTGAAACCATAAGCCTCTTTTTACTGGAAACACTTGAAGGAACTGGATCTTGTCTTCTCTGTTTTGAAAAGTTATATCGAAGAGCACGTGAACCACAGATAGCCAAAACCAGCTCAAACTTTTATTGTCACAAATCTATTTTGCCTCATTACTGACTATAAACCAACACTAAGCAGAGGAATCCATAAAGCATAGCCCAAATAGTGCAGCACACTAGCAAGAGGTAGGGAACAAGCTGGTTCAAGACTATTTCAGCTGACAAAATTATGCAACAACAGCCACAAATGGCAGAACTTCTTGGATATAGACAATGTAGTCCACTAGAAAGAACAAAAAGAGATCTTTCTTTGAATTTCAATCAATTGAAATTTTACAAGAATCCCAAAAATCTGAAGCCCCATTTTTAGCTTCACATTCAATGTAAACCACAGTATTTTGTGGCTTTTCTAGCACACTTGCATAAAACTAGATGAACTACTACATTGTTTAATACTTAGGATTTAGCGTTCTGGATTCCAATCCCACCTCAGGCAGCTTCTGACTTGAGACCCTTCAATAATTCACATTCTGCTTGCCTCTCAGTTTTGCCATCACTAAAATGGAGATAACATGCATTTCACAGTGTGGTAGGGTGATGTGAAGGCTGACTGATTTATCAGTAGTTGTGAGATGCTTAGGAATACTCTGATGAAATGTGCCACATGTATGCACAATTTATTATTAACCTGACAGCGTTTTAGCTCTTTTATTTTCCTGCCTTGCACACAATTCAAGTGCAGGATGCCTGAAGCACATTTGAATGGATGCCATGTGGCATTTTGATTGTAGCAGGTACTACAATTTAATTCTGAAATTCACAACTTTAACATCACATTAAAGAAGGATTTTTGCAATTAATTTTCCTTCTTCACTCAGTTTTAAAAAAAGAACATTTGAACGGCCTTGGTTTTAGTTCAGTATCAGATCATTAAAATTATTAAAGGCAAACACAGGCAAGAAAAGAATCTCAAATAGAAATGTGTTCTTTGGGCCAAATCTTTAGAGGTGAAAAAGGATGGAAATAAATACAATATGAAGGTAAAATGGTCAAAATTACTATTTAGAAGCCCAAACCAGTCACAAGGCTCCAACATGCCGCAATCATTTTTCAAAATGGCATTTAAAGCAGTATTTTTTTAAACTGACAAGATCAACAAATCTAAATAGATTTGGGTTTAGTTCTTAGTCAAGCACATTTTTCATCAGTATGAACGAAGGCTTTGCCTGACTAAAGAGCACTTGGTCTGTGAGTTTAATTTTAAGTTGAGTACTATTTACATTCAAGAAAACATTTTATACAATGATCTGTACATTTGATGTATTTTCTACAGAACAGCTCATTAACGACACTGTATCTGCAAGTTCATGTACCCACACTGCAGCAGAGTCAGCCAGCCGTTCACAAGGAGAAAACAACTGGGCAAGTGTAAGGCTAGAAACTAAAACAGATGAAACCTACATTTTCTTTCACTCCCAGACCTGAAAAGTGGCTTAAATTGTTTTAGTCAGCTTTCCAACAACAACATTTTGTCAAGTAACCAAGAGTAAGCAATTTCAGCTCTGGAAGAAAACCAGTGGGGACTGTTACAAATGCCCCAAAATAGTGGGATATAGATTCATAGATTTTTAAGGCCAGAGGGAGCATTAAACAGACCTACAACAGAGCAGTGACCTCCACTGTAAGTGGTAGCAGGGCTATAATTAAACACCATTGACAAATGAGGTCTGAAATCACAGCCAATTGTTCTCCCGAGATAGAGGATCTGTTACTTAGTACTTTGGTTTAGCTATCTTTTGCCTCAGGCAAACTGGGAGTCACCACACTGGCAGCAGCATTGACAGGGAATAGATCCCAGAGCTCAAGAATGGCTGTCATGCCATACTAATGCAGTTCCCAAGTGATTTTCATAGGCAGAGCCTTGCTCATCAAGCCCAAATCTCAGCTTGGGCTGGCTGCATTTCAAAGAGCACTTCTTGCGCGAAGAGGTATTTGTTATGCTTTTCTTTGGGAATGCCCACTGCCCAGTCCTCAGGTCCAACTACATTGCAAACTACTTAGGTTCAATCCAACACACTAAAAAGCTAAAAACCATACTGCTGGCAATCCCAAACTCTCAAATCAGCAGCTGTGGTTCTTCTTTAATATATGCAGCCTTGCTGACTTCACTGTCACTGTTCAGAGACTGCACTGTTCAATGGTACTGGGACATCCGAGAAGTCAAATGGGGAATAACCCACCCAAGTCCTGTCCACCCAAGATCATTCCTTGGGCCCTTCCTTTGCTGGAGCTCTTGACAAACAGCAGTACCTACAGATCTGTCACTTCCGATGAACTTACATGATAAACAGTGCTTCATGCCACTCTTCCCTCCTGGGAGGTTTCAAAGGGCATCGATCTGACTCATCGCCCTACCTGTGCTCCAGGCTCCGCTCGCTTTCTGCGAGCTGGAAATCTGTTCTCCTCTCTGGTCAAGTCTATCCTGTGCTTAGGTGTCCTTTTGCCTCCACTTCTGAGCCAAACAGTTCCCACAGTCATAGCACAGTGGGGTTGAGTCCACGGGTTTTCATTAGTCAGATAGTCAGTGTGGCAGCATATGCCCCTTTCTTAAAACACTTCAACATTTTTGTGATATATTACAGCTCATCAGTAGTAGGTCCATATTAGGGACAATAATGTCAGTAAGTTATAAAATAAGCTAGAAATATATGTGCAATTGATAGAGATTACATTTTAAACAAAGTCAGAATCCAGAAATTCTACAAAATAAAAATACATTGCTTTTTCTGCAGACTGTCATCCAAATCAGTATTTTTTTCTAAATATTTTGATTTGAATGAAACCACCATTTCTCACAAGGAAAACATTTCCAAGCTGTCTTATTCTGATGTGTCTTAGCTGGTCAAAATGTTGCTTCACACGTCTTTCATTTGAACATGCCACAAGATAGGGCAGTCAAAAAACAGACTGCCTTGCAAATACGTTTATGTGTAAGATGTGAAGTAGAGACAAAGTGTATAGGTATATAGGTCCCATATCTGTTCAAAACCAGCAGGTTTGGGAATTTGTTGTAGATGTGTTCATTGCTGCAGTTGAGACACAGCTGAGCATTTCAGCTTAACTAATGAAAGAAAATAGAGAATTTAGGAGGACACAGCTAAGCCAGTAACATAATTTGCAATTTGATCATTGGAGCCCTAATGTTTATTTTTTATTTTCAATGACAAAAAAAAACCAAAAAACAAAAAAAAAAACAAAAAACAGTTCTCCAACAGCACAGTGCCCACTAGAGGAACTCTGAAGAAAGAGGATTTTGCCATTTTCTGCAGCATCCAATATTTTCTCACAGGGTCTTCTACCCAATAATAAACCTATAGCCATACTACTATCATCATATGACTACCTTCCAAGCTGTTGTGGTCACTCAGCTACCTCTACCTGAGATGGCAAAATTTCAGTTAGCTATGCGCGTGTGAGTTGTGCCTCATCTTTGACATTAACGTAAACATACCTCTAGCTCTGGTTATCCTGAGACATGTAACTGCACTACCCCTTCATGATGGCAATATATCCAATCCATAATTTTTTTTATGTTCATTGATCTCCTGCTATCTTCCTTAAAAGTCAAAGCTATGTGAATAACAAGGACCTACAGAGAACTCCAATTACACCAGAGATCAGGCAGGCATCATGCAGGGTGGTCCCTTCGCGCAGCCCCTTGCCTCCTACTGCACTGAGTCCCAGGGCAGCTCTCACAGGAGCCACAGAGGAAAGGGCAAAAGACAGAAGAAAAACCACAGAAATTCTGGCTACTTAGGTGGTTCTAAATGAGCAATTTAATCTTCTTTCCTCTTCACAAGCCTCACCTTTTTCTTTTTTCCCTTCTTTTTTTAACAGCAATTTATTAAGGAATGATTCCATACACTTCTTCCTCGTTTAAAAAAAAACTCTTTGGGGAATATAAGCAATATATTTCAGCCACATACAGAAAGGAGCTTAAGGAATTTAGCTGCAAACGCCACTGAGCTATGAAATTTGCAGATCACAACACAAGCCTCTCTCATCTCTGCCAGCTCTCTCTGCCTCAAGTGTGGTTTCTGACCAGTCTCAGTGGACAAACCTGCCTTTAGCTCCAAGGATTCTTCCCGTATTACCTTGAGGAGAAAGGTACTGAGAAGCACTCTGGCCCTGAAAGCCAAGCTGGCAGGATGGAAGCAGCAGGAAAGACCAGAAAATCAAACACATGCCTGCAGAGACACACCAGAGGTTTGGAAAACTCAGACAGTGTCATTTTTCTCAAGTACTAAGGCAACAAACTGAGAAGAAATGAAAATCCACCCAAGAGACTACACAGTCTGAGAAAGGCTTCTGAATAAATGCAGCAGGCAAGCTAACTCTGGGACCTGCCAGCAGCATTAGAGATTGAATCCTGGTTTTAACCTACAGCTCAGATTTCTACATCCACCAATGAATTGCTTCTTCCTTTCGGATAAAGGTCTATGTCAAATACTCAGAGTCAAACCCAGTCCATTACATTCACTCAGGTTACTTTACTGGTCAAATTCCATGAGTAAGAGGAGGATCACACCTCAGAACAAAATCCTGAAAGCCAAGTACCCCTTTCCTCCTTGGCCTACATTGCAAACTGCAGACCAGCTACAAATACACCTGCTGTGTCTAATAACCAGCTAAAGTTGTGTCAACGAGAGTTAACGGGAAAAGAAAGAAGATTTTACCTACCCTTTCAGTGCCTTAGAACCACAAAACACTTGCCAGCTTTGGGCTAATTAGACACTCAAAAACAGCCCAGAGGCCTTTCTCCTCTGTTGTCCTGCTTTTTATGCAATGATTCATACAGGAACAGAGGAAGTGCAAACTCTGCCATTCTGCTCTAGTAGCCTTTTATATACTCCTTGCTTTCCATGACAGCACAAGGTTGAGGCAAGTCTTGAGCATGGAGGGTGACAGGGGCAGGCTGGAACCAGCAGCCACAGCAGGGAGAGCGCCAGTACAGACAGGTAGGCAGAGGTGGGTCAGCGCACAAGGAAAAGCAACTGATCAGCATCTGAGGTTTATGACAGAGGGNAAAAAAAAAAAAAAAAAAAAAAAAAAGTCCAAAGCTCCCCTTCTCCCATTGTTCCTATTTGCACTCTGCAGCACAGCATCTGCTCCATGTCACCCAACAGGGAAGAGGCTACACCACTGCTTGGGCTCTGTCTTCACCAGCACAGCTCCAGCCTGGCCTGGGAAGGGTCCAAGTACTCATAGTGTGACACTGCACAAAGCAGCAGGAAACTGGGAGATTTCAGTTGAAAAGAAACATGAGGAACACTCCTCAAAGATGGCCACTTAACAAGGAAAGACACCTTAACTTCTAAATGTAAGTAAGCCTAGCTGGAAGAGTGACAATCAAACCAGGTCATCCTACTTGATGCTCATGAATTATCACCATTTACTTGTCCCGTTAAGATATTTATATGCCTCTATCACTGTCATGCAGAAGCATATGGGATTCTTAATACCTAGAGGTGAGGAAGCCCCACTGGCTACATGTTTCAGATAGTATTTCAGGAAAATAAGACACAGAGGGTAACCAGGTACATATCCCCTGCAAAGAAAGGTCAGTTGATTCAACTTGAGTCCCTTAGTCTGCCACCAAATCAACCCGGGGACACACAAAGCCTGTGCAGGAAACAAAATTAGTCTCTTAGGTGCTAACACTTTAATGACAGGACCATCCAAGTTCTGTTGCCCCAGTCANCTGCAAAGAAAGGTCAGTTGATTCAACTTGAGTCCCTTAGTCTGCCACCAAATCAACCCGGGGACACACAAAGACTGTGCAGGAAACAAAATTAGTCTCTTAGGTGCTACCACTTTAATGACAGGACCATCCAAGTTCTGCTGCCCCAGTCAACTTTCTTTACACGTTATACCTTGGTAACTTCACAGGATACTGAGGTGAGCAAGTGTACATGCAGGCAGGGCCCGGACAGCTGAAAACAGCATGACTGGCAACACTGTTGGCAACACAGAAAGTTAATGCAGCGTACTCAGGTCACAACCCCAGTTCAGAGCAAATATATTCAAATACAAACCAGTTCTGCTTTGAGTAGTCTGTGACATCCACAGTCCTCCCTACATCCCCACACCTCTCTCTCTCAGCCCTTGGGCTGTTTTGCACCCAGCTGTCAGCTCCTGGACCTGTTCACAGATGGAGGAAGGGCAAATGCTTTGCTCTGCAGGGTAGGTTTACAATGGCAGTGAGCCTGTCTGCAATGAAGGAGACACACACACATACACCCAGAAGTCACATTGCTGTCCCTGGACAGCAATAACATGGCAGTTGCCTTGCTTTCTATAGGGAGAGAAAGAAGCTTTGCTATCCATCAAGTTCAAAGTGGGTCAGCAAAGGAACAAGAGGTAAAGTGAAATCAGAAGTTGGCCCAGGAGAGGTGGCCGCCCTACCATTTCATCACATGGATTACCACCTTCTCCCACACCCGGGAGCACTCAGTGCTGAGGTCGACGTGCAGATGCTCATCTTCTCTTAGTAGTGCCAGAGTTTGCCGGACAGATGTGCTCCTCCTCCGCTTCTTTCCTTGTAGCTTCGTCGTGACATTTCCAGCATCCTCAAGGTATCTGGGAGGATTATCTCCCTCTATTTTCCACCAAAACCTAACAAAAATTACCCTGTGGCAAATGACCTGCACACCTCCATCCTGGAATAAGGATGAAAGCAAGGCTACAGCATGTGCTGTCTTGCTTGAGGCTATATTTACTGCTGAGTGACCTCCATGACAGGCTGCCTAGCTCAGCAGAAGCCTGGACAGTAACAATAGATCAGTTCTTTCTTCCCCCCCCCGCCCCCCTCCTTTTTTTTTTTTAGGGCAAAACCAAAGGAAAATAAACCTTCCTTCTGAAATGAAATTATCTCCTGACCATGAGCTGGAAAGAGGAATTTCTGGCTCTGCTCACTTTCATAATTATTATTAGTTACTTTCATTTAAATCATTGTTAGTAATGCCAAAAAATTCCAGTTTAGCTGTGCACGCTTTGGGACAAAGCAGGACCAGCAGGCTGGTCTATGGGCTGATAAAGGAAGCTGGTATCCAGACTCCAGCTAGATTTAGTCCTCCAGAAGCTCACTCAGCCCAGTCAAATCTACTCTTTGTGACAATCAAGAACGGTTCTCTTATACTATCAGGCAGGTAAAACCAAGACAGAACAACTGCTGTAAACAGCCTATGTGAACTATGGCTTACTCTTTCATAAAGTAACATTTTCATACTGGTTTTTTTTCCCCGAGTTCCACCTCCTTCTTGCCTACAAATTTTTCTGTCTTCACCAGTTCCACCTCACACCAAATGGTGATCTCCTTTGTATCCAACCACCATTTCAGCAGAGGAGATGTCCAAACTTTGCCTAACTGTGGGCTATAAACTTGTCTGTTGCCTGAGGGCTGCAGCTGATCTGCAATCAAGCAGAAAAGGATTGTAGCCTCATGGTCATCTATAATACAGAAGAGTGAAACAAGAATAATATAGCTGTCAGCATGTATTGCAGCTAGACTGTTTGAATCAATGGCGTGCTCCATACAGGGGCCTGTAATCTCCCTGTGGCTCCCCTGCATCAAAAGCAGGGGAGGATATGAAACAAATCCAGCTAGGTCTGGAGCTGCAGGCAGTCCACGTGTAGTGAAGGGAGATGGTTCCTAGGCCATTGCTGTGAAGGGGTATGTAGGATCTAAATTGAAATTCTGTGGCTCCCGCTCAGTTTTAATATTTATTCTTGAGAATAACAAATGGTGCTTAAACTGCACTTTGGAGTTTCAAAGTACTTTATAAACATTAATTAGTATCTTAACACATCATCTTTCTCTGGTGCTCATCTGGCAATGCATCAAAAAATTACAACCAGACTGGAAAGAGATTACTGTTTTAAATACAACCAAAGGAACTTAAACCAGAAGAATGAGCAAGAGAAAGAGATGGGGAAAAACAAATTGCTGCAAAACTAAGTCATAAGCAGAGTTCCTACCAGCCTTCTGCCCAATGGCCAGAGCTGCAGCATAAGAAGTGGCATAAAACAGCAGATTTGCCCTTTGCAATATTTACTCCACAGTCCTCGGTGATCATCAATTCTAGAGTTTTGCACCAGTGAGTGAAGATGTGGGCCCCTCAAAGTGTGTCCCAGAACTGCCTGCTGTCCTCTAGAAGAGCAGAGCACAAGACCAAATGGAGGGTCTGCAGCTGTTTATTGCTGGTGAATTCAACAACAACCAATTTATATTCATCTATCAAGGAATATGCAAGTGGAAGCAAATATTATGGTCATGTTCATTTGTTTCTGATTACAAAATGTATGTAAATGCATATGCAAATTAAGTGCACCCATCAGGCTCATGGCAAAGTGCCAAATTAGCCCTTAGTAATACAAAGTTTGGGGTGGCTGGCAGGGAGATACAGAGCTTGCAAGTGAGGCTAGGCGGTCCCTTTAGATGCAGCCAAAACTGGGCTGCTCCGAAGGGGCAGGTGGAGGATAAATCCTGCAGTAACTTGTCTCTTTAAACGAAGCTGAGGGGCTATAGAAAAATCTGTTCCCGCTGCAGTTAAAAGTGTGATAATTACAGAGCAACGGGCTCCTCTGTCATTCAGCAGGCAGCATCCCCAGGAAATCTTGCGCTGTAATCAAGGGAAGAGGTGCAATCAGGCCCCTATTCAGGCTTCGTTTAGAAACAGCCCCTGCAGGCAACACAAAGGCTTCAGCATGGTGCTTTGTGAAGCTGGTGATCACATCAACGTCTTGGTTCTGCAACTACAAGCAGAGTTAATGTCATTTCTAAGCACATCTTCTGTTCACCTTTCCTCACAAAGTCCAGAAGGGGCCTAGGGAGAGGGGTGAGGTCTTGGACCAAAATACTCATGTAGATACGATGTTGCAGTCACGCCGTCCACATTAGTGAACTTGCTCTCTGCACCGCTATGTCGGAGGAAGAGAGAATTTCTTGCAGACTAAGGAAGACAGCGTGATCCTGAATGAGCAGATATGAACATGCTCATCTGGCTGCTACAGCAGCACAGTTTTCAAAATTTGCGTGGGGAAGGTTTTGTTCATTTTTTTTTTTCCCCAGTGACATGAATGTATCTGTGCTGCTCAAATTCTACAGGAAGCTCATTCTCTTGGCAGCAGCCTGATCCCACAGAGACTGATGAGGTTTATTAGAGGGGAAGGTGTCTCTGACTTCAGCTTTCATGTCTAATGCCGCCATTGCCCAGAAACATACAAATTAATTGCTACTCAAATCAGCCATCCTTTGTACCCTACAGAGCTGTCAGATTCAATGAATGAGTTTACTCCAACTGCAATAAAAATAGTATCACATTTTATTCAAAACAGCCAAACCTTCCAAAGTGTGCACGCATTTGCACTCCCATGGTATACACTCAGGCACAGAAATCATACATTGACCAACAATGACCAGTTCAGCTACCCATCTGGGCTTGTAGCTACCATGACACACACAATCCTAGTAACTCTGTCTGGGCGCACGTTAAGTGCCAAAAATCTTTCTGCACATTGGGGGCACATTCTGGACAGGATTTACAGTTTTGTCTCAGTATGGAACTGTTGTTCTCTGCTGAGGTTCACCATAACTGGAACTGCACTTTGCGTTACAGTAACCCCTAATACTGTAAACGAAGCTTCATTCCATCACAGTACAGGATCAGCAGATTCCACTCTCTATTTCTTTCTTATTTCTCTGGCCACAGTATAAATGAGTTTGCTGTGGGTTTTACCATCTGCAGACATAGGTATCCATCAATAGCCAAGTGATGGCCTGGACACTGTCAAGAGAACTCATTATTAAAAACGTACATATTGCATTTAGCTGTTCAAACAGAAGTTATTGATTGGATCCCATCAGTTCCCAGTAAAAGAGCCAACTCCGGTGATGAAATAAAAATATGCACACAGACTACAGACTAGTAAATACTGTAATGGAGTTAAGGATCCCCACCCGAAAAGGGAGTTGTTGATATCCGGTTGAAAGAGCAACATCTTTTTCAAAAATGAGACTGGGAATAAAATAACCATGTTACATCCGCAAATATCCAGAGGCAGGATAAGGAAACAAAACAAAAGGGAACAGTTCTGAAAAAAAAAAAAAATCATCTCAATCTCTTGGGAAAAAAGCAAACAAAGAAAATACAAGTTAGTTAATGGCCAATCAAGCCACAGGCAGGGAGAGCTTGTATCCAGTTCTGCTGTTCCTACCACATCCTACTGTTCATCCGTGGTTGTTCTGCCACACTTACGGAATTGAAAGAGAGCATCTTTGGAGTTTGCCACATTTTTCCAAGTCAGGTAAAAGGGAAGCTATACTTAAACTGGTTCCTATTTTGTTTCCTTGCCACTTTTCTTTGTCTGCTTCTTTCCACGTACTAAACAGCTTCTCTTCTGTTTTTCCCCTTCTTTTCACAATCTGCACAGACACTGTAACATTTTTGGATGACAGCATTTAACACACAGAAGTCACCACTGCTGCAGCATAACAGAGTGAGAAAACAAGGCTGATTATAAAATTCTAACATAAACCAAATATACACCATGAAGTAATGCAAGAGAAAATTGAAGAACCAGACAAAGCAATGACTGTTTGTGGAAATCTCTGCATTTGTTCCATTGCAAAAGTTCTCTGCACAGCATCTTATGTGTGAGTGAACAGATCACAGCTAACAGCGAGTTAAAAAGGTTTACTAGAAAAGGTACATCGTGACAAACTTCTTTGCTCACCCTTAATAGAAGGTTGGGCTGGAAAATGATGAATCACTATAGGAAACAAACAGCAATGGTGACGCATGGCTTCAAAAGGTAACAACAGCACTGCTTGATCCATGATGTCTACAACAGAAATATCCCTGGATTCATTAGAAGACAGATTTCAAATTGTTCCACCCACCCTGGAAATGCAGAAATTCCACCACCTGAGCCCTAGCTAGAGCTCTCACGATAACCCCACATGTGAGCCTTGCTCACTTACAGTACATTCTCAAGACGTTCACCGAAAACCATATGCTGTTGATGTCTTGCGCAGCTCCCCGCGGAGTCTGGATCCATTAGCCCAGCAGTAGGAAGAGGCTTATATCTTTATGTTTCAGAGTTCACATGCCTGTGTGGCTCTTGCAATCTTCCATCACCCAAAACTGGCATTTAGACATGAGGTGTGTTTGTTCTGTAAGCATATGAGGATCAGGCCTGGAAGCCCAGCTACTGAAGTGCCTGGTCACACCCAGCAGTCTCTCCAGCTCCACATAACTCATGGTTCAAGCACAGAACATAGTTCTGGCTCATTATTGGTTTGGACCTGATCAGTGCAGAGCCAGTAGTCAGAAAGAAATCTGGGGTTCAGCACTTCACAGGCTCACACCTCCTATCTAATGGTCATGTATTGTTACAGCAATATTTGAATATAAAGCCAAATTTTCTGTTATCATTAATAGCACCTTAAAATGAATGGGCATACGGATGTCATGTTTATTTTCCAAACCTTCCCTTCCTATAAAAACATGTTTGCTTCTCCATCTATGCTGTAAACATATAGCTGTATTCACATATTATTTCTGTAGGGCTTTTTGTTTACATATCAGCAGTATAGGGACTTTATTCTCAGCACTTTTCACATTCTACATATGAAATTCCAGTTAACCTATTTTCATTGCCAAAAGAAGTAAATAAATGCTGGTTGTGATAAGATTATTATTGCAAGTATTTCCATTTTGACAAAATTTCAGTGTTGTGGGGTTTGGGTTTTTTTTTTCCTTGAGATTGGACACTTCTTGCCCAGGTTTCATATTTGGCTTAAGCTCAAACTGTGTGTTTAAACCTAAATGTCATAAAAAATGCTGTGATGAGATTCTCAAAATCACACTGGGATTTCCAGTCCGCTTACTTAAGTCTCTTGCACATACAGAGTTCACCATCACACTGCTAAAGACCAAGGAAATACACTTCATTGTGTGGTTTGCATGACTTAAAACCTCTGGACTCAAATTTTAAAAGAGAGTATGAAACAGTGTAGAAACACTCAAATCCCTCTTCCCTTCGCAATACTAAGTAAGATCATTCAGCAGGTCCCAAAGCAATCTAATCAAGGATGCTAAAACAATCAAGGTGCCATTCAGCAATTAGTATGCAGGCAATTGAGGGAGAGCATGGGGCTTCCACAGACTAGCAGCAGCTAACATCAAAGATGGCCTAACTTTTGCAATGTCCTGTCAATCAGTTATGTTAGCCGTACATACATGGCTCCTGTTTACCGACAATTCACTCAGTTCTCAGGGACACAGGGTAGTGGAATTCACCCAGATAGCTAAGGTAACTTCTTACCACTGCTTTTACCAACACCAACATAGGGTACTTCTGTATTTACCAATATTCTCTACCCTTATTAATAAGTTGCTGAAGAAAATCTATCCATGCTACAAATGCAGCATGCTTTCAGAAAGGCACTTTTTGCAATTGCTCATGCTCTCCATCTACTCCCGCTTCATTAGTTCCAGCTGGAAAAAGAATGGTGGAACGTTAATTCCTCTGATAGCAACCAGCACGGATAAGAGCTCAGTCGTAGGCCTGCTAAGTGACAAATTAACTCTTTGGATTATGTAAAGATCAATGGGAAGCAGGGAAGTATTCTCTTACCTTCAGAACACAGCTTGCCAGCATATCCAGTGGCTGAGCAGTCACAGTGTGGCTCGCCATCCAGAAGGAAGCAAGTGCCACCATTTTCACAGGGGTTTTCTGCGCAGAGCCCTTCCATTTCCAGTCGGACCCCTTGACTGCCCAGGAGCTGTGGCTCAGAGTTGCCGTATTTCAGATCCAGGATAAATCCTTGAAACGAAGGCTCACTCAGAACACCATCAAGGGTCAAGGCAGCAGGACGGATGTCCAATGGGACTCCACCAACAAAAAGGTCACTGACGATATTCATATATTGGCGTTGTGGACGCACCTCGCCCGGCTTGGCTTCACCATCCAGCACTAGCACCGTCCGAAGGTGATTGCGGCTGACCATCAGGAAGTGCCAGTTGCTGTCGTTGACCTGCTTGTCTGTGATAACTGTAGTCTCCGCACAGTCCACACTGAACTGGAGCTGGATGCGCCCATCAACGAGGGACAGACAGAGGAAGTCACAAACACCACCATCATCAAAGTAGAGGAGCAGCCCAGCAGAGACGTTGGTCTTGAACTGGAAGCTGAGTTCGCTCCTAGTGCTGGCATCCCAGCGGAGGTAGCGGGCCCACTGGTTGGGGATGCCCATGAACTCCAGACCCAAACAGAGACCCAGCAAGGAGCACAGCAGCAAACTCACCTTCAAGGTGAAGTAGATGGAGTGCAGAGTGAAGCCCATTGTTTCAAGAATCTTCTCTTCCGTGGGAGGAAAACAAAAGCCACGCTACTGGGAAGAGAACCCCAGCAGTCAACACCAAATGTTAAATCCAATGGGAAGAGGAGGAGAGCACAGAGTGACAAAGAGAGAGGGAGAGTAAGTGGAAAGTGAGAGAGCAAGTGCACGTTACCAAGAGGAAATGTGTCCTCCCCAAGGAAAGATCTCAATTATCCTTTAGGATCCAGAGGCTTTTATCTCAGAAGTACATGGTATATGAAGTGACTTCTCCAGCCGGTGTACTTTTGTGAAGGGCAAAATAGCCACAGTGGTTTGTTTTGGTAGAACACAAAGATAACACTGGTTGTTCCAGGGAGGAAGGAAAGGCAGAGCTGAAGCCCAAGCCTCAAATTCTGTTTTCCTAGAAATGATGACAATATTGACAGAGGTGGCAGGGAGATGGAGGAGAGAGTGAATTCATAAAGCACGTGATCCTCGAGAGGGCAAAAATAAAGTCAATCTTCATGATGCACTGGTGGCTACCCAGCCCATAATTGACTGCTTGGCACTCACGGAGCTTGCAGGACCTGAGGGGTCAAGAGAAGAAAAGAAAGGAAAAAGTTAGTCCTACTACTCATCATATCTTTACCATGAAGCTTATTAGTATCTTGTCCAGTAACTCATTTACATTTCTTGATACTCTGGCCACTTCTTCATGCCTACAATTGGCTAAACAGTCCTCCAAAGCAGCAAGGACATCTATGTCCTCAAAACAAAGAGGACCAAATAGAGAACTCGCCATGTGATCTGCACACACCACAGTGTTAAGCAATGTAAAAATACACCAAATTATTTAACTCCTTTGATGAATGTAATTTCATTGACTTTACTGAGAGAAATGGTGCTAAAGCTTCCCCAGTAACAATTACCTGTCAATGAAAATCCTTAAGGCAAAGACCAGGGTTCCTTAGAGTATAAGAGTTGATACAGGCTAAGAGGTGCCATTATCCAAACTTCCCATTCCACTGCTTTCATTATGCTTCCTAGCACACCAAGCAAGCATTAGAGAAGACAACCCTGCTGTCAGCCTGTCATGCAATAGCTGCTTTTACTTAACATGTCGTGCACACTTCAGAGACTCTAACAGGGACCTTTGCAACCTGGAAACATGTGCTATGCAAATTACATATGGCAACCTGCAGCTTAGATGATAGGAAACTTGTAGCTTAGATGATAAGAACTGTCTAAGCACTTAACCACTTACCTTGGTCTAGTGGTTTAGCAAAAAGGCCAAATTCACCCCTAACTAACAGCGAACAATTCCAACTGCCTTCAGTGAGCACGAGTTACACCTGTTAACACTGGGATTTAATTCACCTCTGCGTATTTGCACGTGGGTGACTCTATGCCTGGGGTAGGAGGATGTTTTAAGATGACAAGCAAAGACAGCACAAAGCTAGACTCATTCTTTGAAAATCCTGCTTAAAACGAAAGTAAGTTTTTCATTAACACAGGTACTTGTTCCCAGAGATGGGTTGGGCATGAGAACAGCTCTAGGAATGGCTAACATTAGCACAGATACAAAGCAGAAAAGGAGGTGATGAGAATCAAGGCCTTCAACCTCCCAGAAGCCAGCATGAACAGGGATTTCACAAATTACATCACAAATATTGTGAGACAGTATTTGTGTGGGAAAGTGTTTTGTGCTGTGGAGTTTCTGGGGCCGCTGTTGCTCCCAGCAGATGCCTTTCAACCCCACTGCCCACAGTGGAGGAAGGAGGAGGCCCACAGACACTGTAGAAATGGGCCGTGCAGAAAAGTTTCTGTTTGGTAAGGGCAGAGGTTGAGCTGGAGGAGAACCACTAGGCAACGGAGGGGAGAGCTCACACAGTCACAAGCCTCTACCCTACCTGTCCCAGGGACCTGCAGAAGCTGTAAGTCTCCAGGGCTGTCAGTCTGGCAAATTTAGCCAGCATGAAAAACAAGTCACTTAGAAAACAAAAGGGATCAATTAAAAGAAAAGCTGCAAGTTGGAGAGAAACGTGAGCTTTCAGTGCCCGGTGGAAACCAGGCCTGTTCCCTGCAGCTGCCTGAGTGGAGCTTGTTAGCTAAACTGCTATAAACACAAATAAAATCAAGTCAAAACCAGAGGGAAGATAATTCCTTTTAATTGTTAACAGCTTGGCTCAGGAGAATGGAAGGAGGAAAAAGGAGGTGTTAGGAGAGGTGTAAAAGGAGAAAAACCACAGATCCAAATGCTTAAATCATCTGTCTTCCCAATAATCGCAATGTTGGCTCAGTTTATGGAGTTTTTGGGGGCCTTTCAAAAAAAATGGGGGGAAAAAAATTATGTGGCTCTTGTCCACTTACCTTTCTCCTCTGTGCTCCCTAGTGGCTCCACTAAAATAGCCCATGATTTATGGAGAAGAAGAAGAGAGTGAGAGGGAGGTAAGAGAGAAAGTGATGACCCAAGCCTGGAATTATTGATGAGATGGGAATAGGAATATAATAATGTGTGTAAATTAGCCAGCAATGTGCTCCCAGCAGCTCACAGTTCCCTGGAACATTTAGCACCACCATAGCAAAATTCACTGCTCCATCAGACAGCTCTGTTCTCAGCCTGAGCTGGGGAGGGAGGCAAGCCCAGTGTGGCACCAACCACCCCAGTGCAGAGGGGCTCTCGCTGCAGCTTTTGATTCTCCTGGTCAGGATGGGTTGCACCACCTGCATCAGAAGTAGCCCTCAGCTGTACTACACTTCTCTCCCTGTTTTAGAAGACCAAGTCTTTGAGAACCAGTAAAAGATGCTGTAAATCACAGCAGCAGGTGTGAACACTCTACAGATAACCACAGATGAGACACGTGTGTCCATGTACAGCCCAAACGCCTGTCCAAAAAGCCTACCAATCTCTCCCAACCCCAGGCTGCTCAAACTCTGTTTAACAAACACAAAGAAATCTCAGTCTCCATGGGTTGCTTCAATCCTTGGGATATTTCAAAGGCACAGTAAAGGGAGCAAGCTACCTCTGTGGTACAGATTTCTGTAACATCAATACACGTTCATTGGGAGAGGACAAAGGCCACAGTGAACAAGGCAAGCCGGGCAGAAATAGTTAAACACAAACAGCATTGTTGACTGAGGGAAGCCAAGGCAATCCCTCTCTGTCTGTTTTGAGAGAAGCCAAGGTAATCCCTTTCTAGCTGTTTTGAAGGAACACAGTGCCAGTTCTATTTCAGAAGAGGAAGAAGACATAAAAAACATGAAATACAGGTGTCACTTCTGGCGGCTTCATTGCCTTTTAGACACTGCAGCTCAGGTTTTGGGAAGGCTGCCTGCACCCCGCCACAAGCAGGCTGGGGCCATTTGAGGCTCCTCCAGAGCTCTGTCAGTACCCGTCAGTCCTGACCCACGGCTATTCCAGTTTTGTGTCTCATGCAGTTCAGCCTGTGAGAGCAAACCTCACTGCACAGTAGCAGGGTCTTCAAGAAAAACTCAGAAGACCCAGTGTCCTTTTTAGCAGCAGCCAGGATCTGAATCCCAACATTGAGAGAGTAAGTCCTGACACAACAAATCTGTGCCTCACCCATTTCCCACAATGATCCTCCAAGACACACTGAGAACAAATAATTTTCTGCTCTTACCATTTTATTTTTAGCGTAAGTACTACCTTAGCAGCCTCATACAGCACACTGCTACCATAGCAATACATTACAGTTTGGGACAATAACTACAGAATCCCATGGTATTTTCTTATATATTTTATCTCTGAGAAATCGCAAACTTTGTCACTGCATGAACGCATCTGACAAAAAAAAGACTTCATGACGGACACTGCCTCTTCCAGTCATGAATTAGCAACACTCCTGTTCCAATTCCACCTATTGCTCACACGGAAAAGCAACATAACAAATATTTTCCATGTTATATTTTTGGCTTAATGGGATTTAGCAACATAAAACAAGACAGCTAGTCTGATGTGATTAGGCCTTCAACAAACCACTAGACGAGGTCTTTGCAGAGCATTTTAAATACTTGCTACCCTGAAGGAATAAGGCAGCCAGCAAGCTATCTCCACCGCACCTCCAGCCGCCTGTACCACCTCCCTGGCCTGCCGGAGAGCTGAGACAGCAAGGAACCTGCGTGCTGAACAGACGGCTCAGCATCTCGTACACGCAAAACCCACTGTAGGAAACACACCCACTTGCACTATTGAAACGTCCCACTCACAGGGCTGATAGAGCTGCACAGTTTCCCAGGCTGGGGAAGGGAGGCAGGCCTGCCGCAGTGCCGTGGGCAAGTGTTACCCAACCACCACCTTCCCAAACTTTAGAGCAGCCGATTAATGCCAGGTCAGAGCCATCTGCTCAGCAGCCCATGGAGAGGGTCTCACCCTTGCTTTGGAGTGGCTCTCAACTGCTTATCAGCTGTATGCAGAGAGTGAGTGACATTATCTAATTGCCAACTAATTTCCATAATTACTGACTGGCACACTCTGTATGCAGGGTTAATATCTTTGCAAACGTCTCGCAATGCACCTGCTTAGGAAAGAAGGTGAAAGCTGGGCACAGTGCTGCTCGGCAGCTTATTTACCCAACTGCACAGGAAGGTTGCAGGGGACGGGTTTGTCACTCCCTGCCCTCCCTCCTCCACTACCTCCCTCTCTGGCTGCTAATTGCTTGGGGATGGACTTTTTTGTATTTGAAAGTGTAATTTTCAGCAATTTCTAGTGCAGAAAGAATAACAGAGTTAGATGAAGCCAAGGACAGGATGGCTTCCCTCGCAAACCCCTGCCACTGCAGCCCACTGCAAGCCTGTGTAAGTCCTGTTATTTCACTGAAGGATACTGGACAAAATCCCACTGACACATGGATGGGAAGGGTTTACAGTCCTCGCATCTGCCACCCCCTTCCACAACCGAAACTATTCGTTATGTCATACTCCATGTGGAGGGAAAAACATACATTGGTCACCCAGGATCCATGGATTTATACCCCATGTGAACTCACCCTTGTCTTTGCCTTCACTTGAAGGAAAAAAAAAAAAAACACCAAACAGCAAAATCCAATGGTTTGCTTCATTCCCCAAAATCCAATGGTGTGCTTTATTCCCCAGGCCCTAATAAACCATAGGAGTTTTCGGAAGGGGTAAACAGGACCATAATTTGGCTCTGTGTCCACATGTGTTCCTGCAGTTGGCCCAAAGCACAGCAATCAGATCATTGCCCTGTGACATACGCTTCTCAAAATGCTCCAGTGAGATTCACAATCAATAACTGATATTAAAAGCCAAGCTTCCCAGTGGCAGAGAAATGGGGAATTAATAGTATTTATTCAGTCTGTCTTCACTCATCCAGTTCTCTAGTGAGCAACAAGCTCCTTTTGGCTCATGCCTTGAGTATGGGTCGCCGTAGAGACTCCTGTCTCTTAAGCAGCAATCTTTCTGCCTGGTCTATCCCCAGCTGAATTGTCGCTAAAAAAGAAGGGGGGAAAAAATAACAAAAAAACAAACAACCTTCTGATGAAAAATACAGATGTGAAAACTGTGAGTTGCTACTGTTGCTGGGGAAAAAAGGAACATAAAAATCCTCCCATCACACAGCTTCCTCAGCAAGGATGCATGGTGAGACGCTTACAGAGAACTGAGAGGGGACATAGAGGCTTTGAAATTCAAGAGACTAGAGAAAACCACATGGATTAATTTAGTTTTTAATTCCTCTAGCAGCATTTTCATCTCGGCTATAAATCTGGATGCTAGCATCATCCCCTTGCTGGAACAGAGAGGACTCTGGGGTGGTGCTAGTGGAGCTGAGTGGAAAGAACTAGGCTGAAGACAGAAGTGGACAGCCGTTCTATTACCCAGGGAAAGTTTAGTGGCACTACACTGCTCACAGNACACACCCAGGTCCTACTGAAGTTGGCAGAACTTCATAGGATGCAGCATCTTACACGACTGGCTGCATGGAGAGAAGCGGTAGAAGAAACAGAGAGATTTAGGGCTTTATCTTGGATGTAGAGACACAGGTGAGCATGAAGGCCAGCATCTTAAAATTGGGGATTGGGGGTGACACAGAGCACTTGGTGACCTCTTCTGGATGGTTTCCAGGAATACAGTATTCATGCCAGTCTCTCACATCACTGTGAGAACCACA